>JBBGZY010000353.1:0-600000 GCA_037952925.1 Lithobates clamitans
CCCTCTCTCTCTCTCTCTCTCTCTTTCTTTCTTTCTTTCCCTGTACTGTGTCCACTTCCCCCCCCCCGTACTGTGCCCTCCCGCTCCCCTCTGTACTGTACCATCCTGCCCCCTGTACTGTGTCCACTTACCCTCACCCTGTACTGTGCCCTCCTGCTCCCTCCATACTGTACCCTCCTTATACAGTTAACTTTTATCGCTTTAATTATTTTTCCCATTATTGGCCTGAGTGGGGCCTCATATCTAAGTTTTGCCTAAGGCCTCACAAAGCCTCCTCTGGTGCTGGACTATGGATTTCGATGTGTTTTTTTTTTTTATGGACATGAGGCTCTAATTGGCTTCAAAAAAAGGGTGGGCTCAGGGCGCAGAGCACTGCGCCTGAGCCCACCCAGTTGTGTGACATTAGCAAATTAATATTCGCTAATGTTTTTCTGCTTCTTCTACTGGCAAATCAGGAAGCAGGAAGCAGGTCTTGATGCCCGATTGGCTGGAGAAGCAAGTGGAGGGGCGGAGAGGCAGCAACAGCCTCTTTAAGCTTCCAGGAGCCCTACTCCGGATCCAGCACCACCTCATTATCGGCTGCCTAAGGTAAGGCCGTAAGGTAAGGACTTATGGACGCCTTCCTGTCCGTCTTCCGCGGGAGGGGGGGCTGTAGTGCGAGTGAGGGGGTCAAGTTTGTTTGCCGAATTTACTTACCTAAGTCCCCTCTCCAGGTCCCTCACCACCACTGGTTCCAATTTCAGGGGACCAGGGATACAGGGCAGCGATGGAGCCCAAAATCACTAGTCCCCAATGGCCCACCTCCACCTGCATTTATATTTTTTTTTTGCCTGGTTGTGGTATTAAAATACAGGATTCAGGTCACTAGATGGTGCTTGCAGTCATAGGAAATAATTATATTACACAAAATACATGCAGTTTTGTTGTGGTGCGAATATTGGTGACAAGTTTTTTTTTTACACATAGACCCCTTAGAAATGTAAATTCAACATCAGGAAATTGAAATAATGATGTTCAGAGATGATACTGTATATATCACCCAACATACCCAGTGCTCTGAAAACAAATCCTTAAAACAGTGCTATTACAATGTATCTAAGGAAAAATAAACAAATACCAATACAGAAATGTATCAAATGTGTATCCAGTAGAAATAATCATTCAGTGTCCAAACAGTAAACTGAATGATTATTTCTACTGGATACACATTTGATACATTTCTGTATCGGTATATTTGTTTATTTTTCCTTAGATACATTGTCATTGCACTAAGGATTTGTTTTCAGAGCGCTGGACTTACATTAGGTGATATGTATCATCTCTGAACGTAATCAGTGAAGGGGTAATTTTTGGCAAAGCAGTTTGGGATTATTTGTGATATATTTTTCTTATTCATTTATTTGTTTGATTTGGTCCCCCTGCGGAGAAGGTTAGTTTATTTAAATTCAACATCAGTTTTTGTAGAGCAAGGGTCTACAAACTTTTCAAACAAAGGGCCAATTTACTGTCCTTCAGACTTTAGGGCAAAACAAAAGGAGTCGTCCTGGGACTTTGAATGAGGTGAATACGGTTAGCCAGTAACATGACACAAGTAAATACAGTATCAAAGTTTATTAGAAATTATCATGCATACATGAACAACATAAAAAAATTGCCAATCTGATCAGCTGATACATATAATGTAAAAAAGTACACATAAAGTTGTATGAAATGTAAATTTCAAAATACACAGGCATAGAAAGTGACCCTATGCATTTCGCAAGACCATGCTCGCTTCCTCAGGGGTAGATGCGTGTGTGTTGTATCTGTAAAAGAATATGATCAACCAAATAGGTATCTGCACAATAATGGTATTGTGACAAATGGTCTGAAGCACAAGGCTCACCAATGGCTAGGTCAGACCACCAGATGCTGGATTCCCAGAGGCGGCAACAATAAACGTTCAGCTCGGGAGCTGAGGAGGCAAGAAAAAACTGACCCAACAGAGAGCAACCAGGGGCAGGCAAGGCTAGGATAGAAGTGTGTGTCCCCAAAGATCTCCCAATATCCATAGAGAATATCAGCGTAAACATAAATGCATGTACAGTATCTCACAAAAATGAGTACACCCCCCACATTTTTGTAATTATTTTATTCTATCTTTTCATGTGACAACACTGAAGAAATGACACTTTGCTACAATGTAAAGTAGTGAGCGTACAGCTTGTATAACAGTGTAAATTTGCTGTTCCCCCAAAATAACTCAACACACAGCCATTAATGTCTAAACCGCTTGCAACAAAAGTGAGTACACCCCTAAGTGAAAATGTCCAAATTGTGCCCAATTAGCTATTTTCCCTTCCATGTGACTCGTTAGTGTTACAAAGTCTCAGGTGTGTTAAATTTGGTGTTATCGCTTTCATTCTCTCATACTGGTCACTGGAAGTTCAACATGGCAAAGAATTCCCTGAGGATCTGAAAAAAAGAATTGTTGCTCAATCATTAGTAGTGAGAGGAATAGTACCCCGTCATTGGTGTCGGTGGGAGGAATAGTACCCCATCATTGGTGTCAGTAGGAAGAATAGTACCCCAATTGTTGGTGTCAGTAGGAAGAATAGTGCCTCATCATTGGTATCAGTAGGAAAAATAGTACCCCGTCATTGGTGTCTGTAGGAAGAATGGTGCCCCAAGGCTGGTGTTAGTGGAGGAATAGTGTCTCATATCAGTAAGAGGAACAGTGCCCCAAGGGTCAGATAAAGGCACACAAAGGGCCGCATCTGGATCCCAGGCCACAGTTTGGAGACCACTGTCGTAGGAATTTTCTAAGCCTCCATTCACATTAGGAATTGGATAAATTTCATAATACTAATGTGGCACGTCCCAAAAGGTATGGAGATGTGAGAGAATTGGAATAATGGACTTTAAAGGCACATATAAAATTAATATAGTTTTATTAATCTAAAATTACATCAATAACACAATACATAAACTACATAGACATAAAAATAGGACTCAATTGCACAAACGTAATAACAAAAAGTATAAATGTAATTGTGACTGCTCTATGCTATTGTTGTACTTGAGTGTTGCTTTCCCTGTATACTAAATGAACCGCTTGCCGGCCAGTGCACGCCGATGTACGTTGGCAGAATGGCACTGGCAGGCAAAAGGGCGTACAGGTACGTCCCCTTTAAGAAGCGGTGTTGCGAGCACGTGCGTGCCCGCTGTGGTATCTGTGACGGTGACCGTGGGTCCCGCAGACTCGATGTCCGCCGGGTGCCTGCGATCGTGTCACAGAGAGAAAGAACGGGGAGATGCTTATTAAACAAACTCTGTGATCGAGAGCAGCAATCACTGTCCTGTGTGTTCAAGCCCAGCCCCCTCACAGTTAGAATCACTCCCTAGGACACACTTAACCCCTTCACCGCCCCCTACTGGTTAATCCCTTCACTGCCAGTGTCATTTACACAGTAATCAATGCATTTTTAATTGCACTGATCGCTGTATAAATGACAATGGTCCAAAAATGTGTCAAAAATGTCCGATATGTCCGCCATGATGTCGCAGTCCCGATAAAAATTGCAGATCGCTGCCATTACTAATTTAAAAAAATTAAAAATATAAATGCCATAAAACTATCCCCTAGTTTGCTCAAACCAATCAATATACGCTTATTTAAATTTTTTTTTTTAATCAAAAATATCTAGAATAATACATATCAGCCTAAACTGAGGAAAAAAAAATTTCTTATATATTTTTGGGGGATATTTATTATAGCAAAAAGTAAAAAATAATGCGTTTTTTTTTTTTCAAAATTGTCGCTCTTTTTTTGTTTATAGCGCAAAAAATAAAAAACCATAGAGGCGATCAAATACCACAAAAAGAAAGCTCTATTTGTGGGAAAAAAGGACATCAATTTTGTGTGGGTACAGCGTCGCACGACCACGCTATTGTCGGTTAAAGCGATGCAGTGCCAAATCGCAAAAAACGCTCTGGTCTTTGAGCAGCCAAATGGTCCGGGGTTTTATACTTGAAAAAAAAAATGGGACTTATTGTGGTTCCCCTGGAGAATATATTGGGTAATACTTCCTGTGTGACAGTATTGAGGTATGTCCACACATGGATGTTCTCTCAAAGCGGGTTCCACTTATCCTCTTTAATGTATAAAAGCACTTCTGCTCTACATGTTTTGTAACCTGAGCCATCGCTTCTTCAGGAGCTTGAATTTTTTTGCGCCATAGACACCAGATAGCAATAAACCCCCCAGTTGGCCACCAGAGCCCTTACAGACAGAGGCAACCACAATAAGCACATTGGTCAGGATCATAGGCGTGCGCACAGGGTGTGCCAGGTGTGCCTGGGCACACCCTAATCAGTGCGCATTAGCATTATTGCTCTTTTTTTGGCAGTGGGGATGGGAACAGTTTCCCCTCTTACCAGCTCTGCCACAAGAGAAGTGCTTACGAACTTCTCTTTCACTGTGCCTGCAGGGAGATCAATGTGCCTGAACTATATATACTGTACAGTATGTAGACACACACATGCATGTGTGTTTGAGCTTTGGGGTGCACACCCTAATGCAATAGGCTGCACACACCTATGGTCAGGATGTGGGGGACATACAAGGTAAGTAAAAAGAGAAAATTACGGAAATCCACTAATGCTTATAGCAGACTAATTGATAGCCTTCTGAAGTCTTCAAATTGCAGGTATACTGAAAAAAAGAGACCTCAGTTAGAAGTTGCTGCCGGTATGCATAAGAGTTTATGCCAAACTTTTTCCTGGTAAGAAACCCTGAAAAGTAGGGTATCCAGGTAAATCCTGTGGGTAAGCTGGATAAGAGGTGCGGGGGACTTCCATCTCCCTCGAGGCGCCATTTACATTAGTGCGTCTCCAAAGTCACCTGATTTCCAGTGCGACTTTGGAACGCAAGTTTGATGCGACTTTTGGTGAGACCTTGATCTGACTTTACACTCTCTGGACCAGAGTCACATCAAAAGTTGCACCAAAGTAGTGCAGGCACCTTTTCAAATCACTGCAACGTTTACTCGTACAGATCTGAATGGATGCCATTGCAAGCAATGGGCTGTGGCTTGTCATGTGACTCCTCATGTCCAAAGTCGCATGACAAGTCGCCCAAATGTCAATGGGCCCTAAATATTAAAGTGTAACTGAATGCATTTTACCAAAAAATGCAAGCAGGCAGGATATTTAGCCCCAATTCACACTGAATGCGGCTTTAAAATCACGCTACTTCGTATCGATTTCAAAAACGCCGGCCAGTGTGATTTCATGTGTGGCTTGCCAACATTTGCATCTTCATGCACAAATGTCTATGCAAGTCACACATGAAATCGCCAAAAATAGTGCAGGAACCTTTTCAAAATCGGAGTTGCCCGAATTTTAACGGTTCCATAGGCACAAATAGGGTGGGACTTGTCATGCAATTGGCAAATCGCATGACAAGTCGCACCAATGTCAACCTGGCTTACTGAAAAAGAGACATGTAATGTCTCTTCTACACGAAAATACACCTACCTGCCTGCTGGCAGTTTTATGCACAATGTAAACGGAACCTCGCACATGCAGCTCAGTTTACAATGCTGGCACGGTCCCTGTGTGCTGGCATGACTGACTCATGTGCATGCACAGGAGTTATGTCATCTCGTGCCAGCCAATGGAGGTGCCTGAAAACCAGCACCCAGGGAGAAGATGTGTAATGTAATTTGACTGTTTACTCGTATGTATGTTATCACATTCAATAAAACCTATCAGGCATGAGTGTGTTTGTTTGCTGGTTTGTGTTTGGTATCATAAAAAGTGATCAGTGGCTGTACTCACAGTGGCTTCTCAAATGGGGGAAGATTACATTAAGAAGTAAATTGATTTATCTCTTATCTCTTATCATTTTTCTTTTGAAGAGGAGGAGGTTTTAAGTTACTTTGCATTCCAGGACCAGAAATAACCTTAGGAATGTGGTAAGAAAATCTTGACCCTGGATACTGATTGGGCCAAAGGCCTGTGCCTAGGTCACCTTGTAAGTGATTTGGCCCTGCCCTCAAGTGAGCTTCTTAACTGGGCACAGAAAACCTTTATTGATCGCCGTTAAATTGATATTAAACCCAAATGCAAACATTTATTACATTGCAGCTTACCAATTCTTATGACTAGTACACACAAGCCGAATGTTGTGAGACATCGGCCGGTTCAATAAAAACCGGCTGACATTCGGCCCGTGTGTATGTCAGCCGGTCTGACAGAAGCTGGCCGTTTGGCTGGCTTTTGTTGGACGAGCATGCTGGAAAACCAGAAGCTGACTGACTCCCGATCAGCGCTCTCAGTCAATGGCTGAGAGCGCTGACTGGAGTGTTCTGACGGGGAGGCCGTCCCTCTGTCAAAACACAACAGCTCAGCGGGGAAGATTGCTGCACTAATGTTGGACTGTTAGTACAGCGGCTCCAACTGGAGTTGTTCGTTTTTTTCGTTCAACCCGCTGATGCCGTCCGACATTCGGCCCGTGTGTACTAGGCTTAGGACAGAGGTTGCGCAGATAAAAAAGTCCTTTAAAAAATATAAATCAGATGTGGGGAATAAATCATAAAAGACAAGGACCACCAGTGAATAATCAAGGTAACTGGATAACAGGAAGCAGGTAATTGGTGACTGTAATCCCTCCACCGGACATGGATGGCCCCTCACCTTAATTATTCGACCTGAGACAGGTCACATAGCATGAACTGCATAGACTAGATGGATACATCCAGGTGGTGCTGGTATAACCTCCACACTTCAACTTTCGCAAGCAGAAACGGGTGATGCATATGAAATATAAAACACAGCAACCATAGTGCTCTCCGCAGTAATTTTATTCAATAAAAAGATAAAAGATTGCACTTACAAGAACCGGCACTCAGCTCCGAGTGCCGGCTAGGAGGCTTGCGATCGTAACAGCTGATGGCCGCGGGTGACGTCACACGCTCCTAACCCCCGTACGCGTTACGTCCTGTGGGCGGGACTTCATCGGCGTGGGGCGGGATGCGCAGTGACGGCCCGCTTTGTATATATACTACACCATAGAAACGGCAGTACCAATCAGAAGCGCGGAACCCTGAAATCAGGGAGGGACAAAAAGCCAGCACATCCCAACCGCTGCATCTGAGAATAGTTAACGTGACACTCAGCCTCCATAGGAGTGAGGAGAAGTACGCGCTGCCTTATTTAAACAGGTTGCAACTTAAAACAAAAATAAGAGTAAATGGAAATAGATCTATCCTACTTTCATGCAACTCACAAAAGTAAAAATAAAAGTGAAAAACCATAAGGCAGATTGCCTAGCTCAATTTTATTCCCATTAGTGGAGAACTAATTTTCTCCTAAAAGTCGCATATGGATATGCTAAAAAGTCGCATCAATGTAAAATATGTAAAAAAATATTAGTAAAAGACGTCAGACCACGGGCATCGGCTGAGTAAGATCGCATGTACATAATAACTAAATAATTACAACTAAAGCATAAAAAATAAGATAAACCTAAACTATCTATTAGAAATAAAACAGTTCAAATCAAAATCAACATTCATTCCACCTGGGGATAGGACCTTAGTCTCATAGATCCAGAATGATTCCCTACGACTAAGCTGTCGGATAAAGTGGCCACCTCTCCACTGTCGGGAAACTTTTTCTATCCCCCAAAATTTAAGGCACTTGGGGTCCCTTTGATGGCAGAGGCGGAAATGCCTAGACACACTGTGAGTTTTAACCCCCCGCTTAATGTTACTGATGTGTTCGCCTACTCTCACATGTAGTGCTCTTGAGGTACGGCCCACATACTGGAGGCCACAATCACACTCCAGCATGTAGACCACCCCCTCTGTTGAGCACGTAATCAAGCCATCAATTTTGTAACTTTTGTGCGTGACATTAGATACAAAATCCTTTCGCCTTTTAATATTCCTACTAGCCTTCCTACATGTGGCGCATTTACCACACGCGTAGAAACCAGATAAAAAGCCAAACAGCCTATTGGTACCTATTTTAGGTGGATCAATGACCCCTGGGGCTAACCTGTCACGTAAAGATGGAGCCTTACGGTATATGAACCGAGGGTGCTCAGGGAGAACCGGTCCCAGAGTACGATCTCCTTTGAGGATTGGCCAATGTTTAGCTATTATATGTTCTAATTTTTTATACTGGATATTGTAATCCAGTATTATACGATAGCTTGTAACATTGTCTCTTCTAACTATGGCATTCACCTTATCCGCCACCACAGTGTTTCTATCAGTTGCCAGTACTTTGGCTATTTCCGCATCTATCGAGGCTTGCGTATACCCTTTTTCTTTAAACCTAGTGGCTAACACTTGGGATTGTGTTAGGAAATCTTCATCTAAGGTGCAATTACGGCGTAACCGAATAAATTGGCCTCTTGGTATATTACAGAGCCAAGATTTATGGTGGCAGCTAGTCAGTGGAATATACGCATTCCTATCTGTTATTTTAAAGTGATTTCTGGTTTGGAAGCCCGCCTCCCCTTTAAAAATTTCAAGATCTAGGAATGTGATCTGCTGATAATTGATCGTCCATGTTAATTCAATATTTTTGTTGTTAACATTCAACTTATTCATAAAACTGTGTAAGCTCGTCATGTCACCTTCCCAGACCATTATTAAATCGTCAATATATCGTCTGTAGCACGACAATTGCGACGGGGGGTCATGAAAAATAGTGTCTTCCTCCCAGTGGGCCACGAAAAGATTGGCCACACTGGGAGCAAACCTAGCCCCCATGGCTACTCCACGTGTCTGTAAAAAGAAATCTCCGTTGAACCAGAAATAATTGTTCAACAAACAAAAGTCTAAACTTTCTAGTAAAAAGGAGATATGTTGAACAATTATTTCTGGTTCAACGGAGATTTCTTTTTACAGACACGTGGAGTAGCCATGGGGGCTAGGTTTGCTCCCAGTGTGGCCAATCTTTTCATGGCCCACTGGGAGGAAGACACTATTTTTCATGACCCCCCGTCGCAATTGTCGTGCTACAGACGATATATTGACGATTTAATAATGGTCTGGGAAGGTGACATGACGAGCTTACACAGTTTTATGAATAAGTTGAATGTTAACAACAAAAATATTGAATTAACATGGACGATCAATTATCAGCAGATCACATTCCTAGATCTTGAAATTTTTAAAGGGGAGGCGGGCTTCCAAACCAGAAATCACTTTAAAATAACAGATAGGAATGCGTATATTCCACTGACTAGCTGCCACCATAAATCTTGGCTCTGTAATATACCAAGAGGCCAATTTATTCGGTTACGCCGTAATTGCACCTTAGATGAAGATTTCCTAACACAATCCCAAGTGTTAGCCACTAGGTTTAAAGAAAAAGGGTATACGCAAGCCTCGATAGATGCGGAAATAGCCAAAGTACTGGCAACTGATAGAAACACTGTGGTGGCGGATAAGGTGAATGCCATAGTTAGAAGAGACAATGTTACAAGCTATCGTATAATACTGGATTACAATATCCAGTATAAAAAATTAGAACATATAATAGCTAAACATTGGCCAATCCTCAAAGGAGATCGTACTCTGGGACCGGTTCTCCCTGAGCACCCTCGGTTCATATACCGTAAGGCTCCATCTTTACGTGACAGGTTAGCCCCAGGGGTCATTGATCCACCTAAAATAGGTACCAATAGGCTGTTTGGCTTTTTATCTGGTTTCTACGCGTGTGGTAAATGCGCCACATGTAGGAAGGCTAGTAGGAATATTAAAAGGCGAAAGGATTTTGTATCTAATGTCACGCACAAAAGTTACAAAATTGATGGCTTGATTACGTGCTCAACAGAGGGGGTGGTCTACATGCTGGAGTGTGATTGTGGCCTCCAGTATGTGGGCCGTACCTCAAGAGCACTACATGTGAGAGTAGGCGAACACATCAGTAACATTAAGCGGGGGGTTAAAACTCACAGTGTGTCTAGGCATTTCCGCCTCTGCCATCAAAGGGACCCCAAGTGCCTTAAATTTTGGGGGATAGAAAAAGTTTCCCGACAGTGGAGAGGTGGCCACTTTATCCGACAGCTTAGTCGTAGGGAATCATTCTGGATCTATGAGACTAAGGTCCTATCCCCAGGTGGAATGAATGTTGATTTTGATTTGAACTGTTTTATTTCTAATAGATAGTTTAGGTTTATCTTATTTTTTATGCTTTAGTTGTAATTATTTAGTTATTATGTACATGCGATCTTACTCAGCCGATGCCCGTGGTCTGACGTCTTTTACTAATATTTTTTTACATATTTTACATTGATGCGACTTTTTAGCATATCCATATGCGACTTTTAGGAGAAAATTAGTTCTCCACTAATGGGAATAAAATTGAGCTAGGCAATCTGCCTTATGGTTTTTCACTTTTATTTTTACTTTTGTGAGTTGCATGAAAGTAGGATAGATCTATTTCCATTTACTCTTATTTTTGTTTTAAGTTGCAACCTGTTTAAATAAGGCAGCGCGTACTTCTCCTCACTCCTATGGAGGCTGAGTGTCACGTTAACTATTCTCAGATGCAGCGGTTGGGATGTGCTGGCTTTTTGTCCCTCCCTGATTTCAGGGTTCCGCGCTTCTGATTGGTACTGCCGTTTCTATGGTGTAGTATATATACAAAGCGGGCCGTCACTGCGCATCCCGCCCCACGCCGATGAAGTCCCGCCCACAGGACGTAACGCGTACGGGGGTTAGGAGCGTGTGACGTCACCCGCGGCCATCAGCTGTTACGATCGCAAGCCTCCTAGCCGGCACTCGGAGCTGAGTGCCGGTTCTTGTAAGTGCAATCTTTTATCTTTTTATTGAATAAAATTACTGCGGAGAGCACTATGGTTGCTGTGTTTTATATTTCATATGCATCACCCGTTTCTGCTTGCGAAAGTTGAAGTGTGGAGGTTATACCAGCACCACCTGGATGTATCCATCTAGTCTATGCAGTTCATGCTATGTGACCTGTCTCAGGTCGAATAATTAAGGTGAGGGGCCATCCATGTCCGGTGGAGGGATTACAGTCACCAATTACCTGCTTCCTGTTATCCAGTTACCTTGATTATTCACTGGTGGTCCTTGTCTTTTATGATTTATTCCCCACATCTGATTTATATTTTTTAAAGGACTTTTTTATCTGCGCAGCACTGCTTTTCTGTTTTCATGTCATTGAGGGATTGTTGAATTTCCTTAGTGTCTGCTTGCATTTATTCACTTGTGTCCGTATGATCAGTTAGCGCTGGATTTATTTATTTATTTATTTTAGGACAGAGGTTGGATAAAAGGTTTAGTGCAGCATAACATGTTTTTTTGTACAATTGTACATTTTGCATAGAGATGTACAAAACCGATGGGCTCGGTTTGCAGTGCTTGTGCCCTGAGCCCACCCTATTTTGAAGCCTATTAGAGCCTCTGGCTCTGATCAGGTGCTTCAGCCCCCCCCCCCCCCGCATTGGAATCCATGCATCCAGCGTCCTACAAGAGGCCGGACCCATGGATAGGGGCGGTGCCCGTGCACCCTTAATAGACAGGCCACCCCTGTTGGTACCCCCCCCCCCCCATACTCCTTGGGTGGTTGGTGTTACAGAAGACTATGGAAATATGAAAGGGAGTGTGTACTAAAGTGGGGGGGGGGGGGGTCCTAAAGGAAACCTAATAGAGATACATGGAAGCTTCTAATGCTGACTCTATTTAATAGAGTGTAAGCTCCCAGGAGCACGGCCCTTCTAACCCTCTTGAATTGAATTGTATTGTTGCTGTGTTGTCTCCCTTTTAATTGTAAACTGCTGTGCAAACTGATGGCGCTATATACATCCTGTATAATTATAATAACGGGCTACATGTCTGGCTGTCATGATGACCTCTGGTTTCAATATTGTATATCATTATCTCAGAACAAGCAAGCAAATTAGGACACAAGAGGTTTTTTTTTTTAATTTTCAGAGTTTGTGTATTTGTTCTGAATCAGCCACACATATAATATTCAAAAGATCATTATGATAGCTAACTACTAGCAATCTTAGAAGGTGGTCAGCGGCCATCTCACTTCTGACAGGTTTTCTTTAAGCATACATGCATGGGATAAACAAATGGTGACAGCTGCCTCTTTTCAGTTGTCAGTGTCAGCTGTTTGCAGTGTCCTATGGATAGAAGCAAATGCTATGGTGAAATATTAGTTTTATCAAATTAGTTTTATTAATAACTGGGAAGGGCAAAGAAGGTCTAATGGTGAAGTTAAAAATGGACTGTTGGCTTCTGTGTGCCACCAGAATGTTTGTGGTCTAAAATAATGGCCCTGCTGAAATCAATACGATTATTAATATAGTAGCTGTGGAAAGAAAATTGCAGCTAAGGTCTGTGCATGCAATAATTTCTCAATTTATAAAAGCTTAAATCAGTATTAAAACAAAAATGTAATATTTTGCTGCTTACCAATTTTTAGAAGTGGAGTGTTTTTTTTCTCCTTAAAGCAGAACTTCACCCCTAAAGAGAAGGTTCACTTCTCTGTCTCTCCTCCCCCCTCCACTTTAACCTTTGAACATTTCTGTTTTTTTTGGGGGGGGGGGGGGGGGGTTGACAGATACAAGCTCCCATTTCTGCAGAAATCACCTAGGAGATCTAAGCAGAATTTTGGCACCCCCCTCTTCTGCCCGCAGCCTCTTCAGACATGTCACAGATCCCAGGAGGCTATGGGACCATTCACAGGGCGCAGTGCGGCTCGCGCATGTGCAGAGGGGAGTTTGCTGTAAAGCTGCAAGGAGTCACAGCTGGCTTCTCACAGTTAGCATGGTGGTGCTAGGGTCCCTAAGACCGGCCAAGAACCTTCCGGGGTGAGGAAATCGCTGGATCCCTGGACAGGTAAGTATTCTTTTATTAAGAGTCAGCAGCTACAGTATTTGTAGCTGCTGACCTTTGTTTTTTGGGTAGGGTGGGGCTGAAGAACCTCTTTAATTTCCACTTTGTGATCTGGCTCAGTATATATTGTTTTTTGCTATTTCCTTTTCAAGCTGTCCAACAAAAGTGGCAGTTAGACGGTTGAGACAAACCACCTTACACTAACAAGGGTGCTGACAATGGTCAACTTTTATTCGTATATAAAACTTTTATCCCAAAAAGAAAAACACTATTGCTGTAACTGCTTAAAAAGTGTTAGTTGGAGTTTGGCTTTGTTAGCCAAGTTCATCCAAATCTGTTAGTGCACCTAACAGTACCCTCTCATCAGATTTGGGATGCTGTCTAAAGGTGCCTCTTCTGCTCCTCCATTCAGAGTGGTGACACCCTAAGACATGGAGTGTGTTATTGGGTAGATCAGCGTAAGGAAAGAAAACAAATGCAGCCACCACATCTAAGGATTGGTAAACTGCCATATATAACATTAGTTCTTTGGGTTTTTATATCTCTTTAAAGTATAACAAAAAGTGAAGAGCTCAGGAGGAGCTGCTGTACTAACACAATTAGTACAGCGATCTCCCCTGCTGAGCTTTTGTGCTTTGACAGGGGTACAGTCCTCCCCACCAGAACACACCGGTTAGCCCTCTCAGCCATCGGGTGCCGATTGGCAGACCTTTTTCTGTCGGACTAGCTCCTGTACAGATGGGCCGAATGCCAGGACGGTCTCTGTTGAACCGGCCGATGCCGCCCGACATTCGGCCCGTATGTACGGCCCTTTAGGGAGACTCACCCTCAATACTTGTTTTGTTATCACCGAAAGTGAAAGTGAAAGAAAATCCAAACTTTTGGGTTGACACCACAGTAGGAATAGAGGAGGAATATTCTTGCTCACTCATGGGTAGACAAAACAAACAGATTCTTTTGATTGTCTGAGCTGAGCTCCTGGAGAAACCAGCTTACATTTATCAGATTAGCATTCATTGAGTTGTTTATTGAAAACGTAGGCACTATGTTACTTTTCTTACTTACAGTATCTCAGAAAAGTGAGTATACCCCTCACATTTTTGTAAATATTTTATTATACCTATTCATGTGACAACAATGAAGAAATTACACTTTGCTACAATCAATGTAAAGGAGGAGATTGGGGATTAATGCAGAAGGTGATAAATCTGTATAAAAAAAAAATATATATATATATATATATATATATATATATATATATATATATATATACAGTGGGGACGGAAAGTATTCAGACACCCTTAAGTTTTTCACTCTTCATCTTCATCTTCGTTTTTCACATAAAATCATTTAAGTTAATTTTTTTCCTCATTAATGTACACACAGCACCCCATATTGACAGAAAAACACAGAATTGTTGACAATTTTGCAGATTTATTAAAAAAGAAAAACTGAAATATCACATGGTCCTAAGTATTCAGACCCTTTGCTCAGTATTTAGTAGAAGCACCCTTTTGATCTAATACAGCCATGAGTCTTTTTGGGAAAGATGCAACAAGTTTTTCACCTTAAGGCCAAAAAGTTCTATCTTGGTCTCAGCAGACCAAAGAATCTTATTTCTCACCATCATGGAGACCTTCAGGTGTTTTTTTAAGCAAACTCCATGCGGGCTTTCATGTGTCTTGCATTGAGGAGAGGCTTCCGTCGGGCCATTCTGACATAAAGCCCCGACTGGTGGAGGGCTGCAGTGATGGTTGACTTTCTACAACTTTCTCCCATCTCCCGACTGCATCTCTGGAGCTCAACCACAATGATCTTTGGGTTCTTCTTTACCTCTCTCACCAAGGCTCTTCTCCCCCGATAGCTCAGTTTGGCTGGACGGCCAGCTCTAGAAAGGGTTCTGGTCGTCCCAAACCTCTTCCATTTAAGGATTATGGAGGCCACTGTGCTCTTAGGAACCTTAAGTGCAGCAGAAATTTTTTTGTAACCTTGGCCAGATCTGTGCCTTGCCACAATTCTGTCTCTGAGCTCTTCAGGCAGTTCCTTTGACCTCATGATTCTCATTTGCTCTGACATGCACTGTGAGCTGTAAGGTCTTATATAGACAGGTTTGTGGCTTTCCTAATCAAGTCCAATCAGTATAACCAAACACAGCTGGACTCAAATGAAGGTGTAGAACCATTGCAAGGATGATCAGAAGAAATGGACAGCACCTGAGTTAAATATATGAGTGTCACAGCAAAGGGTCTGAATACTTAGGACCATGTGATATTTCAGTTTTTCTTTTTTTAATAAATCCGCAAAAATGTCAACAATTCTGTGTTTTTCTGTCAATATGGGGTGCTGTGTGTACATTAATGAGGAAAAAAATGAACTTAAATGATTTTAGCAAATGGCTGCAATATAACAGAGTGAAAAATTTAAGGGGGTCTGAATACTTTCCGTCCCCACTGTATATATACGGTATATAGGTAAACAGGTGTGTATACAAGTAAGGACTAATAAAAAAAAGGTTGAAGAAGATAATCAGGAAGAAATGTGGGAAATGAGGATGAAAGGGGGGGATGCACAGATTTAATGCGATCACTTATCACTCAGTACACTAATGACATGTTATTATTGGATGGTGAAATTGATCGCCTGAATACACAATATGAACACCTTAATGGCACTACGATTTTTTTTTCTACCAAATGGAAGGAGATTAAGGACAGATTAGAATTGATGAATAAAGAAATTATCACAAGAAACAAAGCAAATTTGCCAAAGACAAGATGGCTTTTGCAGATGGATACGCATATAAGTGGAACAGTAGAAATCCCACTAGACCCACTAGGGGTCCTCCACAAAACAACCATGCCCATAATCCCACTGCCGATTACACCGAATCCGATTGTTCTCTGTCATCCTCTCTCCCTCAGCAAACAGGCCCACGCACTACTGATACATCCACTTTGAACTCATCACATAAAAGATTACACTATGATGGTAATACTCCACCTATGGCTCCTAATAAAATTAAAAAATCCACTAAAACCATCCAAAGGGCCACAAGCACAACCAACACCCACCCCTGCAGGGATTCAGCCCACAGGTGGTGGTAATATCCCCCCTTCCTCTTTCTCTACCTTACATGGCACTATCCCCAAAATCCTGGGACCTCCACTCTTGACCTCTAAAGCCACTAAAACCAATGATGATATAATTTTTTTAGATCTCAAAAAGCAACAAAGCAACCTGGACACATTTGTCCTCAAACCCCCTCTTTCCTCACCCAACACCCCCATAGTGACACCAAGCTAAGCATCATTAATTTAACCCCTCTTCAATTTTCCGATGATGAGCTTTCGGTCCTGCAACTAGGTCTGGGGTTTTGCCCCGCTAGATCCCATTGATGTTACTGAAACGACTAAGGATCTTTACCTTTTTTGCTAGAAACCTTACATTTAAATTTATATTTGATAAGGAACATAAGAAAGTTAATCTTGAGTGTGAGCTTGTTGAGCGAACCAAACATTTTCCTATGGAAGAGTTTCGAGCCTTACGTGACCTGATGCTGCTCTACGATGAGGGCGCTACTGATGAGACTTTGTCATTCTCTCTTCCTTACAATGAATCTCAAGCAAAAACCCAGGCACAGGTCCCTATCCAGCCCATCAATAGATTTAAATTGAAGTCCTGTCAATTTCAAGATCTATTGACCTGTTCTGCTTTTTTGCACCAATCCATTATTGACCTCAAAAAAGAAACATGGCAAAAAATTCCCCCCAATCTTAATAGGAGACAAATGCAAGCACTCAAATCTCTTCAAAAACGTACTGATATGGTTGTAAAACCATCGGACAAAGGTGGCAACATCGTTATAATGACTCAAACTCATTATCAGGTTGTGACTATCCTAGACAACCATAAGTGGTATAGACCTATCCCCCTTACTTTTATTCAAACCTTTGCAGGTGAGCTAAGAGACCTCTGTATGGAAGCCTATCTGCAAGGCTTGATTAATTCGAGATACTTTGGATTTTTTGATTCCCAAATTTCCGCATACTCCAAATTTTTATGTGTTGCCTAAGACTCATAAAAATGTCCATGCACCCCCCGGAAGACTGATAGTCTCCAGGATTGGGTTACTGACTAATAATGCTAGCAAATTTGTGGATGCTTTTCTAATGCCACATGTCAGTTAAAACACATCGAGGGGATCCAGGTCCCTTCATACGCCCTGCTTGTGGCTATCGATATCGAAGCTCTATATTGGAGTATCCCCCACAGGCAGGGTGTCCAGACGGCCAGATCCTTCCTGATGGAACGAAAACAGACGTCTTGGCCCTTGAACCAATTCATTTTGCAATTATTGCTCTTCATCCTTACCAAAAACTATTTAATCTGTAATGACCAATATTACTTAGACTCAAGGAGTCGCTATAGGGACATCATGTGCTCCCTATATGCTAATTTGTATATTGGTCTTTGGGAACGTGTTATAACCTCTGAAGCGCATTTGTCTCCTTTTTTTGACCACATTTTACTTTGGTACAGATATATTGATGATCTGTTTATAGTATAGACGGGCACTAGGGGCTTGCTTCTGGAGTTTATTAGTTCACTGAATATCAACAAATTTAACCTGAGTTTCACCTTTAGCTTTGACGATAGGCGGATCCCCTTTTTGGATCTGACTATTGTAAAACATACAGATGGAACCATTGGAACTGATCTCTACAGTAAACCTACCACTGGTAACACCTTGCTGCATGCTTCTAGTGCCCATCCACAACCCCTGATACGTAGTACACCGTACGTGCAATTTTTGCGCTTACGAAGGAATTGTGCGCTGGAATCAGACTTCAGAACACAAGCCAATTCTCTACGAGATCACCTCTTAGCAAGGGGATACTCTCATACTAATTTGAGGAAGGCTTTCAATCAAGCCTTAGCACGCACATGAAATTCATTTCTTTTACACACCCCTAAACCTCAACAAGCTGATACTGTTAAATTTATAACAAGATTTTCTGCTCATCACCACCAGTTGAGGGAGTGGGTAAACACTGGCACCTTCTCATTAATCATCGCATGCTCAATAGACATGTAAGATCTACCCCCTAACTTGTGTTTCAGAGGGCCTCCTCACTCAGAGATCGCCTCACTAGCAGCCATTATAGGAATCCTCAACCAACCTTGGTTGGACCACGTGGCACATCCTAATGTGGTCAGTGTCCTCGCTGCCCATGGATCCTTGAGGGTAGTAAATATTTGCTACCCAATGCCGATACTTTAGTCCCCTGCACTCCCTCACACTGTGGTACTATGGGAGTGATCTATTTTATGACCTGCAAATGCAATGCATTTTACGTGGGCAAAACTAGCCGTGAATTCTGCCAAAGGATAGGAGACCATTTATATTAAACTAAACTAACTACCGTAGGCCACCACATTGGCTTGCACCACAAGTTCGATTTAATGGCAGTGAGGTTTTTTGTCCTTGAGGTTGTCAACCCGAGCCCAAGAGGGGGTGATTGGGATAGATCCATACTACAAAGAGAAATGATGTAGATTGAACGTCTCAATGCCACTATCCCCCCAGGTCTGAATGAAACAAATTCGTATGAATAATTTTTATGAGGTATTTTCCCTCCCCTTTTTTCCTCCCCTCTTCCTCCTCCCCTTCTCCCCTTCCCCTCTTCGCCCTCCATTTCCTCCCTTTTCTCCCCCATCCCTTTGATTGGTGCAATCAATGCCTCATTGGCCCCACGTCCCTTCATGCCACGTACTGTCATTTACTGGACTGTCCGGCTGCTGATTTTTAATCTAGAATTATTATTTCCCCCCCCCCCCTTTTTTTTCTTTTTTTTGTTTGTTTAATAATATGCTTCTATCAGTATCTGGCAGGATTACTAGAGTATCTTATGTATGCACAACAATTGTGGATAATTTGTGTATGTTTATATTTAGACTCCTCCGATGACTCTCTGCCCGGCTTACTTAGCCGCTATGCTATTTCACCATATTGGTGGGAATGTGACCTCCCTGGCAGAGTTTTAATCAAACTCTGTGGTTGGGGCCGAGATAGTCCATTGTTTTTTTCCTCCTTCCTCTCCCTCTATATTTAATGCAAGCCATAGATGACGGAAGATAGAAGATTGACTAGTCCCTACAGTAGGTCTGTAGGCCTTTCCTGATATTTGATGGTCAAGATTGCATGAGGATAAAAGCAATTAGCTGGGATTTTTTGGGACCATCACTATTGTTTTCTGCTGTGTCAGACAGGCTTGCTCCTGCAGTGGCTCCTCTCCCCTCCCCTAAGTTCCCCTGATGCAAAAAAACAGTATCTAGTGTCAGTAGGAATCTATACATGAAGATCAGATCTTATTTTACAATTCATTTGTGCAAAAATCTCACAACTGTATGTATCAACTATTAATTTCATGACCAACCACATCTTAGAAGTGACTTGAAACTTTTGTAAGGGATTTGTATATATGAAAAATATATATAATATATATATATATATATGAAAAATATATATAATATATATATAACTGTAAGTCTTCTGAGTTACATTCCACTTTTATCCTGCCTGGGACCAGTATAGTGTGCATTCATGGTTGCTTTCTGCTACTACAGTCCATCATATGTGGATTAAATATAAAAATTAATAGCTGGTTTTACGATATAGCATTCGGTTTATAGGGATTGATTTACTAAAACTGGAAAGTGGAAAATCTGGTGCAGCTCTACATGGTAGCCAATCAGCTACTACTTTCGCTTGTTCAATTAATCTTTGACAAAAAAAGACACCATGGAAGTTGACTGGTTTCTATGCAGAGCTGCACCCGATTTTGAAAGCTCCAGTTTTAGTAAATCAACCCCATAGTGTAGTGCATGGACTCTAGATAGGCTAAATAAATGGAAGGCCATTAAGGCCTGGTTCACACCTATACATTTTTAGTGTGTATTCAGTTTTGCAGAAACACACTACAGTCCATTTAGTATGGTTTCCTATGGATGTAGTTCACATCTGTGCATTTTATGGAAAGGACCAGGGACTTTTTTGTGGTTTTTGGTTCCATAGACTTCAATGGATCAAAAACGTGTATTGAAAAACGCAAAATGCACCTAGAATATGTAAATTGCAACCTGCATAGGTGTGACCCAGGCCTCACTCAGACAAGATCTAGAAGACATAAGAGAAATACAAATATGTTGTAGTCCAAGTATTCTTGCACCATAGTGAACATTTAAGTAAAACTACCACAATGCTAAATCCCTGAAATACATTGGGTGTTCTATATGGATTTTCAGAATTAAATAAGTATCCATGGACTCCATGGATGTGCCATGTGCAGCACTCCTATTTATTTTATACAATCAGGAGAGATGAACAGATGTCTCCCTAAGGACAACAGAAGGGGAAATATCTGCCTTTCATCTGTAGCTCCTGCTGCCACTTCTTGTGCGACTTCCTCAGTAGAATGAAGCTGTGCCTATACACTTTTTTTTAATCAGAAGAATGTTTATGGTGCAAAAAAATACATACAATGCAAAAGATATGAAGAGTGCAGTACAAAAGAAACATTGCATAAGAGTTAGTAGACTCAGTTCAAGAAAATCAAGTAGTTTAACCTAAGTACAATGCCTTATCTAAAGTAATCGGAGCACATTGCTCTAAGTAAGCATACAAAAGAGCATAATGGCACATAATTCACTTGCCTACTGGGCTTTTAAACCCCCCTCCCGCCAAGACCAATTTTCAGCTTTCAGTGCTCTCACACTTTGGATGACAATTACTCAGTCATATAATACTGTACCCAAATGAATTTTTTGTCATTTTTTTCATACAAATAGAGCTTTCTTTTGCTGGTATTTGATCACCTCTGGGTTTTTAATTTTTTGCGCTATAAATGAAAAAAGACCGAAAAATGTGAAAAAAACACATTTTTCTTAGATTCTGTGATAAAATTTTGCAAATTATTAATTTTTCTTCATACAATTTGGCCACAATTTATACTGCTACATATCTTTGGTAAAAATAACCCAAATAAGTGGATATTATTCGGTCTGTGTGAAAGTTAGAGAGTCTACAAGCTGTGGTGCAAATCATAACAAATTGATCACACTTGATGTACTGGTGGCCTATCTCATTTCTTGCGACCCGAATAATCCAGGAAAGTGCAAATACCCCCCAAATGACCCCTTTTTTGAAAGAAGACATTTCAAGGTATTTAGTAAGATGCATGGTGAATTTTTTGATGTTGTAATTTTTTCCCACAATTCTTTGCAAAATGAAGATTTTTTTTTTACACAAAATTGTTATTGTAATAGGTTATTTCTCTCACATGGCATGTGTATACCACAAATAACACCCCAAAATACATTCTGCTACTCCTCCTGAGTATGGCGATACCACATGTGTGGGACTTTTTCACAGCCTAGCCACATGGAGAAGCCCAACATTCAGGGAGCACCATCAGGTGTTCTAGGAGCATGAATTACACATATAACTTGTTGTCTGCCTATTACACTTTTGAAGGCTCTGGAGCACCAGGACAATGAAATGCCCACAAAATGAACCCATTTTGGAAAGCTAACACACCAACGTATAATCTATGAGGCATAATGAGTCTTTTGAACAGTTCATTTTTTTACAGAGGTTTTTGGAAAATGTGGGAAAAAAATGAAAACGCATTTTTTTTTACACAAAGTGGTCGATTTTTAAGATATTTCCAACACATAACATGTACATAGCAAAAATGACACCCTAAAATACATTCTGCTACTCCTCCTGAGTATGGCAATACCACATGTGTGAGACTGGCCACATACAGAGGCCCAACATGCAAGGAACACTGTCAGTGGTTCTAGGGACACATAGCATGCACATACCAAGAATTACACCCCAAAATACATTCTGCTGAGCAAAGGGTAAACAAAAGATTACCTGTGGTTTTAGTAGCGCAGTTGTCCACAGGAGGATAGCACTGGTCCAGGCAGCAGGCAGGGACTTGGTCAGCAAAAGCGAACGCAATTGTCCAGGCAACAGGCAGGAATACTGTCCATAGTCAGTACAGGCAGCAGGCAGGGATACTGTCCATATACAGTCCAAGGTTAGTGCAGGCAGAGATTGTCAGCAGTGCCAAAATACTGGTCCTGGTAGTAGGTCCATGTGGTGTGGTCAGTTCATGCGACAGGCAGAGGCATGATGGCAGAAGTCCTACAGGCAGCAGACAGAAGTAGGGCCTCGTTCATGACAGAATGGGGACAGGGGTAGAGGCTTCTCCCACCCAAATCTCTTTGAAACCTCTGAGTCTCCAGACCCTAGGAATGAGAAAACAAAAAAATAGTTTTCTTCATCCAGAGAAACAATTCTGGAGCCCCTCACATATGTGAGACCCCTGTGTTATGAATCCCACTAGTCCAGGGCACAAGATCAGTCTAAGAGGCAAGCAAAAAGCATGGTCAAACAGTCCAGGGTCAGTTCCAGATCAGGCAGAGGTAGGTACAGAATCGGTAGGCAGAAGCATGGTCGAATAACAAGCCAGGGTCAGTTCCAGATCAGGCAGACGTATGTACAGTATTGGTAGGCAGAAGCGTGGTCAAATAACAAGCCAGGGTCAGTTACAGAGCAAGCAGAGGCATAATAGGTTATGTTTACCATACTTCACTAACAATTTACTGAAGTATGGTAGCGGCGGAAACAGTCACCTATGCAGAGGCCTGGTTGGGAAGGACATTTGGGACAATAATAAGTAGTGTCTCTTCTAACTCCTCCTCTGGAGCACATCCGGCATTTTTTCTGACGTTTTTAACCTGTTAGTCTGGGAGGGATTTTATCGAGAAAGTGGTGTTCAGGGAGTCTGCTAATCACAGCGGATCGAATGTTTTCTGGTGGGTCGTTCGAGAATATAAGGGCAGTGATAATTTCCTACTGGTAGCCAAGGAAGGGTTGGAGGCTTTCAGTGGAGTTGCGATAGATTTTATTGGTGTTGCATATGGCCAAATGAAACACATAAATTGACACTTTTTTATACCACTGGTATGTTCGTCTTGTGGCAAGGTAGGGTTCGAGCATTTGGTCGTTGAAGTCGACATCCCCCATGAACATATTGTATCCGTGGATACATGTTGGCTTTTGGATTGGGCCATTCCTCCTGGTGATCTCCACAAAGGTATTATTGTGGATCGAAGACAGCATGTAGACATTCCTTCTGTCCCTCCACTTCACGGACAGAATTTCCTCATTTTGCAAACTCGCCATCTCCCCTCTTCTTAACTTCTAGCTGACAAACCTTTGAGGAAAGCCCTTCCTATTCTTCCTTACGGTGCTACATGCTAGAGTGCTCTTCCTGTGAAGGTTGCGGAACAGGGGCAAACTCGTATAGAAGTTGTCTACATACAAATGGTAGCCTTTCTCCAGGAGTGGGTTTATGAGTTCCCAAATGACTTTCCCGCATGATCCCATGTAGCCTGGTCAATTAGGGGGATGCAGCTGGATGTCCTTCCCTTTGTATGCCATGAAGGCATATGTATAACCTGTGGTTCAGTCGCAAAATGTATACAGCTTCACCCCATAGCGGGCCCTTTTGGTGGGAATAAATTGCTTGAAGCCCAGCCTGCCAGTAAATTTGACAAGTGACTCATCCACGCATATGTGTTGGTCTGGGGTAAACAACTGGGGGAAGATTTCAGAAAAATTTAGTAGTGGCCGAATTTTATAAAGCTTATAATATTTTGGGCCATTTCGGGAAGGCACTGGGTATTATCATTATAGTGTAGGAACCTCTTAGTCATGAGATATCTGGTTCTGGGCATTACTGAGGAAAAGATGGGCATGTGGTGGATGGGGAGGGTTGACCAATATGAACGTAATTCTTTTTTTTTTGATTAGTCCCATACAGAATGTGAAGCCCAAAAAAATCTTAAACTCCTCCACTGTTAGGGCTCTCCACTCATAGGGATGGGCATAATAGGACATTGGGTTACTTGCTAATAATTGTTTGCAGACAGGTTGCACTGGGCCACAATTGATGCTAGAATGTCCTGGACTCCTGACTGGGCAGTGAAAAGGGGAATGTTAGCTTCTCCTGAATTAGGAGGAAGCCACAAGGGGTTCTGAAGGGAACAGGGAAGGCTGGCATGGGACCTAATCCTTTGGGACTGAGGTGACACACCACTGGTACTTGGCCTTTCTTGCCGAGGTACTGCGGTGCTGGTGGATGCCACTGCGGTGCTGGTGGATGGCACTACCTCCTCACCAGAACACCATCGTCTGGCGGGTGGACTATCATCCTCCTTTGAGCCTGTCAGTGTTCCAATGCTTAGGACAGGCTCGTAGTTAAAGTCAGACTCAGAATCTGAATTTGAGGTGGAATCCAAAGCAGAGAGCTTCCCATTGCTCTCGTCGAATATTGTACGCCTCCTCAGCTGAAAATGATTTTGTAGACATTGTTGGTGGGCATTTATGACACTAATGACACGTGACACTGATGACAGAAGGCACTGGTGACACTGATGATTGATGACTGAAGACACGTGACACTGATGACAAATGGCACTGATTACACGTGACACTGATGACAAATGGCACTGTTTACAAGTGACACTGATGACAGATGGGACTGATTACACATGACACTGATGAAAATGGCACTGATGACACGTGACACTGACGTGACAGTGAAGAAAGATGGCACTGATGACACGTGACACTGATGAAAGATGGCACTGATGACACGTGATACTGATGAAAGATGGCACTGATGACATGTGACACTGATGACAGATGGCACTGATGACACGCGACACTGACAGGTGGCACTGATGACAGATGGCACTGATTACACTGATGAGCACTGTGACACCAATGGGCACTATTTGGGCACTGTATTTACTGTAAATTGACAGATGATAGTTAGGCACTCACAGATCTGCAGCACAGAAGCTCTCCCTCCTCACACGCGGTCTCTGTGTGAGGAGGGAGAGCTGTCAATGAGAAATGATCTCATACAGTGGGGATGAAAAGTATTCAGACCCCCTTAAATTTTTCACTCTTTGTTATATTGCAGCCATTTGCTAAAATCATTTAAGTTCATTTTTTTTCCTCATTAATGTACACACAGCACCCCCATATTGACAGAAAACACAGAATTGTTGACATTTTTGCAGATTTACTAAAAAAGAAAAACTGAAATATCACATGGTCCTAAGTATTCAGACCCTTTGCTGTGACACTCATATATTTAACTCAGGTGCTGTCCATTTCTTCTGATCGTCCTTGAGATGGTTCTACACCTTCATTTGAGTCCAGCTGTGTTTGAATATACTGATTGGACTTGATTAGGAAAGCCACGCACCTGTCTATATAAGACCTTACAGCTCACAGTGCATGTCAGAGCAAATAAGAATCATGAGGTCAAAGGAAAAAAAAATCTGTTGCACTTAAGGTTCCTAAGAGCACAGTGGCCTCCATAATCCTTAAATGGAAGATGTTTGGAGCGACCAGAACCCTTCCTAGAGCTGGCCATCCGGCCAAACTGAGCTATCTGGGGAGAAGAGCCTTGGTGAGAGAGGTAAAGAAGAACCCAAAGATCACTGTGGCTGAGCTCCAGAGATGCAGTCGGGAGATGGGAGAAAGTTGTAGAAAGTCAACCATCACTGCAGCCCTCCACCAGTCGGGGCTATTTGGCAGAGTGGCCCGACGGAAGCCTCTCCTCAGTGCAAGACACATGAAAGCCCGCATGAAGTTTGCTAAAAAAACACCCGAAGGACTCCAAGATGGTGAGAAATAAGATTCTCTGGTCTGATGAGACCAAGATAGAACTTTTTGGCCTTAATTCTAAGCGGTATGTGTGGAGAAAACCAGGCACTGCTCATCACCTGTCGAATATAGTCCCAACAGTGAAGCATGGTGGTGGCAGCATCATGCTGTGGGGGTGTTTTTCAGCTGCAGGGACAGGACGACTGGTTGCAATCAAGGGAAAGATGAATGCGGCCAAGTACAGGGATATCCTGGACAAAAACCTTCTCCAGAGTGCTCAGGACCTCAGACTGGGCAGAAGGTTTACCTTCCAACAAGACAATGACCCTAAGCACACAGCTAAAATAACGAAGGAGTGGCTTCACAACAACTCCGTGACTGTTCTTGAATGGCCCAGCCAGAGCCCTGACTTAAACCCAATTGAGCATCTCTGGAGAGACCTAAAAATGGCTGTCCACCAACGTTTACCATTCAACCTGACAGAACTGGAGAGGATCTGCAAGGAGGAATAGTAGAGGATCCCCAAATCCAGGTGTGAAAAACTTGTTGCATCTTTCCCAAAAAGACTCATGGCTGTATTGGATCAAAAGGGTGCTTCTACTAAATACTGAGCAAAGGGTCTGAATACTTAGGACCATGTGATATTTCAGTTTTTCTTTTTTAATAAATCTTCAAAATTGTCAACAATTCTGTGTTTTTCTGTCAATATGGGGTGCTGTGTGTACATTAATGAGGAAAAAAAATGAACTTAAATGATTTTAGCAAATAGCTGCAATATAACAAAGAGTGAAAAATTTAAGGGGGTCTGAATACTTTCCGTCCCCACTGTTGATGTGTCTGATGGATATGCCATAAATACGACCATATATTATACATAATATAATAACATGATACATATAAAATAGTAGCATAAGCCATTTTTTATTCCATAACATAATAATATGATGGCATAATGGCATAACAGCGTAATGGTTCACAGTAATAGCATCATGAATAAAACGCCAGACTCATTATAACGTGTCTTCACAGTAAATAACTTACTTGAAATTGGTATGATCCAACGAAACCTAATGTTGATAATAATCTTAAAATGTATAAGGAGGAGCATCTAATAGCTTGACACGTTTTTTTATATACTTACCCAATTTATATTTACTTTCAACATTTTTTAGACACCTATCCCATATCTTCTCCTGAAGAGTGGCACTTTAGCCACAAAACGTGTCGAGCTATTACATGGTCCTCCTTTTACATCTTAAGATTATTACAAACATTAGGTTTTGTTGGATCATACCAATTTCAATTATGTGATTTACTGTGGAGACACGTTATGAGTCTGGCGTTTTTTCATGATGCTATTACTGTGAACCATTATGCTGTTATGCCATTATGCCATCATATTATTCTGTTATGGAATCAAAATTTTCTTATGCTACTATATTATATGTATCATGTTATTATATTATGTATGATACATGGTCTTATTTATGGTATATCCATCAGACACATCTAAGTTGTGAGGCCTCCCTGGCTGCATGTTTCATATAAAGTCCCAAACCCTACTCCCATATATTTCCAATATCGGGGATGGAGGCACATTGCTTGGCCTCATATAAAGTCCCAAACCCTTTTTATTTTCCTCATTGACTAGTGTAAACAAGCCCATAGAGTTTTACAAGCTGCCATCAGTGAAGCTGGGCAGTGCGCCTGTGCTTTCCACCTGCACCTAAATGCTGAAGCCTCATGCACCAGGGCTAAATGACCAGTGTGCAGGGGGCCTAATGCCTGTATACAGGTGTGTTACAAGAAGAAAGTGTAATGCCCCGTACACATGATCGGACTTTCCGATAACAAAACCGTGGATTTTTGTTCAAAGGTTGTTGGCTCAAACTTGTCTTGCCAATGATTACCTGCGTTTTATCCAGACTTGGTACAATTATAATGCACTAGTTCATATGCATTTATGAACAATTCTGAACGCGGTGACATACAACACGTACGATGAGCCGATAAAAAGGAAGTTCAATAGTCATGTGATATCTCCATTACGAACGCTAGTTTTACAAGACCGAGCGCTTCCAGCTCGTACTTGATTCCGAGCATGCGTGAACTTTTGTGTTCGGACTTGTGTACACACGATCGGACTTTCGATCGGAAAACTTGAGAACCTGCTGTCAAACATTTGTGGGCGGAAAGTCCGACAACAAGCTCACATCCAACATTTCCATCAGAAAATCTGACTGTGAGTACGCGGCATAAAGTGTCACAGTACAGGGCAACTTTCACTCGAAGAGCTCATACACATGACTGATTAGGACCATACACCACCCAGATCACAGCATTTCTGAGGCAGGTCCATTATGGCTGGGAGTTTCCGATCAGCCATGGACTGTCTGCAGCTATTTGCATAAAATCACACATGGAGCTATTACCTGCTCTTAGGAACCCAGACAGCAAGGATAACTTGCCACAAATTTGTGGCAGTGTTGAATTTTAAGTCTTAACTTGAAGCACATTTTCACTGGCAAGTTGTACACTTGCAGAGCACTTTGCAGTACACCTGCAGTACAAGTTCTAGTTGACAATTTTACAATTTGTAGCAAAATTGCATGGAAAGTCTCTAGCAAGAGCAAAGTTGCAGTGGTCAGTCTACAGCAAGAGCTCTGCAAGTCTACAGCATGAAAATTCAGCCACAGTGACCCCTGTGGTGGGATGACTGTTGCACAACATAACTCAACCAAAACTTGGAGCAGACTTGCAGAATGTTTGCAAAGAAAGTTGATCTGGAGTCATGCAATACACACTTTGTGAAGCCTGACAAGTCTAGCAATAGCTTAGCAAGTTGTTTTCAAACTTGCAGCACAATTGCTTTCTATCTGGGAATGGATATGCGCAATTTGTCCAGGGGCACACATTACATGTGAACTGCGGTGGACATTCACTGACAGTGTCAGCCTGTCATTGATATGTACAGGCTTCTTGTTCACAGCTGATCAGAAACACCTAAATAGTTGCATTTCAAAGCCTTTTTTTTTTATAATGTAAATGTAGCATGTGATTTGTTCCTCTTTTTCTTTCATGTTCAGGTGGGTCAAGATAGATCTGTGTAAGCTGTGACTTGAGTGACTTGGAATTTGCATAGGGCTGTCTTACGCTGCTCAGCAAGGGACGTGCAAAGGAAAGGTGAGTATGTGCGGCTGGTGGTGCTGGGATGTAAGTCAGCATATTGGTTTACCCTGAATTAGCAATGTGCATGTTCAGTGTTGCTAAACCCTTACCCTCCACACCATCCAGTGGTGTCATTTTTTTCCTTTAATTTTTCTCTTTTGCCTTTTTCTACTTGGTGTTCCTGCCAGCTCTTTTAAGTGTAGGTCAAATCAAAATCAGGTTTTTCTAATTTTTGATTGAGTAGGGAAAGATTAGAACTTTTTTAGCACTTTTTAAAGTACCCAAAACTAGAAAAAAAGTATGGGCATACAGTTTAATTTAATGTTCTAGAGTGACAACGCTCCCCAATCTGCTCTCTAAGCAGCAGCGTTGTCACCCTAGGATGTGCTTTGTGGACTACAAGCTATTTGGTCCAATGCACAGCGAGCACATACAAGTTTGATTGCTTCCTTACAGCTTCAGAATCACTCCTGACCCTGGTGATTGACAGCAGCTCTTGAGAGTCTGTTGGCTGGACACTGGCCATGTCATTAAAGAGGATCTTCACCCCTCCCTCCTTTTTTTTTTACCCTCTTATCTTGACAACTGAGTTGTTCTTGAAAAACATGCTCACTAGCTCAGGAAATCTAGCATTTTCTGATGTAAGCAACCACTCCACTGTCAGTACTCCTGGTCCTGCATCATCTTCTCTTCTGACATCATACGGAGGCCAGCTATCTTTTCTGGGTTCTTTTTTTTTTAATAATTCTTTATTTATTGTTCAAGGAATTCAACAATGTAATATAGAACAGAAAGGAAAGAACATATAACAGCTCCATATGATCAAGTAAGACCCCATACACACTATTGGATTTTCTGAAGATTATTGTTGTCAGATTCACCAAAACCATGTAGTGCAAGGGCCTGCCTAATTGCATCCAAATTGAAACTCTTAAGGTTTGACCTCATATTATATGGTTTTGGTAAATCCGAAGACACAAATCTGCAGAAAATCTAATAGTGTGTATGGGGTCTTAGTCCTGGTATTATAAAACATAACAAATAATGCAATGCATACACAAATAAAAAGGGTGGGTGTTGAAGGCTGTATAAAGGGAGCTGCATTCAGCAAAAAAGTTGAAATTACAACATCATTTTTGTATTATACATTATGTAGATAGATCATACAGCAGGTAAATTACAGAAAATACTAACCCAAAGGGGGGTATAGAAAGGAAAAAAAGAAAACTAAAATGGAAAAAAAGGGGGGGGGCAATGGAATGGGTTATGGAATACAGAGAGGACCAATCAAATAAAGTAAAAGAAACATTCTCCCTTTCAGACAATGCCACGTACCAGGTTAAAGAATCCAGACATTTGCTACAAGAGCAAGTCGTGGTTGAGAAGCAAGAGAGGTCTGATCTCTGTAAAGGAAATAAGGAGTCCAAACTTTCCAGTAGTTGTCCTCCCTTTCCCTGAGAGGGTGAGGTTCTCCATTTCCTGAATCTCCTCAATCCTTGCCCTCTGATGAGCTATGGTGAGGGGGCATAGAGAATTTTCAAATTTCATATTAGATAAAGGAATATCATTCAGGAGGTAAGCAGCTAAGTTTTTCCTAAGGGTCACTCCCATCCGTTAGGGCCTTGATCGTATTTTCTACCTCATTCCAGAAGGCATTAAGTATCGGGCAGTTCCAGAAGATATGGAGGAATGTCCCCTAGAAGTCCCCACAGCGCAAACACGTGTTAGGTACCTGGGGAGACATACGATGTAATTTTACAGGAGTTCTGTACCATCACGTGAGGATCTTATAACTCCCCTCCTGGTATCTGTTGGCCAGGGAAGCTCTGTGATAAGAGAAGGATTCTTTACCTTTGTACTTGTGAGAAAGATGTATTAAGATCTCACCCCTATTGATGCAAAAATAGGAGTTCAGTTATTTCTATCAAGTCTATTAAAAGGGCATAAAAATGAGAGAGAGTGAGAAAGCGGTTGGTCATCTAGACAGGTCTGTTCAAAAGGAGTGGGCTGGCATAGTGTACGATGATCAACTGGGAGGGATTGGAGATGTGCAGTTAGTTGGGCATGGTGGAGGAAGTCAAGTGAGGAGTGAAACCGAGAAGCAATATCATGGCTCGGCTGGAGTCTGTAGTTATCAGAGAAATTAGATAGTCTATAATATTGTTGCAACAACTTGTCAAAGGGCAGCCTGGATCCTCCTCTTCTCGGGTCCCACTTTGCTGCTCCTCCCTCCTGTCGAGTGCCCCCACAGCAAGCAGCTTGCTATGGGGGCACCTGAGCTGAGCTGCAGCTCCGTGTGTCCATTTAGACACGGAGCTGCCTTTCGGCCCACCTCCTTTCTCTCCCGATTGGCTAACTGAGGAGGGAGAGTCCGGGACAGCCGAGGGACTGTGGACATTGCTGGACAGAGATGGGGCTCAGGTAAGTATTATAAGGGGGGGGGGGCTGCTGCACACAGAAGGTTTTTTATATTAATGCATAGAATGCATTAGGATAAAAAACATTATGTCTTTACAACTCCTTTAAGTTGAGTTAGGAAAAGCCTGGACTTTCATTTGAAGGAGAGAAGTGCACATAATGATTAGGGACACTGTAACCAGTGTGGTGGTGATTGGGGGAAACTGTGACTGGTGTGGCAGTGATTAGGGGACAATATGACTGGTGTGGTGGTGATCAGTGACACTGTAACTGGTGTGGCGGTGATCAGGGACACTGTAACTGGTGTGGTGGTAAACAGGGACACTGTAACTGGTGTGGTGGTGATCAGGGAGACTGTAACTGGTGTGATGGTGATCAGGGAGACTGTAACTGGTGTTGTGGTGATCAGGGACACTGTATCTGGTGTGGTGGTGATCAGTGACACTGTAACAGGTGTGGCAGCGATCAGGGACACTGCAGCTGGTGTGTTGGTGATCAGGAACACTGTAGCTGGTGTGGTGGTAATTAGGGAATAATATGACTGGTGAGGTGGTGATCAGTAACACTGTAACTGGTGTGGTGGTAATTAGGGGATAATATGACTGGTGTGGTGGTGATCAGTAACACTGTAACTGGTGTGGTGGTGATCAGGGACACTGTAAGTGGGGTGGTGGTGATCAGGGACACTGTAACTGCTGTGATGGTGATCAGGGACACTGTAACTGGTGTGGTGGAGATGAAGGACACTAGCTGGTTTGGTGGTGATCAGTGACACTGTAACTGGTGTGGTGGTGATCAGGGACACTGTATTTGGTGCGGTGGTGATTAGGGACACTGTAACTGGTGTGGTGGTAATTAGGGGATAATATGACTGGTGTGGTGGTGATCAGTGACACTGTAACTGGTGTGATGGTGATCAGTGACACTGTGGCTGGTGTGGTGGGGATCAGGGATACTGTAGCTGGTGTGGTGGAGATCAGTGACACTGTAACTGGTGTGGTGGTGATCAGGGACACTGTAACTGGTGTGGTGGTAATTAGGGGATAATATGACTGGTGTGGTGGTGATAAGGGACACTGTAACTGGTGTGGTGGTAATTAGGGGATAATATGACTGGTGTGGTGGTGATCAGTAACACTGTAACTGGTGTGGTGGTGATCAGGGACACTGTAACTGGTGTGGTGGTGACCAGGGACACTGTAACTGGTGTGGTGGTGATCAGTGACACTGTGGCTGGTGTGGTGGGGATCAGGGATACTGTAGCTGGTGTGGTGGAGATCAGTGACACTGTAACTGGTGTGGTGGTGATCAGGGACACTGTAATTGGTGTGGTGGTAATTAGGGGATAATATGACTGGTGTGGTGGTGATCAGGGACACTGTAACTGGTGTGGTGGTAATTAGGGGATAATATGACTGGTGTGGTGGTGATCAGTAACACTGTAACTGGTGTGGTGGTGATCAGGGACACTGTAACTGGTGTGGTGGTGACCAGGGACACTGTAACTGGTGTGACGTGATCAGTGACACTGTAACTGGTGTGGTGGTTATCAGGGACACTGTAACTGGTGTGGTGGTGATCAGTGACACTGTAACTGGTGTGGTGGTGATCAGTGACACTGTAATTGGTGTGGTGGTGATCAGTGACACTGTAACTGGTGTGGTGGTGATCAGTGACACTGTAACTGGTGTGGGGGTGATCAAGGACACTGTAACTGGTGTGGTGGTGATCAGGGAGACTGTAACTGGTGTGGTGGTGATCAGGGAGACTGTAACTGGTGTGGTGGTGATCAGGGACACTGTAATTGGTGTGGTGGTGATTAGCGACACTTTAACTGGTGTGGTGGTAATTAGGGGATAATATAACTGGTGTGGTGGTGATCAGCGACACTGTAACTGGTGTGGTGGTGATCAGTGACACTGTGGCTGGTGTAGTGGGGATCAGGGATACTGTAGCTGGTGTGGTGGAGATCAAGGACACTAGCTGGTGTGGTGGTGATCAGTGACACTGTGGCTGGTGTAGTGGGGATCAGGGATACTGTAGCTGGTGTGGTGGAGATCAAGGACACTAGCTGGTGTGATGGTGATCAGGGACACTGTAACTGGTGTGGCGGGGATCAGGGACACTGTAACGGGTGTGGCGGGGATCAGGGACACTGTAACTGGTGTGACGGTGATCAATGACACTGTAACTGGTATGGTGGTGATCAGGGACACTGTAACTGGTGTGGTGGTGATCAGGGACACTGTAACTGGTGTGGTGGTGATCAGTGACACTGTGGCTGGTGTAGTGGGGATCAGGGATACTGTAGCTGGTGTGGTGGACATCAAGGACACTAGCTGGTGTGGTGATGATCAGGGACACTGTAACTGGTGTGGCGGGGATCAGGGACACTGTAACTGGTGTGGCGGGGATCAGGGACACTGTAACTGGTGTGACGGTGATCAGTGACACTGTAACTGGTGTGGTGGTGATCAGGGATACTGTAACTGGTGTGGTGGTGATCAGGGACACTGTAACTGGTGTGGTGGTGATCAGTGACACTGTAACTGGTGTGGTGGTGATCAGTGACACTGTAACTGGTGTGGTGGTGATCAAGGACACTGTAACTGGTGTGGTGGTGATCAGGGACACTGTAACTGGTGTGGTGGTGATCAGGGAGACTGTAACTGGTGTGGTGGTGATCAGGGAGACTGCAACTGGTGTGGTGGTGTTTAGGGACACTGTATCTGGTGTGGTGGTGATCAGTGACACTGTAACTGGAGTGGCAGGGATCAGGGACACTGCAGCTGGTGTGGTGGTGATCAGGAACACTGTAGCAGGTGTGGTGGTAATTAGGGAATAATATGACTGGTGTGGTGGTGATCATTGACACTGTAACTGGTGTGGTGGTGATCAGTGACACTGTGGCTGGTGTGGTGGGGATCAGGGACACTGTATCTGGTGTGGTGAAGATAAAGGACACTAGCTGGTGTGGTGGTGATCGGTGACACTGTAACTGGTGTGGTGGTGATCAGGGACACTGTAACTGGTGTGGTGGTGATCAGGGACACTGTAACTGGTGTGGTGGTGATCAGGGACACTGTAACTGGTGTGGCGGGGATCAGGGACACTGTAACGGGTGTGGCGGGGATCAGGGACACTGTAACTGGTGTGACGGTGATCAATGACACTGTAACTGGTGTGGTGGTGATCAGGGACACTGTAACTGGTGTGGTGGTGATCAGTGACACTGTAACTGGTGTGGCGGGGATCAGGGACACTGTAGCTGGTGTGGTGGTAATTAGGGGATAATATGACTGGTGTGGTGGTGATCAGTGACACTAACTGGTGTGGTGGTGATCAGGGACACTGTAACTGATGTGCTGGTGATCAAAGACACTGTAACTGGTGTGGTGGTGATCAGTGACACTGTGGCTGGTGTAGTGGGGATCAGGGATACTGTAGCTGGTGTGGTGGAGATCAAGGACACTAGCTGGTGTGGTGGTGATCAGGGACACTGTAACTGGTGTGGCGGGGATCAGGGACACTGTAACGGGTGTGGCGGGGATCAGGGACACTGTAACTGGTGTGACGGTGATCAATGACACTGTAACTGGTGTGGTGGTGATCAGGGACACTGTAACTGGTGTGGTGGTGATCAGTGACACTGTAACTGGTGTGGTGGTGATCATTGACACTGTAACTGGTGTAGTGGTGATCAAGGACACTGTAACTGGTGTGGTGGTAAACAGGGACACTGTAACTGGTGTGGTGGTGATCAGGGAGACTGTAACTGGTGTGGTGGTGATCAGGGAGACTGTAACTGGTGTGGTGGTGATCAGGGACACTGTATCTGGTGTGGTGGTGATCAGTGACACTGTAACAGGTCTGGCAGGGATCAGGGACACTGCAGCTGGTGTGGTGGTGATCAGGAACACTGTACCTGGTGTGGTGGTAATTAGGGAATAATATGACTGGTGTGGTGGTGATCAGTGACACTGTAACTGGTGTGATGGTGATCAGTGACACTGTGGCTGGTGTGGTGGGGATCAGGGACACTGTATCTGGTGTGGTTGAGATCAAGGACACTAGCTGGTGTGGTGGTGATCAGTGACACTGTAACTGGTGTGGTGGTGATCAGGGACACTGTAACTGGTGTGGTGGTGATCAGGGACACTGTAACTGGTGTGGAGGTGATCAGGGACACTGTAACTGGTGTGGTGGTGATCAGGGACACTGTAACTGGTGTGGCGGGGATCAGGGACACTGTAGCTGGTGTGGTGGTAATTAGGGGATAATATGACTGGTGTGGTGGTGATCAGTGACACTGTAACTGGTGTGGTGGTGATCAAGGACACTGTAACTGGTGTGGTGGTGATCAGAGACACTGTAACTGGTGTGGTAGTGATCAGGGACACTGTAACTGGTGTGGTGGTGATCAGTGATACTGTAACTGGTGTGGCGGGGATCATGGACACTGTAGCTGGTGTGGTGGTGATCAGGAACACTGTAGCTGGTGTGGTGGTAATTAGGGGATAATATGACTGGTGTGGTGGTGATCAGTGACATTGTAACTGGTGTGGTGGTGATCAGTGACACTGTGGCTGGTGTGGTGGGGATCAGGGACACTGTAGCTGGTGTGGTGGAGATCAAGGACACTAGCTGGTGTGGTGGTGATCAGTGACACTGTAACTGGTGTCGTGGTGATCAGGGACACTGTAACTGGTGTGGTGGTGATCAGGGACACTGTAACTGGTGTGGTGGTGATCAGGGACACTGTAACTGGTGTGGTAGTGAACAGGGACACTGTAACTGGTGTGGCGGGGCTCAGGGACACTGTAGCTGGTGTGGTGGTAATTAGGGGATAATATGACTGGTGTGGTGGTGATCAGTGACACTGTAACTGTGTGGTGGTGATCAGTGACACTGTGGCTGGTGTGGTGGGGATCAGGGACACTGTAGCTGGTGTAGTGGTGATCAGTGACACTGTTACTGGTGTGGTGGTGATCAGTGACACTGTAACTGGTGTGGTGGTGATCAGTGACACTTTAACTGGTGTGGCGGGGATTAGGGACACTGTAGCTGGTGTGGTGGGGATCAGGGACACTGTAGCTGGTGTAGTGGTGATCAGTGACACTGTTACTGGTGTGGTGGTGATCAGTGACACTGTAACTGGTGTGGTGGTGATCAGGGACACTTTAACTGGTGTGGCGGGGATCAGGGACACTGTAGCTGGTGTGGTGGTGATCAGTGACACTGTAGCTGGTGTGGAGATCAGTGACACTGTAACTTGTGTGGTGGTGATCAGTGACACTGTAGCTGGTGTGGTGATCAGTGACACTGTAACTTGTGTGGTGGTGTTCAGTGACACTGTAACTGTGTGGTGGTGATCAGTGACACTGTAGCTGGTGTGGTGGGGATCAGGGACACTGTAGCTGGTGTGGTGGTGATCAGTGACACTGTAACTGGTGTGGTGGTGATCAGTGACACTGTAACTGGTGTGGTGGTGATCAGGGACACTATAACTGGTGTGGTGGTGATCAGGGACACTTTAACTGGTGTGGTGGTGATCAGTGACACTGTAACCTGTGTGATGGTGATCAGTGACACTGTAGCTAGTGTGGTGATCAGTGACACTGTAACTGGTGTGGTGGTGATCAGTGACACTGTAACTGGTGTGGCAGCGATCAGGGACACTGTAACTGGTGTGGTGATCAGTGACACTGTAACTTGTGTGGTGGTGATCAGTGACACTGTAACTGGTGTGGCAGCGATCAGGGACACTGTAACTGGTGTGGTGGTGATCAGTGACACTGCAACTGGTGTGGTGGTGATCAGGGACACTGCAACTGGTGTGGTGGTGATCAGGGACGCTGTAGTTGGTGTGGGGGTAATTAGGGGATAATGATTGGTGTAGCAGCAATCAGTGACACTGTAACTGGTATGATTAGGGACAATGGGCTCCATTCACAAAGTGGTGCCTACCACTTTAAGAAATGCGGTAAAATACCATCTATTTTTCGTGTGTATTCATCAGGTAGGTGCGGGGATCAGGGACACTGTAGCTGGTGTGGTGTTAATTAGGGGATAATATGACTGGTGTAGTGGTGATCAGTGACACTGTAACTGTGTGGTGGTGATCAGTGACACTGTGGCTGGTGTGGTGGGGATCAGTGACACTGTTACTGGTGTGGTGGTGATCAGTGACACTGTAACTGGTGTGGTGGTGATCAGGGACACTTTAACTGGTGTGGCGGGATCAGGGACACTGTAGCTGGTGTGGTGGTGATCAGTGACACTGTAACTTGTGTGGTGGTGATCAGTGACACTGTAGCTGGTGTGGTGATCAGTGACACTGTAACTTGTGTGGTGGTGATCAGTGACACTGTAACTGGTGTGGTGGTGATCAGTGACACTGTAGCTGGTGTGGTGATCAGTGACACTGTAACTTGTGTGGTGGTGATCAGTGACACTGTAGCTGGTGTGGTGGTGATCAGGGACGCTGTAACTTGTGTGGTGGTGATCAGGGACACTTTAACTGGTGTGGTGGTGATCAGTGACACTGTAACCTGTGTGGTGGTGATCAGGGACGCTGTATCTGGTGTGGTGGTGATCAGGGACGCTGTAGTTGGTGTGGGGGTAATTAGGGGATAATGATTGGTGTAGCGGCAATCAGTGACACTGTAACTGGTATGATTAGGGACGATGGGCTCCATTCACAAAGTGGTACCTACCACTTTAAAAAATGCGGTAAAATACCATCTATTTTCTTGGAATTCACAAAAAAAGCTACTAAAATACTGCATGCCCTATTTTATGAAGTGATGCGGTATTTCAGTAGTGAGAGCTTTCAGTAATTGTCATGGTTGTTAAGAAGCAGGCGGCCACCATGTCCTTAACAACCGAAGAGTCATCAGCTGTCAGTGGGGTTTCCGAATGTAAAGAAAAGGATTTTTAGGGGAACCCCTACGCCAAAATGAAAAAGTTACTGGTTTTAAGGACGCCGGTGGCCGCCTGCTCATTAACAACCAGTTAAAATCAAACACATTCCTTAAATATCACATGCCTGGACCACTACTTAATTACCGCATGCATTTCATTATTTATCTCCTTCGGTGAATGGAGTTTAATGCCTGTTCATGCAGTATTGACCACGCGTTTTAGTTGTTTTACGGTAAATACCAGAAAACGGTATAATGAATGGACAGTTTCAGGATCGCATGCAATATTTAGAAAAAATGTGTCCGGACACCTACCCTACTGTGGGATGCTTCTGTGAATAGAGCCCATCATGATTGGGGTCACAGTGACGTGTGTACTTATCAGGTAGGTGCACGGCACATTACATTTACAAGTTGGACAGCTACAGTTAAAACTGAACTCCAGCCAGTTAAATACACAGATGATACAGTTATGTGGGAGTTGTTTTGCCTCCCAAAGAATTTGGATTTCTGTCCATCCATTTCTGAAATTTACATAGCTCTGCCACATCACACAGCCCTTGCACTTTGGTCCAACTGATTGACTCCCTGTGCTGCTTCTCACTCCCCCAGTCTGAGCTCTGCTGTACATGAACTGCAAGAGGTCCAAGTCAAATGGAGGTACCTACCCTTTTATATCTACCTGGAGCATGGCTCTAAAAAATGGTGATGAACCAAACAGTGGTCACAGGTGATATAAAAATGTGTTTTGGGGGAAGATTAATTTTAAACACGACAGCCACAAAATGTGCTATTCGGAACACACCCGAATACATCACACCACACTTCACCTCACCACTGATACACTATGATCAGCAGGGAAATGGCGGGCACTGCACAGCGGTGACGTCATCAGCTCCCTCTTAAATGGGCCAAAAGGAGGCGGGGCATGTGGCGGCTGAGGGTCAGGCTGCATTGTGCTGGCTGTGCGGGGTCCCGTCTCTGCAGGTATTCGGTGATGGTGTATAATGTGGTCACCTGCGGCTCTCAGGCTGAGGTGGCGGCTCCCACCCATTGGTCTCCTTTTCTCTCTCTCCTCAATCCCTCTGATAATGCGATCTTCGGGTCTGTAGACTTCATTCCTAACCCATTGTATGGAAATGGTACATAAGGTGTAACTGCCCTCTGCTGGTCGGAGACTGGTAAAGCAGCGGCTCTGAGAATAATGGTTGTCAACCAGTTTCCATAAAGCTTCTTCTTACTCTTCCCTTCATACAGTCCTCTCTATCGTCTATATATTATATATGTGTGTTTAACAGCCTGTCACTTGTATTTCTTGCCTAGTTGTGTCGTGGCCAACCCCCCCCCCCCGAGGTAGTCGTGTCGCAGCCTCCCCCCCCCCCGAGGTGGTTGTGTCACCACAGCCTCCCCCCTCCCCCCCGAGGTAGTCGTGTCGTGGCCCCCCCCCCCGAGGGGTAGTCGTGTCATGGCCCCCCCGAGAGGTAGTCGCGTCGTGGCCCCCCCCTGAGAGGTAGTCGCGTCGTGGCCCCCCCCCGAGAGGTAGTCGTGTCGTGGCCCCCCCCGAGAGGTAGTCGTGTCGTGGCCCCCTGAGAGGTAGTCGTTTCGTGGCCCCCCCCGAGAGGTAGTCGTGTCGTGGCCCCCCCCGAGAGGTAGTCGTGTCGTGGCCCCCCCGAGAGGTAGTCGTGTCGTGGCCCCCTGAGAGGTAGTCGTTTCGTGGCCCCCCCGAGAGGTAGTCGTGTCGTGGCCCCCCGAGAGGTAGTCGTGTCGTGGCCCCCCCCGAGAGGTAGTCGTGTCGTAGCCCCCCCCGAGAGGTAGTCGTGTCGTGGCCCCCCCCGAGAGGTAGTCGTGTCGTGGCCCCCCCCCCGAGAGGTAGTCGTGTCGTGGCCCCCCCCCCCGAGAGGTAGTCGTGTCGTGGCCCCCCCCGAGAGGTAGTCGTGTCGTGGCCCCCCCGAGAGGTAGTCGTGTCGTGGCCCCCCCAGAGAGGTAGTCGTGTCGTGGCCCCCCCGAGAGGAAGTCGTGTCGTGGCCCCCCCCGAGAGGAAGTCGTGTCGTGGCCCCCCCGAGAGGAAGTCGTGTCGTGGCCCCCCCGAGAGGTAGTCGTGTCGTGGCCCCCCCCGAGAGGTAGTCGTGTCGTAGCCCCCCCCCGAGAGGTAGTCGTGTCGTAGCCCCCCCCCGAGAGGTAGTCGTGTCGTGGCCCCCCCCGAGAGGTAGTCGTGTCGTGGCCCCCCCCCGAGAGGTAGTCGTGTCGTGGCCCCCCCCCCGAGAGGTAGTCGTGTCGTGGCCCCCCCGAGAGGTAGTCGTGTCGTGGCCCCCCCAGAGAGGTAGTCGTGTCGTGGCCCCCCCGAGAGGAAGTCGTGTCGTGGCCCCCCCCGAGAGGAAGTCGTGTCGTGGCCCCCCCGAGAGGTAGTCGTGTCGTGGCCCCCCCGAGAGGTAGTCGTGTCGTGGCCCCCCCGAGAGGTAGTCGTGTCGTGGCCCCCCCCCGAGAGGTAGTCGTGTCGTGGCCCCCCCCGAGAGGTAGTCGTGTCGTGGCCCCCCCCCGAGAGGTAGTCGTGTCGTGGCCCCCCCCGAGAGGTAGTCGTGTCGTGGCCCCCCCCCGAGAGGTAGTCGTGTCGTGGCCCCCCCGAGAGGTAGTCGTGTCGTGGCCCCCCCCCGAGAGGTAGTCGTGTCGTGGCCCCCCCCCAAAAGGTAGTCGTGTCGTGGCCCCCCCGAGAGGTAGTCGTGTCGTGGCCCCCCCCGAGAGGTAGTCGTGTCGTGGCCCCCCCGAGAGGTAGTCGTGTCGTGGCCCCCCCCCCGAGAGGTAGTCGTGTCGTGGCCCCCCCCCGAGAGGTAGTCGTGTCGTGGCCCCCCCCCGAGAGGTAGTCGTGTCGTGGCCCCCCCCGAGAGGTAGTCGTGTCGTGGCCCCCCCCCGAGAGGTAGTCGTGTCGTGGCCCCCCCCGAGAGGTAGTCGTGTCGTGGCCCCCCCCGAGAGGTAGTCGTGTCGTGGCCCCCCCCGAGAGGTAGTCGTGTCGTGGCCCCCCCCGAGAGGTAGTCGTGTCGTGGCCCCCCCCCGAGAGGTAGTCGTGTCGTGGCCCCCCCCGAGAGGTAGTCGTGTCGTGGCCCCCCCCGAGAGGTAGTCGTGTCGTGGCCCCCCCCGAGAGGTAGTCGTGTCGTGGCCCCCCCCGAGAGGTAGTCGTGTCGTGGCCCCCCCCGAGAGGTAGTCGTGTCGTGGCCCCCCCCGAGAGGTAGTCGTGTCGTGGCCCCCCCGAGAGGTAGTCGTGTCGTGGCCCCCCCCGAGAGGTAGTCGTGTCGTGGCCCCCCCCGAGAGGTAGTCGTGTCGTGGCCCCCCCGAGAGGTAGTCGTGTCGTGGCCCCCCCCGAGAGGTAGTCGTGTCGTGGCCCCCCCCGAGAGGTAGTCGTGTCGTGGCCCCCCCCCGAGAGGTAGTCGTGTCGTGGCCCCCCCCGAGAGGTAGTCGTGTCGTGGCCCCCCCCGAGAGGTAGTCGTGTCGTGGCCCCCCCCGAGAGGTAGTCGTGTCGTGGCCCCCCCCGAGAGGTAGTCGTGTCGTGGCCCCCCCCGAGAGGTAGTCGTGTCGTGGCCCCCCCCGAGAGGTAGTCGTGTCGTGGCCCCCCCCGAGAGGTAGTCGTGTCGTGGCCCCCCCCGAGAGGTAGTCGTGTCGTGGCCTCCCCAACCCCCCCCCGAGGTAGTTGTGTCGTGGCCTCCCCAACCCCCCCCCGAGGTAGTCGTGTCGCGGCCTCCTGCCACCCCCCCCCCCGAGGTAGTCGTGTCGCGGCCTCCTCCCACCCCCCCCCGAGGTAGTCGTGTCGCGGCCTCCTCCCACCCCCCCCCCGAGGTAGTCGTGTCGCGGCCTCCTCCCACCCCCCCCCGAGGTAGTCGTGTCGCGGCCTCCTCCCACCCCCCCCCCCGAGGTAGTCGTGTCGCGGCCTCCTCCCACCCCCCCCCCGAGGTAGTCGTGTCGCGGCCTCCTCCCACCCCCCCCGAGGTAGTCGTGTCGCGGCCTCCTCCCACCCCCCCCGAGGTAGTCGTGTCGCGGCCTCCTCCCACCCCCCCCCGAGGTAGTCGTGTCGCGGCCTCCTCCCACCCCCCCCCGAGGTAGTCGTGTCGCGGCCTCCTCCCACCCCCCCGAGGTAGTCGTGTCGCGGCCTCCTCCCACCCCCCCCGAGGTAGTCGTGTCGCGGCCTCCTCCCACCCCCCCCGAGGTAGTCGTGTCGCGGCCTCCTCCCACCCCCCCCGAGGTAGTCGTGTCGCGGCCTCCTCCCACCCCCCCCGAGGTAGTCGTGTCGCGGCCTCCTCCCACCCCCCCCGAGGTAGTCGTGTCGCGGCCTCCTCCCACCCCCCCCGAGGTAGTCGTGTCGCGGCCTCCTCCCACCCCCCCCGAGGTAGTTGTGTCGCGGCCTCCTCCCACCCCCCGAGGTAGTCGTGTCGCGGCCTCCTCCCACCCCCCCCGAGGTAGTCGTGTCGCGGCCTCCTCCCACCCCCCCCCGAGGTAGTCGTGTCGCGGCCTCCTCCCACCCCCCCCGAGGTAGTCGTGTCGCGGCCTCCTCCCACCCCCCCCCGAGGTAGTCGTGTCGCGGCCTCCTCCCACCCCCCCGAGGTAGTCGTGTCGCGGCCTCCTCCCACCCCCCCGAGGTAGTCGTGTCGCGGCCTCCTCCCACCCCCCCCGAGGTAGTCGTGTCGCGGCCTCCTCCCACCCCCCCGAGGTAGTCGTGTCGCGGCCTCCTCCCACCCCCCCGAGGTAGTCGTGTCGCGGTGCGGCCTCCCTCTCCCCTCCCCCCCAAGGTAGTTGTGGCCTCCCTCTCCCCTCCCCCCCCAAGGTAGTTGTGGCCTCCCTCTCCCCTCCCCCCCCAAGGTAGTTGTGGCCTCCCTCTCCCCTCCCCCCCCCCCCCCAAGGTAGTTGTGGCCTCCCTCTCCCCTCCCCCCCCACAAGGCAGTTGCGGCCTCCCTCTCCCCTCTCCCCCCCCACAAGGCAGTTGCGGCCTCCCTCTCCCCTCTCCCCCCCCCACAAGGCAGTTGCGGCCTCCCTCTCCCCCCCCCCCACAAGGCAGTTGCGGCCTCCCTCTCCCCCCCCCCCACAAGGCAGTTGCGGCCTCCCTCTCCCCCCCCCCACAAGGCAGTTGCGGCCTCCCTCTCCCCCCCCCCACAAGGCAGTTGCGGCCTCCCTCTCCCCTCCCCCTCCCCCCCCACAAGGCAGTTGCGGCCTCCCTCTCCCCTCCCCCCCCCACAAGGCAGTTGCGGCCTCCCTCTCCCCTCCCCCCCCACAAGGCAGTTGCGGCCTCCCTCTCCCCTCCCCCTCCCCCCCCCACAAGGCAGTTGCGGCCTCCCTCCCCCCCCACAAGGCAGTTGCGGCCTCCCTCCCCCCCCACAAGGCAGTTGCGGCCTCCCATCCCCCCCCACAAGGCAGTTGCGGCCTCCCATCCCCCCCCACAAGGCAGTTGCGGCCTCCCATCCCCCCCCACAAGGCAGTTGCGGCCTCCCATCCCCCCCCACAAGGCAGTTGCGGCCTCCCTCCCCCCCCCCCACAAGGCAGTTGCGGCCTCCCTCCCCCCCCCCACAAGGCAGTTGCGGCCTCCCTCCCCCCCCCCCACAAGGCAGTTGCGGCCTCCCTCCCCCCCCCCCACAAGGCAGTTGCGGCCTCCCTCCCCCCCCCCCACAAGGCAGTTGCGGCCTCCCTCCCCCCCCCCCACAAGGCAGTTGCGGCCTCCCTCCCCCCCCCCCCACAAGGCAGTTGCGGCCTCCCTCCCCCCCCCCCCACAAGGCAGTTGCGGCCTCCCTCCCCCCCCCCCACAAGGCAGTTGCGGCCTCCCTCCCCCCCCCCCACAAGGCAGTTGCGGCCTCCCTCCCCCCCCCCCCAAGGCAGTTGCGGCCTCCCTCCCCCCCCCACAAGGCAGTTGCGGCCTCCCTCCCCCCCCCCACAAGGCAGTTGCGGCCTCCCTCTCGCCTCCCCCCCCCCCCAAGGCAGTTGTGGCCTCCCTCTTGCCTCCCCCCCCCCACAAGGCAGTTGCGGCCTCCCTCTCCCCTCCCCCCCACAAGGCAGTTGCGGCCTCCCTCTCCCCTCCCCCCACCACAAGGCAGTTGCGGCCTCCCTCTCCCCTCCCCCCACCACAAGGCAGTTGCGGCCTCCCTCTCCCCTCCCCCCACCACAAGGCAGTTGCGGCCTCCCTCTCCCCTCCCCCCACCACAAGGCAGTTGCGGCCTCCCTCTCCCCTCCCCCCACCACAAGGCAGTTGCGGCCTCCCTCTCCCCTCCCCCCACCACAAGGCAGTTGCGGCCTCCCTCTCCCCTCCCCCCACCACAAGGCAGTTGCGGCCTCCCTCTCCCCTCCCCCCTCCACAAGGCAGTCGTGTTGTGGCCTCCCCCCCCCCCCGAAGTAGTCGTGTCGCGGCCTCCCTCTCCCAGCCCCCCCCGAGGTAGTCGTGTCGCGGCCTCCCTCTCCCAGCCCCCCCCCCGAGGTAGTCGTGTCGCGGCCTCCCTCTCCCAGCCCCCCCCCCCGGTAGTCTTGTCGTGGCCTCCCTCTCCCAGCCCCCCCCGAGGTAGTCGTGTCGCGGCCTCCCTCTCCCAGCCCCCCCTGAGGTAGTCGTGTCGCGGCCTCCCTCTCCCAGCCCCCCCCCCCCGAGGTAGTCGTGTCGCGGCCTCCCTCTCCCAGCCCCCCCCCCCCGAGGTAGTCGTGTCGCGGCCTCCCTCTCCCAGCCCCCCCCGAGGTAGTCGTGTCGCGGCCTCCCTCTCCCAGCCCCCCCCCCCGAGGTAGTCGTGTCGCGGCCTCCCTCTCCCAGCCCCCCCCCCCCCGAGGTAGTCGTGTCGCGGCCTCCCTCTCCCAGCCCCCCCCCCGAGGTAGTCGTGTCGCGGCCTCCCTCTCCCAGCCCCCCCCCCCGAGGTAGTCGTTTCGCGGCCTCCCTCTCCCAGCCCCCCCCCCCCGAGGTAGTCGTGTCGCGGCCTCCCTCTCCCAGCCCCCCCCCCCGAGGTAGTCGTGTCGCGGCCTCCCTCTCCCAGCCCCCCCCCGAGGTAGTCGTGTCGCGGCCTCCCTCTCCCAGCCCCCCCCCCCGAGGTAGTCGTGTCGCGGCCTCCCTCTCCCAGCCCCCCCCCCCGAGGTAGTCGTGTCGCGGCCTCCCTCTCCCAGCCCCCCCCCCCGAGGTAGTCGTGTCGCGGCCTCCCTCTCCCAGCCCCCCCCCCCCGAGGTAGTCGTGTCGCGGCCTCCCTCTCCCAGCCCCCCCCCGAGGTAGTCGTGTCGCGGCCTCCCTCTCCCAGCCCCCCCCCCCCCGAGGTAGTCGTGTCGCGGCCTCCCTCTCCCAGCCCCCCCCCCCCCCCGAGGTAGTCGTGTCGCGGCCTCCCTCTCCCAGCCCCCCCCCCCCCCGAGGTAGTCGTGTCGCGGCCTCCCTCTCCCAGCCCCCCCCCCCCCCGAGGTAGTCGTGTCGCGGCCTCCCTCTCCCAGCCCCCCCCCCGAGGTAGTCCTGTCGCGGCCTTCCTCTCCCAGCCCCCCCCCCCCGAGGTAGTCGTGTCTCGGTTGCAGCCTCCCCCCTCAGGGATGAGAAACTGACAGATCGCTGATAGAGCTCTGGGCTATGATTGCACACTGCCGATCAGCAGGTCCCAGCTGTGACTGGCCGGGACTTGCTGACCAGCTCCTGCTGTGTACAATAACAGCGGGGGACAGGCAGGGAATGCGCATGCGTGCACCCTAAACCAGGCAGTGATGTATGGGTATGCCGCTTTTCCTACAGCCGCCGTACTGCGGGTGGCAAGTGGATGAGGAAAGAACATTTTTTGTTTATAGTTTTGTCTCCTCTGATTTCTGTAATAACTCACAGGATGTAAACTGAGGTAACCTGAATCCATAGTCATCAGTTTGTTTATTTTGTGGGGCAAAATATGTAAATGATGCCTGCGTGAAAGAACCCTAACACAGTAAGGCGGGATATAGGCTGGGTTCACACTAGACCGGACTGTTTTTGGTTGCGGATATTGCAGCGATTCCCACACCTGTAACCATCCGCAGCCGAATCCCACTGCTCTTATGAGACACGAGGGTCTTCCATTCATTCTGCATGGCACCCCCAGACATCTCAGCCCACAGCACAATTGTGTGAGTCGGAGGCAAACCTCATGGCCAAAAAGACCATGCGGTTTTCCTGCAGCCGAATTTTTGGAAAAGTGTGCGTGCACCTTTTTTGTACGATTCACACAGCACAGCAGCCCATTCAAATGTATGGGCTGCCGTGCCCGAGCAAACATGGGATGCACAACCCATCCTAGTGTGAACCCAGCCTTTAAAAAAATTAACAGGGAGGTGAAGTTCCCCTTTAAGGCCCGGTTCACACCGATTCCTGTGCATTTCCCACATTGCATCAGAATTGCAGGCAGTTCACACTGCTCTGCAAACAATTGAGGGTGTCAATATAAAGTTAATGACACCCTCAAATCGGTTTGCAGAACACACTGTGAACTATGGAATCTGATCGCGTGGGTCTGAACACCCATGTGGTCCAATTCTAGTGTGAACAAAAAAGGGCCCTGCACGTTTTTGGTGTGGATCCAGTGCAAACTAAGCCATACATAATGTATGGCTCAATTCGCACCGCACTGAATTGGCATGTCATTTGTACAGGAATCGGTGCGATTCCTGTACAAATGACATGCGATGCGGCAGACCACATTAGTGTGAACCCAGACTAAGGGCCCATTCATACTAGCCAAAAGCACCAAATTAACCACTTGAGATCTGCGCTATAGCCGAATGACGGCTACAACGCGGGACTGAGACTCGCCTGATCACAGATTGGAGTAAGGGGTTGATCCCGACCCCTTACCACGTGATCAGCTGTCAGCCAATGACAGCTGATCATGTGATGTCAACAGAGCCGGTAATCGGCTATTTTTTCTCTTCGCGCTGACATTGTGAGGAGAAAAAAAAGCCAATCGCCGGCCATGAGAGGGACATTATACCCGATCACAGATCTGCCGCCAGATCACCAGTGCCCACCTGTGCCCCCTGCCAGTACCACCTATCAGTGCCCACAATAGTGCCTCAACATCAGTGGTACCTATCAGTGGCCATCAGTGCCGCCTTAACTGTGCCTATCAGTGCCCACCAGTGCCGCCTCATCAGCGCATATCAATGAAGGAGAAAAATTACCTGTTTGCAAAATTTTATAACAAACTATGAAACATGATTTTTTTTTTTTTTCAAAATTTTCTATCTTTTTTTTGTTTGTTTAGCAAAAAATAAAAATCCCAGCTGTGAATAAATACCACCAAAAGAAAGCTCTATTTGTGGGAAAAAATGATAAAAATTTCATTTGGGTACAGTGTTGTATGACCACGCAATTGTCATTCAAAGTGCGTCAGCGCTGAAAGCTGAAAATTGGTCTGGGCAGGAGGGGGGTTTAAGTGCCCAGTAAGCAAATGGTTAAATACAGGTATGTAGCTTGCGTTATACAACATCAAAAGCTTGTTTGGTTTTTTTTTGAGGTCCTGTTCACACCAGAACGTGGTGTGGGAAACCTCTGGCAGGTAATCCCCAGGAGTCCCTGCTTGCCCCACTTTTGATCGCACAGTGTGAACGGGGCTAAAAAAAGTAAAAAAAAAAAATAAAAAAAAAAAACTTTCAAAAGTATTGTTTGTTGAGGCCAGCAAATTGTGGTAATGCACCGTGCACACCTTCAGTTTACATGGCACCCCTGTGCACCACCACAATGCATCTGTGCAACAATGCAGAATTTGCAAAATAATGCAGCATTGTTTAAGTGCGTTGCAGCCCATTCATTTTCAAATGTGGTTGACTAACTCAATGGGGAATGGTGTGGTACAAATTAGTCTTTAGGGAATTTTGTTTTCACCGCACACATTTTCTATGATGCAAAATGTCTACATCCAGGGGCATACATCTGCTAACCAAAGGTAATCTCTCTAGCTGTGGACTGTCATTGTTTTTTTACTTTCTGACCATGGCTGATCGAAAAACATCTGGCAGTACCAACCAGTCCTACTCCTCCCACATAAATAATGCAGGAGTATGGCTCTAATCGGAAGTGCTCATGAGCCCTAAATTTTAATTAGACTGTAACATATAGTGAGCATTACAAAGTTGTCTCCAAACAAATATCCGAAGAGGCGTAACTAGAACCTTACCGGGCCCTAATGCAAGAAACCATAAAGGGCCACCTGACCCCCGGCTCTTTAATTGTTTTTTGTTTTCCTTATTTTATTACTTTTTACTATTTTATTTTTTTAGGAGCCCCGTTGGGGGGGGGGGACTGGCTTTGGTGAAATATCAGGGGTTTTATGTTTCACCTTGGAGACCAATAAAGGAGATTGCAGCACAGAATGAATGGACAGAGCTTCCCCTTCATTCACAAAATTAAGCATAGTAAACAGTTTATCATCCCTCAGTTTTGAATGAATAGTCAGTGACTGGTACGGATCACTGACTTTATTCTTTAAGATAAAGAAGGGGCTGGTAAATGACACATTTACTGGCTCCTTCCCTGCTCTCCCTCCTGAAGGCATCCCCCACAACGGCTATCAGTGGGGGGGGGGGGGGGGTTTACTGAACCGACAGTGCTGCGAGAAATGGGGGGGGGGGCAGGGGATCACAGCAGGAGGGGCTGCATGTAGAGGAACCGGTCCCCCTCTATTTTTCTCCTGCAGCTGCTGACAACTCGAAATGTTGGATTCTCCGTCACTCTGTCCTGTTGTCAGTGTTTTTCAGGACAAGTAGAGGGAGTGACCTTCCCATTGGGGACATAAATAGCAATAAAAACTTGATGAAAGTTCTAACCTTTCCCTACTCTATCAATAAACGGCTTTAGATGCCCTTTAACCACTTAAGGACTAGCCTCGTTTTGGATTTTAGGTGTTTACATGTTTAAAACAGTTTTTTTTGCTAGAAAATTACTTACAACCCCCAAACATTATATATGGTTTTTCTTCTAACACTCTAGAGAATAAAATGGCAGTCGTTGCAATACTTTTTTTTGCACCATATTTGCGCAGCGGTCTTAAAAGCGCACTTTTTTTGGAAAAAAATTCACTTTTTTGAATAAAAAAATAAGACAACACTAAAGTTAGCCCATTTTTTTTATATTGTGAAATATAATGTTACGCCAAGTAAATTGATACCCAACATGTCACACTTCAAAATTGTGCCCGCTCGTGGAATGGCGTCAAACTTTTACCCTCAAAAATCTCCATAGGCGACGTTTAAAAAAATTCTACAGGTTGCATATTTTGCGGTACAGAGGAGGTCTAGGGCTAGAATTATTGCTCTTGCTCTAACGGTCGCAGCGATACCTCACGTGTGGTTTGACCACCGTTTTCATATGCGGGCACTACTCACGTATGCGTTCGCTTCTGCACGCGAGCTCGTCGGGACGGGGGTTTTTAAAAAAAAAAAATTTTATTTTACATTTACTTTTACACTTTTTTTTTAAAAAAAGTCACTTTTGTTCCTATTACAAGGAATGTAAACATCCCTTGTAATAGAAAAAAGCATGACAGGACCTATTAAATATGAGATCTGGGGTCAAAAAGACCTCAGATCTCATATTTACACTAAAATGCAATTAAAAAAAAAAAAAATAAAAAAAAGCATTTAAAAAAATGACATTTGAAAAAATGTGCCTTTTTTTTAAGAGGCGTGGACCGAAGTGACGGTTTAACGTCGCTTCCACCCAGCAGTGTCATGGAGACGAGTGGGCGCCATCTTAGCCTCACTCATCTCCAGGCACAGGACGGAGACGGATGCGATTGCCTCCGCCGCTACCGACGTCTCTGGTAAGCGGCGGAGGGCACCGGATTGCGGCGGGAGGGGGGGGGGCCCTCTCCCGCCACCAATTAAAAGTGATCTCGCTGCGAATCCGCCACAGGGACCACTTTTATCTGAAAGCCGGCCGCCGCACGAAAATGGGGATACCGGGGTTATGGCAGCTAGCTGCTGCCATAACGATATACCCCTTCAAAGTTTGGACATACATCGTCGTGCGGCGGTCAGCAAGTGGTTAAGATCACATAAATAAAAAGCAAAATCTCCCTAAACACATTTGTCACAGACGTGTTTGGGGCGTGCACTCATTGACTTATGAGTTATGCAAGTTGTCAATTCCTGCTAGACTTGTCTGTTAAGATCATGGCAAAAACACGAAAGCGCTGCAAAGAAGCTGCTTGCAGGACTTTTTTTGACACCCTGCGAGCGCAGCGCCCTAGTGTGAAAGCACTCAGGCTTTCACATTGGGATTGCAGATGAGGCATCTTTCAAGCGCTTTACAGGCACCTTTTTTTTTTTAACGCTAAAGCGCCTGAAAAACGCCCCAGTGTGAAAAGGGTCAAAAAGTGTCAGAATAGGCGTGTTCCAGCAGCAGGATGGGGACTTTGTTCTATTCCCAGATCCCAATCAGCCCTTCCTAGGAAGCCTTGTATTTTCTGAATGAATACAAGGCTTCCTCTGAATGGCTGAGGTGGAGAGGTGAGCATATTATGTTACAATCCCTGCAGTCACATCTGTTAAGGAAATAGTGCGTTTGGCACCTTTTTGGGGAGGGGGGGAGTGGATACCGGTCAAAACCAGGTACCCGCTCCCACTTTCAGGTAAGATCGCCGCAATCGCGTGACTATCTACGAAAAGTATGCACCCCCCGCTGCCTTCTAGGGGAGACACAGGTCCCAGAAGTTGGCGGGACCATTCAGAGTGCGCTACTCCATATTCCCATTGCACATATTCCTGGATAAGCTCTCAAAAGTTTGAGTGCTGCAGCAACAACCAGCTGGAAACTGGTTCGCAAAAGGAGATGCACATGTCTGACAAAGGGGTCCTGCATTGCACTGTACTTGTAATGTGATCATGCAAAAAACAATCCTTTTGGACGCTACTTTGTTGATTCATGAAAGCGCAGCGCGACTTGTGCATGCGCTGTAGGAAACAGGCTTCACTTCGTGTTTCCTTAAGAGCCCTTTCACACCGAGGGTGTTTTGCAGGCGCTATAGCGTTAAAAATAGCGCTTGCAATCCGCCCACAAACAGCTGCAGCATTGTCTCCAGTGTGAAAGCCCGAGGGCTTTCACACCGGAGCACTGCGCTGGCAGGACGTCAGGAAAAGTCCGGTCAGCAGCTTCTTTGGAGCGGTGAAGGAGTGGTGTGTTTACCGCTCCTCCACCGCTGCTCCCTATTGAAATCAATGGGGCAGAGCTGGGATACCGCCAGCAAAATGCCGCTATTGTGGCGCATTGCGGGCGGTTTTAACCCTTTCTCGGTCGCTAGCGGGGGGTAAAAGCGCCCCGCCAGCAGCCGAAATGCCCTGCAAATCCAACGGTAAAACGCCGCTATAAATAGCGGCGTTTTACCGCCGACGCTATAGGCGGCTCGGTGTGAAAGGGGTCTTAGTGAAGATGCCGGTGCCCGCACTCAGAGCCGATGGACGGAATTGCTTCGGGTTCTGACATCGAGGGATCCTTGGACAGGCAAGTGTCCTAATATTAACCACTTCCCGCCTGCTATATAACAGAATGACGTGTGCAAACTGGTTAAGTTACCCTGACTGGATGTCACATAACGTCCAGCAGAATAGGCCACGACACACTGCATCACCGATCTTTGTAAAGAGCCTTTGAAGTAGGCTCTTTACCATGTGATCAGCTGTGTCCCATCAGCCATGTATCAGATTTTTCTGACGGACGCGGGTAGAGGAGAGCAGATTTGCTGCTCTCCTGATGGGGGGGATTATCAGCGGAGCCCCCACCCCCCGCCCCCAGGATGCGCACCGGGGATGACCACCAGGAATGCCCACCCAGGACCACCAGGGTTGCCAAGCAGCATAGAAAATGGGGAATGGCTGGAAGATCCTCAAGATGTAATGCACCTCATCCCAAATATTTGTTAAGAGATTTGGATAGGGATAGAGAGAGGGGGTTTTGACAGTGCCAGAAAATATAATCCTTACAAAAATACATGAAAATTATTTTGCTCTTATTTCATACATTGATAACAGAGACATAAATTTCATATACATACATAGACAGCACAGGAAATATACAAAGGAAACAAGCCAAGATGTTTAAGAGGCCAGTATAGATTACAGGTAATCAATTCCTACATGTTTCCCCAAAACATTGGCTTCCTCAGGGAAAATGATGTAAACCTGTGCAAATTGTGGATTCCCACTGTCTCCGTTTGTCTGTTTTCCCCCTGCAGCCACGTATAGTAGTGGTGCTAACCTGTTGATTTCCTTTGGGGTGGTCTTGGAGCCTTATCGACCATCGGAAAGTGGGAATGCACACTTTTGTACAGGTTTACATCATTTTCCCTGAGGAAGCCAATGTTTTGGCGAAACATGTAGGAATTGATTACCTGTAATCTATACTGGCCTCTTAAACATCCTGGCTTATTTTCATTTGTATATTTCCTATGCTATCTTTGTACACGCACCCATGTATGTATATGAAATGTATGTCTTTGTTCTTTTATCAATGTATGAAATATAAGCAAAATAATTTTTATGTATTTTTTTGTAAGGATTATATTTTCTGGCACCGTCAAAATCCCGCCTCTATCCCTATCCCAATCTCTAGGGTTGCCAAGCAGTGCCAATCAGTAATGCCTGCCAGTGCCTCGTCATTAATGCTGCCTATCAGTGCTGCATATTGGGGCCCTTCAGTGCAGCCTCATCACTGAAGGAGAAAACTGACTTATTTACAAAATTTTATAACCGAAACAAAACTTTATTTTCTCAAGTCATCTTCCAGGACGGCACACCTGAGAGATGAGAGGCTCCTCCCGACAGGAAACACAATCAATCAACAGCTGTTTTAAGTCCACACCCTTCCCCTTGATCCTCAGTTTTTGATTGTGTTTCTCCCTACACAGCGAAACTGTTTGTTTTTTTCCAAATGACCGAAGCCTGGGGCTGGTGGTCTCCCCCTGGGAGCCGGACCAAATGCCTGGGAAGCCTCTGGGTCTGGCAGGATATATTTATCCTTCCCGGGGGGTTCCCCTATCCTTTCTTCAGGGGGGGCAGCAAAAACTGGGGAAGCCCCCCTGATAGCTGAAGGCCCCTGGGTACAGTGGTGTACCCAGAACTTCAGGGGCCTTTATCCTGTCTCCCCCCTTACCTGTCCGGGCGTCCGTTCAGACGGGGGTGCTGGCCGTCGGTTCTTTCCAGGGGGATCGTATCCCCTGACTTCTGGGCCCCTGGTAGCTCGCGTGGGCTGCTGGGGAGGGCACCGCCTGAACGACCCGCGTTCTTACCCAGAAGGGAAGGCTGAGAGTCAGCAGGAGCAGGCGCCCACATCCTCCTTTCGAGGAGGCACCAATTCACTTTGGTAATTGTCTGCCTAAACCACCTCAGATGGGAATGAGGAACGTACGGCATTGCCCCCCCCCCCCCCATGTGTATATACTGACTGGTACAGGACACAGCCTAACCTTGCAGCTCCCTAAAGGGACAGCAGTTGGAGGGGGGGGGCACTTTGGCGGCTACCCTCCTTGCGTGTGGACCATAAGGATGGAAAAGCAAGCCCGGTGGCTGTGGCAAAAGGGGGAAGACGACAACGGTGAGTCAAAAATCCCCAATCCCAGCCAGATGGTTTCTGGGCATTTGAGATCATCTCCCCTGGGGTCTGGATTCAAATAGCCCAGAAGCTTTTGCTAAGAACACCAGCCACAGCTCCCTCTTACATCAATGATGCTGTATGGTGGACAAGAGGTGCAGAGGAGCGAATGTGCCTAAACCACCTCAGATGGGAAAGAGGTAGGTAAGGCATTTATTTCCCCTTCCACCTATATTTAGTGAGTGGTGCAGTGCAGGGCCTGGGGTCTGCATAACAAAACAGCCCAGAAGCTACTGCTAAAAACCACCAGCCACAGCTCCCTCTTATAGCAGAGACACTGTGGTTATCACAATAGTAGGTTGCCAGCCTCTCCCTACATACCCGGTTGTGGTACATTAGTAGGGGTGAATAGAGCAAAGGGGGTGACCTGGTAGAACAAAGAGTTCCTTACTGGCCAGGTATACCACTGAACAAATTATTAATGGTGCAATGGTTGAAGGATTCAGGAGTAAGCTCCCTTGCTCAGCAGGTGCACTAGGTTATCTGGCCCTATTAGCCCAGCTGCTAGGAATCTGAAGTTGCTCCAAGATGCTTAAAAGCTGACCTAACCTTCAACAATGTGGCAGGGACCAAGCTTCTGTGTGGCACAGTAGGGGTTCCCTTGTGACAGATCCTCCTTTTGGGGGTTGCTTGCTATGGGTAACTTTTCATAAGCTCCAACCTCCCACTCCACTCTTACATTGTGGTTATATTTTAATGCAGGGGGTAAGAAAAACCTTTTTGTTGGTTTGGGCTACAGTCCACTCAGTGACAGATCTAAAAGCGATTTACCATAAATCGTTTTCCTATATACTTTGAATAAGGATTTTCTGTGCAAACATATGCAAGAGCTAGATGGCTATATGATTGCTTGTTTAAGGCTTGCAGGTGGCTATTTACCTCCAGGCTAAATTGGTAACCACCCTTTCTAGGGGTCTTAAATTGGTCTCTAGGGCTGGGCTCATTGAGACTTTAGTTACTATTCAGCCCCACCCGTGTATGAGCTGGCTAGCGTTTGCTCAATCTACGGAGGTAAGGTAGGACAACAGCTACTATAGTAAGGTGTCCAACCATTTTAGGATTGGTTCCTTCACTGGTGGTGAAGGATTAGTATCTACAGCCCAGGCTAGGCCTATGAAATAAATTGCCCCTGTTTTGGTTATTTCATAAAGGGATACACCATGACTCCTTGGCTGCTCACCAGTAGACCTCAGTAGTGAAGGTTTGTCCTTGCTGGGGTGTTTGGTGGCACAGCAGAAATACACATTGAGATTTGTGACATCTCTGCTCATAAGGGGTATATTGCTGTACATCAGAAATGCACTGCACTGAAGCTTGTTGGGTGTCCTTTATGTCCTAAAGGTACTGCTTTGTTTGGCTACAGATCAGAAAAATACAACAGGGAAGGTGGTCTGTACTTTCTGGTTTTGTGCCGCACGGCAGAAACGCACATCATTGAGTCTGGTAAAGACATCTCTGCTCATAAGTGTTATATTGCTGCACATCAGACCTACACAAGTTGCAGGTCTGTCTGTGGGGGTTTTGTGTCCTGTATTACTGCCTTATTGGTTGCTTATCAGAAAGGCAGCAGGAAAGGTTGATGGTCCTGATTTGTCTGGCTCCATAACAGAAGTACAAATTGAACCTGGGCCAGGGGTAGTACATATACTGCCTTTGGTAATCGGTACAGCACCACAAAGTGGCGTCATGCTGATTCAGACAGTGCTATTAACGGCAATGGCTGCCGATTTTAGGCATGCGATTTGACATGTTGAGTCGCATGCCAAATCGCTTGAAGATGGATGTGCTATCCCTATTCAGAATTGTTAGATTGTTGCACATCAGAGATATACACAACTGAGGTCTGTCTGTGGGTCCTGTATTACTGCCTTATTGGTTGCTTATCAGAAAGGCAGCAGTGAAGATGGCTGGTCCTGATTTTGTTGGAAAATACAAAATTGAACCTGTGCCTGGGGTAGTACACATACTGCCATTGGTAATCAGTGCAGCACCACAAAGTGGCCCGTACTGATTCAGACAGTGCTATTAACGGCAATGGCTGCCAATTTTAGGCATGTGATTTGACATGTTGAGTCGCATGCCAAATCACTTGAATATGGATGTGCTATCTCTATTCAAAATTGTTGTTGCACATAAGACACATACAAGATTGAAGGTTGTCTGTCCTTTTTGTCTTACATTTACTGACTTATTGGCTGCATATCAGAAAGGACACAACAGTGAAGGTTGTTTGTCTTTTTCTGATTTTTGTTTTTGCTGCTCAGCAGGGAGACACATTGAGCGTGATGGCATCTCTGCTCAGTATTGGTATATGCTACACATCAGACATACACAAAGATTGAACATTGTTTGTGTCCTGTATGTCCTATATTTACTGCCTTATTGTCTGTATATCAGAAAGGCACAGCAGTAAGTGGTGTTTCTCATTGATCTTCCTTGCTGTTTCTTAGGTATACACAGTAGGGGGTTGTTGGCTGCACTCCTCCAGGGAGCCACAGCATGGGGACCCCTTGTTTGTTCAACCTGAAAACTGCTTTTCCTGCGACCTGTGTAATCTTGAGGTCTGTGGTTCCGTAAGCAGGGACTGCTGGAGACGCTGCGACCTGGAGTCGCACAGTCACGAATGGTACCCTTTGGAAGCCATAGTATATGACTTCTCAGGCGTCTTGCAGTCCCAAGTGGCAGGTTGGGTCGCATGGGTGTGGGAACCCTAAGCTTATCTGTCCCTCCTGTTGAGGTTTTGCTACGCAGCAGGGATACTCATTGTGGAGTTATTGCCTTATTTTGCAGTAGACCAAAAAGATCGCAGCTGTAAAGGCTGTCTGTTGTTTCTTTGTTTTTATGTTGCTGCACAGCAGAAATACTCAACATTGAAGCTTGTTGGTGCTTTCTGTTTTATATTGCCTTACCTTATGGCACTTCAGAAAAACCCAATGCTGTAGGTTGCTTGTGTTCTTTCTGTGTTGGTTCTATGTAACTGCACTACAGAACTGCATAACAGAAAGGATTGTCTTATAACTGTACTTGGTGGTTCGTCATAAATACGCAACATAGAAGTTTGGGTCTTTCTGTCTTCTCTTTAAGGCCTTGTTTTGCTGTACATCAGTAAAACACCATTGTAAAAGGGGGTTCCCGTGCTTTTTGTATTTACCAGTTATGACCTAGCTAGCTGCACTTCAGAAATGCGCAGCATTTAAGGTGTGTTTGTGTCTTAATGTTTATAATGTTTAATGTTGATATGTTGGTTTAACTAGTCACACTCAGATACACAACATTTTTGTCTATGTTTGTGTCCTTTCTGTTTAAATCTATTGTGCTATGTCCACAATCTATGATTTTTTTTCTTTTTATTTGTGATATTAATAATACATGTATCACCTTTTGTATTTCAGCCTTCTCTTCCGTGGAAGGGCCAGGAGTTCTGGCTGCAAATGTCACATGTCAGAAAGCCTCGACCCCTTACTTTCAGGGATGCCAGAGCCATTTCCTAGGGTTGAAGCCCGGTAGAGTTATGGGTCACTGGAAGAAGGCGATAATGAGTCGCCCTGTAATAAGAACTTAGGAAGTTCGGTTCAGAGGAGTTTTATGGCCTGAAGATGAAGTATAAAGATGTATACCCGACCAAACAGGTTACAGCTCGGTGCATGGCCTTCATTTTGCCCTTCTAGCAAAACTAGATGTAGCAGTATGAGTGTTCTCCTCCTGCTACCGATGTTAATCTCCTGAGTAGGCTCTCAGGCATAAGTAAAACTATAGATTGGGCATGCCTTAAACCCAGGGGTTAAGTTTTTGTTAATCTATTTCCCTTAAGTAGCTTTCCCTTCAGTCTTTGCTGACATAAAGATAAAAATGAACAAAAAAGGTTGTCTGTCAGGGGCCCCCCTTTTGGCAGTTTTATTTCCCTGGACAGGGTTGTGTTAAGACAGGCTCCCTTATTGATCAATGTAGTGTCCTTGTCTTACAACACAGCTCTCCGATTAATCTTTTTAGTGGTTCTAAGCAGCACCTATAGGCAGAATAGGCCATTGTTGTTAGATGTGTGACAGGCAACATTGATAACCTACAAGTTTAACATGTTTTTTCTGATTCCATCTTTAAGAGCCCACTCCACCTAGATCCTGCATCCGAAGCAGAGAAGGCAGGGACACCGGTGGAGTAGACCGGCAGATCAGCCGCATGATCCAGCTAAGATACCTTCATCAAGCATATGGAGTGAAGGTAAAGCTCACTGCAGAACCGAGGTTCGCCAAGAGGGTCTTGCAGTGGTCCCACCCTAAAGGTAGGCCTGAGCTACTTGATTATCCTCTCAGGTGTGCCGTCCTGGAAGATGACTTGAGAAAAGTACTAGTTACTTACCGGTAACTGTCTTTCTGGGAAATCTTCCAGGACGGCAGGCCTACTTCCCACCCGTTGGAGGAGGGAAAATTTTAGAACACTAGAAGGTGAGTACCTATGAGGAATGATTTCCCTTGTGAAACAGGTTCAGGAGTTACTTCTCTACAAACTGAGGATCAAGGGGAAGGGTGTGGACTTAAAACAGCTGTTGATTGATTGTGTTTCCTGTCGGGAGGAGCCTCTCATCTCTCAGGTGTGCCGTCCTGGAAGATTTCCCAGAAAGACAGTTACCGGTAAGTAACTAGTACTTTTTCAAAATTTTGCAAAAAATAACCCCAGCGGTGATCAAATACCACCAAAGGATATCTTTATTTGTGGGAACAAAATGTTAAAAATGTTGTTTGCATGATCGCGGCATTGTCATTTAAAATGCAGCGGCGCTAAAAGCTGAAAATTGGCCTGGGCAGGAAGGGGGTGGGGGATTGCCCTGTATTGAAGTAGTTAAGTCAGCAGCTACAGTATTTGTAGCTGCTGACTTTTATTATTTTCCCCCCAGGCTGGAACTCCTCTTTAACCCCTTCTCGTCCAGCCGCCGCAGTTGTACTGTGGCAGGTTGGCTCCCCCCTCGGTTTGCCTTTTGACCACTAGGGGGTGCGCCAGTGCCGCCGGAGGCGCGACACCGGAACAGATGCGCTTGCCCGCGATCGCTCCACACAGAGAAAGAACAGAGATCTGTCAATGTAAACAGACAGATCTCCGTGCTTTCAGGGGTGAGGGGAGCGATCTGTTGTTCATACTAAGTATGAACAACGATCGCTCTCCTCACCCAGGCAGTCCCATCCCCCCACAGAATCACTCCCTAGGTAACCGATAACCCTTTGATTGCCCCCTAGTGTTAACCCCTTCCCTGCCGGTGACATTTACACAGTAATCAGTGGATTTTTATAGCACTGATCGCTGTATAAATGCCAATGGCACCAAAAATTTGTCAAGTGTCCGATCTGTCCGCCATAATGTTGCAGTCACGATAAAAATCTCTGATCACCGCCATTACTAGTAAAAAAAATAGTAAACATGCCATAAATCTATCCCCTATTTTGTAGTCGCTATAACTTTTGCACAAACCAATCAATATACGCTTATTGCGATTTTATTTATTTATTTTTAACTGTCAGTCTTTTTTTGTTTATAGTGCAAAAAAAACCAGCAGAAATGATCCAATACCACCAAAAGAAAGATCTATTTTTTGGGAAAAAAAAGGCGTCAACTTTGTTTGGGTACACGGCTGTGCAATTGTCAGTTAAAGTGGCGCAGTGCCGTATCGCAGAAAATGGCCTGGTCATTGAGCAGCCAAATCGGGGCTGAAGTAGTTAGTCATAGTAAACCTGGATTTCAGCTTCAAAGGAAACCAGCTGTCCTGACAGTAAACTGATTCAAAAGAAACAGTCAAAGAAAAGCACACAGTACTTGGTTAAATGTAGCATTGGGATAGTGACAATTTCCAGCAAGTGTTGTTGGATCAGAAGAGTTTCACAGGAAGGGAATTATTAATAAATTATTATTATTATTCAGGTTTTACATGCCAATGCCAACAGTTTGCACAATTCTTTACAATATAAAGGGAGACAATACAGTTACAATACAATTCAAAATAATGCCTTGTACACACTGCTAGTTTTATTTTCATCAACCTAGCAGGTTGAATGAAAAAAACCTGACCGCCCAGGTTGGAGCCACTGTACAAACAAGTTGATGTTAGTACAGCGATCTCGCCTGCTGTTCTGTTGTGTTCTGACAGGTGGACGCCCCTGCCAGAACACTCTGGTCAGCGCTCTCAGCCAACCTTTTTCGGTCATAACCCAGCTTCTGTTGGACCAGGTGCCATACATACATGCCAAATGTTGGACGGTTTCTATTGAACTGGCCGATGCCGCCCAACATTCAGCCTGCGTGTACTAGGCTTAAGAGTTAGGAGGCCCCTGCTCAGGAGAGCTTACTATCGATTAATTTATTTTTAAATCAAATGGAAGCCATCCTTCAACTAAAGTGAACAGTGGTAAGCCGTAAGAGCACCTGAATCTTGTGCACTAAATTCTGGTAACATTTGCTTTTTATTGTGCTTTGGTAGTGTACATCTGGCTAGAGGGAAACGGTGAGGCTTGCTGCTGTCGCTTCTGCCAGGTAGATGGCATCAGCGGCTAAACTTTGATTTTCTTTTGAATGGAAAAGGGTGCAGGCTGTGAACAGAAAACAAGCAACACTTTCGAGGGTTAACCTCTTTCTCAAGCCTCGAATTGACGGAGCAGGTTATATTTGTAACCTTAGCAGACCAGGCAGCATAAAGCCAATACTGGGGATTATTTACGAAAGGCAAACTCAATTTGTACTACAAGTGCACTTGGAAGTGCAGTCGCTGTAGATCCGAGGGGGACATGCAAGAAAAATTAAACAGCGTCTTAGCTTGCACATGATTGGGTGATAAAATCAGCAGAGCTTCCCCTCATTTCAGATCTACCCCTCAGATTTACAGTGACTGCACTTCCATGTGCAATTTCAAGTGCACTTTGCACTTGTAGTTTGCACTTTAAGTGTAAAGTGGATTTGCATTTCGTAAATACACCCACTGTATCAAAAGACAATAATTCCACTAGGCAGCAAAAGCCATTTGCCAACATGCTGCTGTGCTAGTTTACTGTTCTAGCATGGCACTGGACCTCTGCCGGGTTAGCCCTCCATATCAAAATTTTTGAAAAAATTTTATGCAGTTTGTTAGATCTTTGTTAGATCAGGTTAGATCAACCGTTGTTTACGTTAGATCTCACACAGAAGAAGCAATATTAACATTTATTTGCTGGGGGGGCTAACCTGTCATCAGCCCCCCCTTATCAAAAAATTGACCAAACAGTTAGCTATTTTGGAAACTATTTGTTAGATCCGGTAAGATCAAGTGATTTTAATGTTTGATCTCACATAATTTCAGAGAGATTCCACATCAAAATAGAGATATTAGGTGGTACATAAGGATGGGTTAGCCCCCCCCTCTCAAATTTTCTGGCCAAAAATCATTCAGGCCAATAGATATTTGTTAGATCTAGTAAGATCAAGTGGTTTTAACGTTAGATCTCACGTAATTTCAGAGATATTGCACATAAAATTAGAGATATTAGGTGATGCATAAGGACGGGATGGCCCCCGGCACATGCAATTTTCTGGCCAAAAATCATCTAGGATAATATTCCTTAGATCCAGTAAGATCAAGTGGTTTTAACGTTAGAGATATTAGGTGGTAGTACATAAGGATGAGATTAGATCTCACATAATTAGAGACTTATTAAGTGATTGAGGGGGGCTTATAAAATTTTCTGGCCAAAAAATCACCCCGGCTAATTGATATTCATTAGATCGGGTAAGATCAAGTGATTTTAATGTTTGATTATCCATAATTACAGGGATATTATGGATATTTGGTAGCGATGCACGGATATCCATACTAGTGTCTATATCGGAGCGGATGATGAGCATTTTCACGTACCAGTGAGGAGTGCCAATGAGAATACCGAGGTATGCTGAAATTATGTGGGACATTAATCGACAGGTGTGTCCAAGCTCGAAGCCTGAAGCGCAGTGCCAGAAGCCAGAGGGAAACTTCGGAGAGCTCTGGTGAAGGAGCCAACCGGGTGCCCATCTACGGTAGCTGGCTCAAAACCAATGACACGAAGAGACAGCAGCGAAAGTCCAAACCCTTGCAGAGGGCCCCCCGTTGCTGCCTGCAAGCAACCCAGTGTCCCCTTTCCTTTGACACATGCTGCCTGGTGTCAGAGAGTCAATGCACACTAGACTCCCAGAACTTAGCGCAGACTTAAGCCCAATCAGAATCTTTGCATAGAGGAGTGCGGATACAAACCACAGAACAGGCCAGGGCCACCACTTCCTCCATGCTCCCTGACAAGCTGGTGGGACCTTCTCCTGTTGTTTCCATCCAAGTAAAGGGAGTCTACACCAAGGCCCTTCTGGATACTGGAGCTTAAGTGACCCTTCTCTACAGAGACTTCTATGACAGGCACCTCAAGCACCTGCCTTTGTAGAAGTTGGAAGAGCTGCAGATATGGGGCATTGTGACTCAGAACTTCCCCTATGATGGCTATCTACCGGTCAAGCTGACCTTCGATCCCTACATGGCTGGGAAAGCCGAGACTCTTGGACCTCAGGCAGTGGTCTGTCCTCGCCCACCAGGGGCTAGTAAGAGTTCTCTCATCATAGGGGCCAATACTAATCTTGCCAGAAGGCTATTGACACCTCTTGTTCTGGAGCCGGGCACTTCAACTACAGGTGTGCACCCCATGACGAGACAAGCCTACCAGAACCTGGTACAAAAACAGAAGGGAAAGATCTGGTGCTTGGACCAGTGTGAGAAGGTTTTACAGGCTGGTAAAGTGGCCTATTTATGAGCATCTGTCAAGCTAAATTGGAAGCAACCAGACCCTTTCATTGTCCTTGAATCAGACGGACAGAGAGAAGACATGGGAGTGGAGATAATTCCCGAGGTGGTTTCAACCAAAGGATTGCAAAGTCACGGGAAGATCTTGGTTAGTGTCCGCAACATAACAGCCTCACCAGTGAAGATGCCGGCTCAGATGTTGCTGGGACAAGTAAATCTGGCCACCCCAGTCCCACCACCTGATTTGGTGGGGGGAGCAAAGGATGGGATCTCTGTGGAGGAGCTCTATCTGAAGAATACTCCCCTTTTGCCTGAATAGAAAGAAAGGGCCAAGACTCAGCTCCTGAGAAAGCAGGCTGCATTCTCCAAGAGTGAATTTGATGTGGGGTGTACAAAAAGTGCCCAATACCAGATCCATCTCTTCGAGTGCATAAGCCGTTCAGAGAAAGAGTTTGGATTCCTTTAGGGGACTTGGAGGATCTGCATGAACAACTGGCAGAGTTGAAGAGGGCAGGTATCATCCGAGAGTCCCAGAGTCTATACGCTTCTCCAATAGTGGTGGTACGGAATAAGAATGGGTCCCTAAGGCTGGGTATTGTCTACTGGCCGCTGAACCGAAGGACCATTCCCGACCAAGATACCTTGCAGAGCCCGTCAGGAACGAAGTGGTTCAGCATGCTGGATTTGAAGAGTGGGTATTACCAAATCACCATGCACTCTGAGGATCGGGAGAAGACCATTTTCATTCCCCCAGGAGGGGATCTTTGGATTTGACCTTAGTATCAAGGCCTGTCTGGTGCCCCAGCCAACTTCCAAAGGCTAATGGAGAAGACCGTGGGCAACATGAAACTGATCGAGGTGTTGGTGTACTTAGACGACATCATCGTTTTCAGCAAGACCTTGGAAGAGCACGAAGAGCATCTGCAGAAGGTCCTGAAGAGACTCCATGATGAGGGGGTTGAAGCTGTCTCTGGAAAAGTGCCAGTTTTATCAACCCTCAGTCAACTACTTGGGTCACATTATGTCTGCTGATGAAGTGGTCACCGATCTCCAGAAGCTGGAAGCTGTCACCTCCTGGCCAAGGCCTACCAACGTGACTGAGCTTAGGTCATTTTTGGGATTCTGCTCTTATTACAGAATATTTGTGAAGGGATTTGCTAAGACGCTGACCCTGATCTGGCGAAGCCTGTCAGACCAGCTGAAAGGCACAGAAAACCCAGAGTCCATTCAGGAACAATGGACTCCGAAGTGTGAAGAGGTTTTAGTCAGCTGAAGTGAAGCCTAACGGCTCCAGTCGTGGCCTATGCAGATCCAACCAAGCCATACGAGCCACACTTTGACGCCAGTCAAGATGGGTTAGGTGGGGTGCTATATCAAGAGTATGACTGCCATCTACGGCCTGTTGCCTACGTGAGTCGGAACTTTGCCCCCGCCGAGAAGAACTATCCCATGCACAAACTTGAGTTCCTGGCCTTGAAGTGGGCGGTGGTGGATAACCCGAAGGATTACCTGTATGGAGCGGAGTTTGTGATAGACCGACAACAATGCTCTCACCTACATCCTCACTACCACCAAGTTGGATGCCACGGGTCACAGATGGTTGGCTGCTCTATCTGGGTTTATTTTTAGCCTGGAGTATCGACCGGGGTCGGGAAACAAGACGTGGATGCTTTGTCAAGAAGGCCCCATTGTTCCAGAGACCCTCCAGAAGAATAGGCCCAGCTGACACCTGAAGGGTACGAGTCTTATGTCAAGGAGCAGAACATCAACCTGGAGTAGGATCCAGGACCGAAGAGGTTGAAGTGTCAGCCGCTGGTGTCCCCAGATGTTGTTGCAATGTTGCCCAAGTCGGGGATGAAGGTCTGCCCAAGCTGTCAAAGACCTGCATAGGGACCAGTTTGAGGACCCTCCCTGTAGCTTGGCATTGAAGGCCTTGGAGAGCCAACGCTCTGACTTGCTCCTCACTGACTCCCCGAAGAAAACCCATCTGCTGCACCGAGAGTGGGATCGGTTTCAGGTGCACAGAGGGTCGGTCTACTGAAGGGGCCCTTCTGAGGATTCTGAAGAAAAATGGCAGCTATTCCTACCTGAAAAACATACGGAGATAGTATTAACTGCCCTACACGACAACCATGGCCACCTAGGACCCAAGAGGACTTTTCACCTGGTGAGAGACCGGTTTTATTGGCCCTGCATGCAGGCTGAAGTTGAGGACCATTGCCACTCCTGCTTTAGATGTATCCAAAGGAAGACTTTGCCTCACCGAGCTGCCCCAATGGACCATCTTCAGAGTCAGGGACCCATGGAGCTGGTGTGCATTGACATTCTGTGCTTGGAGCCTGATCTGAGCCGGCAGGGAAATATCCTGGTAGTGACTGACCATTTCACTCTGTATGCCCAGGCATTTTCCACGAGGGACCAACAAGCATCCATGGTGGCCAAGATATTCGCTGAGAAATTCTTTGTGCACTATGGTCTGTCCCAACGGATCCACTCTGATCAAGGGAGAGATTTCAAGAGTAGTCTCATCAAGAGACCTGTTCGGCATCAGGAAGTCTAAAACCACCCCGTATCCTCCTCAAGGAGATCCTCAAACAGAGAGATTCAAAGAGACTCAAAGATTCAAACCCTCCTGGATATGCTTGGAACTCTAAATTCAGAACAAAAGCAGCACTGGAGAAAGCATATAGTGGCTATTGTGCATGCTTATAACAGCACCGCCAATGATGCCACAAGTTACTCTCCCTATAGTTAGATGTTTGGACCATAGGCCCGGCTGCCAGTAGACTTGGCCTTCGGCACATCCCTCAACCATACCTCAGCAACTTCCCACAAAAGGGTATGTGGATCGCCTGCAGAGACTTACCTAACCGAAGCAGCTGACACACAAACCAAGTCCACTAAGTATACAGAAAAACAAAGTGCAGCGCTAAGGGTATCTAGCATGTACTAGACAAATATGTGAAAAACAAATCGGGTACTAAGTACATATGTGCATATGACAACATATAAATGTAAAAAGCCGGCAGTGGAACCAACTATAGTAAATCAAAGTGTCCAAGTGAATAGTGAAAGTCCATAACATGTGAGGTAAGAAAGGTGTCTTCTCCAATAAGAGGGTACCAGTAGACGCCAGAAGGTGTATGGGCACTCAAATGGAAAGGCAACAGCATCACAGCACACAGATCTTCAATGGAAATAGATGGATACCCTTACCAGATCTGTAGGACGCACATATCATATAGCAGTGCGTCAAATAGGCATGAGGGGATGGTCTCCCGTGATATCCAGCTGGATGATGTCCCACAGGCCACGGTCACCGGTAAAGAGTGGTAGTCACAGGTGGAAGTTGAGCAGCTCCCACATACGTCCTCCAATTCCGGAACGGGAAGATCCAAAGGAAGCAGTTCAAAATGGGACCATGGAGAAAGAAAAAAGGAAGCTCCACATGGTGTAGATAAAAACCATATGAGATAAAAGTGATCACAAACAGGTAAAAAATTGCAATGTGGGAAGCTGAAAATGCTAGCCCTACGCGTTTCGACTTAATAGTCTTCAACAGGGGCATAAACCAGCCTCCCCACATTGCTCTTGCTTAGACTGTACAGAAATTGAAAATGAGCGGATCCGTCCCCAAAATGGCGGAACCGGAAGTAAACCAAACATGATAAAATATAAAACATCCATAATGCTAACATCCCAAAATACAAAGGATACACCAATAATGTGGCCGAACTATTTACAGTTCAAAAGATTGCAAGTGAAACGAGGCTGTATACATTTAAGTACAAGAGAAAATTGAACTGGTATGGACAGCTTGTGTTTCAAGCCTCGTTTTGGAGCCGGCAGGATGGAACAAGTATACCCGGCTTGTGTTCCAAGCCTCTTTTTGGGGCCGGCAAGACAGGATGCGTCATCACCTATTAGCAGCTGGTAACCTTACCCCCTCACACAGGGGACTTGCGTTCCAAGCCTCATGTGTAAAGTGAGGACAGCCCGGCCGGGATATAGCGCCATCACCGCTCGTCATTTGTTAGACGAGCAACCAGACCCCGTCCCCATTAAGGGCGCGGCATACGGAACTGGGAGTGTATTAGGACTGGCAAAACACGACCTAATATAGGCATCACAGCCAGAACATGTGAAAAAATGTGACAGCCACAAAAATAAATATAGGAAGGTAACTGAATTAACAGTGACAGGCACTAAATCAGTGTGACATGGCCCAGACACAGATAACCACCACAGTACAACGCCAAGATGCTGTTCCATAAGAGTAGGGACATGACAAAACCGGGATCTGAGTGGGAATAATATCACCGGCTCCCAGGCCAAGTGCGACATCACTCCCCCAGATAACCAGCATGTATGAGCCCCCAGTGATAGTGTTACCCCAATGGCCTAAGGCCAATATTGCAACTGAGAATGGGAATGACTGAACCCCCTGTGAGAACGAAATTGTGCAGGTGAGAACTAGTAAGAATGTGTCACAGCCCAAATATCAGACGCCAGTGTAAACACAAAGCAGGACATCATGGGCAGCAGCACATCCACCTACCACCAAAATAAAATTGAATACAAACAGATTATAAAGGCCCCAGGCAAAAAGTTGTACCTATTCCTAATACCTGAGATGGGGGGTAACTGTGCAATAAGACTCCTACAGGACTGGCAGAGTAATACGTGCCCAGGCCTCCATAACAAGAGCAAAGCAACGCCACACAGCCATCCTGAAAGGAGCAAGGCACAGAAACAAACTGAGTAGAAAAAGGCAAACTGCAAAGGTGCATTGGTATTCACCGTAAAAGGCTAATAGATAAGGCCCCCATCAAAGGTTACCCCCCTAAGGTGGGTACCGAAATCATGTCCCCCTCAAAACATATACTCAAAAAAAAAAAAAACCACAACTATAAAATATAAATTGAGGTACCACCCCCCCCCCTCGTAGGAAAAGTATACATAAATTTTGTGGGTAACAAAAACCAGGAGGGGTGTGTCGCGGCTCAAGCATAACGGGAGAGGTGCACATCACGCACGGATAATGAAACAGTTGATATCCCACTCTACATTTATGCCGTACGGCGTGTAATACCTCAACTCGTAGATCCAATAAGTCTCGAGCCGCGACACACCCCTGAGGCGGGACTCACCCCTCCAATGCAAGACAAACTTGTCAATGATCAAGAAAGAAGTCCCCGTAGGGTCCCTATCGTGACATTCCAGGTAGTGACGGGGAACGCTGTGCTTCGTACAGCCATTTTTGATTTTCGCTATGTGTTCATTCACTCTAGTAGAGAACGCTCTAGTTGTGCGTCCAACATATTGTCTCTTGCACGGGCAAGTGATGAGATAAACAATGTCAGGTAGCGCACGTGGTGAAATGTTTCATGTTGTAATCCCTAGAGGTGACTGTAGACTGAAAAGACAGTTTTGCGTCTCCCACTCACATTGTGTAAACACACATTGCACTTTCTGCAAGGGAAATATCCCTTGCAGTCCTGGAAAAAGACTGGACAGGGGGGATCGATAGTGTGAGGTGCAATTTCCCCCCGGACAGAGCGCGCACCACGAAAAATGACACCAGCCCGGTCCAGCAGGACAGGGCCCAACACCCTGTCATTTTTTTAAAATCCTCCAATGCCTGTCAAGTATCCTCTTAATTTCTCTAGGCTGTACAGAGAACAAGGTAAAGAAAGACCATTTAAATTGGTTTTCTTCCTGTACTCTGGGGCAATCCACTAAGAGTGAATTCCTCTCCACCATTCGGACCTCCCTAATGGTGGCATCGAGGTCCGAGGGTTTGTATCCCCTAAACAAATCTTTCCCTCAGGGTCAGGGATTGGGACTGAAAGTCTTCAATGCTACTGCAGTTTTGTCGCATATGGAGAAACTGTCCCTTGGGAACGGATCTGAGCCATTGATGGTGGTGGCAGCTGTCTACCGGGATATACCCGTTACGATCCGTGGGTTTAAAGAATGTCTTGAGAACCAGCTGCTGATTGACCACCGAAATCTCTAAATTAAAGTGGATAGTCTCAGAACTGGCCTCAAAACTAAGGTAAATGTTTCTGTTGTTCAAATAACCCATATACTCCTCTAAAGATTTGAGGTCACCTTTCCAAAGGAGGAGGATGTCGTCTATATATCTAGCCCACAGAACCAACTGGGGTGGTCTGTGGGTATAGACGACATCCTCCTCCCATAGGGCCATGAAGAGGTTAGCCAAGCTAGGGGCATACTTAGCCCCCATGGCAACGCCCTTCATTTGGGAGTAGCATGTTCCAGGGAACCAAAAGTAATTATGTTCCGTGGTGAACTTAAGTAATTCCATAACATAATTACGGTGTATAAGTGGTAGACCTGAATCTCTGGAAAAGAACAAGTCAACCGCCGCCAGACCCAGATCTAGTGGGATTGATGTGTAGAGTGCAAATACGTCCGCAGTTGCAAGGAGAAGACCATCCTGATATTCAACCCTCTCTATTAAATTAATCGCGGCTCTGGTATCCTTCAAGTAGGAAGGCATTTTTTTTAACCAGAAGCTGGAGATAGAAATCTATATACCTTCCGATTCTCGAAGTGACAGTCTATCCCACTCGCAATCGGACGACCGGGGGGATTGGTGGAATTTTTGGGTACTTTCGGAAGGTAATAGATCCATATAAAGTGACAAGCGCACATCCAAAGTGTATAGTGATACAATGTATGTGAACAAAAACTGTGTTTTCAACACTGTGACAACAGTAAATAGGTTGAGAATGAGTAAAAAAAGATGTATCCACTCTTAAAAGTGTACCAATATGCTTTAAACACCGTTGTAAAACAGAAAATATATAAAAATATATCCATATATACTGATGTAACCACCTGTAAATGTGTTAATGTGATACAGACCACAATGTTGCTAAATTCTGACCAGCAACTATATCGCACCCACTCCACACATCAAACTCGTGCTACTAATTTAGTCTATTAGTGAAAGCTTTCAAAACCTCTATAAATAGAATTGAGAGTAAAACTCCTATTAATTATCCTGTGTAAAAATTCAATTAAACAAAGTCCATATAGAAATATATTATGTTGATGATGAATCTTACATCTTCTACTTTTGGATAAATCGATGATCCTCCCGCTCAAGATAAGGTAAAATTTAACCACTTACCGGATCAGATGGATCTCAGTCATAGAGATCTAATGGGCTTGTTGCATTAGCCTGCCGGCCTCAGTGATTGCCACCTGGATAGCGATCAAGGGAGTGGGCGCGATATAGTTGCTGGTCAGAATTTAGCAACATTGTGGTCTGTATCACATTAACACGTTTACAGGTTACATCAGTATATATACGGATATATTTTTATATATTTTCTGTTTTACAACGGTGTTTGAAGCATATTGGTACACTTTTAAGAGTGGATACATTTTATTTTTTATTCATTCTCATGTAAATATGTAAACATATTTACTGTTGTCACAGGGTTAAACGGTTTTTGTTCACATACATTGTATCACTATACACTTTGGATGCACGCTTGTCACTTTATATGGATTGTTTTGGGTCTTTTTTTGTATTTTTGGCTTACATGAGCAGCTGCACCATTTAGAGAATTTTATTTGGTTAGTGCAAGATATTTCTTTTTCCTTCTAGGAAGGTAATAGATGACCGGTATTCGGGGGGCTGCAGGTACAAGAAATTCTCTCTCCTTCTGATTAAGGATGTTGAGAGAGAGAAACCCTCATCAATGAGGGCCACAAGGGCTCGTTTATATTTTCCCGTGGGGTCATTGGGAAGAATCCTATAGGTGGGTTCGATCATCCAGTAATCGGTTCATTTCCGCAATGTAGTCATCATTATCCAGGACGACTATCCCTCCGCCTTTATCGGCAGGACGGATGACTAGATTCTTTCTGTCACAGACAGCATCAATACCAGCCGTAATGGCTGAATCCTGGTGTAATCTGACAGGAATATTCTCAAGATTATGAAGAACCAGATCCTTGAATACATTGACAGAGTGGGATGTGTTGTTCGGGGGATTGAAGAGTGATGGATTGGAAAGGCCAGAGTGTAAGATCTCACCCTGTGTGGTACCTCCTAGAATTCGATATAAGCATAGATAAAAAATGCCTCTATATTGAGCTTGCGGATGTATTTATGTACATCCACAAAGGTGGAAAATGTATTTAACTTCCTAGGGGGAACAAATTTAAGCCCTTTATCAAGAACATATTTTTCTTGGTCAGTAAGAATGACTTTACTTAGTTTGAAAATACCAGCACCTAGTGTGACCTTTTTCTTTTTCCTCCTTTGTAATCGCTACCCCCCTCTACATCCTCTTTTTTTTGTTTTTGGACTTCGGGGGAGGTTGTGGATGGGCTTGTGAAAACCTGAAGGTTGGGAAGGGCCAGAATGATTGTAGTGGTATGGTGTTCTGTTGTACCCCTCATCGCCACCATCCTCGGAGCACAGCATAACAATTATTGGTATGCGTGGGGGTACCATAACCATAACCTTCATTTTGGTAACCCCATCTAGTATCATATCGGGGCCCGTAAGCCCCATGATAGGGCTCTCTACCTCCCCCATTCCCTCTGCCCCTATTGGGTTGCCTACCCCTGTGACCCGAAGGATGTCGCCTGCGATGGAGATCAGTGGCACGACCTCTAGGGGCAGAAGGGTATCTCCCTCAACTCGACTCTCTAGGTGGATAATTGGTCTGGGGTAGGATTTGAGGGGCAGAAATGCTGGTCCCATGTTCGGTCAGTCTTCCCATTCTCGGAGGGGGGGGGGGATCATATGTCCATCTCCTATCAGGATTCCGGGGAGCCTGTTCTATCCTATCAACAGGTAGACCAGTAGACCCAAGGTCAACTCCCTGGGCCATCTTCTGCCAACCGAAGATTGACAAGTTTGTCTCGCATTGGAGGGGTGAGTCCCGCCTCAGGGGTGTGTCGCGGCTGGAGACTTATTGGATCTATGAGTTGAGGTGTTACTCGCCGTACGGCATGAATGTAGATTGGGATATCAATTGTTTCATTAGCCGTGCGTGATGTGCACCTCTCCCGTTATGCTTGAGCCGTGACACACCCCTCCTGGTTTTTGTTACCCACAAAATTTATGTATACTTTTCCTACGAGGGGGGTGGTACCTCAATTTATATTTTTTAGTTTAGTTTTTTTTTTTTTTTTTTGCGTATGTTTTGAGGGGGACATGATTTTGGTACCCACCTTAGGGGGGTAACCTTTGAAGGGGGCCTTATCTATTAGCCTTTTACGGTGAATACCAATGCACCTTTGCAGTTTGCCTTTTTTTACTTCGTTTGTTTCTGTGCCTTTTCCCTTTCAGGATGGCTGTGTGGCGTTGCTTTGCACTCGTTGTGGGGGCCTGGGTACGTATTACTCTGCCAGTCCTGTAGGAGTCTTATGGCACAGTTATCCCCCATCTCAGGTATTAGGCTTAGGTACAACTTTTTGCCTGGGGCCTTTATAATCTGTATTCAATTTTATTTTGGTGGTAGGTGGATGTGCTGCTGCCCATGATGTCCTGCTCTGTGTTTACACTGGCGTCTGATATTTGGGCTGTGACACATTCTTACTAGTTCTCACCTGCACAATTTTGTTCTCACAGAGGGTTCAGTCATTCCCATTCTCAGTTGCGATATTGGTTATCTGGGGGAGTAATGTCGCACTTGGCCTGGGAGCTGGTGATCTTATTCCCACTCGGATCCCGGTTTTGTGATGTCCCTACTCTTATGGAACAGCATCTTGGCGTTGTACTGTGGTGGTTATCTGTGTCTGGGCCATGTCACACTGATTTAGTTCCTGTCACTGTTAATTCAGTTACCTTCCTATATTTATTTTTGTGGCCTTGTTACATTTTTTCACATGTTCTGGCTGTGATGCCTATATTAGGACATGTTTTGCCAGTCAGTCCTAATACACTCCCAGTTCCTTATGCTGCGCCCTTAATGGGGTTGGGGTCTGGTTGCTCGTCTTCTTCTAACGAAGGACGGGCGGCGATGGCACTACATCCTGGCTGGGCTGTCCTCCCTTTACACATGAGGCTTGGAACCAGCCGCTGATAGGTGATGACGCGTCATCCTGTCTTGCCGGCCCCAAAAAGAGGCTTGGAACACAAGCCGGGTATACTTGTTCCGTCCTGCCGGCTCCAAAACGAGGCTTGGAACACAAGGTGTCCATACCAGTTCAATTTTCTCTTGTACTTGTATACAGCCTCGTTTCACTTGCAATTTTTTGAAATGTAAATAGTTCGGCCACATTAATGGTGTATCCTTTGTATTTTGAGATGTTAGCATTATGGATGTTATATATTTTATCATGTTTGGTTTACTTCCGGTTCCGCCATTTTGGGGGCGGATCCGCTCATTTTCAATTTCTGTTCAATTCAATTTTTTTTACCTACACCATGTGGAGCTTCCTTTTTTTTTTTTTTTTTTTTTTTTTTTTTTTTTTTCTCCATGGCCCCATTTTGAACTGCTTCCTTTGGATCTTCCCGTTCCGGAATTGGAGGACATATGCGGTAGCTGCTCAACTTCCACCTGTTGTGACTACCACTCTTTACCGGTGACCGCGGCCTGTGGGACGTCATCCGGCTGGATATCACGGGAGACCATCCCCTCATGCCTATTTGACGCACTGCTATACGGTATGTCCGTCCTACAGATCTGGTAAGGGTATTCATCTATTTACATTGAAGATCTGTGTGCTGTGATATCTGCCGTTGCCTTTCCATTTGAGTGCCCATACACCTTCTGGTGTCCACTGGTACCCTCCTATTGGAGAAGGCACCTTTCTTACCTCACATGTTATGGACTCTCACTATTCACTTGGGCACTTTGATTTACTATAGCTGGTTCCACTACCGGCTTTTTACATTTTATATGTTGTCATATGTACATATGTACTTAGTACCTTATTTGTTTTTCACATATTTGTCTAGTACTTCTGAAAACCGCCTATGATAAGGCTCAAGCTGCCTCATAGGCCCGAGGACAGAGAGAAAGAACTTTTTCTTTTTTTTTTTTTTAACAATCAGGAGTGCTTTATTGAAGGAGAAGAATACAGACAAAAAAAATTGGAATACATGAGTAGGTCCATATTAAAACATAGTACAATACATCAGCTATGATACATCTTACATTGCGTGGCTGTCTACTATATTACATAGTACATAGTACATTATTACATTATTATGTTTAATATCACATTGAAGGGTATTATGTATATCACATTTCTTCCCGGAGCGCCTGTAGTCCATCTACATGGGGAAAAAAGGATGAAAAATAAGAGAGGAGAAGTAAGGGGGTGAGGGGACAAGGGAAAGATTGGGGGGGACCCCAGCCAGGCACCAACTTGCACTCCACCCAGCGGGGCCATCTAACTGTATAGCTGGGAGGAAGGAAACACCAGGACATCCAGCTCTCCTTACTAATTTGTCCAAGACGCCCACACCTTATCAAACTTCCATTGGCAACCTCTGTTGATATGTCAATTTGTATAGAGGTAGGGCAGCATTAACCTTATCCTCCCATGATGATATAGTGGGGGGGGGGGGGGGGGACGCGGAGGACCACCTACAGAGAATCTCCTTCTTGGCATAAAACATGAGATATGAAATCAGGAGTTTACTGTGATGTGGCCTCTACTCATCCTCATGAATGCCCAGCAGGGCCAACTCCGGAGACCTAGGGACCTCCAATTCCAGTCTAACATTAAGTTGTTCATATATTTCTTACCAGAATTTTGATAAGGCTGGGCACTCCCAAAACATATGCATATATGTGCCCAAATGCATCCGACACCTAGGACAATGTGGGTCTCTGTCAGGATACATTTTGGACAAGCGCACCGGGGTAAAATAAACTCTGTGGAGAAATTTTATTTGTATCAGTTTATCCCCAGCCGCCACTACCAATCTGGGACCAGCCTCCAGACATTCCTCCCAATCCTCCCTCTCCAATGTAGGAATATCCGTTTTCCACACCCTCCAGAGCCTATCAATTTGTGGCGAGTCAGTAGTCAATATAGTTCCATACAGTGCAGAAAGAGGCTTCTCCAGATCGCTGCTGGACAAAAGGTCCTCAACAGGATCGAGTTGCAGAACCGGAGGAACGGGGAATTGGGCCCTAGCCGCATGTCGGAGTTGGATATAGCGAAAGTACATCCACTCCGGTAGCTCATGTGATCTGGAAAGTTGGGCAAAAGAGAGCAACACCCCCGCTGGCATAATATCTCTCAAGGTTTTGACACCATATCTCGCCCAGATCTGAGGGTCTGGAATGGTCATAAAATGGGGCAGGTTAGGGTTTCCCCACAGAGGCTGCACAGGGGACCAGCGCTCTCTCCGAGAAAACCTACGCCGAGCCGCAACCCATACCCGTACCATTGCCCTTGTAGGATCAGGTAGATCCTCATAGGCCCCTATTCCCCTGTATGCTAAGTTCTGTAGGGCCTGTAAGGAACCCAAGCAAGTCGCCTCTAAGCATACCGCTGCATTAGAGCATTTACCCTCAAACCACCAATAAATCGTGACCAGCATTGCCGCTCAGTAATATACATGTAAATTTGGAAGGGCGAGCCCCCCCAGATGTGTTGGTAAGTACAGCGTAGATTTGGCGAGGCGGGGGATAGAGCCGTTCCAAACGAAATTATGCACCGTTCCACCTCACGGAAGAAGGATGCCGGAGTCCAAATGGGGCTATTCCTAAAAAAAATAAGTGAACTTGGGGAGAATTATCATTTTAAGAATATTAATAGGACCTATTAAGTTTAGAGTGAGAGCAGACGATGATTGGCACTTTTCTCTAATGAGACGCAACAGGGGGGATTTTGATTGTAATTGATTGTAATACTGGGCTGTATCTCTAACTACCCTTATCCCCAGATATTTAAATTCGGTGACCCATTTTAGAGAAGAGGGACCTGTCCCGAGATTGGTCATCCAACGGGAAGAGGATTGACTTTGACCAATTGATTCTAATACCTGAAAAAGTACCAAACCTATTAAAAAGTTCCAAGGCGGCATCTAATGAGGGGCCAGCATCTTGCAAATAAAGCAGGGCATCGTCCGCATAGAGAGATTTTCTCTTCTAAGCAGCCTATCCGTAATCCATGCACTTCCCAGGATTCTCTAATTATTGCCAAGGGCTCTATTGCCAGAGCAAAAAGGCTTTGGGACAATGGGCACCCCTGACGAGTGCCTCTGTGGAGTGGGAAAGGGTCCGAGACTCTATTGTTTGTGCGTACCCTGGCTTGCGGAGCCCTATATAGCATCCGAATCCAGCGCAAAAATACGGGGCTGAAACCAAAGTGCTTCAGCACCCCCCCCCCCCCAACGGTATTCCCACTCCACAGAGTCAAACGCCTTTTCTGCATCCAAAGAGGCCACTACTCTACTTCCTGCATTGTCATGCTTTAAGGACAGATTGAGAAACAGGCGCCTAATATTAAAATCTGTACCCTTACCAGGTATAAAACCGGTTTAGTCGGTATGAATCAATGTGGATACAACTGAGGACAAGCGGGTAGCCCAAATTTTCGCCAGGACCTTTGCATCCACATTGATCAGCGAGATGGGTCTATAAGACGCACAGTCCTGAGGATCCTCGCCTGGCTTGGGAATAAAGACTATAACAACCTCCTCCATGGACCCGGGCAACTGTCCCCCCTCCGCTAGCCTAGAAAAAAAGGGTGTGAGTCTAGGCGCTAGGAGCTCCACATGCTGGGCATAAAACTCTGTAGGTAGGCCGTCTACACCCGGAGTTTTCCCGCTCTGTAAACTGCCTATGGCTGCCTGAACCTCTCCAAGGAGATATCCTCCTCTAATTGTTCTCTATGAACCTCAGACAGTGTCTGGAATGAAATTTTGTCTAAATATTCCTTCAATTCAGCTGGTGTAGTACATGTCCTCGAAGTGTATAGGTTCTGGAAAAAACTACAGAATCTAGCACTGATATCCTCTGGAGAGGACAATAACCCATGGGCATCCCGTATATTAGCAATGTGTGTGGATCCCTCCCATCCCCTAGCCAACCAAGCCAGGAGCTTGCTGTTTTTACTTCTGTACTCAAAAACCTTCTGCTTAGAGTACAACATGGACTTCTTAGTTTGTTCAATATTGTGCAGTGAGAAGTCCCTCAGCGCCCTCTGCCATGTCTCATGACCATCCACACTAGGAGAAGCAATGTATGCTGCTTCAAGTCCTGCCGCCTCCCCCTCCAGCTGCTCCAAAGTTCTAGAAGCCTACCTCTGCAACGATGAAATACGGGATATGTACTCTCCCCTTATCCAAGCCTTAAAAGTGTCCCATAGGGTTATATCATTCGATGAATCCATATTGGAGTGCCAGAAATTACAGATTGCCTCCGTAATATCGTCCTGTAATCTCTCATCAGTTGCCCATTACCTGGACAGATGCCAAAGCCTCAACCCCGTGGACTCAGACATTGATATGTTTAGTTGTAATGGAGCGTGGTCAGATATTCCTCTAGCTAAATTTCTAACCTCCCTCGTCCAGCGCAATGCATCAGTAGACACGTATGCTAAATCTATACGGGAGAGGGTGCGGTACGATGAGGAATGACAAGTGTATTCCCTGTCAAGTGGTTGGAAGTGACGCCACACATCCGTTAGAGCAAACGTATCCGCCCAGGTCTCTAATTCAGACGAGGGGCGGGCCACGGGGTGTAGTCTGTCCAAGTCCTGGGAGGGCACCAAATTTAAATCTCCTAGTACAAAAACTTCTCGAGTACCATAACCCATGACTATCTGCATAATGTTGTATAATAATTGAACATTAGCCAAGGGAGGAAGATATAAACCCACCAGCACAATCCCTTTAGCATAGATATGTGCATGTAGGATCACATATCTGCCTCCCGGGTCAGTACGCACATCAAATAGTTGGAAAGGAAGAGACCTGCGGACCAAGACACTCACCCCCCCCTGGCATAATTGGAATAAGTAGAATGATCCTGGGCTCCCACCCATGCTGTACGAAGGCCAAGAATCCTTGACCCCACTAAGAGGGTCTCCTGGAAGATACAGATATGTGGGATATTTTTTTGCAAGAATTTAAAAACTAGGGACCTTTTCACAGCCGAATTCAATTCTCTAACATTCCAAGAGGTAATTGAAATGCTAGTCATTATTAAGCATGGGATATATATATTGCCATGGTCCGCACGTCCCTCCCCCTCCGCCAACGGGGAACAAAATGCAGCGTCCCGATCCAATAGACCTCCCCCGGCCAGACACATCGCCATAGTTTGTGCTTCAACTTAGAATCATGGTGGTAAGAGTAATCATGCATACATACTAACTCAATTCTCCAGCAGTGGTAAAGCGACTCCAAAAACAGTAACATTATAAACCCCAATATCTGCAATGGCAGAAAACCTTGCCCCCCTCCCCGCATCCCCCACAACATTTATCAATGCTTATTTTCCCTGAACCCCCAACTATTAGAACTGATCAGAGGACGTGAACTTAAGGCAGAGAGCTGTTTCTTAACAAGCCCCTCAGAGATGCTGGCTGAAAATGTTAACAAGTCTCCTGGTTAACCCAGGGGTACAATTCTTAGTTACATATATAGGCAAGTGGGACCTGAAACCAAACCTTTCTATTCTCGTTGTAACAGACGCGCTAAATCGCTTCAAGGTGCAACTCAAGTCTATAGTTCCTCTCCGTGGTCAGAAAAGGAGCGAATCCAGCATCAGCAAACCGCTCCTCTAAAGGTGGCATCATATGTTTAGGCAAGGCAGGATATGACCACCCTGGGAAGCAGTAATGGTCTCCCAAACATTTATTCTCTCATGGGTATACCAGGTAGTCTGTGCTGAATCGCCACCTCCCTGCATCAACATAAAGAAGAGCAGCCTCTGCTTGCCATGTAAGGGATTTTCTGATTGACGATATGCATGAAAATCTAGTCCCCCTGCTCATGACAGAGTACAGTGGCAGGGAGCAGACCCGGGACCTCAGTTTTGTTCAGCATAGGCAAAACCGCTGAGTTACAAGAACCGTTGTAGTCTGCCACCCCGTTAGGAGGTCAGCCGCTCTGGATACCGTCAATAACAGGAACAGACACATTTTAAAAGAGAATAAACTCCACAGATTACCTTGCGGTGTAGAACGGTCATAATGTAAAGATATAGTAACGAAGCAAGTAGATTCCGATCACGACAGACGATGCCCCCCCCCCCTTTCCCCCCCTAACGGAGGGGAGGCAGAGACTCCAGCCATGCAGCGGCTTCACGAGGTGAAGTAAAAAATTTCACCGTTTCTCCATCCTGCACCCTCAACTTAGCTGGGAAGAGGACACTGTATTTGATATTTCTTGCCCAAAGCCCCACTTTCACCTGGTCAAAGGACCTTCTTAACTACTGAGTCTCGAGGGAGTAATCTGGGAAGAATAGCAGTTTCCCATTCTGATATTTCAGGTCACCCGCTCTTCTAGCCGCCCTGAGAACCTCGTCCCGATCCCTAAAGTTCAGCATGCGGAAGATCAGAGTGCGGGGGTTAGATCCCGGTGGACCAGGGACCAGAGGGATCCTGTGAGCTCGCTCCACTGTAAAGTAAGGGGAAAAGTGGGCATCCGGTAATGGGGCTCGCAGGAGCTCCTCCACAAACAGTCGGGTTTTTTCCCTTCACACCCTCCAGCATACCCACGATCCGGAGGTTGTTCCTCCTATTTCTGTTCTCCGCATCGTCGACCTTATATTCCAAGGATCGGACCTTTGTTTGCAGGGTGCGGATAGACGCATGTTCTCCTACTACATCCTCAGTGTGGCCGATTCTCTGTTCTGTCTCAGACACCCTCGAGCGGAGCTTGTCAATGTCCTGCCTTATTAGACCGACATCCAGCTGCACCGCCTCAATCTTATTAGTCAGGGCCGCCTGACAAGAAGCGATCGTCGTCATCACCTCCTGGAATCCTAGCTGGCTCTCCATCGTGGATTCCTCCACCGCAGTCTGTGACACCATATTGCGGACTCCACCCGCCATGTGGAGAGACTCTTTCGCGGTTGTAGCTTCCTCAATTTGTGGAAAACAAAGCTTTTTCCCCCTGTCTTGTCCTGTGTGACATCCGGACCAGGTCAGGAGAGATTAGGGCAAAAGATTAGCCTGGAGCAGGATAATTAGAACGTATCCAGCAGAGCTCTGGTTCCTGCATCCTCTCAGGTAGCCATCTTGGTCACGCTCCGAGAATAAACTTTGACCACAGGGTACGAGTGCAGGACCTACAGCCGGATGACAAGGTACTGCTGAGAAACCTGGGTGTCCCTGGAAAGCACAAGTTGGCTAACCGCTGAAAGTCGCAGCCCTATGTCATTTGCAAGCATCTGCCAGGACACCCAGTATATCAGATCCGGCCAGAGGGAAGCACAGGCCTGCTGAAGACTTGGCATCACAATAATCTGTTGCCTCTGTCAGAAGCAGTTCATGTGTCACCTCGGCCAGATTTACAGTCCACACCCACAGCCTCTCAAAGATCCTGGCCAGTGACTAGATCTCACTCTGTACCCCTTGCTGAAGATGAAAACAGCGAGGATGAAGAGAAAGATTGTCTGTGGCCATCTCGAATGCCCCCCCCTTTTTCTTCTCCTTCCAAGGTAACTGAGGTGACTCTCAGGCCAGAGGGTCCTGAGTTTGTACCTCAAAGTCCACCTTTTGAAGGGTTGGAAGACCCTCAATCTTCCCTGCTGACAACAGACCCCTAAGACTTTCCATCCTTCATTGAGAAAGCTGATATGCAGGAAGAAGAGACCAGTGTGCCTGTAGCCAGAACCTAAAGAACAGCAAGAGCGAAGGGTTATTCACCCGCCCAAAAGACTAACATGATACTTTGGGTGAAATCTCTGAAGGGGTCATGCTCATTGCAAAAAGGTCTCTTGAAGTAACTGACCCTTCCACCGCAGATTTGGTGGTGGACAATCCCAACTCACTGTCAGGTCTGGGCTCGGCCCTTCCTTCTCTGAGCTGGCCGCTCAGCTGTCGGCTAATTGCCAGCTCCTATCTCTCCAGTTACTCAACTGTTGATGATATCCTGCTCGTCAGTCCTGCCTACTTAAGCTGTCCAGTCCAGAGGATTTCTGCCTTCGCCTTGGTCAACATCAAAGAAACAATCTCCTACGATCCTGTTCAAGAATTTGCTGACATCCCTTCTGGCTCCAGATCCTGCTTGCTGTTCCACTACATTGATCCCTGACTTCTGGCTTGGCTGACTATCTGTTCCGGTTACTGAACTTTGGCTATGTTTTGACTATGTTTGTTCTTTTTACTTTTATTAAACAAGTATGATTTAACTGTACTTCTGTCTCGGCCTGATTTCTTGGTTTCTGACACTCACCCCCTGGCACATTTTGCTGGGCCATTCCAGTTAAGGTGGCCTGTAGACAGGACAACCCCCCCCTCCTATGCTAATTGGTGGGATGTTCCTCTGCCAGGGTTTTATGCAGATGTAAATTGTATGGTTACCTGTGCATACTAATCCCCCCCCCCTTTTTTTTTTCCGTGTGTATATTAAAAGCATGTAACAGGTTATGGACTCTTTACCTCCTTTGGCAGACCAAAGGTTCTTTGGTGGGGGGAGTGTGTAGCAGGGGCTACTCCATCACCCGTGATCCCGCACCTCCCGCCATTCCTGCCATCGACCGCCGGACTGAATAGACACTGACATAGGCACTGAGGGAGAGCACGCCTGTCAGTCCCTGTGGGGGATTTCTCCCCCTCCCTCTCCTTCCTGTGTCCCTATTGGTAGGGAGAGGGAGCCAATCAAGCAGCAGAGGACCATGGGACTTGAAGTCTCATCACAATTTCTACAGGAGGTGGAACTACCAAGCCCAGCCTGCTTTGCAAGAAAGGGGGGGAGATGGCTAAAGACTTAAGATTGTTGGTCTGAGGAGAGATCACCATGAGGCAGGAAGGTGAACGGAGGTGTGAGGAGAGACTACAGGCACCCACTCAAGAACCATCCAAAGAAGGTTCCAGAGACCATCCAGAGACAGTTGAAGATGGATATACCTTCTGTACCACCTAATATCTACCACCTAATATCTCTATTTTGATGTGGAATATCTCTGAAAGTATGTGAGATCTAACGTTAAAACCACTTGATCTTACTATATCTAACGAATATCTATTGGCCTGAATGATTTTTGGCCAGAAAATTTGATAAGGGAGGGCCAGCCCCCCCCCCTCATTAATCACTTAAGTCTCTAATTATGTGAGATCTAACGTTTAAAACCACTTGATCTTACCAGATCTAACAAATACAGCTTCCAAAATAGCTAACGGTTTGGTCAATTTTTTTTATAAGGGGGGGCTGATGGCGGGTCTCCATATTCTGGATGCCTTTTTTATAGGGGCTTTCCACACGAAGCTTCAATTTTTTTGATGGATTCTTGTGGACTTGGTCACCCTCTTTCTTACATATCTTGGTAACTCTAGTAATGAGATCTCCACACCCTAGTTTCCACTCGCCTTGATATTCTGCTTAGGAATGGATGCACCCACTCTTCTCACTGCATTATCTTTAGAACAAATACACCGTGCCCCTCATACCTGCCATAAGTGGTTAGCTCTGAGAAAGTGAATGCACAGATCTCACCCTCTGAGCTTAAAGATTCAGGAAACTGAAGGTTCACTTTCCAACACCTTCCAAAGACTAAGGTATTCATTTTAAGATGACTCAACCCTTCAATTGTAGTCGAGAGCCAGAGAAAAACACTGTTGGGCCCACAATGGAATGATTAGCAACCCCACCGCACAATGATTTTGGCAAGTTCTACATTCTGTATGAAAAAGTGAGCATTTCTGCTAGTTGGGTGTGATTCCTGTGATCTGTTAATGAGCCTCTACATAATCCTGATCTTGCCAAATCCTCACATGCAATATCTGAATCTGAAACATTGCATTGCCAAAGTGGTCAGCTACTCAATCTTTATCGCTTGTTGTTTTCTACAGAAAAGATGTCGCACACTAGCCAGAAGCATCGGGACTTTGTGTCTGAGCCTATGGGCGATAAACCAGTCACAGCACTGGCCGGTATTGGAGAAGTTCTTGGTGGCAAATTAGAAGAACAAGGATTTGATAAGGTACTTCACCTGAATATTTCATCATTCACTTTGGTTTTCCATGTAACAATGTACACTTTTTCAGAGTCAGACATGCATAGCTATTGGTTGTAGATTTATATGCAAAATGTATCTGGTACACCACCACTATGTGAAATATATTTGTTGTCAGTTGTAGTATGATGAATTGGAGGTGGCAACCACTTACAGTAGTAAGTTGCAAAATATAGAACATCAAACTATATCTGGAGTTAAAGACAATATGTTGACTATCTGGCAGCCAAAAGGATAATGTGCATCTGTGCAGACCACTTCATCTCGGTACGGGGCAGCCATGGTGTCTCTCCATTTTTCGTTCTGTGCTTTATGACTGGTAGGTGTCTATTTTCTTGTTTGGAGTAAAGGAAAGGTGCAGTCAGGGCTAGCCAAAAGGAAGACTGTAACTTCTGCAGAATTTGTAAATAAAATCTATCTACATATGTATAAAAGCTGCAGTGCAGTCAAAATTCTTCCTCCTTTGGGGCCGGTTCACACCACAAAAACACACTCCATGTGCATTCCAGATGCATTTTTGCTTACAGTTCACACCACAAAAACTCACTCTGAATGCGCTTCTACGTGCATTTTTTCCCCCCCAATGGGTTTATTTTGCTGTAATGCATTTTGGTGCATTCCAGTGCAGTAGTAAAAAAAAAAAAAAAAAAAAAATATGAAAACTGTACTGGTGTGAACTATGCCATTGGAAGCCATATAACCTACTGTCTGCATTTTTGCAGAAAAAAGTACTGGACTGCATCTGGTGTGAACTGGCCCTTATGGAGATGATGACCGTCAAGCTTGAGTTGGTTCCTCCAGTGTTCTGCTTTTTATTTTATTTTTTTTTATTTGCGCACACCAGTCGCAGCATGTCATGGTGAATGGAACGAATAGGACATAGGGCAAATTGCCATGTCTATGCTCTTGGACTGCATTGGCCTTGCATACGGGGTGAATGGGCCCCTTAGATTTTTTTTGTTTTTTAGGCTTGGGAACACATGGTAGTCTTCAGGGGAAAAATCTGGTGACTGGGTCAGATTTTTCAGCCCTTCAGAAGTATTCTATGTGATGGCAGCTGTATGTAGGGAAGCATTTTCCTGACAGTTGGGAAACGCTTCTGTCAGTGTCTGTTATGGGTAAGTCATGGAGATCTTATTACTGGAAAAATTGATCCAGTACTTGAGGTGGTATGGATCCAGGTACATAGAATAAGCATTCTGCTGCAGGCGTTATTGCAGTGCGGTTAAAATATTACTATTGAAATAAAAATGTCTGTCTTCACAACAAGATTTAGAACCTCTGAAGTAGCTTTGTTCACCTCTATTCAAGTGACTGTGGTTAAAGTATAGCAAACTGCAGACTTGAATGTAGTTAGGAAGGGATGGAATCACTGTCAGGTTTTTATTGCTGTGCCTTTCCCTGTGCAGAGATTCGCTCCCTCAAACTGACCTAATACCAATTGTCACTGGGAATGAAAGTGATAGTAAATCCAAAATTTGGAGTTTCCACCAGAACAGGAATAGAGGGGAGATCTCCGAACAGGAAAACTTTTTTTTTTTTCCCCCTGTAATTGCGATATAAGGCCTGCCATACGTGGATTTAAATTTGCCCACATCAGCAGGGACTGGATGAATGTGGACCCATGTATGGGCACTGTGGTTGTGAAGAAGTCAATTTACTGATCAACTTACGGCAGCACAGTGGTGTAGTGGATAGCACTCTCGCCTAGCAGTAAAAATGGTTGCTGGTTCGAATCCCAACTACAACACTACCTGCCTGGAGTTCGCATGTTCTCCCTGTGCCTGCGTGGGTTTCCTCTGGGTACTTTGGTTTCCTCCCACACTTCAAAGATATACTGGTAGGTTAATTGGCTTCTGTTCAAAATTGGCCCTAGTATGTGAGTTGGTGACCTTGGATTGTGGGCTCCTTGAGGGTAGGGACCGATGTGAGTGTGCATTGCATGTGTGGAGTGCTGTGTAAATTGACGGCGCCATATGGGTACCTTTTTAAATAGGGATAATTGTAGATATGCACCCACACTCAGGTTGAACTGGATGGATTGGTGTCTTTATTCAACCTTACTAACTATGTAACTTCTGTAGAACTGCCTTGTCGGATTTTTCCTGCTCAATCAGCACTACCGGCTATAGCCTGCAATGCAGATCAGTGTATCCTGACAGTGAAGTCTCCCCACTATCAGAATACAATAGCTCAGCAGGGACAGGATTCTACATATTTGATGTGGATGGGGCAATTGGGTTATTTTTTTTCTTTTTTTTTTTTTTTTTTTTTTTCGTTTTCTTGTTTGAAGGAAAAAGTGTATAGGCTGCCTAAGATGGAATTTTTATCAAATCGCAAGGATATTTTTTCACTTTCTGTTGAGTCCACAGGACAAAACAGCAGTTTTTACCTCCCTATGTACAAAATGAAACAAAAATTGGGCTTTATATATAATAACATTTTCCCAAGGCGTCTTTCAGGACAGCACCCGAGAGAAAGTGACTCCTCCCACTGGACCACAGGAAACTCGTTTCTCCACATCTTTAAAGGGAGGCACCTCCCTACTATGCCTTTTTGTGTTTCCTCCGGCCCAGAGGGAACATCTTTTTGAGGGGAGCCAGGATCTTAAGTGCTCCTGAGAGACGGGATATATATATATTTTCATCCTTTTTAGAGACCTTCAGCCCTTCCATCTCTTACTAGGGCTTTGGCAGCGGTAGGTTTGGGCTCCTTTTACCCCCTAGGTGCTCAGAGAGAGCCGCAGAAGATCTGGTGACCCGCTCCAGTGTCCTGGGAGCGACGGCTGTGCTTGCACCACCGCCATCTTGCGATGGCCGAGAGTGATTCTCGGCCACGCTGGAAGTGACACTTCCTAATAGCAGGTCAGTGCCTGACATTGCCAGGGGCAGGGGGCAGGGCAGAAGCTGGCGCCTATTTCCACGTCCGGTGCAGTGACACTATGGGGGTCTGGAGGCGGTGTGTGAAGCCACGAGTGGAGCGCAGCACACCCGCTATGGAGGGCGCAGCGTCGGGGACAGGCACAGGCACCAGCAAGGCTCAGCTGGGGGGGCAGTGGATGAAGTCTGCCAATTTCCTTTACCTGGGGCTTCCAGTCTTTTTTTTTTTTTTCTTTCCCCCTGGTGGCAAGGGCCTGTCTGGGCACAGGAGGCTGTATTTTCTCCCTAGTGCACCTTGTTAGGTGGTCCGTAAGTGGAGACTGGGTCTCGCTAAGGGTCACCTGTGTTTTTTTTTTTTTTTTTTTGTTTTTTTTTCCCCTTTTTTTTCTTTATTCTTTTTCTCTCTCAGGCTAAAAGTACTGACCCAGGGAAAAAGATGTCTCTCATGCAAAGCCAAGATGGGAGAAAATTTTGAAAAAAGCCCTACGTAGTACTTGCATTGCTTCTTCGGTCAAAGAGGAATCCATTTGTGATGACTTGGTTGTCTCAGTAAAGAAGGAACTATATGGCATGATTTAGACATTCCTTGACCCATTAGTCCGTCTGCTAGTCAGCCCTCCACATCAGTCTTCCTAGGGTTCTCTTCCTGTCCTGGTGTTAGACTGTCTGAATGTCCTTCTACCAGGGATAAAACAATCCCACACACCTTCCATTGACTATTCCGAAGAGGAGGAGGGTGAAGGGGCTGAAGTGGCCCCCTCCAAATTTAAGCTATCCCTGGAAGAAGTTGATGGGCTTCTTAAAGCCATACATATTGCTCTTGGCCTAAGTGAAGGAAAAAAAAAGAAATTAACGCTGCATGACCGCATGTACGCGGGTCTAAGTGAGCCTAAAGTTAGGACATTTCTGGTTCATTCTGAACTCTATAAAAGAATGGCAGGAACCAGAGAAAAGAACTTTTCTCAAGAGCCCACAAAAGGCACTTTCCGTTTTTTGAGGAAGACCCCTCTGCGGTAAGGAACAAGGTCCCAAGGTTAGATGCTACGTCCTCCCAGGTCTCTAGATCCACCGACCTGGCCGTTGAAGACATGGGGGCCTAAGGGATCCAATGGATAAGTGTATGGATCTCTTGCTCAAGAGATCTTGGCAATCAGTCATGAGCAATTTAAAGCCAGCTATGGCCACGATATGCATAGCCAGGAACCTGCAGTATTGGGTTAACCAGCTTATAGCTCATATAGTAGCGGATTCACCCAAACAGGAGATTTTAGATTCCTTTTCTACCTTGTCTTCTGCGGTAGCCTATATAGCGGATGCTTCAGCCGAAGCAATTAGAATGTTGACTAGATCAGCAATATTAAATTCAGCAAACAGAGCATTTTGGCTGAAGACTTGGCCAGGTGATGCGGCATCAAAGAGTAAACTCTGTGGGATTCCTTTTTCGGGTGACCTTCTTCTTCTTCTCTTTTGGCTCTGATCTAGATACCATTCTAGACAGGACTGCCGATAGGAAGAAGTCCTTCCTGGTAAAGAAGAAATGACCCCCAAAGCGTTTTTTTTTTTTTTTTTTTTCCTACCTTTTAAAGGGCTCAGGAGCAGGGGAGGAGGAAGAATTGGTCCGCACAACAATCTAAAGGCAAAGGCGGATTCCTTTTTCATCCTCCTACGCAAGCCGAAAAATCCCAATGACTCGACCCACTCTTTCTCAGGACTACAAGATTTCTTGTGACGAACACCCCAAAGGATTCAGTAAAAGCCCTGGCCATGAAGTCCTCATTAAGGGAACTGATGCAGCAGGGTGTAGTGATCCAAGTGCCACCAGAAGAGCGGCAACAGGGTTTTTATTCTCTCGTTTTCTTGGTAAGAAAGCAAACGGGGAAATTCAGATTGATTCTCAATCTAAAACCTCTGAACAAATCCGTCAAGTACAGAAAGTTCTAGATGGACTCTCCCCCCCCCAGTCAGAAACCTGCTGAACCCAGATTGTTGCATGGCGTCAATAGATTTAAGGGATGCATACCTGCATATTCCAATCTCGCTCCAGTCCCAGAAGTATCTCAGGGTGGCGGTATAGATGGAAGGCATGATTCATCTGCAGTTCAAGGCCTTGCCGTTCGGGCTGTCATCCTCACCTCGGATCTTTACCAAGGTGATGACGGAAGCTCTAGCCCTGCTTCGTCTTCAGGGAATCGGAGTAATTCCCTATTTGGACGACCTACTATTCTACGCCCCCTCAAGGGAAAGGTTGCAGGACGACTTGGCCAATGCACGCAACCATCTGGAATCTCTAGGATGGATTCTAAACCTTCAAAAATCCTCTCTAAACCTGTCGCAGGAGGTTCACTTTCTGGGCTATCAAATCAACTCAATAGAACAGAAGATTTTTCTCTTGTCAGAGAAAAAGGACAAGGTTCAGTGCATAGTGTCAATGCTGCAGACCAACCAGCCGATGTCGATAAGGCAAGTTATGTCGGCATTAGGGGTACTGACCTAAACAATGCCGGCTATTCAGTGGGCAAGACTGCACTTCAGATGTCTACAATCTTTTCTCCTGAGGTCATGGGATCACAGCTTAACATTCCTGGACACGGAGGTGAAGATGCAAACCCGGGTAAAGAGGTCACTATGGTGGTGAAAGAGTCAAGAGATCCTATCAAGGGGTATAGATTGGGCCTTACCAGTACAAAGAAGACTGACAACAGACGCCACTGTTGCAATCCACCTAAAGGGGCCCCTGAACAGAGTGGTGGATTTACCCCATTCATACCCCATTTACCCCATTCAGGAAGCAGAGTGGTCTCTATATCCAGAGGTCTTCGCAATGATTGCCAGTATGTGGGGACAGCCAGAGGTGGACCTGTTTGCCTCAAAGGAGAATGCACAGGTTCCTCAGTTCTTTTCCTTAAACAATCGTGACTGATCGCTAGGGATAGATGCTCCGGTGCATCCATAGAGATTTCACCTTTGCTACGCTTTCCCCCCATTCCAGTTAATCTCACTGGTATTAAGGAAGATCCAATGGGAAAAGGTACCAGTCAGTTTTGGCCGAAAAGGGCCTGGTTCTCAACCGCTCTGGGAATGGCAACAAGCCTTGTTGGCATCTACCTCTCAGGCAGGATCTGCTAATCCAGGGTCCAGTAAATTATCCAGAAGTGGCCAGCCTGTTTCTTGCAGCCTGGTATCTTAGGAGCAGCTCCTAAAGAGCAAGGGGTTTTCTGACCGTCTGATTACATTACTATCAAGTAGGAAAAGAGTAACCAGGGCCATCTATAGTAAAATCTGGAAAGTCTATAATTCATGGTGCGATTCATCTGCCCAAGACCCAAGGAGCCTTGTTTCCATCTTGGAGTTCTTGCAAGATGGGGCAGATAAGGGACTAGCAGTCAGTACCTTGAAAGTACAGGTGCTGTGCTAGCGGTGTTAAAAAAAATCTGTGGCCTCTAAACCGCTGGTAGTCAGGTGTTTTTTTTTTTTTCGTTTTTTTTAAGAGCTCTTGCAAGATCAAGGCCAGCACCAGTCAAGAATTTCCCTAAGTGGGATTTGTCGGTAGTCCTGCAATCCCTCGCAAGGAGTCCATTTGCACCTCTGGAAGAAGCGTCACTCAAATGTCTCTCTTAAAGCTGTGTTCCTAATCTCCATTACTTCAGCATGCAGGATCAGTGAGCGACATGCTCTGTCAGTTAGGGAACCTTACCTGTCAGTGTTTCCGGATAGTTATTTTTAGGACAGACCCAAAGTTCTTACCAAAGGTAGCTTCAATACATAGTCGCTCACAAGACATTGTGCTCCCAACCTTCTGTGCTAACCTATCGGAGGTGAAGGAGACCTTTTTTTTTTTTTTTTTATACGTTGGATGTCAAAAGGATTTTGTTAAGCTAGAAATTAGAAAGGACTTTAGACGTACAGACTCGTTGTTTGTCCTTTTTTCGGGCAACAAAGGTTGCCAGGCTTCTAAAGGATCATTGGCCAGATGGCTGAAGTTATCCATCCTGGAAGCATACTTGCATGCAGAGTTGTCTCCACTAGAGGGAATTTGTGCACACTCAACCAGAGCGCTTGCGGCCACTTGGGCAGAAAGAGCTGATGCCACCCCTGAACAAATTTGCAAGGCGGCAACATGGTCAAATTTCCACACCTTTTGTGCGACATTACAGGCTGGACCTCGCATCTGCCAGCCATCAGGCATTTGGCAGGGTCCTGCAGGCTGTTGTCCTGTCCTAAGGGGTAAGTGTCTGTTATCCTCTCAGGTGCTGTCCTGAAAGACGCCTTGGGAAAATTCAACAACGACCCGCCCTATTAGTTTGATGTACTATGCTGTGACAATTTTATGTGTTCCAGCCGGGGCCAGAGGTGCTCTTCTACAACTGGGGTGTGGTAGGGAGGTGCCTCCCTTTAAAGATTTGGAGGAAGAAGGTGTTTCTGGTGGGGTGGGAGGAGTCACTATCTCTCAGGTACTGTCCTGAAAGACTTCTGGAAAACAAGTTACCGGTAAGTCTAACTTGAATTTTTTGTGGTATTTCCTCTTTAACCACTTCAGCCCCGGAGGATTTGGCAGCTCAATGACTGGAGGACTTTTTACAGTATGGCACTGCGCTGCTTTAACTGGTAATTGCGCCGTCATGCAATGTTGTACCCAACGAATTTTGCGTCCTTTTTTTCCCACAAATAGAGCTTTCTTTTGATGGTACTTTATTACCTCTGCGATTTTTTTTTTTTTTTTTTTTTTTTTTTTTTTGCGATATAAACATAGACCGAAAATTTTGAAAAAAATATATTTTCTACTTTTTGTGTTAATTTTTTTTTTAAAAACTCAATTTTAGTCATACATTTATGCCAAAATGTATTCAGCCACATGTCTTTGGTAAAAAAAAAAAAATGTCTAAGCGTATATTGGTTTGCACAAGAGTTTTATAGCGTCTACAAACTAGGGTATATTTTCTGGAATTTACGCAGCTTTTGGTTTGACTGCCTATCATTTCTTGAGGTGCTAAAATGGCAGGGCAGTAACCCCCCCCCCCCCAATGACTCCATTTTGGAAAGTAGACACCCCAAGGAAATTGCAGAGAGGTGTGTTGAGCTCATTGAATATTTTATTTTTTTGTCACAAGTGATTGAAAAATAACAGAAAAAAAATTTACACAAAGTTGTCACTAAATGATATATTACTCACACATGGCATGGTTATATGTGGAATTATACCCCAAAATACATTCTGCTGCTTCTCCTGAGTACGGGAATACCACATGTGTGGAACTTTTTGGCAGTCTAACCGCGTACAGGACCCCGAAAACCAGTCGCCGCCTTCAGGCTTTCTAAGGGCGTACATTTTTTATTTCACTCCTCACTGCCTATCACTGTTTCGGAGGCCATGAAATGCCCAGTTAGCACAAACCCCCCCCAAATGACCCCATTTTGGAAAGTAGACACCCCAAGCTATCTGCTGAGGCATGTTGCAGATTTCAACTTTTGTCACAAAGTTTTGAAAATTGAAGAAAACATTTCTTTCCTTTCTTCATTTTCAAACATAAATGAGATCTGCAAAATACTCACTATGCCTCTTAGCCTTGGGGTGTCTACTTTCCAAAATGGGGTCATTTTGGGGGGGGGGGGGGGGTTGTGCTATCTGGACATTTCAGGGCCTCTGTAACTGTGATGGGTAGTAAGGAGTAAAATCACAATTTTACGCCTTTTTTAGAAAGCCTGAAGGCAGTGCTTGGATTTTGGGGTCCTGCACGTGGCTAGGCTCCCCAAAAGTCCCACACATGAGGTATTCCTGTACACAGGAGGAGAAACAGCAGCAGAATGTATTTTGGGGTGTAATTCCACATATAACCATGCCATGTTTGAACGATATATCATTTAGTGACAACTTTGTGTAAAAAAATAAATAAATACATTTTCCGAAACTTGTGACAAAATATAATATATTCTATGGATTCAACATGCCTATTGGCAAATAGCTTGGGGTGTCTACTTTTCAAAAAGGGGTCATTTGGGGGGGGGGGAAATTGAACTGTCCTGGCATTTTATGCACAACATTTAGAAGCTTATGTCACACATCACCCAAAAAAAAAAATAAAAAATTTTTAAAGCCGCCCCCGTCCCCGCAAGCTCGCGCAACAAAGAAAACGCGTACCGAAGTCGTGCCCGCATATGTAAACGGTGTTCAAATCACACTTGTGTTTTTATCGACGTGATCGTCAGAGCGAGAGCAATAATTCTAGCACTATACCTCCTCTGTAACTCTAACCTGGTAACCGTAAAAAAAAGTAAAGCGTCGCCTATGGAGATTTTTAGGTACCGTAGTTTGTCGCCATTCCACGAGTGCGTGCAATTATAAAGCATGACATGTTTGGTATCTATTTACTCGGTGTAACATCATCTTTCACATTTATACAAAAAAATTGGGCTAACTTTACTGTTCTGTTTTGTTTTTTAAAATTCATGAAAGGGTCCCTTTTTTCAAAAAGTTGCGTTTTTAAAACACTGCTGCACAAATACCGTGTGACATAAAATATTGCAACAATCGCCGTTTTATTCTCAAGGGTCTCTGCTTAAAAATTATATATAATGTTTGGGGGTTCTAAGTAATTTTCTAGCAAAAAATATGGATTTTAACTTGTAAACGCAAAATGTCAGACGTGAGCTTAGGTGTGAAAGGGGTTAAAAGCCTTTACAGGTTACCATTTTAGATCTACAGAGGCCTACTGCTAAATTTACTGCCCTTGATCTGACCTTCGTGGTGATACATGCATGGTGCAATTGCTGTTTACATATGACACCAGGCCGACGCTTGCGTTCGTCTTTGCGCGTGAGCACGGGGGGACAGGGGTGCGCTTTTTTTTTTTTTTTTTTTTTTTTTTTTAATTTTATTTTTTTTTAAATTGGGGATCTCTCCCCTGCCCTCAAAGCATCTGACCACACTAAGACCGGTGTGATAAAATGCTTTGCCAATTTCCCAATGGCGCTGTTTATGTTCGGCAAAACCTAAGTCATGAAATGCTCGTAGCTTCTGGTTTCTTAGGCCATAGAGATGATTGGAGCCGTTCTGGTCTCTGTTAGCTGGCTGAACCACCGGCTGCATTCTCGGCTTCCCTGTCGGGACAGGAGAGCCGGAGAAGATGGTGGGGGGCGCGACGTTCCCTCCAACTGCTTATAAAAGCAGTCTAGAGGCCAATTGGCCGCTAGGATTGCTTTTATATGAAAGCCGACCACTGGCTGAAAGGAATGATACCAAGATGATCATTCTGATATAACCACTCAAAGTCCAGCAACATACCAGTACGTTGCTGGTCCTTGTTGGGCATACATTGTATGTGGGCTGAAAAAAAAAAGATGAATGGTGGGCATAACCACTGATCAGAATACCGCCCTTCATCCACCCACTTCTAATGATGGGCACACATGCACCATTTTTTTTTTTTTTTTTTTTTAACAGTGTGGTGGTGAAATCACCTCCGACAGCACTAGAGTCAGGGCTTTGCGTATCGTGGGAGCAAATGCTGTTGCGGTCAAGATAACTAAACCCGTGCTGCAGCTGAATTACGTACCTGGCTAAGCAAATGATGGTTAACAATAAAACAAACATTACAGTATAACATACCATACCTGCAAAGCAAAAAAGCAAATACAAAAAAAATAGTAAAAATAAAACCGAGAGAACAATAGATATAGAACAATAGTGAGCGAACAGTAGAGTGAGCATAGAGAGAGAAGAAAAATACAACCACAACCAGGGGCGTTGCTAGGTCTGTAAAAGATCTGGGGCTAGAGCCCATAGCATCGGTCACCAACCTTTTTGCAGACTGGGGGGGGGGTGTGCGCCGCTGGTAAACAATTTTTCGCGGGCAAAGGCTGGTGTTGCGTTTCAAACATCATGGCACCATTGGTAATATGGTGTCGGGGTGATCGATGCGCATTGTTTCTATTGTTACATTCTAATATATAATTAAGTGGTTTAACTCACCATAATGCAGAATCAGTAGGAGCCCTGGGCGTGTCACTTGCCACATTTCCTGCCACCAGATGCAGCATGTCACTTGCCACCGTCACCTGTCACCAGATGCAGCTTTTTAACTTGCCACCGTCACCTGCCACTAGATGTGGATTGTCACTTGCCACATCACCTGCCACCATTTGCAGATTGTCACTTGCCACCATTTGCAGATTGTTACTTGCCATGTCACCTGCCACTATTTGCAGATTGTCACTTGCCACGTCACTTTCCACGTCACTTGGCACTATTTGCAGATTGTCACTTGCCACATCACCTGCCACCATTTGCAGATTGACATGTCACTTGCCATCATTTGCAGGTTGTCACTTGCCACGTCACCTGCCACCATTTGCAGATTGTCACTTGCCACATCACCTGCCACCATTTGCAGATTGTCACCTGCAACCATTTGCAGATTGTCACTTGCCACATCTCCTGCCACCATTTGCAGATTGCCACGTCACCTGCCACCATTTGCAGATTGCCACGTCACCTGCCACCATTTGCAGATTGCCACGTCACCTGCCACCATTTGCAGATTGCCACGTCACCTGCCACCATTTGCAGATTGCCACGTCACCTGCCACCATTTGCAGATTGCCACGTCACCTGCCACCATTTGCAGATTGCCACGTCACCTGCCACCATTTGCAGATTGCCACGTCACCTGCCACCATTTGCAGATTGCCACGTCACCTGCCACCATTTGCAGACTGTCACTTGCCACGTCACCTGCCACCATTTGCAGACTGTCACTTGCCACGTCACCTGCCACCATTTGCAGACTGACTTGCCACGTCACCTGCCACCATTTGCAGATTGTCACCTGCCACCATTTGCAGATTGTCACCTGCCACGTCACCTGCCACCATTTGCAGATTGCCACGTCACCTGCCACCATTTGCAGATTGCCACGTCACCTGCCACCATTTGCAGATTGCCACGTCACCTGCCACCATTTGCAGATTGCCACGTCACCTGCCACCATTTGCAGATTGCCACGTCACCTGCCACCATTTGCAGATTGCCACGTCACCTGCCACCATTTGCAGATTGCCACGTCACCTGCCACCATTTGCAGATTGCCACGTCACCTGCCACCATTTGCAGACTGTCACTTGCCATGTCACCTGCCACCATTTGCAGACTGTCACTTGCCACGTCACCTGCCACCATTTGCAGATTGTCACCTGCCACGTCACCTGCCACCATTTGCAGATTGCCACGTCACCTGCCACCATTTGCAGACTGTGACTTGCCACGTCACCTGCCACCATTTGCAGATTGTCACTTGCCACCTTTTGCAGATTGTCACTGAGTCATGATCCTGAGTCATTTTAGGGACGGACCCATTGCTAGGTAACATCGGCGCTAGTGCAGGGAAGCATTCGTTTTATTAAAACGGCAATCGCCTATCACGCATGTGAGATGCGGCGCAGTAACCAGGCAACAGAGACACTGTAGTGCCGGGGGCCGCCGATGCCATGGAACTGCATGATGTCGTCGTCGCCAGGCCGGCGACCGTGTGGGGGTAATTGTTTAGACTACCGCAGTCATCACTGGTCGCGCCTGCGGTGACCAGGCAACAGAGGTCGCTGCATTGTTGGGGCCACCAATGTCATAGAAACGAATGACGCTGGCTGGCCCCGCCCATCGAGGCAGACTACATCCAATCGCGGGAGGTGGGAAGGAGGAGTAGATGTGGGCAGCGTAAATGATGTGAGACGAGAAGAACAGGAAGTGGAAAAAACTAAAGAAAGAGAGAGAAACACGGAGGGAAGAAAGGGGGAGACTCGGGGCTATTGGCTCCAGATTCGGGGCTACAGCCTCGATAGCCACCCCCTGGCGACGCCCCTGACCACAACTATTTTTGGCTTTTTATATTGTGTTTTTGTGTGCGTTTTTATTATATTTTCACTTTTATAAAAACTGTAAAAAAAACTTCAAACAATGTTGCAGATTAGGGTCTCTCCAAATGTGATGGCCATCACATCTTTCGAGACCCCAAAACCCTGTGTTAGTGTGCCTATGACTGTGTGGTGCTGTACCCTACGCTAATACTCAACTAGTGTGTGGTAGTGTTTGAAACATTCACCAATGCAGAGACCAGGTTGGTCAGGACAGGAGGGACAATAAAAGCGAGTGTCACGCCTAAATCCATGTTTGCTGCAGACACTATCTTCTTTGGGGTATTCTTTGGTTAGGGGAGGACAAAAGGAAAATGCGTCTCATGCAGCCGGCTCACTGCATTTGTGTTGGGAAGTTGGGCAAGAGCACTGTCTGGAAACAGAAGGGCTCTTACGATCTATTCCTGGAATTTAAGGAAGAATCTAGTCCGTCCTGAAGCTCTGTATAGCACAAAAGCGTTCAGCAAAGCCAATTGAAATAAACTGACACTTTTTTTTTTTTTTTGTACCAGCGTCTGGCCTTATGGGCAATTGGGTACAGTGCCAACAACTGGTCGCTGAGGTCCACCTCTCCCATGTTAAGGTTGTATTCGTGGACATGGGGGTTTCTCCAACACCAGTAGCCGTAGGAATTTGGACTGCCGTGTCTGCGTGAAGCAAGGACAGAACAAAAACATTCCGTCTAAGTCGGGATTCTACAAGTCGTTGGGGGAAGCCCCGGCGATTAGATCGCAAGGTGCCACATGCGCCAATTCCATAATCAAAAAGGTGATTAAAGTGGCACGCTCGTGTAATAATTGTCCACGTACAAGTGGTACCCCTTTCCGAATAAGAGTGACCACAAGTCCCACACTATCTTACCAGCGCTCCCTATGTAGTCTGGGCAGTTCCCCGGCTCTACATGATTATCTTTTCCCTCGTAAACCATAAAACTACATGTATAGCCTGTGGCCCTGTCACAGAGCTTATACATCTTGACCCCATATCTGGCACGCTTGCTGGGAAGATACTGTTTGATAGACAAGCGGCCAGAAAACTTAATCAGGGACTCGTCAATGCAGACAACTTGATCGGGAGTAAACAAGGCTGCAAAACGTTGGTTGAAGTGGTTTGAGGGGCTGCATTTTGTAGAGCCGATCATTGTCGTTGAAGTGCATGAACCGCAAGATCTGTTCGTATCATGTCCTGGTCATGGAGGCAGAGAACACTGGGCGTATGGTGAATTGGGTCAGTGGACCAATATGACCGCAGCTCACTCTTTTTAGTTACACCATGAGGAGGGATAGGCCCAGAAAGGTCTTAAATTCGGAGCCCGTAATAGGTCTCCAATCTCTGGCAAGGGTCAGCTGGGGATTAGCGGCGATGAATTGGACCAGCATACAAATTGCTTTGGTCCACAATAGATCTATAGAGATCTTCGGTAAAAAACAGCGAATAAAAATCAAATGACGTAAAATCAACGGTTTCCATCTGAATTCCGGGTTGGCCAGTGAATGGGGGAAGTACGGGTGCTGCAGAAGTGGTGAGTTCCAAATTAGGATTGGTGAATGCAGCAGGAAGGGCACTATGGGCTTGACGGGCCTGTGTTTGTCTTCTTGGTGGCAGCGGGATACTACTCGTGCTTGCCATCTCGCCAGCTTGAACTGCACTTGTGGGACTCGCCACGTCGCCAAGTGTTACTGCGGTGCTTGATGTATGACCAGGATGTACTAGGCCGCTGGTGCTTGTCAGTTCACCAGAAGGAATAGCAGCGCTAGTACTGGCTCTCTGCTCCATACGAGAGCCCTGCGGTTCTTGCACCTCAACAGCAGAAGATCGGGGTCTGGCACGCCTGACCTTAGCTTCGACGACGGAGTTGTGCTCCGTGCCATCTGTCAGGATGCCGCTGCCATCTACAGGTTCGTATTCTGAGCCTGAATCTGACAGATGAGTGACTTCCTCTTCACTATCTGTCATGCTCAGAAACGTGTAGGCCTCTTCACTACTGTACCTTCGATTTGCCATTTTGGGCTCTAAATTTAGTGGTACAGTAGTGAGACTCACAGGTAAAAAAGCTCCTGACTGTTAGCGACTGATTCAAACGCTACCAAAAAAACTGTTAGCGATCACAGGGATCAGGCCTGACTCTGCAAACGCTGCAGTTATGTGCTTAGTGTTTTGTAAGTGACAGCTAGTACTGCTCTTCTCCATACGAGGGACCTGCGGTTCCTGCACCTCAACAGCAGAAGAAAATTGGGGTCGGGTACGCCTGACCTTGGCAGGGACCACAACTCCATCGTCAGAGCTATCTGTCATGGAGCCGCTGTCGTCTACAGGATTGTATTCTGAGCCTGAATCTGACAGATTAGTGACTTCCTCTTCACTATCTGTCATGCTCAGAAACGTGTAGGCCTCTTCACTACTGTACCTCCGATTTGCCATTTTGGTCTCTAAATTTACTGGTACAACTAGTGAAACTCACAGGTAATAAAGCACCTGACTATCAGCGACTGCTTCAAACGCTGCAATAAAAACTGTTAGCGTTCCCGGGGATCAGGCCTGACTCTACGAACGCTCCAGTTATGTGTTTTTGTAAGTGACAGTGATCGATTGATACTGCACTTGGGTGGGCTAAACGCAGCTGCTAGCAGGTATCTGGGCTAATCCCGCTAACACTGCGTTTTTGGGAACCCTAAACTGCTGGGGACACTAATATAGTTCTGATCAGATATCGATCCGTTCAGACACTATACTACTAAGGGAGGCCTATGGTGCGTGTGTGGGTGTTAGCGGTACTGGCACTAATCTGACGCTGCCTGGGGCGACGCAGACCCTATCTGGCGCTAAAACCTAACTTTGATCTCCCGCTGGGTAATCAGGGGGTTAAACCTTTATTGGGTAAATTACGGCAGGTGCTCTGATGCTATAAAAAATAAACTAGCTAAACTGCTTCACCCATGACACTTATACTGTGATCACAGGTGACGGGGTAATCGAGAGGTTAAACCTTTATTGGGGGGGGTCCCTAGACCTATCTGGGCCTAAGACTAATTACCCTAACACTGATTTTTGTCACTAATGACACTAGTACAGCGATCAAAAAAAAATCTGATTGCTGTACTGGGTGACAGGTGGTGAAGGGGTTAACTGGGGGGGGGGTGATCGGGGGGCTGAATTGTGTGCCTACGTGACCTGGTGTCAGTGTAGTGTTGTGCAATTCACTTTTAGATGCTCTTCTCGGTCTGGAACGGAAAAGACCGATACAAGGAGATATGACATCACTTCCCCTGTCAGTGTTTACAGTTAACAAATAAGGAGTGAGTACAGCGCTGCTCCAATGATGTTATAAAGGTAGTTACACAGTAAGCGGCTAACACACCTCTAAGACAAAGAAGTAAATAAATCAACAAGTATATATATAGTGTAGCGCTATGTGTGTAAATAAATGGGAACAAAAAATTAGGTTCGAGCCATCTTGCAGTGACTCAATAAAAAAAGTGCGCTATATGTTACAAAATAACATGTAAAGCATAATAACAATACACCAGTGAAATGTGAAAACAAGACCAAAATATAAATGGATAAGAAATCAGCCGTGAATAAAGTCCATAAATATTAAAAATGTGTTCCTGATAAAAAATCAAAAACCACCACCAACAGTCTCTGAGGATTAACTGATGAAGACAGCAACGGAATATCACTGGTGGGTGAAACGGTAAAACACCAAATACAATGTGACGTCTAGGTATGTGACAGGACCATCACCATAGCATCGGAGGAGGCTTACCGGAAGCAGGGGACTTGAAAAGACATATGTCTTACAAGTCTCAAAAAGCTTGTTTAGCCGCCAGGGCTGGCAGGATAAAACATCGGGTATCCACAGCTTCAAATAGGGGGAAGGGAAGATCTGTCAACAGCTTCAACCGTCCAGACGTATCAGCAGGCCAACCGGATGTTTAATTGAAACCATGAGAGAAGGAAGACTCGCATGGCATGATATCGTTTAAAAAGCATGCATTTATTGAAACAATAAAAAAAGGAACACTCACATGATATAAGATCGTAAACAGCTTAAATGGTATCAAACGCGGTGATCATAGGGGGTCCACCCAACATGTTTCGGCTAACAAGCTTTCATCTGGGGTGTGGACCCCCCCTATCCCACCGCTATTTAAACTAGAAATGACCCCCACTGGGAGTGTCACAACCCAGGAAGTGACCAACTGACGTCACTTCCGGTTCTCGAATAAATACATACAAACTGTATGTAAAATATGTTATAGAAACAATAAGCTGTATTTATACCGCTGGCCTAAAACTTCAGGGTCAGAAGTAAGTATAAATATAAAATAATGCTGATGTTGTGGCCGGCCGATCCGGAAGTATTCGGAATGAAAAACCAAGCCTCCTTCTCGGCGCGGCCAAATTACATAGGACAGAGCGCCGTCACGCTCCGCCCCCTCTGTTCAGCCAAGCACTGAGGCCGTGCGCAGTAGCGGAAATCACAAAGAGGAAGTCCGCCGCCGCACCACGCCTCGTTTTGGGCAGTAGATCCTATGGGTCGGGGCACCATAACACCCCGTCCCCTGATCTCACATTACTAGCTATTGTAGAGAGTGTGGCTGGCCACACCCAAGGTCCGCCCACATAACCGCCCACATTACCAAAGCCAAGCCTCTCGTCCACAGCGGCATATGAACTTCCTGTATGGAGAGCCGTGATTGGACAGAGAAGGCCGGAATTGAATCACAGCGCTCTGGCGATGAGTAACAGTGTCAGCAGAGGTGGTAAAAACAGAGATTATAAAAAACCTATGCCGTGGGTCAAAAGATCCAGCAGGAATCCAAAAGTAATATTAAGATATTAAGTAGAGGCAAAAAAGCTTAACAGGGAGTGAGTAATAATCTAACATGATAGTGACACTACCAATGAGGGACATCCCACTCAGCCTATACACTCCAACACATATAGGGGAACTAACAATAAAAATCCTGCGCAAAGGGGAACATTTACCAAATGGGGAATATAAAATGGATCAAAAAATGTAAAGGGTTGATAACCAGAAAACTACAACTAGCGGTGATAAGCAACTGTAGATAAATATTAAGAATGTTAGTTCCAGATGGTACAAGGTTGAGATAAAATAAAGTGAACCAGAAATAAAAATAGGAGAATCATAAATATAGTAACTATGCCTGATTGATAAATGAATTGATGTCCCACTCCACGTTAATACCTTGCGGAAAGTGGGAACCCAATTCATAAATCCAGTAGGTCTCCAACCTGGAGACCCCCCAAGTGTTGACCCCCCCCGCCAGGGGGCCACATATTTATCGATGATAAGGAACTGGGTGCCCTCAGGGTTTCGATCATGGAACTCCCTGTAATGACGGGGCACAGTGTGCTTAGTACTACCTGCCTTAAGGTTAATGTGCTCAGACTCGCGTAGTAAAGGACCTAATCGTCCGTCCCACATACTGTTTGCCACAGGGGCAAGTCAAAAGATAGACTACCCCCGTCGTGGCACATGTACAAAACTGTTTTATTTTGTAGGTACGACCGTTTACCCTAGAGGAGAAAGTGTAACTAGTGCGTCTACCGCTGGTATTATACTGACAAACTAAGCATTTTTTACAAGGGTAAAACCCAATCGGGTTATGAAAAAAGGAAGGTTTAGTTGGAGGATTAACCACGTTAGGTGCCAACTTGTTACGGAGGGATGGGGCTCCTTTAAAAACTACCTTAGGAGTACCGGGCAGTCTAGGGCCCAAGATCTTGTCAGTTTTTAGAACATCCCAGTGATGTTCAAAGATTCTTCTAATATGTTTATGTTGAATAGAGAAGGATGTCATGAAAGACCATTTAAAGTCCTCATTAACTTGCTTAGGTTTGTCCTCTAAAAGTGATTGGCGGTCAACTAAACTAGCGTTATCAATTTCCTTATCTAGTTTGAAAGGTTTATACCCCTTTTCTAGAAATCTATTCTTCAAAGACGCTGCTTGGGTCCTGAAAGTGGGAGCCAAGATGATTTGGCCACTTTCTTCATGAACCTTAATGCCAACAATAGGAATATTGTTTTGTCCTTCGAGGCAAGCGCAACCTCTGTCCATTTTTTGGACTTGGTTATCGATAGAAGGGAAGGCCAATTTGTGTTTAGTACACACTTTAAGTCCACCGATCAGAATGGATATATTCCTACCGATAGCTGCCACCATGTCCCTTGGATCAGATTAGTCCCCAAGAGCCAGTTCCTGCGATTACGGAGGAACTGTAGTGACCTCAACACTTTCAGGACCCAAGCAGCGTCTTTGAAGAATAGATTTCTAGAAAAGGGGTATAAACCTTTGGACCTAGATAAGGAAATTGATAACGCTAGTTTAGTTGACCGCCAATCACTTTTAGAGGACAAACCTAAGCAAGTTAATGAGGACTTTAAATGGTCTTTCATGACATCCTTCTCTATTCAACATAAACATATTAGAAGAATCTTTGAACATCACTGGGATGTTCTAAAAACTGACAAGATCTTGGGCCCTAGACTGCCCGGTACTCCTAAGGTAGTTTTTAAAGGAGCCCCATCCCTCCGTAACAAGTTGGCACCTAACGTGGTTAATCCTCCAACTAAACCTTCCTTTTTTCATAACCTGATTGGGTTTTACCCTTGTAAAAAATGCTTAGTTTGTCAGTATAATACCAGCGGTAGACGCACTAGTTACACTTTTTCCTCTAGGGTAAACGGTCGTACCTACAAAATAAAACAGTTTTGTACATGTGCCACGACGGGGGTAGTCTATCTTTTGACTTGCCCCTGTGGCAAACAGTATGTGGGACGGACGATTAGGTCCTTTACTACGCGAGTCTCTGAGCACATTAACCTTATTAAGGCAGGTAGTACTAAGCACACTGTGCCCCGTCATTACAGGGAGTTCCATGATCGAAACCCTGAGGGCACCCAGTTCCTTATCGATAAATATGTGGCCCCCTGGCGGGGGGGTCAACACTTAGGGGGGGTCTCCAGGTTGGAGACCTACTGGATTTATGAATTGGGTTCCCACTTTCCGCAAGGTATTAACGTGGAGTGGGACATCAATTCATTTATCAATCAGGCATAGTTACTATATTTATGATTCTCCTATTTTTATTTCTGGTTCACTTTATTTTATCTCAACCTTGTACCATCTGGAACTAACATTCTTAATATTTATCTACAGTTGCTTATCACCGCTAGTTGTAGTTTTCTGGTTATCAACCCTTTACATTTTTTGATCCATTTTATAGTCCCTATTTGGTAAATGTTCCCCTTTGCGCAGGATTTTTATTGTTAGTTGCCCTATATGTGTTGGAGTGTATAGGCTGAGTGGGATGTCCCTCATTGGTAGTGTCACTATCATGTTAGATTATTACTCACTCCCTGTTAAGCTTTTTTGCCTCTACTTAATATCTTAATATTACTTTTGGATTCCTGCTGGATCTTTTGACCCACGGCATAGGTTTTTTATAATCTCTGTTTCTCAAGTCGTCTTCCAGGACGGCACCCTGAGAGATGACTGGTCCTCCTGACAGGAAACACAATCAAGAAAGAGGTTAAAAACCCCGCCCCTCCCTGCACTCCTCAGTTTTTTTGATTGTGTTTCCCCACAGCGAAACAGTTTGTTTTTTTCTTATAGACCTAAGGCCGTGGGCTGGAAGTCTCCCCCTGGGAACCAGACTGCAGGTTTTTGGAAAACCTTTGGGTCTGGTAGGGCTTACCCTTCCCGGGGGGTTCATTTCCCCTATTTTCTCAGGGGGGCAATGAAGAGCTCCCCATAAGAACTGGAGGACCCTGGGCACTGTGAGTCTCCAGAACTCCAGGGACCATTTTCCTGCTCCTCCCTCTCCTTACCTGTCGGTTTTTGGAGAGGATTTGCCAGTTCTGCCGTTTGCTGCAAGATGCAGGTGTTTGCTGAGTGTCCTGGCCGCCTCAGCGCCGGCGGCTGTGTGTGTCCGGCGCCATTTTGCGGTGGATCTTTCCAGAGGAAATGACGTCACGGCGGCCCGGACACTAGAGCACGATTGCCCGAGACCTCGGCAAGATGGCGGCGGCGTTCGGAGCGCCATGAGGAGCCTGAAGCAGCACAGGGACTACAGGTACCAGCTGGGCAGGACCCTTTGTATATAAAGGGGGGTAGTTCCGGGCGGCAGAGGCAGCAGTACAACAGGCAAGGAGCAGGCGTCCATTACTCACTGACTGCAATGGAGCAGGGGGAGTCTGCAGCTATTGTGGAGCCCACCGGGGGTGAGTCTACCAGGCTGGAGGAGATAAGGGAGAGGGTGGCCCTCTAGCCTTTATCCTCATAAGGGATCTCTGTTTTATTGTTACTAGCTAAACGGGCTTCTTGTTTTTGCAGACACAGAAACCCAGAGTGTTGCCAGTAGACCAAGACCCAAAAATCCTTCCCGAACTAAGAGGTGTGGGTACTGCAATGACAAACTAGCTGCAGAGCACACCAAGCCGTTCTGTTATAAATGCATCCACAAATTGTCAGGGAAGGAGACTTCAGAAGTTATGAGGGATTTTCTCTCAGTACAATCTGAAATGCTGTCCACACTTAAAGCCTTTCAGGCTAGCCTCAATACTAGGCAGGATAGCAGAGAAGGCTCATCCTCCCAGGATAGTGCCTTTTCTAGTGTGAGACAGGTAGGCACCATTCCGCAGAAACCGCCATCTTCTCAGGATTCGGAGGAGGAGGCGAAGGAGGTGGAAGACCCCTGTCGTAGTCTCCTTGAAGAAGGGGAAGACGCAGAAGATAGCCAGGAGGAAGGGGAACACTCCAGGCCAGGCAGACATATCTTCTCAACAGATGATATGGAGGGCCTCCTAGGGGCTATTTATGCTTCTGAGGAGATCCAGGAGCCGGAGGCTCAGACTTCTGTACAAGATAGGTTGTATCAGGGGTTGTCTAAGGCTCAGTCTAAAGTGTTACCTATCCACCAGTCTCTGAAAGACATTGTTTTAAGAGAATGGAAGGAGCCAGAAAATAAACTTCAAAAGTTTAAAACCTGGAAACGCAGGTGTCCGTTTAAGGAAGAGGAGCAGGAGAAGTTTTTTAAACTTCCCAAACTAGATGCATCTTTGGCCCAGGTGTCTAAACAATCTGACCTGTCTTTTGAAGACGCAGGTAACATCCGGGACCAAATGGACCGTAGGTCAGAGACCCTTTTACGCAGGGCCTGGGAGGCCAATGCGGCTACTTTAAGTCCGGCTTTAGCTTCAGCTTGTATAGCCAGGAATACTAACATGTGGCTAAATAAGCTGACTGATCATGTGGCGAGTTCTTCCAGGTCCAAAGATCTTTTGGATTCCTTGGAAGTAATTGGTAAGGCAGTAGCCTTTCTTGCGGATGCGGCAGTGGAGTCGGTGCGGACTTCAGCTAAGACAGCAGCGCTTCTCAATTCTGCCAGAAGAGCCATATGGGTTAAGACCTGGGATGGGGATCATACCTCTAAGACCAGGTTATGCGGTCTTCCTTTTGAAGGATCTCTCCTGTTTGGTACAGGGTTGGACCAGACCCTCTCCAGATCTACGGAGAAGGGAAAGAAGTTTCTGGTTAAACCTAAAAAGACCAAAAAATTTTTTCGAGGCCCCCAGGTCAACAACCGGTTTAAAGACCGTAAGGAAGGAAAGAAGTGGGGTGTTGGTAAAGCCAAACAGAAGGGAGCTCTCCTTTTCTCCGGCCCTAAGGTCGCAGACAAGGATCCTAATTGACGCCAGCACCAAAGTGGGAGGGAGGCTGGCACAATTTATCCCACAGTGGGAGCGGGTAGCCCAGAGCCCTCTGGTCCTTCAGTGGATAAGAGAGGGCTACGGGCTAGAGTTTGCTTCCAGGCCTCCTCAGACTTTTCTACTGACCTTTTTACCCAGAGAAAGGCCAAAAGCCATAGGACTCATGGAAAATATCGAGCAGTTGGCGAGTAAGAGAGTCATTTTCCCAGTTCCGGCGGATCAGCAAGGAAGGGGTTTTTATTCCCACGTCTTTGTTGTTCCAAAACCGTCCGGGAAATTCAGGTTAATCCTGAATCTAAAGAAATTAAATACCTTCCTGCGATACAAAAGATTTCGCATGGAATCGGTCTATACGGTCAGAAAACTTCTGTTAAAAGAGGTCTTCATGGCTAACATAGACCTGAAGGATGCATATCTGCATATTCCCATTCTACCGCAGCACCAGGTATTCCTTCGCTTTGCTATCCGCACGGATCTGGGTACGCAGCACTGGCAGTTCCAGGCCCTACCATTCGGACTGGGCGCCAGTCCAAGGGGGTTTACAAAGATCCTTGCAGAGGTCATCTCCTACCTGCACCTTCAGGGGATTTCCCTGATACCATATTTAGACGATCTGTTGGTCTACAACCTTTCCAGAGAATCCCTTCTCCAGGATCTGGACAGGGTAATATCCACCTTGGAGTCCCTGGGGTGGTTGATAAGTCAGGAGAAATCCTCTCTGATTCCTTCCCAGACCAAACTCTACCTGGGTCTGTGGGTGGACTCGGTAAGGCAGAAACTGATCCTTCCGCAGGAGAAGATAGAAGCACTGATTGCTTCAGTGTCTTCAATCCGGCACCAGAAGGTAGTATCCAGAAGAGTGATCATGAGGATTCTAGGTCTTATGACCTCATGTATCCCAGCAGTACCTTGGGCCCAGTTCCATTCAAGACCCCTGCAAAACTTCCTTCTATCCTCATGGGATGGAAAGAAGGAATCCCTAGAGACTCTGGTGACCATCCCTCTAAGAATAAGAAATTCCTTACTTTGGTTGCTCAACCCCCAAAGGTTGGGGACAGGCCATCTTTGGTTCCAGCTTAAGCCGGTCAGAATAACGACCGATGCGAGCTCGTGGGGATGGGGGGCCCATCTAGAAGAACTGCAAGCTCAGGGTGTGTGGGACACACGACAGAGAATTGCGTCTTCCAATTTCCGGGAATTGTTAGCTGTCAGGGAGGCTCTAATAGCCTTCGAGGACAGGATCAAGGGGAAGGAAGTTCAGATCCTCTCCGACAATTCCACGACAGTGGCCTTTCTGAACCGTCAGGGGGGCACACGGTCGCTTCCCCTAATGAGTCTGACACAGGAGATTCTAGAATGGGCGGAGCAGAGAATTCCGTCCATTTCTGCGGTACACATAAGGGGAGTTTTCAACATAAAGGCAGACTTCCTCAGTCGTCAGACAGTACAGCAGGGAGAATGGGAGCTAAACCCCGAAATTTTCACCATGGTCTGTCAACAGCTGGGTACACCGGAGATAGATCTCTTTGCCTGCAGGGAAAACAGGAGAGTCAAGAGATACTTTTCCCTCTGCAGGGAACGAGGGTCCGAGGGGGTGGATGCATTGGCTCAGGAATGGGATTTCAGTCTGGCTTATGCGTTTCCTCCCTTACCTCTGATTCCAAGAATCCTTCAAAGACTGAGTCGGGCCAGGGGCAATTTGATCCTGATTGCCCCCTGGTGGCCCAAAAGGTCCTGGTTTCCCACATTGTGGAACTGGGCGGTGGTGCCTCCGGTTCAGCTTCCAGAACGTCAGGATCTTCTGCTTCAAGGCCCTCTTTACCATCCGAACCCCGGTTTCTTCAGGTTGACAGCCTGGCTGTTGAAAGGGAGTGCCTGCGCAACAAGGGGTGTTCAGAGAAGGTGATTGACACCCTGTTACTGAGTAGAAAGCCGGTAACTAGACGCATTTATGCTAGGGTCTGGGGGGTTTTTTCCCGTTGGTGTGAAGCGAGAAAAGTTCCCGGAAGGAAATACCAGTTATTTTAGACTTCCTACAAGAGGGAGTAGACTGAGGTTTAGCCACCAAAACTCTGAAGGTTCAGGTGGCGGCCCTGTCTAGTTTTCTGGATGTTAGATTAGCCCTAGATCCTTTAATTAAGAGATTCTTGTCGGCTAGAGAGAGACTTTCCCCGGTGCAAATGAAGGAATTTTCACCGTGGGATTTATCTTTAGTCTTGGAAGCCCTGACCAGGGCACCTTTTGAGCCGTTGGCTCAATCTTCAGTCAGATTGATTTTTTTTAAAACCGCCTTCCTTCTGGCTGTTACTACAGCCAGAAGGGTGGGCGATTTACATGCTCTTTCTATGAAGGAGCCTTTTTTCCGCCTGTTAGAAGACAGAATTATTCTCAGGCAGGACCCTTTGTACCTTCCCAAGGTGGCTTCACGCTTCCATAGGTCACAGGAGATTATTTTACCCTCCTTCTGTCTCAATCCACAGAACGAGAAGGAAAGGGCCTTCCATACGTTGGATGTCAGGAGATGTCTGTTGCTTTACCTAGATAAGGTTAAAGAGTTTAGGAAATCTCAACATCTGTTGGTTAGTTTTTGTGGAGTTCGAAGAGGCGAACAGGCCTCTAGAACGACCATAGCTAGATGGATTAGACAGGCTATTGCCATAGCTTATGAGCATTCAGGTCAGACGGCTCCAACTAATCTTAAAGCTCACTCTACAAGGTCTCTGGCAACCTCTTGGGCAGAAAGAGCCGGAGCATCGGTAGATCAAATCTGTAAGGCAGCAACGTGGTCAAGCCAGAACACGTTCCTGAGACATTACAGAGTGGAACTGCTGTCACCCCAGGATCTGGCCTTCGGCAGAAAGGTCCTGCAAGCGGTGGTCCCGCCCTAAGGTAGGCCTGAGCTACTTGCTCCTCTCTCAGGGTGCCGTCCTGGAAGACGACTTGAGAAAATGACCAGTTACACTTACCGGTAACAGTGTTTCTGGGAAGTCTTCCAGGACGGCAGGCCTACTTCCCACCCGGTTTGTATTTTTATATAGTGGTACATTGGAGGTGTTTTTGTTTCACTTTCATGCACTGGTGTGGGTCAATACTTTTGCACAACTGAGGAGTGCAGGGAGGGGCGGGGTTTTTAACCTCTTTCTTGATTGTGTTTCCTGTCAGGAGGACCAGTCATCTCTCAGGGTGCCGTCCTGGAAGACTTCCCAGAAACACTGTTACCGGTAAGTGTAACTGGTCATTTTTCACCACCTCTGCTGACACTGTTACTCATCGCCAGAGCGCTGTGATTCAATTCCGGCCTTCTCTGTCCAATCACGGCTCTCCATACAGGAAGTTCATATGCCGCTGTGGACAAGAGGCTTGGCTTTGGTAATGTGGGCGGACCTTGGGTGTGGCCAGCCACACTCTCTACAATAGCTAGTAATGTGAGATCAGGGGACGGGGTGTTATGGTGCCCCGACCCATAGGATCTACTGCCCAAAACGAGGCGTGGTGCAGTGGCGGACTTCCTCTTTGTGATTTCCGCTACTGCGCACGGCCTCAGTGCTTGGCTGAACAGAGGGGGCGTAGCGTGACGGCGCTCTGTCCTATGTAATTTGGCCGCGCCGAGAAGGAGGCTTGGTTTTTCATTCCGAATACTTCCGGATCGGCCGGCCACAACATCAGCATTATTTTATATTTATACTTACTTCTGACCCTGAAGTTTTAGGCCAGCGGTATAAATACAGCTTATTGTTTCTATAACATATTTTACATACAGTTTGTACGTATTTATTCGAGAACCGGAAGTGACGTCAGTTGGTCACTTCCTGGGTTGTGACACTCCCAGTGGGGGTCATTTCTAGTTTAAATAGCGGTGGGATAGGGGGGGTCCACACCCCAGATGAAAGCTTGTTAGCCGAAACATGTTGGGTGGACCCCCTATGATCACCGCGTTTGATACCATTTAAGCTGTTTATGATCTTATATCATGTGAGTGTTCCTTTTTTTATTGTTTCAATAAATGCATGCTTTTTAAACGATGCCATGTGAGTCTTCCTTCTCTCATGGTTTCAATTAAACATCCGGTTGGCCTGCTGATACGTCTGGACGGTTGAAGCTGTTGACAGATCTTCCCTTCCCCCTATTTGAAGCTGTGGATACCCGATGTTTTATCCTGCCAGCCCTGGCGGCTAAACAAGCTTTTTGAGACTTGTAAGACGTATGTCTTTTCAAGTCCCCTGCTTCCGGTAAGCCTCCTCAGATGCTATGGTGATGGTCCTGTCACATACCTAGACGTCACATTGTATTTGGTGTTTTACCGTTTCACCCACCAGTGATATTCCGTTTCTGTCTTCATCAGTTAATCCTCAGAGACTGTTGGTGGTGGTTTTTGATTTTTATCAGAAACACATTTTTAATATTTATGGACTTTATTCACGGCTGATTTCTTATCCATTTATATTTTGGTCTTGTTTTCACATTTCACTGGTGTATTGTTATTATGCTTTACATGTTATTTTGTAACATATAGCGCACTTTTTTTGAGTCACTTTTCATCCAATTTTTGAAGTATTTTTTGTTTACCTTCTGGCCATTGCAAGATGGCTCGAACCTAATTTTTTGTTCCCATTTATTTACACACATAGCGCTACACTATATATATACTTAGTTTTTACAGTTACACAGACAGGGGAAGGATCTCATTTGTCAGGACCGATCACCGGGTCCAGGCCAGATTTCATGGGCCTGGGGATTGATCGGTTCCTGATCAAATCCGATCATCGCGGGGGGGACACCCGTGCCCCCCAGCCGGCCGCATGCGGAACATATAGCGTGGTTTCGCGCAGCCGGGCCAACCTGCCGCAGTATAACTGCAATGGCTGGTCTGGAACTGGTTAAGACAATGTAAGGTTTTAACCACTTGACGACCGCCTCACGCCGATGTACGTCGGCAAGGTGGCACGGACAGGCAAAATCACGTACATGTACGTGATTTGCCTTCCGCGGGTGGGGGGTGCCCGAGGCAGTCGTCTTTTGTCCCACGGCGATCGGAAGTGAGGGGGAGGCCATCTGTTCGTGGCCCCCCCCTCACGATCGCCGCCGGCCAATCGAATCATTCCTTTGCTGTTGTATGCTAAACAGCAGCAAAGGAAATGATGTCATCTCTCCTCGGCTCGGTAATTTCCGTTCCGGCCCGAGGAGAGAAGACAGGTATGTGAGTGCACAACACTACACACACAGTAGAACATGCCAGGCACACAAAACACCCCACTGACACCAGCAGTTTTTTTTTTAGTTTTTTTTCTGATTACTGCATTGGTGTCAGTTTGTGACAGTTACAGTGTTGGGACAATTAGTATTATCCCCCTGTAGGTCTAGGATACCCCCCTAACCCCCCCATATAAAGTTTTAAACCCTTGATCACCCTGTCACCAGTGTCGCTAAGCGATCATTTTTCTGATCGCTGTATTAGTGTCGCTGGTGACGCTAGTTAGGGACGTAAATATTGAGGTTCGCCGTCAGCGTTTTATAGCGACAGGGACCCCCATATATTACCTAATAAATGTTTTAACCCCTTGATGGCCCCCTAGTTAACCCTTTCACCACTGATCACCGTATAAGTGTTACGGGTGACGCTGGTTAGTTCGTTTATTTTTTATAGTGTCAGGGCACCCGCCGTTTATTACCGAATAAAGGTTTAGCCCCCTGATCGCCCGGCGGTGATATGCGTTGCCCCAGGCAGTGTCAGATTAGCGCCAGTACCGCTAACACGCACGCACCGTACACCTCCCTTAGTGGTATAGTATCTGAACGGATCAATATCTGATCCGATCAGATCTATACTAGCGTCCCCAGCAGTTTAGGGTTCCCAAAAACGCAGTGTTAGCGGGATCAGCCCAGATACCTGCTAGCACCTGCGTTTTGCCCCTCAGCCCAGCCCACCCACCCAAGTGCAGTATCGATCGATCACTGTCACTTACAAAACACTAAACGCATAACTGCAGCGTTCGCAGAGTCAGGCCTGATCCCTGCGATCGCTAACAGTTTTTTGGTAGCGTTTTGGTGAACTGGCAAGCACCAGTGGCCTAGTACACCCCGGTCGTAGTCAAACCAGCACTGCAGTAACACGTGGCGAGTCCCATAAGTGCAGTTCAAGCTGGTGAGGTGGCAAGCACAAGTAGTGTCCCGCTGCCACCAAAAAGACAAACACAGGCCCGTCGTGCCCATAATGCCCTTCCTGCTGCATTCGCCAATCCTAATTGGGAACCCACCACTTCTGCAGCGCCCGTACTTCCCCCATTCACATCCCCAACCAAATGCAGTCGGCTGCATGAGAGGCATTTTCTTTATGTCCTCCCGAGTACCCCTACCCAACAAACCCCCCCAAAAAAGATGTTGTGTCTGCAGCTAGCGCGGATATAGGCGTGACACCCGCTATTATTGTCCCTCCTGTCCTGACAATCCTGGTCTTTGCATTGGTGAATGTTTTGAACGCTACCATGCACTAGTTGAGTATTAGCGTAGGGTACAGCATTCCACAGACTAGGCACACTTTCACAGGGTCTCACAAGATGCCATCGCATTTTGAGAGACCCGAACCTGGAACCGGTTACAGTTATAAAAGTTAGTTACAAAAAAAGTGTAAAAAAAAAAAAAAAAAATATATATATAAAATTTAAAAAATAGTTGTCGTTTTATTGTTCCCTCTCTCTCTATTGTTCTGCTCTTTTTTACTGTATTCTATTCTGCAATGTTTTATTGTTATTATGTTTTATCATGTTTGCTTTTCAGGTATGCAATTTTTTATACTTTACCGTTTACTGTGCTTTATTGTTAACCATTTTTTTGTCTTCAGGTACGCCATTCACAACTTTGAGTGGTTATACCAGAATGATGCCTGCAGGTTTAGGTATCATCTTGGTATCATTCTTTTCAGCCAGCGGTCGGCTTTCATGTAAAAGCAATCCTAGCGGCTAATTAGCCTCCAGACTGCTTTTACAAGCCGTGGGAGGGAATGCCCCCCCCCCCACCGTCTTCCGTGTTTTTCTCTGGCTCTCCTGTCTCAACAGGGAACCTGAAAATGCAGCCGGTGATTCAGCCAGCTGACCATAGAGCTGATCAGAGACCAGAGTGGCTCCAAACATCTCTATGGCCTAAGAAACCGGAAGCTACGAGCATTTTATGACTTAGATTTCGCCTGATGTAAATAGCGCCATTGGGAAATTGGGGAAGCATTTTATCACACCGATCTTGGTGTGGTCAGATGCTTTGAGGGCAGAGGAGAGATCTAGGGTCTAATAGACTCCAATTTTTTCAAAAAAGAGTACCTGTCACTACCTATTGCTATCATAGGGGATATTTACATTCCCCGAGATAACAATAAAAATGATTAAAAAAAAAAATGAAAGGAACAGTTTAAAAATAAGATAAAAAAGCAAAAAAATAATAATAAAGAAAAAAAAAAAAAAAAAAGCACCCCTGTCGCTCCCTGCTCTCGCGCTAAGGCGAACGCAAGCGGCGGTCTGTCGTCAAACGTAAACAGCAATTGCACCATGCATGTGAGGTATCACCGCGAAGGTCAGATCGAGGGCAGTAATTTTTGCAGTAGACCTCCTCTGTAAATCTAAAGTGGTAACCTGTAAAGGCTTTTAAAAATGTATTTATTTTGTTGCCACTGCACGTTTGTGCGCAATTGTAAAGCATGTCATGTTTGGTATCCATGTACTTGGCCTAAGATCATCTTTTTTATTTCATCAAACATTTGGGCAATATAGTGTGTTTTAGTGCATTAAAATGTAAAAAAAGTGCGTTTTTTCCCCTGCGCAAATACTGTGTGAAAAAAAAAATGAAACGCCCACCATTTTAATCTGTAGGGCATTTGCTTTAAAAAAATATATAATGTTTGGGGGTTCAAAGTAATTTTCTTGCAAAAAAAAAATAACTTTTTCATGTAAACAATAAGGCTCGGTTCACACTGGGGCGACTTGGGATCCGACTTGTACGCCCTCAAGTCGCCCCAGAAATAGTCTCAATGGGAGTGAACGCTAGCGTCTTAATAGACGCTACTGAAGTCGCTCCGACTTCAGAGCGTACGCCCTGTACTACTTTGAACCGACTTTAGCCTATTGACTATCATTGAAGTCGGATCAAAGTCGGATCGCCGTCTCGCATGATCCGACTTCGGCATGCGACTTGTGCTCAGATGATCTTGAGGGGGAACTCCGTGCCAAATTTTAAATAAAAATCCGGCATGGGTTCCCCCTCCAAGAGCATACCAGGCCCTTGGGTCTGGTATGGACCTTGAGGGGAACCCCCTACGCCGAAAAAACGGCGTGGGGGGTCCCCCCCAATCCATACCAGACCCTTATCCGAGCACGCAGCCCGGCCGGACAGGAATGGGGGTGGGGACGAGTGAGCGCCCCCCCCCTCCTGAACCGTACCAGGCCGCATGCCCTCAACATGGGGTTAGTGCCTTAGGAGAGGGGGCGCGTTGCGGGCCCCCCCCCCCCCCCAAAGCACCTTGTCCCCATGTTGATGAGGACAAGGGCCTCTTCCCGACAACCCTGGCCGTTGGTTGTCGGTCTTCGGGCGGAGGGCTTATCGGAATCCGGGAGCCCCCTTTAATAAGGGGGCCCCCAGATCCCGGCCCCCCACCCTATGTGAGTATGGGGTACATCGTACCCCTACCCATTCACCTAGGGAAAAAGTGTCAATTTAAAAAAAAAAACTACACAGATTTTTAAAGTGTTTTATTAGACAGCTCCGGGGGTCTTCTTCTGACTTCGGGGGTCTCTCCGGTTCTTCTCCGCGCTCTCCGGGTCTTCTGCCTGGCTCCTCCGCTCTCTTCTGCTCTTTTGCCGCTCTTTTGCTAAAGCGGAGGAGCCCGGTCTTCAATCTTCTGCCCTCTTCTCTTCTTCTGATGTTGACACAACGCTCTCTCCGGCTAGAATGCTCTCTGTGCGCTCTGCTCTGACTTATATAGGCGGTGACCCCGCCCCCTTATGCCGTCACAGTCCCTGGGCATGCTGGGACTATGACGACATAAGGGGGCGTGGTCATCGGGTGATGACTACGCCCCCTAAAACGTCACAGTCCCAGCATGCCCAGGGACTGTGACAGCATAAGGGGGCGTGGTCACCACCTATATAAGTCAGAGCGGAGCGCTCAGAGTGCATTCTAGCCCCAGAGAGCGTCGTGTCAACATCAGGAGAAGAGGGCAGAAGGCAGAAGATTGAAGACCGGGCTCCTTCGCTATAGCAAAAGAGCGGCAAAAGAGCAGAAGAGAGCGGAGGAGCCAGGCAGAAGACCCGGAGAGCGCGGAGAAGAACCGGAGAGACCCCCGAAGTCGGAAGAAGACCCCCGGAGCTGTCTAATAAAATACTTTAAAAATCTGTGTAGTTTTTTTTTTAAATTGACACTTTTTCCCTAGGTGAATGGGTAGGGGTACGATGTACCCCATACTCATTCACATAGGGTGGGGGGCCGGGATCTGGGGGCCCCCTTATTAAAGGGGGCTCCCGGATTCCGATAAGCCCTCCGCCCGCAGACCCCGACAACCAACGGCCAGGGTTGTCGGGAAGAGGCCCTTGTCCTCATCAACATGGGGACAAGGTGCTTTGGGGGGGGCCCGCAACGCGCCCCCTCTCCCAAGGCACTAACCCCCCCATGTTGAGGGCATGCGGCCTGGTACGGTTCAGGAGGGGGGGGGGGCGCTCGCTCGTCCCCACCCCCATTCCTGTCCGGCCGGGCTGCGTGCTCGGATAAGGGTCTGGTATGGATTGGGGGGGACCCCCCACGCCGTTTTTTCGGCGTAGGGGGTTCCCCTCAAGGTCCATACCAGACCCAAGGGCCTGGTATGCTCTTGGAGGGGGAACCCATGCCGGATTTTTATTTAAAATTTGGCGCGGAGTTCCCCCTCAAGATTCATACCAAACACAGTGGCGGGGATCCAAGTCGGATCCCCGTTCATTGAAAGTCGGACACATGTCGCAGGGCAAAGTCGGATCCACAAGTCGTGTTGAAGTCGCGTTGAAGTCGTGTTGCCCCTGTGTGAATCGAGCCTCAGTGTCAGAAAGGGCTTTGTCTTCAAGTGGTTAGAAGAGTGGGTGATGTGTGACATAAGCTTTTAAATGTTGTGCATAAAATGCCAGGACAGTTCAAAACCCCCCCAAATGACCCCATTTTAGAAAGTAGACACCCCAAGCTATTTGCTGAGAGGCATGTCGAGTCCATGGAATATTTTATATTGCGACACAAGTTGCGGGAAAGAGACAATTTTTTTTTTTTTTTTGCACAAAATTGTCACTAAATGATATATTGCTCAAACATGCCATGGGAATATGTAAAATTACACCCCAAAATACATTCTGCTGCTTCTCCTGAGTATGGGGATACCACATGTGTGGGACTTTTTGGGAGCCTAGCCGCGTACGGGGCCCCGAAAACCAATCACCGCCTTCAGGATTTCTAAGGGTGTAAATTTGATTTCACTCTTCACTGCCTATCACAGTTTCGGAGACCATGGAATGCCCAGGTGGCACAAAACCCCCCCAAATGACCCCATTTTGGAAAGTAGACACCCCAAGCTATTTGCTGAGCGGTATAGTGAGTATTTTGCAGACCACTTTTTGTCACGAAGTTTTGAAAATTGAAAAAAGAAAAAAAAAAAGTTTTTTCTTGTCTTTCTTAATTTTCAAAAACAAATGAGAGCTGCAAAATACTCACCATGCCTCTCAGCAAATAGCTTGGGGTGTCTACTTTCCAAAATGGGGTCATTTGGGGGGGGGGGTTGTGCCACCTGGGCATTCCATGGCCTCAAACTGTGATAGGCAGTGAAGAGTGAAATCAAAAATTTTCACCCTTAGAAATCCTGAAGGCGGTGATTGGTTTTCGGGGTCCCGTGCATGGCTAGGCTCCCAAGAAGTCCCACACATGTGGTATCCCCATACTCAGGAGAAGCAGCTAAATGTATTTTGGGGTGCAATTCCACACATGCCCATGGCCTGTGTGAGCAATATATCATTTAGTGACAACTTTGTGCAAAAAAAAAAAAGTGTCACTTTCCCGCAACTTGTGTCAAAATATAAAATATTCCATGGACTCAATATGCCTCTCAGCAAATAGGTTGGGGTGTCTACTTTCCAAAATGGGGTCATTTGGGGGGGTTTTGTGCCACCTGGGCATTCCATGGCCTCCGAAACTGATGGGCAGTGAAGAGTGAAATCATAAATTTACACCCTTAGAAATCCTGAAGGCGGTGATTGGTTTTCGGGGCCCCGTACGCGGCTAGGCTCCCAAAAAGTCCCACCCATGTGGTATCCCCATACTCAGGAGAAGCAGCAGAATGTATTTTGGGGTGCATTCCACATAGGCCCATGGCCTGTGTGAGCAATATATCATTTAGTGACAACTTTTTGTAAATATTTTTTTTTTTCATTATTCAATCACTTGGGACAAAAAAAATAAATATTCAATGGGTTCAACATGCCTCTCAGCAATTTCCTTGGGGTGTCTACTTTCCAAAATGGGGTCATTTGGGGGGGGGTTTGTACTGCCCTGCCATTTTAGCACCTCAAGAAATGACATAGGCAGTCATAAACTAAAAGCTGTGTAAATTACAGAAAATGTACCCTAGTTTGTAGACGCTATAACTTTTGCGCAAACCAATAAATATACGCTTATTGACCTTTTTTTTACCAAAGACGTGGCCGAATACATTTTGGCCTAAATGTATGACTAAAATTGAGTTTATTGGATTTTTTTTATAACAAAAAGTAGAAAATATTTTTTTTTCCAAATTTTCGGTCTTTTTCCGTTTTTATAGCGCAAAAAATAAAAACCGCAGAGGTGATCAAATACCATCAAAAGAAAGCTCTATTTGTGGGAAGAAAAGGACGCAAATTTTGTTTGGGTACAGCATTGCATGACCGCGCAATTAGCAGTTAAAGCGACGCAGTGCAAAATTGGAAAAAGACCTCTGGTCTTTAGGCAGCATAATGGTCCGGGGCTCAAGTGGTTAAACTCGGGTTAGTTTCATAGAATCCTGCTGCTTGGCAGTGGGTCAGCACATAGCTAGCCATTAGAATAAGCCAACGGGGGCAAGCAAAAATACAAGAAGGTGCAGCGAGAGATTTTGTACATTTGCCCACTGACAAAGAAATGATCAGTCTAATTTATTTTTAAATTTTTATCAGATTTTTTTTTTTTTTTTTTTTATATCACAACGACAAACAAAGATTAACATTGAAATCAACTCATAAATATTTATAACATGACAACCAAAAAAACAAAAACAAAAGTCCTTTTTCCTTCCCCTTCCACATTTTGACAATTGTACCACCTAACTCAATCCTGTATGCATGTGGTCAAGCCACGGTTTCCAGATAATATCAAACTATAACTATATATATATATGTATGTGTGTGTATGTATATGCCTCACATACGAAATGGCTCTATTCAAATCAAATATCCACGTTTGATGCGTTTCAGGCATCGCCATAATACCATAATAGATGTATCCGTGGCCCTGGATTGCCACATCTGGAGCGAGCCGAGTCAGCTGTTAAACCAACAAAAATTCTGGGGTCCTATACACCCTGTGCAGTATTTAAAATTGTGTAAATCTAAATGAGGGTGAAAAAGATACAAGGGGAAGACCCCGAAGAATCCTAACCCAGACATGGTCAGGGATAGGGCCAAGTACCCTGTAATAAAGACTTGTATGTAACATATATTAGGCCTTTAGTTATGCTTGCCTGAACCATTCTTTCTGGGATTGGGGGAAAGATGACAGGGGAAGAAGAGAATTTGGCATATAAACCATGTCGCAGCTGCAAAAAATGAAAAAAACATCTAGGGTTCAAAGAGAATTCCCTTAGCAACTGATCAAATGATTTAAGTACCCCCCCCCCCCCCTCATACAGTTGAGATAGGGTAGGAATCCCCATTCGTTCCTATTGCTGAAAGCCCTGGAGGGTCAGTATTTCAGGTAGCCTTTCACTGCCCCAAATAGGGGTATATTTAGTTAGGGAAGCAACCCCCATTATCCTCTTAACAGATTCCCACGCCTTGTATGCAAGTACTAGAGTGGATAACTTAGAATAAGCAGAGCACCCTGATGACCCCTTCAGGTTTAGTAATGGCTGGCGTCCCTGAAAACCAAGAGAAACTAAGTGGAACAAGGGAGCAACTAAGGCCTCTGATTCCCACTGTGCTAGATGCTGCATTTGAGCAGCTAGAAAGTAAATCCTCAGGTTTGGAGCCGTTAACCAACCCCCCCAGCCTCCTTTTGGATACTGTAGGAGATCGTTTGATACGGGGGGTCCAATTTCCCCAAATCAAATTTCTAAATATGCTGTTGATCTTAATGAAGTTCTTCAAAGGAATTCAACCTGGGGAATTATGTAAAAAATATAAAAGTTGGGGGCGTGGTCTGGACATGGCTGAATAGACACGTTTTGAGTAAAGCTCCCGACCATCTCCTATCTCACCCGATTTGCATAGCTCCTTTGACCGCATAATGCTCTCATCTAAGAAGCTTTCATCAAAGAGGAACAAAAAGACCAACAAATTGACCCCTACGGCTTCGATACAGGGAGAAATACAAAGAATATTTCAACTTCTACAGTCGAGCTCACCGGAATTCAAGATGGCGGAAGCACATGCTTCACATTCTTCAGGCCCTGTGCATAACATCCAGCTGACCTTACCTGCAAGATCTCAAAGCCCGGAGATTTTTTCCAGCATCCCGCCATCCCTGTCGATTGACCCATGGGTGTCAATGCAACCACCCATGATGTATGGAGCGGATGAGGAATTGAGGGCCATTCTTCAGGCCTTACCGACGAAGGCCAACATTGAAACCCTGATAGGACGAGTGGAGGCGGCTCACCGCAAAGAGATCCACGAGGTCAAACAGGAGGTACATCCCCTATCCGACAGGTTCACTGCGGGAGAGACCTCTGTCGACAATCGCCTGCAGGGTCACTGTCTTAGAAGCACACCACAGGTCCCAGGTAGAGATGTCTGTGGGACTACAACTGCATATGGAAGAAATGGAGGACAGGAGTCGCAGGAATAATCTGCGACTCCGCGGCCTTCCTGAGGCCACGGGTCCGGCGGATCTAGCAGACACAGTGGCGGATATCTCCCGGAGAGTTGCGGGCGACCAAATACAAGGACGCTTAGAGTTTGACCGCATCCACAGGGCACTGGGCCCCAGATCGGAGGACCCCGCCAGACCCCGGGGCGTCATATGTCGACTTCACCACTATGCCCATTAAGACATCATCGCACGTAAGGCATGGGAAACACAAGACCTGGAGTTGGATGGAGCGGCACTTACAATACTACCGGATATCTCCAGGGCAACACTACAACGCTGGGCGCTCCTGAAACCTCTTCTTCTGGATCTGACAAGGAGACACAATGGCACTTACCGATGGGGCTTCCCCCTATCGGTTACCTTTTAGAAAAGATCAACGTTCCTTCACGATCGATGTTCCGGATTGGCTGGGCTATATCCCGAGATTTCAGGGCCGCAGAAGCAACACCACACCAACCGGTGGTCTGCCCCCTAGACCTATGAGGAATCGGCGACGCTCCCGCGCAGCATCTCTGGAGGACAATCGAGAAGCGTGAGTAACTGCTCACTACACATATCCCCGCCATGGCACGTTTCTTTTTTTAGTTTCTGTCCCACTGCCTAGAGTACAAGTAGCTCTCTCCTGTTCCCGCGATCTAAGGTTAAGGAGGATCGCCTTCCACTGATCCCTCTGTTCTCTCCTACGCCTCATTTGAACCTAACTGGAACACTCTTGTTGCTGTGTGCGAGCTTCTTGCCTCCCCGGGGGTCCCTAGACTCCTCCTGATGCCTTCGGGAAGACCCACATATAAACATCTACACGTTGCCCTGGCATGGGACGTCCATCTGGGCACCAGTTTCGAGAAAGCCCCCCTCCGTGCAGCCAGAACTTCCACCTTGCACTGGTCTGCTGGCACGTTAGATGGACTGTCTCCCCCCTCCGCTGCAAATACTATTTAGGTGCGGACTGACAGTGCCCAAACTCTTCCTATGTTGTAGTCCTAACTCACAGCGAGCGTTCTGCATTTTCTAGAGGGCATAATGGCTCGCCTGGTAAGCTAGACAGCACTCCCCATCATAGGCCCACGTATGGTAGCATTTTTTAATACAGTTAGAGCGGAGGCAATTTTTCCCAGAGACACGCTAAAAGCCCATATATCGCTTATCCCCAAAGAAGGTAAAGACCCAACTTCATGTGGGAGTTACAGACCCACATCCCTGCTGAACATTGATTTAAAATTGTTTTCCAAAATTCTGGCAACTCGCTTGGCACAACATCTCCAGTCCTTAATACATTTAGACCAGGTGGGTTTTATACCCACCAGAGAGGCTCGGGATAATACTATAAAAGTATTGAACCTCCTCCACATGGCGAACGCTAAAAGCTCCCCGTGCGTATTTTTAAGCATGGACGCTGAAAAAGCATTTGACAGAGTGAGCTGGAACTTTATGTTCACAGTACTTCGTCACATAGGTTTAGGAGACAGGATGCTTAGATGGATAAGCAAGATATACTCCAATCCCACGGCACAAGTGAAGGCGAATGGGCTACTTTCGTCCCCTTTTCCCATCACAAATGGAACGAGACAGGGGTGTCCTTTGTCACCCCTTCTCTTCGCACTCTCCTTAGCCTTTTTTCTGTAAAATAAGACAAAACCCAGACATCCAGGGTCTAACCGTAGGCAATACCCAATGCAAAATCTCAGCATATGCGGATGACCTACTCTTCTCCTTAACTAACCCCGCAATTTCCCTACCAAACCTTCTCAAAGAATTTGACGCATACGGTGCCCTATCAAATTTGAAAATCAACTTTACCAAATCTGCCGCTATGGGAATTGCAATCGCCCCCCATGTCATGCAGGTTATGCAAGCTAACTTCCGTTTTTTAAATGGACTTCAGTGGCTCTAAAATACTTGGGTACAAATATTCCAATTGACATCAAACGCACATATGAACTGAACTTCCCTCCCATTCTGACTAAAGCCCGCTCCTTATTCGAGAACTGGAACAGAGGTCTGCATTCCTGGTTCGGCAGGTGTAATCTCATAAAAATGTGTATCTTACCAAAATTTTTATATCTGTTCCAAGCTCTTCCTGTCCACATACCGCACTCATTCTTTAAGCAAGTACACGCCCTATTCACCCGATTTTATATGGGCCAACAAAAAACCCTGTTTACGTAGGACACTACTTTCACTTCCTAAACCGTATGGAGGTTTGGCGCTCCCAGATGTCAGACAATACTTTCAGGCCACCCATTTAAGTCGTATCCTTGACTGGAGACGTAACATGACGACCAAACTTTGGGTGCGGATAGAGCAAGCCCAAACTGACATACCATTAAAAAGCGCGCTCTGGTGCTATGACTTCCTCCCCTCGGGAATGAAATCACACCTCCTGTTGGGTACCAAATTACGACACAGTAGCCAGGTGTCCAATCAATCCTCCCTTACTTCGAGCAGTTCTCCGTTATACCTGATTCTGGGACACCCACATTTTACACCGGGCCTCCAATCCACTGAGTTCGACTCCCTGAGAAACTCGGGCTTCGACCATGCTGCCAAATTGACAGCAGGACGTTGGCCTGCGTTACCAGAACTGACGCGACAGGCACATACCAACTTCCTTTTTGGAAAGCGGCGCAATTGCATCACTTCCTACATTCGATCCCTAAACCTCAAGACTTCTCCCGTCAACTGACGACCTTTGAAGAGTACTGTGCAGGAACTGACCCATTAGCAAAGACTCTCTCCAAAATGTACACGCTACTCAACACACCTTCCACACAACCACGCCTACCCTGTTTAGTTAGGTGGGAAAGGGATCTCAACCGCAATTTCTCGGAGTTCCAAAAGCAAAAAAATATCAATTGTGCCATCAAATCGTCCCTGTGTACCAAAATACAGGAGACGAATTATAAAATTCTATCAAGCTGGTACCTCACCCCCTCCAGATTACACAAATGTTTTCCGGCCACCTCAGATCGATGTTGGCGGTGTGGGGTGGGAGAGGGTTCAATGCTCCACATCTTCTGGTCCTGCCCTAACCTGCAGAATTTCTGGAGGGAGGTTCGGCGCATCACTCAAAAATTCACTGATTATGTAATACCTGATGCAGCGTTCTTCCTTCTACACCTATCAACAATCCCGCTCAAAAGATACAAAAAGTCACTGATACGTCACTTACTGAATGCCGCCAAGGCATGTATACCGCTTCACTGGAAGCAACAGTGCCCACCAACCATCGCGGACTGGCTGTGAAATGTGAAAGAACTGAACAAAATGGAGGACCTTGTCCTCACCGCCCAACACAAACGCGAGAGATACTCAGACACCTGGACTACCTGGAATATTTTTATTTATTCAGAAGGAGCATCTCTCTTGGGGTAATAGCTTAATAACAGAGGTTTGCATTATTCTGGAAAACAGATCGTTCCTTCATGCCAACCCTTGCTCTGACTGCCCCCCCCCCCCTCCTTCTTTTCTTCCCCTCCTTCCTCCCATTTCCATTTGTATATTTCCATTCCTTTCCTTCCTGCCTTCTTTAACTGCGTATTTTATGAAAATGGTGAAAAAGAAGGGAAGAGGCCCGTTTGCCCCTGGACACACACAGAAAAACTGTAATACATTAATCCATATGTTGTATACTAATTACACCAATGCATTGCAATGTTCGGTTTATAATGATATTTGTACTCTGCCACACTATTTGTAGTGTCTGTAACATATACTGCATTTTCTGATTGTCTGTTATATTGGGACCTCTTCCTCCGTAGAGGTTTCATAAAGCTTATATTTGAAAAAAAATATATATATAAAAAAGTTGCGGCATCCAAACCATCTTATGTTAAATTTATACGGCCTATTACTGAGAGGGGACCAAATTCTACTATGCATTTGAAATCTTGTCAATAATGGAGCAATATTGTCCGCTATATATGACAAAGGGGATGCAGTCACAATAACTACCAGATATTTAAAAGAGGAGACCATTAGAAGTTATGGCCATATTGAAGGCAAGTCCTTTGAAAGTGAATCCAACAGCAAAAGCCCAGACTTCTCTCAGTTAATAGCAAGTCCTGAAAGCCAAGCAAACTCATCCATATAGCTCATAACCAGCCGGCCCATTTACAGGAGATGGGAAAAGAAGAAAAAGGACCCCAAAGAAGAGAACTTATTTCCTTCTCACTCTAATCCTGTCATAAAGTAGAAAAATTTTGGTCAAGCCATTTCTGGGCAGCCTGAGGAGAATCCAAAAATTTTACTTGATCATTATGAACCATGCGAAGACGAGCTGGATACATCATAGAATAGCGAAGGTTCAGTTTCTTCTTTCTTCTGGGAGAAATCCGGGAAACACAATTTTTAAAGCCGTTATAAATTTTCCTTCATAGCTCTGGCCCTACACAACAACATATTTTCTTTATCTCTAAAGTTTAAAAACTTGATAAAGGGTCTGGGGGCACTGCCCACTGGGAGTGGACGGGTGGGAACCCAGTAGGCCCGCTCTACAGCAGAAAGTGTAGAGAAACTGGCTCTGCCAAAAATATCCAAAATCCAGTGTTCAGCAAACGTGCATGGATCAATTCCTTCAACTTTTTCAGCTAAACCCACCACTAGGGATTAGCCGAACACCCCCTTGTTTGGTTCGCACCAGAACTTGCGAACAGGCAAAAAATTTGTTCGAACACGCGAACATCGTTAAAGTCTATGGGACACGAACATGAATAATCAAAAGTGCTAATTTTTAAGGCTTGTATGCAAGTTATTGTCAAAGTGTTTGGGGACCTGGGTCCTGCCCCAGGGGACATGGATCAATGCAAAAAAAAAGTTTTAAAAACTGCTGTTTTTTCGGGAGCAGTGATTTTAATAATGCTTAAAGTGAAACAAAAGTGTAATATTCCTTTAAATTTCGTACCCGGGGGGTGTCTATAGTATGCTTGTAAAGGGGCGTATGTTTCCCGTGTTTAGAACAGTCTAACAGCAAAATGACATTTCAAAGGGAAAAAAGTCATTTAAAACTACTCGCAGCTATTAACCACTTGCTTACTGGGCACTTAAACCCCCCTCCTGCCCAGACCAATTTTCAGCTTTCATCGCTGATGCACTTTGAATGACAATTGCGCGGTCATACAACACTGTACCCAAATGAAATTTTTATCATTTTTTTTTTCCCACAAATAGAGCTTTCTTTTAGTGGTATTTAATCACAGCTGGGGTTTTTATTTTTTGCTAAACAAACAAAAAAAATGGAAATTTTTGAAAAAAAAAAAATCATGTTTAATAGTTTTGTTATAAAATTTTGCACACAGGTAATTTTTCTCCTTCATTGATATGCGCTGATGAGGCGGCACTGGTGGGCACTGATAGGCTGCACGGATGGGCACAGTTAAGGCAGCACTGATGGGGACAGATAAGGCAGTACTGATGGGCACAGATAAGGCGGCACTAATGGCCACTGATGGGTGGCACGGATAGGTGGCACTGATGGGTACCACTGGGGGGCATTTATGGGCAGTGATGGGTGACACTGGGCACTGGTAGTTGACACTGATGGGTGGCACTGATGTGCAGCACTGTTGTTGCGCTGATGGGTGGCACTAATTGATGGCACTGTGGGCACTGATGGGTGACGCTGGTGGGCACTGGTAGGCGGCACTGCTGCCTATTGCTGTGTCACAGAAGATTGCCGTGATCGGGACTGATGTCCCGATCACGGCCGCCGGTGATCAGGTTTTTTTTCCTCCTCACGCTGTCAGCGCGAGGAGGAAAAATAGCAGATTACCGGCTCTGTTTACATTACATGATCAGCTGTCATTGGCTGACAGCTGATCATGTGGTAAGGGGTCGGGACCGACCCCTTACTCTGATCTGTGATCAGGCGAGTCTCAAAGACTCGCTGATCACCGCGCGCGCCCTGCAGGGGGCGCACAGGCCGCTCGTGCACGGGACGACGTCAATAGACGTTGTCCCGGCAATGTAGATCCGCGCTGTTGCCGTCATTTGGCAATGGCCCGGATCTGAAGTGGTTAATGAATTGCCGGTACGACAATACACATAAAAGTTCATTGATAAAAACGGCATGGGAATTCCCCACAGGGGAACCCCGAACCAAAATAAAGACGTAGGGGGGGTCCCCCTAAATTCCATACCAGGCCCTTCAGGTCTGGTATGGATATTAACCTCTTGACATCCGGAGGCCGTCATATGACGGCCTCCACTTTCAGGGCTTATATCTGAATGATGTCTGAGGCTACAGACATCATTCAGATACCGGCATTTTCAGCCGGCGATTCCGTACACCATAAGAACGATCATAGCGGCTGTTCCGCCGCTTGATCGTTCTTACGGGCGGCGGGAGGGGACACCCCCCCCTCCCGCCGCCCTCCGGTGCTACTACCGACTCACCTCAGCGATCGGTGAGTCGGATAGCGGATCCGCCGGCGCCGGATGTTCACCATAGAGATTTCCGGCGGACCAGATGGTCGCCGGAGTCTCTATGATCGTTCGGAGGCCGGGCGCGATGTTATGACGTCACGCCCGGCCTCTGCATTCAAAAAAACGGCGCCGCTTCGGTTGTGAAGCGGCGATCGTTTTATTTTTTTTTTTTATTTTAGGCTTCCCAGCCTAGAGGTGAGATGTGGGGTCTTATTGACCCCATATCTCACTGTAAAGAGGACTGATCGTGTCATATTCCTATTACAAGGGATGTTTACATTCCTTGTAATAGGAATAAAAGTGATCAAAAAAAAAAATATTTTTTTAAAGTGTCAAAATAAAAAATTTTAAGTAAAATTAACAATAAAAAAAAAAAAAAAAAAATTTTTAAAGCGCCCCTGTCCCCGTGAGCTCGCACGCAGAAGCGAACGCATACGTAAGTCCCGCCCACATATGAAAACGGTGTTCAAACCACACATGTGAGGTATCGCCGCGAACGTTAGAGCGAGAGCAATAATTTTGGCCCTAGACCCCCTCTGTAACTCAAAACATGTAACCAGTAAAAAATTTTAAAGCGTCGCCTATGGGCATTTTTAAGTACCAAAGTTTGGCGCCATTCCACGAGCGTGTGCAATTTTGAAGCGTGACATGTTAGGTATCTATTTACTCGGCGTAACTTCATCTTTCACACAATGCAAAAAAATTTGTCTAACTTTGCTGTTTTGTTTTTTTTTTAAGCATGAAACTGTTTTTTTTCCAAAAAAAACGCGTTTGAAAAATTGCTGCGCAAATACCGTGCAAGATAAAAAGTTGCAATGACCGCCATTGTATTCTGTAGGGTCTCTGCTAAAAAAACATATATAATGTTTGGGGGTTCTATGTAATTTTATAGCAAAAAAATGATGATTTTTACATGTAGGAGCAAAGTGTCAGAAATGGCCCGGATATGAAGTGGTTAAGGGGAACCCCGGCCAAAATTTTAAAAAAATGGCGTGGGGTCCCCCCAAAAATCCATACCAGACCCTTATCCGAGCATGCAACCTGGCAGGGTGCAGGAAAAGAGAGGGGGATGAGAGAGCGCCCCCCCCCTCCTGAATCGTACCAGGCCACATGCCCTCAACATTGGGAGGGTGTTTTGGGGTATAGGGACAAGGGCCTCATCCCCACAACCCTTGCCCGGTGGTTGTGGGGGTCTGCGGGCGGGGGGCTTATCGGAATCTGGAAGCCCCCTTTAACAAGGGGACCCCCAGATCCCGGCTCTCCCCCCTGTGTGAAATGGTAAGGGGGTACAAAAGTACACCTACCATTTCACAAAAAACTGTCAAAAATGTTAAAAAATGACAAGCGACTGTTTTTGACAATTCCTTTATTTAAATGCTTCTTCTAATCATCTAATCCTCCTGGTTCTTCCTCCGGTGTTCTCGTCCGGCATCTTCCTCCGCAGCGTCTTCTTCCCTTCTCCTCGGGCCACTCCGCATCAATGATGGCATGGAGGGAGGCTTCCGCTGTGACGCTTCTCTTCTGACGGTTCTTAAATAACGGGGGGGGCGCCACCCGGTAACCCCGCCCCCTCTGACGCACGGGGACTTCCCTGTGGCATTCCCTGTGATGTCAGAGGGGGGCTGGGTCACCCAATACGTAACCCCGCCCCTTCTGACATCACAGGGAAGTCCCTGTGCGTCAGAGGGGGTGGGGTCACCGGGTGGCCCCCCCCCATAATTTAAGAACCGTCAGAAGAGAAGCGTCACACAGCGGGAGCCTCCCTCAATGTCGTCATGGATGCGGAGCGGCCCGAGGAGAAGAAAGGAAGAAGACGCCGCGGAGGAAGATGCCGGAAAATGCAGCATCAGACTGTGGGACTGTGTTTTCCCCCAAAGCTGTTTGCATAGGAACAGACAACACAAAGCTCACATTAACTCCTATATCTATTTCCTGCCTCCACAGTCAAGTCCACACATGGTAGCTGCAATGAGTCCTGTAATGAAGCCTGTATGGCTATAATTTTAATGGTAGATTTATTTTAAGAGACCGAATAACAAATAAATATATCAAGAAAATCACATTTCAAAAAAGTTGATTAAATTGATTTTCATTTTAATAAGTGAAATAAGTATTTGATCTCCCTATCAATCAGCAAGATTTCTGGCTCCCAGAAGGGAGTGCTCCTAATCTCAGCTTGTTACCTGTATAAAAGACCCCTGTTCACAGAAGCAATTAATTCCAATCTCTCTACCATGGCCAAGACCAAAGAGCTGTCCAAGGATGTCCGGGACAAGATTGTAGACCTGGGCTACAAGACCATCGCCAAGCAGCTTGGTGAGAGGATGACAACAGTTGGTGCAATTTTTTTCACAAATTGAAGAATCACAAACTGTCAATCTCCCTCAGTCTGGGGCTCCATGCAAGATCTTACCTTGTGGAGTTTCAATGATCGTGAGAGCGATGAGGAATCGGCCTGGAGCTACATGTGAGAATCTTGTCGATTGATCTCAAGGCAGCTGGGACTATAGTCAACTAGAAAACAATTAGTAACCCATTACACCGTGAAGGACTAAAATCCTGCAGCGCCTGCTAAGTTCCCCTGCTCAAGAAAGCATATGTAAAGCCCTGTCTGAAGTTTGCTAATGGACATCTGATTCAGAGGAGAATTGGGTGAAAGTGTTGTGGTCAGATGAGACCAAAATCGAGCTCTTTGGAATCAACTCAACCCGTTGTGTTTGGCGAAGGAATGCTGCCTATGACCTGCCCCCCGAAGAACACCATCCCCACCGTCAAACATGGAGGTGGAAACATTATGCTTTGGGAGTGTTTTTCTGCTAAGGGGACAACAGGACAACTTCACCGCCTTGTACCATCAAATCTTGGGCGAGAACCTCCTTCCCTCAGCCAGGGCATTGGAAATTGGTCGTGGATGGGTATTCCAGCATGACAATGACCCAAAACACATGGCCAAGGTCACAAAGGAGTGGCTCAAGAAGCACATAAAGGTCCTGGATTGGCCTAGCCAGTCTCCAGACCTTAATCCTATGGAAAATATGTGGAGGGAGCTTAAGGTTGAAGTTGCCAAAGGTAAGCCTTAAAACCTTAATGATTTGGAGAGGATCTGCAAAGAGTAGTGGGACAAAATCCCTCCTGAGATGTGTGCAAACTCGGTGGTCAACTACAAGAAATGTCTGACCTCTGCCAACAAGGGTTTTGCCACAAAGTATTAAGTCATGTTTTGCGAAGGGGTCCCATACTTATTTCACTCATTAAAATGCAAATCAGTTTAGAACTACTTTCTTTAGCGTACATCACGGGACACAGAGCACCATAATGACTGTGGGTTATACGCTTACCTTTAGGTGATTGGAATCTGGCAACCAATAGTAAGACCGTTCCTCCCATATAACCCCTCCTACACCGGAAGTACCTCAGTTTTTTCGCCAGTGTCTTGAAGGTGATGGTCATGGCTGTTGAAGCTTCTCAATTACTTCAAAAAATGTCCCACTGAGGATGTTATAATCGGATCCATTCGGATGGCTTACCAAAGCTAAAGTGGATGGTACCCGAACCTCGGTTCAAGAACGAGGTATTGCTTGTAATGTGTCCTATATAGGCGCTGGACCCTTGTTAAGTTGGTATTCCTGGTCAATCTTGCCCAAGGTAAACCAGAAAGGGTGCTTTACAGGTCCAGGGGTGTGGACCCCAATATATGGGGGACCCGGTCCCTAAAGGTCCTTCGAGGCGCTACCCGCTGTGATAGGGGAAGATTGGGCCTGGCAAGACAGGCCCTGCTGCTTGGGATAGTGAGTACTCCCTTGGGGAATATATATATATATATTTTTTTTCCCTTTGAAACTGCTGGTAACCTTGAACCTGTGTCCGGGATTAGATGGCCGGTTTGGTGCGCAGTTTTTCGAATACTGGAGTGTGCACCGCTGCTGTGCGCGTCGCTGATGCACCGCGTGCGTCAGGACGGCGCGTGTGGTGGGCGTACCGCCGGTCGCTGATGCGCGCGCTCACTCCCAAGCTAATTCATTATAGGCATGGAGCTCCTGGCGTGCGCGTGGACAACACAGAGCAATAGTTGGGCACGTGAGTCTGGTGGTCGTGGTGACAGGTTAAAGGCTGGTTATAGTTTGTGGGGAGTTTTTGTTTTCCTCGTGTGTAAGCAATGTCTTCCAGAAAACGAGGTATAGGGAACAAGGCAAGCACAGGGGTAAGAGTCCCTCCTCTAAAAACAGGAGACCAACCCCAATGCTGATGCAGCCTCAGTTTCTCCTGAAAGACCTGCGGCATCTGGCCTGGCTGAGCCATTGCATTTGTCAGGCATAGTGGCCACTACCAATATAGCTGCCTCGGCTTCTGTTACAAAGGAGGATTTGGCATCTGCCTTAGCGGGCCTTGAGGGCAAGATAGCTGGCATGATTGCATCTGTAACACGGGGGGAGGAAGCGTAATAGATCTCTCTCCCCTGAGCCTAGGCCAAGTGGAGAGTCACTAGAGCACCAGGACTCTTATAGCCAGATGGGTCCAGGTGATCTGGACCAGAATGGGCAGAGGATTTGGAAGAGGTGGTCATAAAGGACCGAGAGGAAGGAGAAGCTGAAGGATCCTCGGCTGAGGACTCTGGCTCTGAAGAGCCAATTTCAGCCTCCCATTCCCAAAATCTGTTTATCCAATTTCTCTAATTGAGATGGTGCGAATTGGGTTTAAGTTACCCCCGGTTCAGGAGCCTGCACTCTCCTGTTCTACTTTGGGATCTTTGTGACCTCAGCAGATTTCCCAAGCGTTCCCTTTGCATCCTTTACTGGAGCAGGTGGTTTACGTGGACTGGGAGCACCCTGACAGGATATACTTGTCTCCAAAAAGGTTTTCTGTCTTATATCCTATCGAGAAGTTCAGGAAGAAATGGAGCTCACCTTTGGTGGACGCTGCCATATCTTCTGTGAATAAAAGTTTAACCTGTCCAGTGGATAATGCCCAGGTATTCAAGGATCCGGCTGATAAAAAGCTAGAGTCCTTATTAAAGGCCTCCTTTTCGGTGGCTGGTGCAGCAGTTCAGCCAGCAGTTGCAGCTATTTGGATTTGCCAATCCCTAAAGGATCGCTTTAAAAGGTTGGTAAGAAACATACAGTACCTTGCCAGGAGGAATCTGCTGAAGAGTTATCGGAGATTCCTCATACCTTATGTTTTTTGCAGTAGATGCATTGAAAGACTCAATCCAACAGATGTCTCGTTTTGCGTTACTGTCAATTCATATGCGCAGAGTTTTGTGGCTAAAGAACTGGTCTGCTGAGACGCCATGTAAAGGCTACTCGCAGCATTTTCCATTCCATGGAGAATGCTTGTTTGGCGAGGATCTGAATAAATATATCCAAAAGATCTCTGGAGGAAAGAGTTCCCTACTCCCCATTAAAAGGAAAGGGAAGCAACCCTCTTCTAAAATTCCTAATGCTCCAGGACCTAGTGCTTCTTCCCCTAAGCGGTATCGACAGCCTCAGCCGTCTGGTTTTAAAAGACCCCAGGGTCAGAAGAAGCCCTGGACCCAAAAGCCACCCAAGCCCAGCTCCAAGTCTACCTTGTAAAGGGGCGCCCCCCGCTCTCGCAGGTGGGGGGCAGGCTTCGGCTGTTTGGGGAGGCCTGGGAAGAACTGGTTCAAGACAGATGGGTCATTTCCACTGTAAAATACGGTTACAGAATAGAGTTCCGGGAGATCCCCCCCCCCCCAAATTGGTTTCTGTACTCAAGGGTTCCCTCGGATCCAGAGAAAAGATGCCTGTTCCTAGCTTTACACCATCTGCTGATGCAGGGGGTAATTGTAATGGTTCCGCACGAGGAAAGATTCAAGGGGTTTTACTCAAACCTATTCACCGTGCCAGAACCAAATGGGGAAGTAAGGCCTATTTTGGACCTCAAGGCTCTCGACAACTTTGTAGACATCTGATCCTTCCACATGGAGTCGGTTCGTTCAATAATAAAATCCCTGAAGAAGGGACACTATTTAGCGTCCATAGATATCAAGGATGCGTACCTTCATGTGCCGATCTTCGGTCCACATCAAAGGTTTTTACGCTTCGCTGTAGAGGGCAGTCATTTCCAGTTTGTGGCACTACCTTTCGGTCTGGCCACAGCCCCCAGGGTCTTCACAAAGATTCTGGCCCCAGTGTTGGCTTCCCAAACGTCTCAGAAAGTCTCCGTAGTAGGATATCTGGACGATCTTCTTAAGGAATGCTCTCTCCCCATACTAGTTCAAAACGTGTCAAGAGCAGTACGGGTTTTACAACGCCTAGGTTGGATGCTAAACATGGACAAGTCAGCTCTTTGTCCGACCCAAGCCTTGGTGTATCTGGGTCTGGTCTTGGACACCGCCCAAGAAAAGGTGTTCCTTCCTCCCTTAAAGGTGGCCTCCATAGTGGAACTTGTACAGAAGGTGAAAAAAGAACCAACACCTTCTATTCGGCTGTGCATGAGGTTACTAGGCAAGATGGTGTCATCCTTCAGCGCAGTGCCATATGCACAGTTCCACTCCAGAGTGTTCCAGAACAGTATTCTAGAGGCCTGGGACAAGTCAGCTTGAATCTTGGATCAGCCTATGGTTCTATCTCCACAGGTTCTATGGAACCTCTCTTGGTGGTTAAGAACCAGCAACTTGAAAAGAGGGAAATCTTTCCCACCGGTAGCCTGGAAAGTCATAACCACGGACGCCAGTCTTCTCGGCTGGGGAGCAGTCCTAGAGGAAGCGTCTGTTCAGGGAATATGGTCCCAGACAGAAAGGACCCTGTCCATCAATCTATTGGAGATTCGGGCAGCTCATCTAGCTCTGCGATTCTGGACATCCAGATTGCGGGGTCTTCCTGTCAGAGTCCAGTCCGACAACTCCACAGTAGTGGCATATATCAACCACGAGGGAGGTACCAGGAGTCGGGCAGCCCAAAGAGAGGTAGATCATATATTGACTTAGGCAGAAAAACATGTGCCGTTTCTGTTTGGCAGTGTTTATTCGGGGGGTGGACAATTGGCAGGCGGATTTCCTAAGTCGCCAGAAATTGTTGCCAGGGGAATGGTCCCTGCATCCCGAGGTTTTTCTACAGATCTGCCAATACTGGGGGACCCCAGATGTGGATCTGCTGGCATCCAGATTCAATGCCAAGCTGGACAGGTTTGTATCCAGGACCAAGGATCCGCTTGCTGTCGGGTTAGATGCATTAGTAGTTCCTTGGGATCAGTATTCTCTGATATATGCCTTCCCTTCGATCCAAATTCTGCTGCACTTCGCAGAATACAGGAGGAACGAAAGCCGGTGATCTTAGTGGCCCAGGAGATCATGGTACTCGGAGATTGTGAAGTTGGCAGTAGGGGACCCATTGGTCCCTCCTTGCCGTCCAGACCTGTTGTCTCAAGGGCCCATATTCCATCCTTCTTTACGGTTGCTGAATTTGATGGCCTGGCTATTGAGACCAGAATATTGAAAGACCATAGTATTATGGGTTCAGTCTTGTCTACTTTGATAAACGCTAGAAAGTCAGTTTCTAGAGCTATCTATTAGAGTCTGGAAGTCATACATTTCTTGGTGTGAGGAAAGAAAATGGAACCCTCGTAGGTATAAGATTGGAAGGGTTCGCTCCTTTTTGCAAGCAGGAGTAGACTTGCAGCTCGCTTTAGGACAATTAAAGGACAGATTTCGGCCTTATCGGTCTTCTTCCAAAGACCAATTGCATCCCATTCTTTGGTGTGAAACTTTGTCAAAGGTGTAACACACTTGAGGCCGCCGGTTAAACCACCTTTGTGTCCCTGGGACCTAAATTTGGTACTGTCAGTCTTACAGAGTCAACCGTTTGAACCCATTAGGCATATTCCTTTTGTCCTATTGACCAAAAAATTAGTTTTTTTGGTGGCTATAACATCGGCTAGAAGGGTGTCAGAATTGGCCGCCCTTTCTTGCAAAGAACCTTTTACGATTCTTCATCAGGACAGAGTGGTCATGCGCCCTCGTCCGGAATTTCTACCGAAGTTGGTTTCCAAATTTCATTTGAATCAGGATATCATTTTACCTTCCTTTTTTCCAAGCCCTAGGACTAGGGAGGAAAGGTCGCTTCACTCACTGGATGTGGTGAGGGCGATAAAAGTTTACTTGGAAATGTCAGCTCCCTTCCGGAAGACTGACTGTTTTTTTTTTTTTTTTGTCTTGCCTGAAGGTCCTAAAAAAGGACAGCCGGCAACAAGTTCAACTATATCCAGGTGAATTCGTCAGACTATTATCCAGGCATATGGATTCCACCCCGGGATTTAAAAGCACATTCCACTAGAGGGATTAGTGCATCATAGGCAGTATGCCAACAGGTGTCTATGGCTCGGGTTTGCAAAGCGGCCGCTTGGTCTTCAGTTCATACGTTCACCAGGTTTTACCAGGTGGATGTGAGATCGCGAAAAGAGGCTGTTTTTGGCAACAGTGTGTTGCAGGCAGCTTTATAGTCTCAGGCCCGTTGGGCTTAGGGATAATGTGTCCCCCCCCCCCCCTTCAGGTGCATTGCTTTAGGACATCCCACATAGTCATTATTATTGTGCTCTGTGTCCCGTGATGTACGATAAAGAAAAACGGATTTTTAAAACCGCTTACCTGTAAAATCCTTTTCTTGGAGTACATCACGGGACACAGAGGTCCCTCCCCTCTTTCTGGGATTGTCATTGCTTGCTACAAAACTGAGGTACTTCCGGTATAGGAGGGGTTATATGGGAGGAACCGTCTTACTATTGGTTGCCAGTGTCCAATCACCTAAAGGTAAGCGTATAACCCACATAGTCATTATTATGGTGCTCTGTGTCCCGTGATGTACTCCAAGAAAAGGATTTTACAGGTAAGCGGTTTTAAAAATCCGTTTTTTGAAATGTTGTTCTGGATTTTTTTTTTTTTATGTAATTCTGTCTCACTGTTAAAATAAAACCTACCATTAAAATTAGACTGATTTCTTTGTCAGTGGGCAAACATACAAAATCAGCAGGGGATTAATTACTTTTTTTTTCCCCCTCACTGTAAAGGGTTGATTTACTTTAGGACAAAACAGCGAATCTTCCAGGTGCATGTTTTAAATGTGTGATTGATGCACCACCAGTGAATGTTTGGTGAAAGGCTTTATAAACATGCCAATATGTATACCCAAAACATTTTTTTTAGGCTCTTTCTCAGTCTGTTCTAGTGATCATGTTTGGCAAGACAGAAAGTGATGGTAAATACAGAACGCATGTGTCATCACTGCAACCAGTGCCATCTGTCTAAGATACAAAATCTTTTGTAGTGAAGGGAAATCTCCAATGCAAACATTTTGGCTATACATACTTTTAAAATCTATGGCCCAGTGTGTTCTTTAATAATTGAAAGGATAATTTTGTCATTCCTTGCTAAAAGGTTTGTGTATTTTGCAGGCTTATGTGCTTCTGGGACAGTTTCTTGTGTTAAAGAAGGATGCAGATGACCTTTTTAAAGACTGGTTGAAAGATTCATGTGGAGCGAATTCCCGTCAAGCAGAGTTATGTTCATCTTGTCTGAAAGAATGGTGTTCATCATTCCTCTGAAGTTCCTCATCAACTTTAAAGTTCCATATTTATTGACCTTCAGTTTTACATTCCATTAGCTTATGTTTACTAAATTGTTTGTTAAGGAATAAAGATTTAAGGTAAAGCTATCTCTGCAGCCTTTACACCATATTAATAGCTTTCCCAAATATATTGTGCATCAGCCATTTACCAACAAGGTGTGTACATTAAAAAAAAAATGCTTCTCTTAAAGCATTAATAGTCTGTGTTAAAAAGAAGGGTCTTTTTTTTAATGAGTTGGTAAATTCAGACTGACATTCTGTTCCATTGGATTATAATGACTTGATTCGGGCTGTACCTTCCTGACTCAGTATAGTTTATAAATGGTGGGTGAATGCAGCCCTATATATAATCAGTGACAGGATGACATACTCTCATCCTGTATATAATTGTGTGGTAATTGATGCAGGTGATACTTTATAGATTAAACAATGAGCAAAGTGAACAGACAATCACAAATAAGATGAATGCAGCACTGTATGCAATCGGTGACAAGATGACGTACTCGCATCCTATATATAATTGTGTAGTAATTAGAGCAAGTAATGCTCATACAAAACTGGGCAAAATCAATAGACAATCATAAGTAACTAAAAATGTCCATGGTGATGAGAATCTATTGACATGTGCAAAGCAGTATTCTTGAAGCTAGATGAAAAAAATGAATGTAGATGGTAGTTTCTATTCGGAAGGAAATCTCATGCACTTGAATCAGCATATAAGGTAGCAGAAGTGAATACTCTTACCGGAGGGGATGGACACAGTCACCATACGGTGGAGTGTCATGCGAGCTTTAGGGATCCAACGATCCCTGAGGTGCTGTGCTGGAAGACCATACCGATAGATTCCATCCAGGACAACCGTAGTTTACAGGGTGGTGTATGGATCCACATCAGATAGGAGGTTGACCTCTAAAGGCAGCAAGCTCCTGGAGATGGAGGGATGACTTTCAAAGGCAACAGGCTCCTGGAGAGGGCAACTTCCACCTCATGTGAGTTGGATTAGTAAGAAGGAAAGAAGATCTCCACATAGGGCATGAATCCGATAAAAGGATGTTTTATTTAAAAAATGTCAAAAGATATGACAAGCATTGAATAAAAAGTGATCACAAAAATGGTAATAAAATCGCGTGGTAGCAAGACATCGAAAGCTTCAGCAACCCGACATGTTTCGGACGATGGTTCTTCAACTGGGGCATATAGCTTGATGTCTGGCACCACGCTGGCATATATACACATAGAAACTAGTAAAATAGCAATCAGCTGTGTGCAACATCCCTGGGCGGACATACCAGCTAATCAAAGATAGGCCCTGTGTCTGCAACCTACATTGCTGACACAGGAAGTGTCAGCAATGAAGTGAAAGTGGTGTCCTCCAATTACAGCCCCAAACACCGAGTCATGTGACCACGTGGTGTCATCGCGCACCGGCCGCTGCGCTCCAAGCCTCTTACTCAATCTAGAAAGCGACTGCTATTTATACAAGACCAGGGAGTGAGATAACCACACCCACTGGCCATAGAGAAGTGTCATTGCGCGCCGGTATAGAGTGCTCAGATGTACGTGGCTTCCGGTGTCTACAGAAGGATGAAACGGGGAGCTATGGGGTGGCAAAAAGAAGGAAGAGACCAAGGCAGCAGGGGAGACTGAACTTTTCTATATATACATTAGAAAAGAGGTGTCCCACAAATTAATACAACCAATGGGCTCAGGGAAGGGAGGTATCCCTCATATTTGCACCTAAACTGGAGCACAAATACAGACAACATCATAAGTGTACACATTGTCTAAACCCCTATACAGCAAAATATGTGAAACTTATAAACAGGATAATACACTGGGTATAACTCTATTGTGATTATACAGTTACACACATATGAAGGCAAGTAAAATGTTAGATCAATACACCATATAGGTGACGAAGATGTGACAAAATACAAAATAAGCACCATAAGGCTGTAAAAAACAGCCACACGGTGCTTATAAGCATGGCGGGCAGACCTCCCAATAGTGCAAAAAAGTGTGAATAATAGGGACCATTCCAAGCTGGTTATGACTTATTTATAAATGTGTTTATGTCCCATTCCACGTTTAACCCGTAGGGGGAGTAGCTTTTAAGCTGGTAGATCCAGAATGTTTCCAGCTTAGATACCCCCCTAGTACGTGGACCTCGTCTCCATGAAGGGGCAAATTTGTCTATAACTTGGAACTTCGAGCCCCTCGGGTTCCTATTGTGGAACTGTAAAAAGTGTCGTGGGACACTGTGATTGGTGTGACCTTTCGTAATAGAAGTAATGTGCTCATTAACTCGGGTACTAAACGTTCTAATAGTGCGACCCACGTACTGCATATTGCAGGGACATGTGATGAGGTACACTATGTAACATGTAGTGAAGAGTTTTATCTGGTAGATGGTGGAAGTTACGGCAGACTAAAAGGACTCAGATTTCCTATTACTACAAAGATTATGCGTGCAAACCCTGCATTTTCTGCAGGGATAATAGCCTGTGGTCTTAGGAAAAAAAGATGGTTTTGTAGGTGCTTCAATGACATTGTGAGGAATACAGTTCCGTAAAGAGGGAGCCCCTCTAAAGGTGACGCCTGCTCTAGTGGGAAGCACTGGGCCAAGAATGGGGTCATTTTTCAAAATGTTCCAATGGCGATTTAGGATTTGTTTAACTTGTCTGTGTTTGGACAGAGAATTGAGTAAACAGAGACCACTTGAATTTATCACTGGGAGTTGGCTTGGATCGCACCGTCGTGAGTGTTTTCCAATCTATGAGGGAGACTCTTGTTATTTCTTGGTCTATCTGAAAGGGTTGGTATCCTTTTTCCACAAAATGTTCCTTCAGGAACTGTGCTTGTTTGGCAAAATCAGAAGAGTTAGTACAGTTTCTACGGATTCGCAGCAGTTGGCTGCGAGGAACAGAATCCAGCCAAGGACCATAATGGCAGCTATCCATAGAGATATAGCCATTTCTGTCCGTCGGCTTGAAAAAGGTGGTGGTCACAATACGGCGGTCAGAAATAGAAATCTCCAAGTACAAAAATGTATCGAGACTGTACTTAACTCGTATGTAAGAACAATGCCCCTATCATTCTGATTGAGGGTGGCCATAAAATCATGAAGGGTTTCTTCGTCACCTTTCGGACTTGAAGATTTCTATTTCTGACCGCCGTATTGTGACCACCACCTTTTTCAAGCCGACGGACAGAAGTGGCTATATCCCTACGGATAGCTGCCATTATGATCTTTGGCTGGATTCTGTTCCTCGCAGCCAACTGCTCCGTAGAAACTGTACTAACTCTTCTGATTTTGCCAAACAAGCACAGTTTCTGAAGGAACGCTTTGTGGAAAAAGGTTACCAACCCCTTCAGATAGACCAAGAGATAACAAGCGTCTCCCTCATAGATTGGAAAAAACTCACGACGGTGCAACCCAAGCCAACTCCCAGTGATAAATTCAAGTGGTCTCTGTTTACTCAATTCTCTTTCCAACACAGACAAGTTAAACAAATCCTAAATCGCCATTGGAACATTTTGAAAAATGACCCCATTCTTGGCCGAGTGCTTCCCACTAGATCAGGCGTCCAAGTTATAGACAAATTTGTCCCTTCATGGAGAGGAGGCCCACGTACTAGGGGGGTATCTAAGCTGGAAACATTCTGGATCTACCAGCTTAAAAGCTACTCCCCCTACGGGTTAAACATGGAATGGGACATAAACGCATTTATAAATAAGTCATAACCAGCTTGGAATGGTCCCCTATTATTCACACTTTTTTGCACTATTGGAGGTCTGCCCGCCATGCTTATAAGCACCGTGTGGCTGTTTTTTTACAGCCTTATGGTGCTTATTTTGTATTTTGTCACATCTTCGTCACCTATATGGTGTATTGATCTAACATTTTACTTTCCTTCATATGTGTGTAACTGTATAATCACAATAGTTATACCCAGTGTATTATCCTGTTTGAGTTCCACATATTTTTGCTGAATAGAGTTATACACAGTGTATTATCAAGTTTCACATATTTTGCTGTATAGGGGTTTAGACAATGTGTACACTTATGATGTCTGTATTTGTGCTCCAGTTTAGGTGCAAATATGAGGGATACCTCCCTTCCCTGAGCCCATTGGTTGTATTAATTTGTGGGACACCTCTTTTCTAGTGTGTGTGTGTGTGTATAGAAAAGTTCGGTCTCCCCTGCTGCCTTGGTTTCTTCCTCCTTTTTGCCACCCCATAGCGCCCCGTTTCATCCTTATGTAGACACCGGAAGCCACGTATGTCTGAGTGCTCTATACCGGCGCCCAATGACACTTCTCTATGGCCAGTGGATGTGGTTATCTCACCCCCTGGTCTTGTATAAATAGCAGTCACTTCCTGGATTGAGTAAGAGGCTTGGAGCGCAGCGGCCGGTGCGCGATGTCACGGGCTTCCACGCGGTCACATGACACGGTGTTTGGGGCTGTAATTAGAGGACACCACTTTCACTTCATTGCTGACAGTTCCTGTGTCTGCAATGTAGGTTGCAGACACAGGGCCTATCTTTGATTGGCTGGTATGTCCGCCCAGGGATGTTACACACAGCTGATTGCTATTTTACTAGTTTCTATGTGTATATATGCCAGCGTGGTACCAGACATCAAGCTATATGCCCCAGTTGAAGGACCATCGTCCGAAACATGTCGGGTTGCTGAAGCTTTCGATGTCTTGCTACCACGCGATTTTATTACCATTTTTGTGATCACTTTTTATTCAGTGCTTGTCATATCTTTTGACATTTTTTAAATAAAACATCCTTTTATCGGATTCATGCCCTATGTGGAGATCTTCTTTCCTTCTTACTAATCCAACTCACATGAGGTGGAAGTTGCCCTCTCCAGGAGCCTGTTGCCTTTTGAAAGTCATCCCTCCATCTTTAGGAGCTTGCTGCCTTTTGAAGGTCATCCTCCTATCTGATGTGGATCCATACACCACCCTGTAAACTACGGTTGTCCTGGATGGAATCTATCAGTATGGTCTTCCAGCACAGCACCTCAGGGATCGTTGGATCCCCAAAGCTCGCATGACACTCCACCGTATGGTGACTGTGTCCATCCCCTCCGGTAAGAGTATTCACTTCTGCCACCTTCTATGCTGATTCAAGTGCATGAGATTTCCTTCCGAATAGAAACTACCATCTACATTCGTTTTTTTTTTTCATCTCACTTCAAGAATACTGCTTTGCACATCTCAATAGATTTTCTCATCACTATGGACATTTTTTAGTTACTTATGATTGTCTATTGATTTTGCCCAGTTTTGTATGAGCATTACTTGCTCTAATTACCACACAATTATATATAGGATGCGAGTACGTCATCTTGTCACCGATTGCATATAGTGCTGCATTCATCTTATTTGTGATTGTCTGTTCACTTTGCTCATTGTTTAATCTATAAAGTATCGCCTGCATCAATTACCACACAATTATATACAGGATGAGATTATGTCATCCTGTCACTGATTATATATAGCGCTGCATTCACTCACCATTTATATATTATCATTGCACCACACTGTTTTGATGCTAGCAGCTATTTCTCACAAATTTTTTTTTTTTTTTTTTTTATAATAAGCGCAATTATTCTTGAGTTTTATTTGTCAGTATAGTTTATGCAAGGGTTGAGTGGGGAAAGCTCCCATCCTATAAGGCAAGGTGAGTCTGTTTCAGAATTGCTTAGCTAGTGCTGAGTAAGCGGAATGGCTACACAAGAGGGTAAAAATATAAATCACTAATACCTGGGAGTGAAAGGCAGAGCATTTCTTTAGAGCTGAACGACAGGAATTCAGCTACTTTGTAAAATGTTTTGGATAAGTAGGGGGTTAAATCCAATGAGGTGCATGCTACCCTGTGGGCATCTCTTTAATTTACAGTTTACTTTTTTTTTTGAGTGCCATAAGCATTACTATTGCTATGCTTCTGGTACTTTGACGTTGGACTCTGAGAATGCAGTTGCAAAGGCTTCTGTGAATGAACAGTGGAGGGGAAGGGCAGACAGATGTGTGTGAGAAGACTGTGTCTCTCCTGTCAGAGCCCTGGGAGCATTGTGATAGCTGCACTCCCGGAGCACTGTCATATGTAATTTAAAGTGATACATACAGGAGGTGGCATGCACTTTGTTGGATTTAACTCATAGTATGCCAGCACATTTTTATAAAGTGGCTGAATTCTTGGAGTTCAGCTTTTTATATAAAAAAGGTTGAAATCTTGTATTGGGATTATTTCTTATAGCCTTTAAAAATAGACTCCAGGAACAATTGTCACTTGTTTTTAAATGCATTTTAGTGAGTAACTCCACTTTTGTCTTGATAACTAATCTATCATTGTTAGATATCTCTGTATTGCTTTCCTCTATTCCATCTTTTGAAATGTTCCACTGCATGTATGTTAAAAAAAAAAAAAAAAAGAAAAAATACACTGCTTCCCTTCTCTAAACTATACTTTTGCCTTTGTGACATTTCAGCATTGCACAGCCAATTCCTGCCCTGGGAGCTCTTGATTACGCAATACTGTTTTCTACGTGACCTCTGATACTCGGTGGTGGGGATTTACTGGAACTGGACCGTGCAAAATCTGATGCAGCATTGCATAGAAACCAATTAGCTTACAGGTTTTGTCAAAGCTTTATTGAACAAGCTGCTAAAAGCTGATTGGCTATCAATCACAGCTGCTGAGCTGTGTGACAGTTGATGAATTTTGGGAAATGTAGTGCCAGGAGGGTACCCACAGTGATGACATGGGGAGGCAATAATTCACAAAGTTGCCTGCCTACCACCTTACAATGGAAGAGGTCAATGCGCAATTTTCCAATTGCGTACATTCCTAGAAAAGTCTGTAGAGTAAGTGGCTGCTGTAGATCAGTTTATCGCCTGCACACTTTGAATTGTCCAAATCAACATCTAAACATTTAATTTGAGGTCACATCACAATGATAAGGTGCAACATTTCAGGGCTGCACAAGACATTTGTCAGGCATGTGATCAATGAGAGAGAGAGAACAAGTAGAATGGAGTTGTCATGTGACTGCAACAGAACTCCATTTTTTTCAGGTAATGACTCAGTTCTTTGCTAGTGTCCTATGGGGTTGGATGCCTTTTCCTCAGTTTTAACTTTAATGTTGTGTTTTTTTTTGTTTTTTTTTCTCTTCATGAAAAAAATGTAGATGGTTTTTCTTCAGTCAAGACTTTGGAGGCTGTACTGAGTTAGTCCGGAACGTGATACTGGGGCACTCAGCTCTGCTTTCTAGCACTTTCTAGACCTCTGTGTTAATGAGCCACAGAGTGCTCTTCAGGTCGTGGCACAGTCTCTGGTAAGACCTAGTCTCTAAATCGCTTTGCAATAAAAGCCATTTGGCGTAAAGTAAATTTGCATCTGGAAGCTCTATCCTAACCCCACTGCAAAGAAAGATGAGGGATCTGGTTAGAATGTGACCTTTGGGCATTTGGCTCTGCATTGTGGCACTGGCCCTACGTTTATGTACTATGCTGACTGCAGACTGCTTTCCATGTCCAGAGCCGTGGCAGTCTCTAGTCTGAGCATTCAAGTAATTATTAAGGCTGCTCGGGCCTCATCAATTGTGCATTTGTTTTAAATTTCCTGTCACCACCATCTTACTATGGTAATGATAAAGGTGAAAGACCTGAGCGCTGGTGTCATTCCCTAAGTGGTGGACTGTTGTACATATGCTTTGCATTCTTTCTCCCGCCATTCAACCTAGGTGAAGTGTCTTCCTCTTGTTGCCTCTCCTTCTAAGACACTGTGGATTCTCTGATCTATAGTTAAGTTCCCCAGCGTGCCTACAGTGACTTTGCTACCTCTAGCTGCCTGTGATTTTCATTAGCATTAGCTGCTTGGGTTTGTAAATATACAAGGCTTTGCCTCATTTTGGGCCTAGTTCCCTGCTACGTGGTGCAACCTGTGATTTCAAGGATGCATAAGGGAGGGTGCTTCTACTGTAATGGGTGACTGCCTTTGTTGTTGATAGGAGTGATTTTCTGTATCCCTAGAAGGTACTGATGCCTGTAACATAAATCCTGGTACCCATATTACAAGATGGCTTTTTTTTTATATCAGATTCTTGCTGGTCTGAGACCTCACTTATCCATAAGACCTTTCTTATCCACTAAGTTTTTTTTTTTTTTTTTGCTTTTTGCAGTGTAGTTGAGCATCATGGGTAATGTAGTTCCAAAACAGCTGGGGTGCCAAGGTTCGCTATCACATACCACCAACCTGGTAGATTTTTTTTTTAACCTTTTTTAGGGATTTCAGAGTGCCCTAATTTAGGTCTCAGTTTGAGCTATCTGGTATAACTGTCTGTCCCTTTGTTGGAGATTTAAATTTGTAAATCAACACTCCTGACATGAAGCACTCAAGGATTCACACTTGTGTCTTGGATCTTATGGACCAGATTGTATGAAGTCCAGTGATTCAACTGTGTTTGTCTGTACAATGTCTCAGGTTCTGCCCTTGACACTGTAGGGTTGACTTATTACAACTGGAGAGTGCAAAATCTGGTGCAGCTCTGCATGGATACCAATCAGCTTTCAGGGTTTATTTTTTTGGGTCAAAGCTTAATTGAACAAGCTAAAGTTAGAAGCCAATTGGCTACCATGCACAGTAGCTCCAGTTTTAGTAACTCTGATTCCTGATGCCTCTAGTGCTGGGGATGTGAGTTACTAAAACTGGAGCTACTGTATCTCTCAATACATGATATCCTGGGATGGAGTGGAGCAGCCCCATTTTTCATCTTCTACTACAGTAATACCATGTAGAAAATCAATCTACCTCCGTTTTTCAGGCTGCACATCTCATCTCATGTCCTCTGATTCAACTGCCCAACCTTCAGTCTGAAAGGGTCTCTCCATTTTTTGGAGGTTTTGTTCTTACTAGGTTCCTTACAGATGCATCTCCAAAAATTAGAATATCATCAAAAGGTTAATTTATTTCAGTAATTTAATTCAAAAAGTGAAACTCCTATATCCATATAGATTCATTACACACAGTGATATATTTCAAGCATTTATTTTCATTTTGATGATCATGGCTAGTGAAAACCCAAAATTGGTGTCTCTCTAATCTGCTACTGAACTCAAAACACCTGTAAAGGTTTCCTGAGCCTTTAAATGGTCTCTCAGTCTAGTTCAGTAGGCTACGCAATAATGGGTAAGACTGCTGACTTGACAGTTGTCGAAGACCGTCATTGACACCTTCCACAAGGAGGGTAAGTCACAAAAGGTCATTTCTCTCAAGCTGGCTGTTCATAGAGTGCTGTATCCAAGCATGTTAATGGAAAGTTCAGTGGAAGGAAAAAAGTGTGGTAGAAAAAGGTGCACAAGCAGCAGGGATAGCCACAGCCTTGAGTGAATTTTGAAGCAAAGCCCATTCAAGAATTTGGGGGAGAGTCACAAGGAGTGGACTATGGCTAGTGTCAGTGCTTCAAGAGCTACCACACAGACATATCCAGGACATGGGCTACAACAGTTGCATTCCTTGTGTCAAGCCACTCCTGAACCAGAGTACCTGTCAGAAGCATCTTACCTGGGCTAAGGAGAAAAAAAAAAAAAGGGACTGTCGCTCAGTTGTCCAAAGTCTTTTTTTGGATAAAAGTACGTTTTGCATTTCATTTGGAAATTAAGGTCCCAGAGTCTGGAGGAAGAGATGCAGAATCCAAGTTGCATAAGGTCCAGTGTGAGGTTTCCAGTCAGTGATAATCTGGGGAGTCATGTCATCTGCTGGTGTTGGTCTACTGTGTTTTATCAAGTCCAAAGTCAGTGCAGCCCTCTACCAGGAAATTCTAGAGCACGTCATGCCTGGGGCGACGCAGACCCTATCTGACCCTAAAACCCCGCCGGGCGAGCAGGGGGTTAAACCTTTATTGGGTAATAAACGGCGGGTGCCCTGACACTATAAAAAAAACAAACTAACCAGCGTTACCCGTTATACAGAAATCACTGGTGAAAGTGTTAACTAGGGAGCAATCAGGGGGTTAAAACCTTTTATTAGGTAGCATATGGGGGTCCCTGATGCTATAAACCCTGATGGCGAACCTAAATACTTACCTCCCTAACTAGCGTCACCTGTGACACTAATGCAGCGATCAGAAAAACGATCGCTTAGTGACACTGGCGACGGGGTGATCAAGGGGTTAAAACTTTGTTAGGGGGGTACCCTAGACCTAAAGGGGCCTAACACTAACTGCCCTACCACTTATAACTGTCACAAAATGACACCAATGCAGTAATCGGTAAAAAAAAAAAAAAACTGCTATTGGTGTCACTGACAGGGGGTGCAGGGGGGTGAAAAGTGTGCCTGCATGTTCTACTGTCAGTGTAGTGTTGTGCAGACTTACTTGGATGTCTTCTCTCCTCGGCGCCGTAACGAAAAGGCTTCCCGAAGTGAGATGACATCACTGCCTCTGCTGCTGTATACATTACAGCAGCAGAGGAAGATTTTCATTCGTTGGGAGCGATCGCGAGGGGGTGGCCACGAATGAGTGGCCTCCCCCTTAGCATTGATCGCTCCCCTAACGATGCCGACCGCCTTGGGCACCGGGGGGGGGGGGCAAATCACGTACATGATTTTGCCTGCCTGTGCCATTCTGCCACAGTATATCTGCGTTAGGCGGTCGGCAAGTGGTTAAAAATCTTTTTTTTTTTTTTTTTTTCTTTTATTGGTCGTCTGTAATGTTCAAATTTTCTGAGATCCTGAATTTTGGCTGTTCACTAGCTGTAAGCCATAATCATCAAGATGCCGTTGACGGACCCTGTATCCTGGTCAGTGTTGTCTTTTGTGGTCACGGTTTCCTTTGATTTAATTTTTGCTTGAGATGCTTGCATCTGTTCTTCCTCACTTACACAGCAGTGGTCGTGTGCTTCCCTTTTAGGGTCTTTGGATCAGAGTATCATTATTGTGGAAATTCTTATTGGCATTTGTGTGGGCTGTTGGTGGATCACATAATGAAATCTGCATCCATTACCTGCCTTTTGGTGCAAGTCTATTTCTGCTCAGGAGGAAGTGATATTCTTGTAGCTGATGACTGCAGAGATTACCATGAGATGTTACCTACTGCTTAATTGTTTTTACCTTAGGGCAGTGATGGCGAACCTTGGCACCCCAGATGTTTTGGAACTACATTTCTCATGATGCGCAGCTACATTGCAGAGTGCATGAGCATCATGGGAAATGTAGTTCCAAAACATCTGGGGTGCCAAGGTTCGCCATCACTGCCTTAGGGTACGAGTCAGTGGGATTGGGTGTTGGTGATGGCTTCCATCTATCATCACAATGGTTTAGGAACATCACTTTGAATACCCATGAACTGATCATTCATATTGGACATTTAGTACAGCGCTGCACCTCTACCACGTACCATTGTTTATGGTCTCCAACAGTATTGTGTTAGCGGCTATTTATTTAGAGCTTTATAATAGCCTAAGCTCAATAGATGTGTTTTTTATTCCCTTATTCCTTACAAGGAAAAAAATTATGTACTAGATTGTAAAAATCATCAAAACAGGACACTGTTACCTGGTTGTAGAGTTCCCTTCAGTGGAAATTTTGAGGCCTTTGTGGGTCCTAATTGCTAAAGAATAGATGCTTTTCTTACCTTGAACCAGGCTGGTTGTTCCTATTCCTAGCTGCTAGGGGGAGAATTTTTTTTATCCATTGCTGTATGCAGTTTTCTAGAATCAAGTATTTAATAAATGGTCTGACAAGCTATAATCAAGATTTCACACTTCTGATACACCTTTGTTTAGAATCAGAGGATGTCATATCTGTTTGTTCCTGATGTTCATGTATGCCAGTTTGCATTACCATCTATCCTCCTAACAAAGTAGTTTACCTATGTAAGAGTAGAAATTTGGTTCTTGTGTTCTGCTACACTGCATTGCCATCAGACAATTAATTAGTAGTGTGGTGATATTTATTTATTTGTTGTTCAATAAGCAGGCTGGGGTAGTAATTGAGACTGAAAGCAGCATAGTTGAACCAGGAAGGATTGTCATATACTTAAAAACAATTATAAGTCTTTGGGTAGGTGGCACAATTAATTTTTATAGGTTTGCCTGAAGGAACTGTGTACCGGTTGTTTTGTACCATTTAAGGTTGGCTTACTTTTTGTACACTGCTGCTTTTCCATAACTTGGGTACATCATATGAAATTCAGAATCCATTCCACTGAAGCAGATATCAGACAAATAAGGTGACTAGTTAATCAAATTCTGTGGGGAAAGCCAGTCAGTCTGAACCAGTCAAATTTCAAATCAGTGCATGGTCATCTTTAGGAGGGGGGAGGAGGATCCCAAATTGTTGAACTCCAACATTGAATAGCAGTTCATGGGGAAACCTCCAGACTTAAAGCGGGGTTCCACCCAAATTTTGAATAATATCTGTATGTATTCTCTTCCTTGCCTAGATGCTGACATGCCGTTTAAAAAAATCGCAGTAATTACCTTTTATTTTTCTATTCTTCTTTGCACTTCGTGGTTCTCCTCCCGTGGGAGTAGGTGTGTTTCTAGCCTCACCCAGACTCCGCACAGTCTCCTGGGAGCTAGTCTCAGGCTTCCCAGGATGCCACTGAGCATGTGCGGGAACGAGCGGTGAATGCTGGGAGCACGGCATTCACCGCATCCAGGAAATAAATGGTTGTGGGCTTCAAATGCCCACAATGAAGATGGAAACCGCCTGCAGTGAATAATATAAGTTATTCTTTCCGACGAAATCTGACACAGGCGGACATATTACACACAATATGTGAGTATGTAATGCTGAGAAGAAAAGTTTGTGAATGAACTCAAAAAAAAAAAAAAACATCGATAGGTGGACCCCCGCTTTAACTTCTCTTGGAGGGAGATGCTGGAAAAGGTTTGTCAATCAGTGGCTACAGGCTCTAATCACTGTATTCTGACAGCAATGGGTCCTGCTGTCAGAATACAATGTCCCAGTGGGGGATTCCTCCATCCACTTTGTTTTTCCATTCATCCTGCTGGCAGCTAACAGTGTAAGGCCAACTTTTTTTTTTTGCCACTTCAGCAGTGTTTATATGGGAGATATTGTTTCAACTTGCAGATCAATCTCGTCCCTTAACAAATTCACATCATTGTGGCGTAATCTTTCTTTATCCAGTTATTGAAAAATAATAGAAACATGCAATACAAATATCCCCAATGAATTAATTACCCCTAGAACCCACCCCCCTTGCTATACCCAATCCCTACCCCCCAGCTCATCCCACTGGAGTCATGACTTGTACCCATCACCATCCTCCTCCTTCTCTTTTACACTGTTTGAGTGTGAGTCATCTAGTTAAAGTTTATGTTTACATTTTTAAATTTATGTTAGGTGAGTTATCCGGCTAAGTTTCCCACACCTCTGCCGCCTGAAGTGAGGACTTATATTTTACCCAGTCCCTCCACGTCCCTTCATACGCTTCCATATCTTAGATAACCTATAGTTCATCGAGGTAGCGTTCACCCTTTCCAACACCAGCCCAACTTCCCTTTCACTGATCTTGTTTCCCAGTTCCTCCTCCCACTTCTTAAGAAATGTCGGACACTCCACCTCTCCCAGTTTAATCAATATTCTATAAATCCTAGACACACCTCCCCTCCCTTTTTTTTCTCCAGAAGCGCTTTTTCCAGGGGGCGTAGGTCTTTCATCGACCTTATTGGCTGCGGGAGTGAATCAACAAAATGTTTCAACTGCCTGTACTTCCATATATCCAAAGTAAACCAATTATCTTTAGCTTTTAACTCCTGATATGTACACATCTTACCCTGTCTAATGATATCTTTTAGTTGGACCTCATCCTTCAATATCCACCCCCCAAACAGATCTTAGGCAAAAAGTAATCTGTGTCCTTAAGCGGGATTAACGGTGAATTATATCCCCATTGCTCCCTGTCATGTAATTTATCCCACGTAGTTTGTGCGTGTTTAGTGATATCCAATGTTTTCGTGCTAAGTTTTCTATACTGTGGTGGTATCCACACATTCTTACCCAACTCAACACCACTCATTTTACTCTCTACTTTCACCCATTGTTTGTTTTTCTTTTTGTTTTTTACCCAATCTAAGATGCGTGCTACAACTATAGCTACATAATATTTAATATCAGGTGCCCCCCCCACCCCCCATTCCTCTTATCGTTAACTAATTGTGCAAACTTTATTCGTGTTTTTTTCCCCCTCCATATGAACTTTAGAAACAAAGTGTGCAATTTATTAAAATAACTCTGTGGGATTGAGATTGGGAGCATTTGAACTTTATAAATAATTTTTGGAAGGATTGACATTTGAATAGGTTTATTCTGCCTCCCCATGAGAGTTGGTTACGCGGGAATCTGTTCAAGTCGGTCCTGATCTCATTAAGGAGTAATATAAAATTAGCTTGGAACAGTGACTCTTGCTGTAGTCATTTTAACTCCTAGGTAATTAAGCTCATTTATCCCCCATTTAAATGGAAGACTTTTTTGGTATGCCTTTTCCCCTTCTTTATCTTCAACTATTTCCAAAATTTCCGACTTCGTTGAATTAACCCGGAAATTAGATAGTCTGCCATAAGCCTTAATAGTCTCTAACAGGTTCGGAAGGGTGATCCTCGGGCGGGTGACATAAAGTAATATGTCATCCGCAAAGGCGGCTATTTTGTACTCATTGTGAATTGTTCGGAAAGAGTACCGTTCGTCTTTACTCTTGCTGTGGGGTAAGTGTATAGGGCCTTTATCCATCTGAGCATTTTATTACCTAGACCAATCGCCTCAAGAGTGTCCCACATGAAGCCCCAGTCTACCCTGTCGAAGGCTTTTTCAGCGTCAATCGACAATAGTAGACCTGGGGCTCCCCAATCCTTCATTTTCTGGGACACCATTAACGTTTTAATGCCATTATCTCTCCCTTCCCTACCTGGAACGAAGCCCACTTGATCTGGATGGATAATCTCATTGATTATCTTTTACAGCCTGTGGGCTATAATCTTAGCTAATAAGTTCGTGTCGACGTTCAGGAGAGAGATGGGCCTATAGCTGAAACATAACGTGCTGTCCTTCCCTTCTTTCCGGATGATGGCAACGCTAGCTTCTAGTCTAGTGCTTCTTTCCTCATCTCCCAGTTCTCCGCTATCCCGTTCATATATGAACACATTATAGGAATCAATGATTCCTGTAATTTTTTATAGTAAAGGACGGTCAGCCCATCTGGACCTGGGCTTTTCCCATTTGGGGTATCCTGTAGGGCTTGCTCAAGTTCCTGTTCAGTTATAGGGGCATCTAAAATAGCTTTATCGTCTTCCGCAATTTTTGTTAAATTTACCTCTTTTAAAAAATTTTTGTTGTCCTCTCGCTTGCGTCTTTTAGACTCGTGTGAGTTATTTAAGTTTATTGCGTACAACTCTCCATAGAATTCTTGGAATGCTTTCGCAATGTCACACGTTTTATATTTAATTTCCCCAGACTTGGTCTTTATTTTTTCTATATAGTTAGTCAATTTCTTTTTTTTCAAGGCCCTGGCTAGGGGTTTGCCTGGTTTATTACCGGTGATATATCTTTCTTTCTTAACCAAATTATAAATTTTGCGCATTTCCTGTTCTGTGCAAGTCCTCAGCTCTTCTCTTCTTCTTTGTAAGTTTATCCAAACCTCCCCCCCCCTCCCGATGATTTGTGTTGCTGTTCTAATTCTTGGATTTCAATCAATTTTTTTTTTTTTCCGAGCCTACCATCATTAGTATGCCCCTGATATATGCTTTATGGGCCTCCCAGACTGTAGCCTCATTTACCTCCCCGGGCACATTGATTTTAAAGTACAAATCCAGTTCATCCTTGATTCTCTTTAGGATATCTTTATCTTGGAGTAGATCTTCATTCAATCTCCACCCTGTACCCTGTATATGAGGTTCGCCTATTTTTATTTGTAAGCTCACCGGTGCGTGATCAGAAAACGTCATGTTACCAATAACCACCCCCAGTAACCGATGTTCAACCAGGAAGAAGTCAAGTCTTGAGTACGTTGCATGCACAGCGGAGTAAAAAGTGTAATCTCTTGTATCACCATGTTGTATGATCCACACATCGACCAGCTGGAGCTGGTGCAGCTTCTTTTTGAGTTTGCCTGCCCATACTCCCCCTGTCCCCCGTACATGTGACGAACAATCTTTTTCAGGGTCTAAGCATAGATTAAAGTCCCCCGCTATGATAGCCCTCCCTCTCTTAAATTCTTCGCATATTGCCAGGATACCCATTACGTTTCTATATTTCTTCTTGTTTGGCCCATAGATGTTTGCCAGTGAGCACTTCGAGCCGTTAATTTTACCTTTTAAGAAGAGAAACCGACCATCAGGGTCGGCCAGTCCCTCCTCCAGCTCAAACCTGACCTCCTTGGCAAACCCTATGGCCACTCCTCTTGCCCCTTTAGTCGGTGAGTCACCGTAAAACCATACTGGGAAGTCCCTAGAGTAGATTTTTTGATTCTTACCAACGCTTAAGTGTTGCCACCTCGGCTTTCAGGAATTTCAGTTCACATAGGATATTGGCACGTTTTATGGGATAGTTCAAGCCCCTGACATTATAAGAGATCATTTTTAAGCTAGACATCCTCACTTACTCTCGTTTTTAGTACTTCTCTGTGTGCTATAAACTTATGACTCCATTTCATTAATACTCCCCTCCCTTTCCCCCCAACCCCCCCAAAACCCATCCACCTCCCCCCCAACCCCCCCAAAACCCATCCACCTCCCCCCCAACCCCCCCAAAACCCATCCACCTCCCCCAACCCCCTTCCCTAACCCCCTTCCCACGTGAATTTGGGGGGAAAAAACGGGCCTCCCATGTGCCCAATGCAAAAACCGTGGCCCTCCGACTCCCGGCCCACCGGTTGTCCCCCCCAGAGGTTGAGCTCGGGGTGGAGATTTACCTGTCCCAATTGACCCGCCCCCCCCCCCCCCCGCCCCTGCCACCGCCCCCCGTCAGCCAGGAAAAATAAGAAAACAGAAAACAAAGATGCCTATATTAAGTCCTTTGCATCCGGGGACATTTTAACCCCTATGATCTTTTTGCTATTAGTATAGGTTTCCATGTGGTTAATTTCCCTGTAGACTCCTGGTTAGCAGTCCTCTCCCACCAACCCGGGATCTCCGTTAGTGGGATCTCTAAACCGTGGCAGAATTTTTGTGTTTTCTCAGGGAATCTCTACACAACCATACGGCCATCCTTGCGTCCAATTAAACAGGCAGGGAAGCCCCAGGAGTATTGTACCTCATGCGTTTTTAGGACCGCAAGTAATGGTTTCAAAATTCTTCTCCTAATAAGGGTCTCTGCAGCCAAGTCCTGAAAAATATGTAGGCTTGTTTCACCATACTTCGCTTGCGGGTTTTTCCTTAAAGCGGAGTTCCACACAAAAATGGAACTTCCGCTTTTCGGAACCCTCCCCCCCTCCAGTGTCACATTTGGCACCTTTCAGGGGGGAGGGGGGTGCAGATACCTGTCAAAGACAGGTATTTGCACACACTTCCGGCATAGACTCCCATGGGAGTCCCAGCGGAGTCTAAAGCCGCTGGCTTTCTGATCCTATGCACTCTGTCAAGTTTTAAATTTACAGCTGGCATCGCTAGGATTCATCAGGTCTTTGAAGATTACCTCCATTTTTTCCTGTAAATTTTCTTTTTCGCCTTGCGTTTCCGGGAGGCCTCTAATCCGGAGGTTTTTCCTTCTGCTACGGTTCTCTTGGTTTTCCAATCTATACCTTATATTTCTCTGTTCGATCTGCAATACTTCCATCTGGTGCTTCAAATCTTTTATTTCCACCCCTTGCTTGTCCACTATAGTTTCTACTTCCTCCACTCTTGTTAAAATGTGGCTCATATTCTCGTGCACGATACTAATCTCCTCTTTGAGCGAAGCCTCCAGTTTGACGAACATTTCTGCAATTTCTCCCTTAGTGGGGAGGAGCTTTTCCTGTTGGGTTTCCACTGGCATTTCTGCCTCTACCTCACTACCAGAGGGTCTTATTTCAGTGTCGGCCAATTGTCCTCTTGTCCTGATTTTAGATGGACAATCTGGGGTTTTGTTTTTAACGCCTGTTGATTTACCCGGGCTTTCTTTACTGCAATCATTCACCATATATTTTCTGATGGTTCCTGGACTTGCGTTTGTTCTAGGCGGGTTGGCGTTTGCTCCTTTTGTTGATTTACCTCTCTTTTTTCCCTTCCTGTCGTCACTTGGGAAGGAAAGGAAGAGGAAGAGGACGGCAGATAATTACGTGGTACACTTTGCCCCTTCTCAAGTCCCTCTACATCCGCCGATTAATGGCCCCCTTGCTTCTTGGTTTTAAATGGCTTTTACGAATCTTTTACTACAGGAATGCTGTGTAATCCGTTTCTGGCTGTTTCCCCTAGAACTAAGGTGGCTACAGTTCCCTCAAGGCCACCTGGTAAAATATATCACACAGCTATTTGCGTCGTCCACTAGTACATATTCCTTGTAAACAGTCCACCATCAGTATCGTACCGTATTACCAGATATTGCAAATAATACCAGATTACCAAATTAATCTCCTCACTTGATTGTTGGTCTAATTAAATTATAGTACAGTATGCTGATATAGTAAAAAAAGCAGTCACGTGTGAGATAAATTCCATGTAGCTCTTAGAAGTATCTTAGAAGTCACTTACCCTTCTTTCCAGGTTAAGGCAGATCAAAATCTTACCCACTGTGCGACATCTGCACCTCTCCTATTGAACTCCTGGGGCTTTCACCTATTCCTTGCGTCCTTAGATCTCCCTTCCAGCTGCTGTAGCTTTCTGTCTTCGGCTCCTAGAGGATGGTCGCCTCCAACTCTGCTACGTGCAGATTCATGCTTTTCTTCTCTCCTCTCCCCGCTTTCAAGCACCGGCTCACGTTGGGGAAGGCTCGGCGTACCTGATGGAACTCCCAACTGCAGTGACCGCTTACAGCTGTGGGCTCGGGCACACCGTACCCACTGCCTCCTCCCTCTGCGGCTGATATGCAGAGTGGAGGGACAGTGGGGACCGAGAGCGGCGCTCCGGGGGTGTGTGTGTGTGTGTGCGTGCGTGCGCTATAGGGCTAGCGTGCGGGCCGTGAGCGAACCCTGGCGTGCATCACGGCTAGAGGGACGCCGAGCATCCCGGGCTCAGAAACGGCAGCACGACCTCGCCCACATCCGACTCCTCCCCTGGCCAACTTAAGCCTAGTACACACAGGATGTGTCAGGTGGCATCGGCCAGCCCAGTAGAAACCGGCTGACATGTGACTCGTGTGTACTCCAGCCGGTTGGGGCATGACTGGAAAAGGTCTGATCAGATCAGTGTGTACTAGGCTTTAAAGCGGTAGTAAACCGCATAAAAAATAAAATTGGGCCCCAGGCAGTTTAAGTGATAATATGCAAAGCCCTCCAGTGGTGCGCTGTCAACGCAGAAGATACTTCCATCTTCACCCGGTCTTTCCGAGTTTGCGGGCTTTGGCGATATGAATGGCTGAGCCAATGGTCACTGTTTACGGCATGCTTCTGAAGGAACGGCACAGGTATGTAAGTCACCAGCTACATCTAAAGTAAGTAAATAAATATCTCCTAAACGGTGCACGTTTACATTACCTACAGAAAAAAAATACATGGGAGTAATTCCCACTTTAAGGTTCAACTGCCATCTATGTATGGCTTTAAGGGCCTGTTAACATTTGCACATTTAACAGATGTTTTAATGCATTCTGCATTTAGCATTTTAAAAATGCAAAAAAAAAAAAACACCAAAAAAACAAACAAAAAAAAAAAACGTGTAAATGGACCCTAAAGGGAAAAATTAGTTAAAAGATAAGTTCACCTTTGGTAACGGGTTACACCTATAAATAAAAAGTGTAACCCATTACCAAAGAACATCTTTCTGCAACCCCCCCCCAAATTTGACAGTGGGTAGGGGGATCCTCTCCCAGCTCCTGTTGTCACAATTTAAAAAAAAACGCATGGGGCCCCTCCACACAGCTGCAGCATTCATTCAGTGTTCTGGGAATGAATGAATGAAGTAAAAGTACAATCTGGCACACACACACACACACACACACACACACACACACACACACGCACACACGTTGACAGCCAGTCAGAAGGTGGGAAAACATTCAGTACAGGCTGACTAGTCTTTTCTACAGTCCCATTTTGAATGCGGTTACCATCACCTTTTCTTTCTGAACTAGGGGAGGACTATTTTATCCACCTAAATTATGTATCTGATGTAACCTGCAGGGATCAATCATTCTTTGTTTATCTATATAAAATTCAAGTACAATAAAGATATTAAAATACTTTTTTATTAAATAGAACACTTAAATATCTACAAAATTCAGCTTCATTAAAACAAGCCCATAAGTTAGAACACATGTATACAAAGTAAACATCTCTGTACAAGCAAGATTTTAATCAATCTGTCAAGCAGTGAATTTTGCCTGCTATTTCAACTAAATAAGACAAAACAAACTGCGCTATGATAAACCTATACAAATTGATCAATGAGTGAATGCAAAACCAGCAGCGACTCTCCTGAATAACAAACACAGTGTACAAAAATTGGAAAACCTAGAATCGCGCCATAAAACAAAATAATTGATAAATGGTATGATCATACACTAACCAATCTGATGAACGATCGATACCAAGATTGATAAAAGTGAACAAAAGTGTGCAAATTGAAAGTACTGGATATAAGATATTCCACCTAATGGTGTAAAAGTGTCACGCTAACGTAACAATGACAATATAATCAATAAAAAGTTCATAGTAATTGACCACAAAGAAATGATACCAGAGAGGCCAAAACATTAACCCCCTTAAATAAGTCCAGTACTAAATAGTGTCTTGAATGTTGAATAAACTTGTGAAGGGAATCCACCACCGGTGAGTAAGGGGTAGCTGCTTACCAGAAGCCCACGACCCCCCCACTACAGAGGGTCAAGGGAAGCCTGTGTAAAAGGAATTCTTGCAGGGCACGTCAGATGGATCAGCAGCTTCCATGGATTGAAAGATGATCTCATTCAATCCATGGAAGCTGCTAGTAAGAGTTTTGAATATTGAGAGCCCCTAAAGAGCTTTGGAGACCGCTGTATCATCTCTAATCCAGGTCTATAGCTGATCTATCTGACGTGCCCTGCAAGGATTCCTTTTACACAGGCTTCCCTTGACCCTCTGTAGTGGGGGGTCATGGGCTTCTGGTAAGCAGCTACCCCTTACTCACCGGTGGTGGACTCCCTTCACAAGTTTATTCAACATTCAAGACACTATTTAGTACTGGACTTATTTAAGGGGGTTAATGTTTTGGCCTCTCTGGTATCATTTCTTTGTGGTAAATTACTATGAACTTTTTATTGATTATATTGTCATTGTTACGTTAGCGTGACACTTTTACACCATTAGGTGGGATATCTTATATCCAGTACTTTCAATTTGAACACTTTTGTTCACTTTTATCAATCTTGGTATAGATCGTTCATCAGATTGGTTAGTGTATGATCATACCATTTATCAATTAAGGTATCTTGTTTTATAGCGCTATTCTAGGTTTTCCTATTTCAACTAAATGTCAGACTACCAACCATGACAGAAAATTAAAAGGGCTATGATAAAGTGGATTAAGATGGCAAGTGGAGTGGCTGCTGATTTCTAAGGCTTGATCCTTCATATAGCATAGGAGAATATTACTTCCCTTGAGCTGTGATCACATGAAGATAGACTGACATTCGTTCAAGTGCCCTGCACTGGAAGGGAGAATTTCTGCATTATGAATACTTTACAGATCTCTATTCTATATGGTTAGGCCTTATTTACATTGACATACCTCTGTGCGAAGGGCAGTCTTTGCCCGCATGGGATACACAAGTGTGCCCTTGCAGGTACTCTCATTCATGTCTACTGGGATGCAGCTGCTGATCCCAATTTGGAAGCTGGTGTGTGTCTCCGAATGCACACTATCTGCGTTCAGTGATACACACCAGCTCAGCTGTCATATTGGGGCCAGTCGTTGTGTTGTGTAGTGACTGCATCTCAACAGACATAAAAAGGATGGTCTCCATATGGATGCAAGGTATACCTGTGAAGGTAAAGATGGCTCTTCGCACAGATGTACACCTGTCTGATAGAGGCTTACTTTTAAACGAAATAGGGATATCATAAGTCTGTTTTAAAGTAAAATTCAGGAAACCACAACCACAAAAAAAAAAAAAAAAACGCTAAACATATGACATCAATAGAAAACTTTCAAAACCATTCTTTGCCAGCTGCAAATTTTAGAAGTTAGCTCCAATTTTGTTATAATTTCTACATAAAAGGCATTTTGTAACCTACTGCTAATTATGCTTCTATTTTAAACCTCAATTGCACTTTCAGATTGTGAGGAGAGGATGCAGTGTGTAATGTTTCTCCTAGACTGCTATCCCAAGACACAAGCTATACAACATAATATTAAATTAGGCGTTTAATCTCCAAAGATACTTAGAAACTGCATGAGGTAGGAGGTGAACAGAAAGACACCAAGTCGAAATCCAATTGTGAGAAAAATGAAAGAAAGTCAACAAAAAGGTCCCATAAAAATAAGTCAATCCACACTAAACATATTTGTTTTTTTGTGGATGCCTGGGGGTTAAATCACTCACTAACACATGGGGGACTACAATTGCTGGACCATAAGGCTCCTTTCACATGCAGCAGAGTCTTAGCAGGGGATCTACTAATGTATCCCCTGCTGAATTGGATCCAAACATGACGGATGTGAGGTTTTTTTTTTTTACACATCTGTGCTGCTTCATGGACACTGCAGGCCCATGCTTGCTCTATAGGGGGCCAGGTGTAAACAGCCTTCATTGTCTGTTTACATCTGGCTACCTCCTATCTGGCCAGCAAAACACAGAAAAGGATGCAGTCTTTTTTCCAGACCTGGAGGTAGGTGCGTGTAAACAGTCACTTTACATCCGTCTGTATAAAGGGCTGCATGGACCTGCCGATCAGATACTCCTGAAAAACTGACTGGCGGACATAATTGGAATGCCTCTGTGAAAGGGGCCTAAGGGAAAACTAAAGTCACACACCATTTTTTATTTTTTTATTTAAAGCAGTCACAATTAAACATAGAGTCCTCAGGAGCCCAGCAAGCTATCCCCACTAGTGCGGCAATAACCATGCTCACCTCTATTGCTCACATCTTTTCCCAGTCTTATTTCAGGTTCAAAGTCTAAAGCCCTTTGATCAGACGGGCCTGGGAATGATGCACATGAAAGTTGAAGCAGAACGTCGCACTAAAAAGGGAAGTTCTGCTTTATGTCCTCTTCTAACAGTTGTTTTGGTAGGTACCTGCTTCCACTTGGATCACCTGGGCAATTCCACTGGAAGTTTGAGCACATCACAGGTCCCAGGACACTATGGGACCATTCACACAGTGCAGCACTGCTTGCATATGTGCAGTGGAAAGCTGCAAAAAGTCAAAGCAAAACCTACTCCCACTCTGTGTATTTATGCTGAGTCAGATGCTCAAAAAATTAAAACCATTAGGCAAGCCAACAGAAAAGTCCAGCAATAGCAGCCTTCCGTTTTCTCTGAACCTTTGTCTAGCATATCAATTTTAAAGGGATATCCTCAAGCATAAAACAAATTTCCCACTTACTGTTCACATCCTGAATGCTATATGATGTCAAAGGGTTACCCATATTCAAAGTAAGCCTGCATACATAACTACAACCTTGTGGGTGCCATTTATGGAGCTATGTATTGTTCCAGTGTAGGGATATCTACATTAGGGGCATGAGTCCACTACATAAAGAACAGGAATAAAAATAGAGTAAGGCAACCTGATGAAAGGAAGCAAAACACTGAGTACATGCGCAAAAAGAATTCACAGTTCATTCTCAACAGTGCAACATTGTTTGTGTTATCAAATCAAGAAGAGCTGAGGCTTCTCAATGATCAGTATTGTCAAACAGTTCATAATAAAAAGGGACTGTCAAAGAACATAAGGGAAAATTCTACCCAATACATCTTTACTTTAGGACAGAGTGGAGTAGGATTCAATGCCTGAGTTTTTACAGTTGTCCGTGACCTGGTCCTGACACCTGGGCTATGGCTGTGAGCGGAACTGGTTACTCTTAGAAATTCATTCCCATTAGATATGGAAAATCTATTAGGATGGTGATGCCAGATTTAAGATCCCATCCAGCAGTAATTCAATTGAAATACAGTGAATGAATTTCAGATAGAGGAACCAAAAGTCCAGCTCATAGCCAAGCACTGACTGTCCCATCAAATGTAGGGGAGAGATATCCCACCAGTGTCAATCAAACCCATAAAGACTGATTACAGAACCAAGGTATCTGCACCACTCCACCAGAAAAAGTGTAAAAGTGTTATAGGTGGAGTTTCATCTTAAATAAACATCAAAGAAATGAAGACATTAGAAACCATTACCAATTAAATGTGAAATAATTTATGGTTAAATCTCTGAAATCCACATGAGAAAACAGAAGTCAAGTTTTTGCCAGAAAGTCCTCTTCACAGTCTCTGCTGTATGATGCTATGCGTTACCCTGCATCCGATTCATGTAGTAAAAAGTTGCTCCTAGGGCCCAGCTGGTTTCTACATTATTTATTTTCTTAACAAGCTGTGGAAATAAAGGTTTTAAAATTAACAGGCAAGTAAAAACAGGCAACACTTTGCTTTATGCTAAATAGCAAATCACTCAGCCCAACCCCCCCCCCCCCCTGTAATCATGAACAGAGAAAGCTCTGCTCACTGGATACCCTAAAAAAACAACTAGAATAGAACAATGTTTTAGGTGGACTTAAAGTAAACTTGTCATGTTAGAAAAGCAACAGGACTGCAATTAAAATGTATATGAAAACCAGCAATGACCTTTTGATATTTTGTTCCTTAAGCCTGGGTTCACACTTGTGCGTTACAGACACATGTGATTTGCACAGGAATCGCACAGCATTCCTGTGCACATCACGTGTGATGTGTGCGTTTTGTATGGCTCAAATCTCATCCACACCAAAATGGTGCAGGACCTTTTTGCTGCACCTGAATCGCATGGTGTGAACATCCATGCCATGCACTTCTGGCAATCGCACTGCATTTTACAATCTGTTTCGGGGTGTCGTTAATCTAACATTGACACCCACAGCAGATTGCATGGACATCTTGCGATTGCTATGCAGTGCGATGCGGGGAAAGGTAGCAAATCATTGTGAACCAGGGCTGAGGGCTGCTAAGTACACCACCACATTTGTATGAGAAGTGATACAACATGAAAGCAAGGAGACAGACCCTTGTATAAATTTTAAATAAATGGTATTTATGCAATGGGGAATATTTTTGTCTTTCTGCTTCTTAAATAAAATTAAGGGGAAACTTTGAATATCCACAGAAAAAAAGAGTTGCTTATCAAATTTACAAGCACGATTGACCCACTTCATAAAATAAGAGGTTGAGGAGATCTGCATTTTTTTTTGCACAGAGGGGGTTGGGTGTTGGAAAGAGACAGGAAGAAATTTACAGAACTGGCATCTGCTCTCCTTGTTACATTTTAATCAGTTAGCTAATATGCATGGATAAACTTTCCTAGATATGGAAAGGCACTGTCACTTAAAATTGATGCACTTTAAGTTGGAGCACATTTTTTATTACTTATTTTATTGATGATGCATTATGTGACACAGACAGCACATATGATATGAAATTGGTGCACTAATATTTAATAATTTATTTAGGTTTTTTTTTTTCGCCTTCGTTTGAGCACCTACATTGTTGTAAAAAAAAAAAAAACATTAAAGCAGAACTTCACTCAAAAGGGGAGAGACAAGTCTCTCTAAGAAGTGCAGGGTCTGGCAGAGGAGTTCTGTCCTCTCTGCTGCCGACTGCAGAGACAAGGTGGGGGTGCTGCAGGAGAGGTGCGAGGGCCATATGCAAAGACCTGGAGGTCCACATATGGCTCGCAGGCATTGTGTTCATCACATGTGGTCTAGGCGATCAAAGTGGAAGCTTGCCACCGCCGCGCCCCCCCCTCCTTTCTTTGCCCCCAAACCCTTGTCACAGGTCCCAGAATACTGTGGGACCGGTCACAAAGCACATACGCGGTATGAAGCCACAAGGGGTCACAACTGGCTTCCCGTGCTAAAGATGACTAAGACAGGTAAAGAACTAGCCTAGGCAGGATAGTGCTAGATCATTGGATAGGTAAGTGTCCTGTTATTAAAAGTCAGCAGCTACAGTGGTAGATTTTTTGTTATTAGGGTGAAGATCCTCTAACAAGAGTTTAGTCTCTAATTTTCCTTTAGTGATAGAAGACTAAATGCAAAAAAAAAAAAAAAATAAATAACCACATGACTTGCTCAGCGTTTTTAGAAGTATTAATATAGTAGCTACCTTTAGCCGTTTTTCTTTAGGAAATCCCAAATCTTGTAGAAGATGAGTAATATAGCACAAATCCATACAGATAAATGGACGGTTCCCTGATTTTTCTATATTTGTACACTCTATGAAAAAAAAAGAGAGACAGAGAGAGGAGTGATTACAAAATACTACATAGCAGTGAAGGTTACCCTGCCTTGCAGGCATTTCTCAGCTACTCGGACACGCTGCCCATTATATTTACACATGGCAGATCTTGCCTTACCTGCAGAATTCCCTATAGGATTTCTCACCATCCCTCATTTTGTTTGGCTAGCTCTATTAAATAAACTCCATCATGCTGGTTTCTGGGCTTGTGTGTTTGCACAGAGCCAGCAAGGACTTTACAGCCCTGCTCTTGGGCAACAGGGAGCACATTCATAGATTGTTCTGTGCCAAAGGTTAGGTTCAGCTTTCCTCTTTGTTTTAGGAATTTCTCAGAGTTTCCCTAGGGCAATGATGAATAAGGTATAAGGGTGCTTTCACACCGAGGCGTCGACGGGAAAGCGCCACTATTTTTACTGATGCTATTCAGCCACTAGCGGGGCGCTTTTACCCGCGCTAGCGGCCGAAAAAGGGTTAAAACCGCCTTAAAAGCGCAGCTGCCCCATTGATTTCAATGGGCAGGGGCGCTTTAGGAGCGGTGTATACACCGCTCATACAGTGCTGCAAAGATGCTGCTTGCAGGACTTTTTACTGTCCTGCAAGCACATCGCTTTAGTGTGAAAGCCCTAGGACTTTCACACTGGAGAGACAGGAGAGGCTCTTTACAGGCGCTATGTTTAGTGTTGTAGCGCCTGTAAAGCACCTCAGTGTGAAAGCAGTCCAAGGTATATTTTAAATATTCCTCACTCTTGCAGACCTCTTCATGCAGCTGGTCCCTGGAAGCCTCTTCCCCTCTCTGCCCAACTGGTCACAGCTCTGCTGTCCTTCCTTACAATGCAGGACCACCAGTCCTGCATTGTATGGGATGACATCAGACAGCTGCAACCAGTCCTGCAAGGGAAGAGGCTTTCAGGGACCAGTTGCACAAATAGGTGGAGGCCAAAAATAAGGCAATTATATCACCTTATTCGTCATCCCAGTAACCCCCTTAAAGTGGGGAAGGAGACTCATTGCAAGGATAAATGTTTTTGATCCCCAGTTCAGCATTAAGTATTCTTTTTGAAATGACTCCATGTCCCTTCAGTAGAAGTAACAAGATTTAAATGAATCTGGACAATCCGACAATTTAAAGTTCAAATCCTAGCAACTGCTTCTTTCCCTGCTATAATGATCTTATTGTTGACACACGGGAGCCATTTTTATTTCAAAACCATCTTACCTTTTTGAGCTGCCAGCTCAAAATCTTTAACCTTTACAAAGCCGCCAATCTCCGGATCTGGGACAAAGAAAAGTCATGTTACAAAGAAAATCAAAGTGGGGGGGGGGAGTAAAAGATCCTGTAAATTCATGACTCCTTCATGTAGGTTTTGGGTTTTCTTGGTACAGAGGTCTGCAGTCACAGATTTAGATTGCAGTGCCTTCTGGTGAAATCTGGCACTGAAGTGGGATTCCTATTAATAAAATGTTTCAAGTAAGGTCATAAAAAAGGATGGGAACCCCATATATGCTTACTAGGACACTGGAAGTAATGGATGCCCCCTCTTTGCTTTGACATGATGGTGCCATGAAATTACACAGAGTCTGATCATATACAGATTTGACATGGGTGGGCTTAGATTGGGGCGATTGTGTTAGTTCAGGTGATTTAACCCTTTAAATAACTATCCAAGCCTAGTTCAATAGGAATCAAGAAGAGTCTTGCTGCAGTCCAAGAATGATTGCTTACCACATGGTTATAGTGAAAGGAGCTTGGCTTTTCAGCCAAGGTGCAGTTCATCATCCAGCAGACAATGCTTCAAAGTATATTTCTAAGTAATTTCATTTTATTGTATTTTATCTCTATCGGGAATATAAAAAAAAAAGAAAAAAAAAAAGAAGAGAAACAGGAAGCCAGATACTGCACCATTTAAACTATACATGGAGCACCGGCACCCTATATTTGTGCATACAGTGCCCCTAAGAAACAGGTACTTCATTATTATTATACAGGATTTATATAGCGCCAACAGTTTCCACAGCGCTTTACAACATGGGGGGAGACAGTACAATTAGAATACAATTCAATACAGGAGGACTCAGAGGGCCCTGCTCGTTAAGAGCCTACAATCTAGAAGGGAGGGTCAAGTGATACAAAAGGTAATAACTGTGGGGGGTGACCAGATGGAGAAAATAGACATATGGTTCTTAGGCGTGGGTAGGATAGGCTTCTCTGAAGAGGAGGGTTCTAAAAGCTAATAGAGTAGGAGATAGATGGACAGATTAGGGTAACGAGTTCCATAGGATTGGAGAGGCTCTGGACAAGTCCTGGAGGCAAGCATGGGAGGAGGGGACGAGGGACCTAGAGAGCAGGAGGTCTTGAGAGGAACCAAAAGAACGATTAGTTTGGTATTTTGAGACTAAGCTAGTGATGTAGCTGGGGGCCAAGTTGTGGATGGCTTTGTAAGTAGTTGCCAGTATTTTGAATTTAATTTGTTGGGTGAGCAGAAGCCAGTGGAGGGATTGACAGAGGGGTAGCAGACACAGAGCATTTGGTAACCTGGATGAGTCTGGCAGCAGCATTCATGATAGATTGAAGGGGGGATAGACTATGTAGAGGTAAGCCAATGAGAGAGTTGCAGTAGTCGAGGTGAGAGATGACCAGGGAGTGAATTAAGAGCTTTGTTGTGTCATTGGTTAGAAAGGGGTGTATTTTGGAGAGGTTGCGGGGGTTGAGGCGGCAAGATTTGGACAGTGATTGGACGTGGGGCTTATGGCCTGATTCACACCTATGCATTTTTAGTGCTTTTTGCAGATTTGCACTACAGTCCATTCAACAAGGTTTCCTATGGAACACGTTCTGTAGTGCAAATCTGCAAAATGCAAAAAGCACTAAAAATGCATAGGTGTGAATCAGGCCTAAAGGAGAGTTCAGAGTCCAGGACTACACCTGGGACCTTGGCATGCGGGGATGGGCTTAAAGTTGTGCCATCAATTTTGACAGAGATCAAGGGAGGGGGCACGTGGGGAAGGAAAATTAATAAGTTTTTGGTTTTGGATAGATTAGGAGCATATTGCACATTGCCAGCTATAGCAGCTCATTGTAGAACTTCTCTCTACCTCAAACAAGATGTGAACACCACAACTGCCTAATGCCTGCTCCCTTTGGCAAGTTTCTGTCCAGGAACTCACAGAGAACCTACCTGCTGCCTCTCCTCCCCGTTCAGCTGGGCAAAGGTAGTGAGAAGGCAGTTTCTCCCAGCTCAATCTCCTGCTGCTAAATATCTGTAAAGATATAGCGCAGATCTGTGGCTATTTTCTGTGCTATTGTAGCAGATATACAAGTGTTATGCCGTGTACACACGAGCGGACTTTACAGCAGACTGGATTTCGTCAGACACTTCGATCGTGTGTGGGCTCCAGCGGACTTTGTTTTCTCAAAAGTTGGACAGACTTAGATTTGAAACATGTTTTAAATCAATCCGTTGAAATAGAGTCCGGTCGAAAAGTCCCCTCGTCTGTATGCTAGTTCGACGGACAAAAAGCCACGCTAGGGCAGCTATTGGCTACTGGCTATGAACTTCCTTGTTTTAGTCCGGTCGTACGTCATCACGTACGAATTCAACGTACTTTGGTGGATTGTGTGTAGGCAAGTCCGTTCATTCAGAAAGTCCGTCGTAAAGTCCATCAAAAAGTCCGCCGGGCTAAGCCTGCCGTAAAGTCAGCTCGTGTGTACGCGGCATAAGGCTGACCGCAGCCCGTGTGTTTGTGGGAGGAGTCTGGCTGCATAAAGCCTCCCCTCCGTCCCTCCTTCCCAGTCGACGGTGGCTCACGTAGGAGCGTCATTTCCGGTGACTTTCTGACATCACTTCTGGTGTTCGGATCTACAGGGAAGATCATGCGGTCTGTTCTTCCCGCTCTCCCTTCTCTCTTATAAGGCAGCGGCGTCCTCGCTCTCTGAACTCAGGCTGTGTGCCTTATAGGGCAGGTGGGGAGGGGGGGGGGTTGTTGGCACGTTCTTCCCTCCGGTTCTTGGGGTGCATTTAACTCAGTGGGCAATCCTGGGGTCCAGCACTGGCACTGTCTGCAGGGGGTTGGGGGGGGGGGATTCGGAAGGCTGTTTGGTTGCTTCACATGCTGCTTTTATGTATGCTGGTTTGTAAATCTCTGAATGTCATGTTTTCTTTAGGAGGGTTGAAGAGTACATGGACATACAGCAGTTCACACAAATTATAGGAAAAAGGGGGGTGTTCCTCCCTCCGGTTCATGGTTCGATGGGTTTCTTTGCTTTTGCTAGGAAGGTTATCACCTGTGCCACTTCCAGCATTTAACACTCCTGGTCCTGCAACACCACCACCTTGACATTTCACTGCCTTTTCAGTCACCTAGGCTACACCTTGTCTGGGTATTTCATTGGGAGTGTGGCAGCTAGTTGACGGACTGGGAGCTCAAATGGCCAAGAACTTGCCTGCATACACTGCATACCATTGCACGTATCCATTTCCCCATCCGCTGGGTAAAGAGTTATGTAAGGCTCAGAGCAAACAGATTTCATATGGGCATGGTTCCTACTACATACCGGTCATTTATGTAATTTCTACCATGGTTTTGTTTTCAAACATCTATGTCATTTCTATTGCTGTTTTTTATGTTAGCACCTATGTCCATACCGTCATACTTTGGGCGGCACCATTTTCATCACTATCACAGGTACTCTTTCCACATTAAACTGGAAGGAATTTTTTCTTGTTAAAAAAAAAAAAAAAAAACTGGAAGGAATTTCTCACATTTTTTGGTTTGTTTCGGGTCCCATTAGACACCAAGTCTCACTCCTGCTGCTTTCACGGTTTGTGGGTTCAGCTTGATTTACTTTCAGTACGGCCAGCAGGGCACCCCAGTTCCAAGGCTGGGGGCATAAGCACGTACGTCTCCACTGCATACATAGTGTAGAGGAGTCCTGGTCTTTGATTAGTTGCATACTTGTCGCATACATTTATACTGAGTGGTAGTTTTGTATGTTTATGTCCCTTTTCCAGAGTTGATTTTCTACATATCAACAGGACTCAAGTGTTTTTTGCAGTTTTCAGCCGCTTTTTCATGTATTGGTTATTTTCCTTAAGACAGATTTTCAGGGGTGGTTGGGTTCATTTCTCAAACCCAACTTGTCGGTTCATACGCGTGGTTTCGAAGTGGTAGCTTCGTGCTTCGAGTTTTTTGTTTTGTTTTTTTCTTCCCGGATCAGTTCATTCCAGGTTGATTTTCTGTTTTACCATTTCACGGTACATATCATTTCTTACACCTTGGGTCTCACAGCCATACACCACTCAAAATTCACCCATCACATCTATGGGTGCCGAACTGATTGAGATGGTCGTTTTTAATTGGCTTGTACAGTGGCAAGTCTCCTCATCCATTCCACGCTGCTTATGATTAGTTCTCTTGTAGCCACATTTCGCTACTTAATGTGCTCTTGTGGCTGAGCACATTCAGCTTCCTCGGGCTTGAATTTTCTTTGAGAGGCCACTAGGTTTTAGGGGTGTCACAAAGCGGACTGGTTAGGGTCTACACATACTTCCTGGCATTTGGTTCCCACGTTAATTTCTGTTTTCACATTCTTGTTAGCGTCACATTTTCACGATTAGTTCATAGCGGTACCACTGCAGGACTACCTATTACGCTTATAGGTATGTACAGATTGAGATGGTCGTTTTTAATTGGCTTGAATGGTGGCAAGTCTCTTCATCTGTTCTCACATGGCTCACGCTACGATCATTTCTACTCACATCAGTAGCCTGACGCGTTTTTAGGTTTCAAATGCCCGAGTTCTCGTTATTAATTTGCCCGATTACGCCTCAGGTAAGTCTGCCTGGTAAATTCACGAGGCTGACACATTTTAGTCTTGTTTAAACGTGCCTTCGTCATTTCACGTAAAAAAAAAAGGGGGGGCAACCAGGTTGGTCTAAGGTAAGTGATGGGTACGGTTGATGATTTTTCCCGGCTTACGATGTTGTTCTTGGTTTTATGCAGGTCATGTCACAGGCTGTGGACATCGAGGACTTTGCATCCATCCCCTCCTTCTCCGGCTAGGGGCTCGGAACATGGTAGCACACCCTCCTCCTTGAAAAACTGGACCGTCCCTAGACTCATGGCTGAACTGCAGCACAGGGGTATTTTATACCCGGCTTCAGCGCGCAGGGCTGAGCTGTTCAGGCTACTGTTCCCCTGTGCTTCAGGCACTAGTGCGGAGCAAGTTACACTTCGGACTGTTGCCTTATCTCTTTCTCAAATCCACGCTACCCTGAGTTCCCTGGCCTCTTCCTGCCAAGAACTGCGTGCAAGGGTGGAGGTGTTGGAGGCTCAGCCGAGCCCAGTGTCAGGACTATCTGCCACTCCAGGGACTTCTGCAGATCCCGGGACCCCCTTGGTACCAAGCCACGTACCCATAGTATGGGTCTTCTTCCCATTACCCCGGCTCATTTTATTCCTGTTAACATCAGGAAGGACATACTGGGAGGCAAAGATGTTAATTTAGCATCACTATTGATAGCTGCCCATTATAATAGGTCATACACTTGTGGCGATGTTTCGGTGGTGGTTAAGACCAGGGATCATAGGCTCACTGCAAACCTTCTATCCCGGAGTTTGTCCTGGCCTTTAGCTTATACAGAGACGTCATTTGCTCAGTGAGTCCACTCAGGAGGGAAGAGCTGGACCATTACACAGTGGTAGAATTAGGTAGGACAAAAGTATGGGGGGTCAAATTTCTAAGATCATCATCGCTCATTTTTGGCCAAGGCTGCTGCCTGTTTTGCTCAGTTCCAAGTGGCGAGGGTGTGGAGTAACAGACACGGTGTTTTTTTACCGTCATTTTGCTGGGCTTAGGTCACCAGTTTGTGCTACTTGTCAATCATCCACTCACACCGCTTACTGGTGCCCCAATTCGGAACTCCCCCTGCTACCAGGGACGTCCAGGGGTTCAGGCACTGCACTCCCGACCACAGGCCATCCAGCACCTTTTGACAAATTGGGCCGGCCCATTAATTTTCTAGGCAAATCACAAATCTGCAATAATTTCAACCTTGGTTCATGCAATTACAGCCGGTGCAGTCTTTTACATATCTGTACCAGTTGTTTCAGGGCTCACCCCAAGTCGGCCTGTACACTGAGACAGAACAAGTCCATGTGACAGGCTTGTTTAGCCTCCCATCCGTCACCATGGTTGAGCAAATTTTTGGTGGAAGGTTTCACAGGGGGATTTCACACTGGGTTAGTTTCCTTGCCAACAGGCACTTTTGAGTGTCGGAATCTGAGGTCATCTGCCACAGATGTAGAAGCGGTGGTTGTATTACTACAATCTGAACTCAGGAAGGGTTTTGTTATTGGTCCTTTCCCAACATCCCCTTTCCAGGTTTGGAGGGTCAACCCCTTGGGCCTTGTCAAAGGGAAATTTTCCAATAAATTAAAGGCAATTTACGATTTCTCAGCCACTCATTGTTCGCAGGTGCCTAGTCTTAAAGTGGTTGTAAACCCTCCTTGATAGGTTTTCCCAGATGCAATCATCAATAAGCACTGTACACATTGCTCTTTATGGATTGATGCGCATATTCGCCCCCTTATTAAAAAAAGGGCACGCTCATTGTGCCGTCAGGCCATTGATAAATGTGCATCTTCTCTCTGCGGCATTGTTCAGAGATCTCACGAGAATACAGTGTCATTCAGTTCCTGAAACACCCCATGTGACTAGCAATGTCACAGGGGGTGTAAACATCAGCATCTCAGAGCAAGACGATCAGCTGCATTATATAATCAGCTGCATTATATAAACAATTGCATTTTACATGGTTAAAAAAGCCCTACACAGTTAACAAGTGCTGAAATATATTTGCCCACTTGTCTGCGCCTCGATAAGCAGGAGATGGTTGCTTTTGCAATCTCAAGTGAAAACGAGGCTTGGCTACAACATAACTGAACATGTGCGAGATAACAGCAGAGAAAGACAGGAAGGGCGGAAGTAATCTACACTGCAGCCTCGGAAGACAGTAGCCGAGATGGCGCTGGCTGCTATAAGGAAGCATGGTTTTACAACCGCCTGGGAAAACAGTAAAATCTGAAGGGGCAAAGATTAATGCAAAATGATATGGGAAGCTGTAGCAGACTGATTTTATTAAGAAGGAGCATTTGAGGTGCTGAATTTACTTCCCCTTTAACTCTTTAATACCATCTGAGGAGTTTTCACTTAAACATGCATCGGTGGATCAAGCAATTCAGTGTATCATTGGGGCAGGTGAGGGCACTTGGCTGTCCAAAGCTGACATCGCAGACGCCTTTAAACTTCTTCCAATTCTGCCATCACTCTGGTAGTGGCATGGTATTAAGTGGAGGGGTTTTATTATTTTGCCAGCAAACTTACCTTTGGCTCCAAGAGTAGTCCCTGGCTGTTTGATTGCTTTGCACATGCACTCAGTTGGATCCTCACACACAGAGAGAGTTGTCCAGAAAGTGATCCACTATTTGGACGATTTTATCCTCATTGAGAGTGGTGATCAGGCCCCCTCTGACCTTCAAAAACTGAGATCAGTTCTTGCGCCTTTAGACATCCCACTGGCAGTCAAGAAAATAGAAGACCCAGTTACTAGACTCGCTTTCCTGGGGATCGTGCTTGATACTCAGTCCATGCAGGCCAGTCTTCCCGCAGACAAACTGGTAAGGATCAGAGAATGCATACATGCGTTCACGATCTCCCAAGTTTGTACCAGGGTTGAATTACAGTCTCTGCTGGGAATGCTGAATTTCGCGATGACAATCATCCCCCAGGGGAGGTCTTTCATTTCTAGGTTATTGTCTTTGTTACCTTCAGCTCCCAACTCTGATACTCGTGTCAGATTAGATCCTTCCGCTTTGTCAGATCTACACATGTGGGATGAATTCCTGCAACATTGGAATGGTGTTACCATGTTTATCCCTGCAGTGTCAGGGTTTTCCCCTCAGGTTTTTACAGATGCAGCGCCACAAGGGGGTATGCGGCTTTTTGTGGCTAACACTGGCTGGCGGGGCCTTGCCCAGACTAGGTTTTGTCCATTCCAGGGTTCTCAGAGATGTCAGCCTTGTTCGAAATCTACCCCATTGTTGCGGCAGCACAGGTGTGGGGTCATTTGTGGGCAGGTCAGACTGTTTTTTTCCCACAGATAATCAAGCCACGGCAGAGATAGTCAACAAGGGCAGATCTAGGTCTTTACTTATGTCTTTTGTGTGTAGGCTCATTTGGCTCTCCCTCCGATTTAACTTCCACATACACTGCAGATTCATCAATGGTATAGACAATGTAGCGGCAGATGCACTGTCCCGGTTTAATTACTCACTGTTTTTCCAGCAGGTCCCAGACGCCGATGCTGGCGCCACTTCAGCCCCACACTTTCCTCAATGATGGACTAGATACCCACTGGGCCTTCGCGGCAGCTTTAATTGACAAATTGTTGTCAGTGAACACCAGGAAGGCGTACGTCACATCCTGGAATGTTTTCCAGACCTTCCAGGCCCCGTATCCTGAGGTTGATGGCTACAGCGTTCAGTATTTACTAGCGTTCACTGCCTTTTGCCACTCTCAGCTTAAGCTGTCCCATGGCACCATTAGGACATATTTAGCAGGCATTCAGCACGTTGTCTTTACGGGACCCCAGCAGGCCATCCATTTTTTTCAGCACACCTCATTAAAGCTACCCTCAAGGGGATTCAGAACAGTAGCCCTCATGCTGTAGCTAGCAGGCTGCCCATCACGGGGCAGATATTCCGGGGCATGTCTGATTTACTTGCCAGGTCTCCCTTTGGGTTGCTGCCAGCTATGCATCTGGCATTTAATGGTTTCTTGAGGCCTGGGGAGTTTTTTTCCTGGGCTAGGATTCAGTATTCTTTTGACTTTCAGTTGCGTCTGCATATTTGCAAGACTCAGCAGCTCTGAGTCGGCACTGTCATTAGGTTTTTAAAGACCAACAATGCATGGTGCTCTGTTTTGGTCTTAGACCAGCTTGTAAGGGCAACAGCGGACAGGCCTAGGCACAGTCTAGGTGGCACAAACCCCCCAAACGACGTCTATGAGGATGAAACGCGTCGGGTAGGACCCCACTGTCGCCACTTTTCTCACAGCGCTGTTTTTATACGGATTTACATGTGAGTGTATATCTTTTTATTTCAATAAATTACATCTTTTATACGGATTCACACTATGTGGCCATTCCTTCCTTTTTCCATTTGTTAACACCATCGTTTGGCTTCCAAACATCGTCCTGAGGGATATGATAACGCGTGGTTCGTTCCATTCACTTCGCCCCTCTGGGTTCTGGCACCGTTTTGAGGGATACAGCAACTTGTGGGTCAATCCATAATCATCGCCTCTCTGAGCCATCTATAGCCACTCACCACCTAAGCCTTATCCGACCCAACTCGGCGTACGCCCTTTTGGGTCCATCCCATCTGGTAAGCCTCTTCATTTTCGGTGGTGGTGTGTTTGTCTTCATTTCAGATGCCATATATCTCTGCTTGAAATGTTTGGTTCCTGAAGACCCCCTACCTATATACATACGGATGACTCTTCTCCACCATTTACATTTGGAACTATTAATTTAATGTTTTTTCATTTCAATAGCGCTACACTTATTGTGGTTTTTTCTTTTGCAATATCTTGTTGGTTGTGTTAGCTGCTTGTCTCTTTTCAGGGCAGCTCAGAATTGTTTTGTATATAAAAGGCCTAGGCACAGTCCACTATTGCCTTTCCCTAGTGCTCCCCTCTCTACAGCTCAGTTCATGCATCATTGCCGCACCCTTCTGGTCAATTTGGGTTTGGACCCCAAGGCGTAATCAGGCCATTCTTTCAGAATTGGTGCAGCTTCTCGCCAAGGGGTCCCGTTTCATGTGATCAAAAAATTAGGTAGATGGAAGTCATTTTGCTTCTCTAGATATATCCCGGATCCTCTGGTCGAGATGTCACAGGCGTTTGTTGTTTTGACTGATTGATTGTTACAATTCAGTTTTGCAATACATTTTTGATAGCTTCATCCTACTGTTTTTTTTGCCCCCTTTTAGGCATACTGACCACAGCACACCCCAGCTCTATTTTCCATAGCTCTTTCCTTTCCTAAAACAATCCATAAGGAGACTCCGAGTACAAAGATATTTGTTTATAGGTGCAGAAACTAATATTCCTGCAATTTGAGATTTTCCAGTTTCTGACGCATATGTCACAAATCCTCTTTAACAGAAGTACACTATGTTGTTTATTTAGTGCAGGCCAAGTGCGCATTGCATGTGCACCAAAAAGATAAATAAAAAAAAAATAGGAATTCCTTAAAGTGGTTGTAAATCTTCAATTTTTTTCACCCTAAAGCATTCTACACAAAAGTGGATGTAAACCCTCACATACAGTTGTGCTCATAAGTTTACATACCCTGGCAGAATTTATGATTTCTTGGCCATTTTTCAGAGAATATGAATGAGAACACAAACATTTTTTTCACTCATGGTTAGTGGTTGGCTGAAGCCATTTATTATCAAATCAACTGCGTTTACTCTCTTTAAATCATAATAAAAACATATCCCAGTTCTTAATACCGTGTATTGCCCCCTTTAACATCAATGACAGCTTGAAGTCATTTGTGGATGAGGCTCTTTATCTTGTCAGATGGTAAAGCTGCCCATTCCTCTTGGAAAAAAGCCTCCAGTTCCTGTAAATTCTTGAGCTGTCTTGCATGAACTGCACGTTTGAGATATCCCCAGAGTGGCTCAATGATATTGAGGTCAGAAAACTGAGATGGCCACTCCAGAACCTTCACATTATTCTGCTGTAGCCAATGACAGGTCGACTTGGACTTGTGTTTCGGATCATTGTCATGTTGGAATGTCCATGTACGTCCCATGCGCAGCTTCCTGGCTGATGAATGCAACTGTTCCTCCAGTATTTTTTGATAACATACTGCATTCATATTGCCATCAATTTTTACCAAATTTCCTGTGCCTTTGTAGCTCACACATACCCAAAACATCAGTGATCCACCTCCGTGTTTCACAGTAGGAATGGTGTACCTTTCATCACAGGCCTTGTTGATGTCTCTCCAAATGAAGAGTTTATGGTTGTGGCCAAAAAGCTTAAATTTTGGTCTCATCACTCCAAATGACTATGCCAAAAGGTTTGAGGCTTGTCTCTGTGCTGTTTGGCCTATTGTAGGCAGGATACTTTGTGGCATTTGTGTAGTAATGGCTTTCTTCTGGCGACCCGACCAAGCAACCCATCTTTCTTCAAGTGCCTCCTTATTGTGTATCTTGAAACAGCCACACCACATGTTTTCAGAGAGAGTCCTGTATTTCACCTGAAGTTATTTGCAAGTTTTTTTTTGCATCCCGAACAATTTTCCTGGCAGTTGTGGCTGAAATTTTAGTTGGTCTACCTGACCGTGGTTTGGTTTCAACAGAACCCCTCATTTTCCACTTCTTGATTAGAGTTTGAACAGCTGATTGGCATTCTCAATTCCTTGGATATCTTTTTATATCCCTTACCTGTTTTATACAGTTCAACTACCTTTTCCCGCAGATCCTTTGACAATTCTTTTGCTTTCCCCATGACTCAGAATCCATAAACGTCAGTGCAGCACTTAATGAAAGATGCAAGGGGGTCTGTCAGGATTCCAGAAACTCATTGACCTTTTATACACACACACACTAATTACAAGCAAACAGATCACAGGTGAGGATGGTTACCTTTAATAGCCATTCAAACCCCTGTGTGTCAACTTGTGTACATGTTATCAGGCCAAAAATCACCAGGGTATGTAAACTTTTTATCAGGGTAATTTGGGTAGTTTCTGTTCTCATTATGATTTAAAAAGAGTAAACACAGTTGATTGATATGAAATGGTTTCAGCCAAACACTAACCATGAGTGAAAAAAAAAAAAGTTTGCGTTATCATTCATATTCTCTGAAAAATGGCTAAGAAATCATAAATTCTGCCGGGGTAAACTTATGAGCACAACTGTATATCCAGTGAAGTGAACAGCCCCAGATGATACACAGGGATGAAACAAATCTCCCTGCATAAGTTTTAACTGTATATCTGCTGTCTTCATCTTTATATACGGTTTAGAAAGTGCACATCATGTTAGGAGATTTTCTCTTCTTGTTTAGCACTGCAGTGAAGCCTGGAGATACATACAGCCAAGACAGCTGATTAAAGAAAAGGCACAGACCCCCTCTCCTTATAGGTAGAGACTTTTAGCTCTGTCCTTTGAAACGTTCAGCACTTTGCTAATCTATATATAGTGTTCTCCACAACACAAAACTCAGGCTGCTTTTATCATATGTGACGGAGAACTTGTCAGGAGTTATCAGGCTGATAATAGAAGAACGGAGCAGGAGACAACTACGGGACATAGGGCTTTAGAGAGCGATAACAAAACACTGCAAATATATGTGCCCAGCTCAAATTTCATGAGTCAGGTTTACATCCACTTTAAAGGTGAAAAACCTGTGCTGTAGCTCCCCCAGACCCCCCCATTTTCTTACCTGAACCCAATCTGATCAAGCGATGTGCACGAGCACAGTGGTTCCAGCCGCTGTCTCTATCCTCATTGGACAGATTGATAGCAGCGGGAGTCATTAGCTTCCACTGCTGTCAATCAAATCCAGTGACATGAGAGTGGGAGGGCTGCACCGAGTCACTCCTTCTGTGTCAATGGACGCAGCAGCGGGACTCAGGAGCGAGCCTGCACGGGTACCCAATGGAAAGCGACTTTCTGTGGGGACACTTGATGAAAAGGAGCAGCCTAAAGCGCCAGCGGGGCTGCTCTGTGCAAAACTATTGCATTGCACAGAACAAGTATAGGCATGTTTGTTTTTTTTATTAAAAAAACAAAAAAAACAAACGCACACACATAAACAAACACACATGAGGGTTTAAAACCCCTTTAAATTCCTGTAAATTCCTAGAGTACAAGACAGAACACAGTATTCATAGACCATGTGTTATGTGCAGACTTCAATCACCTGAAGGTAGTCTGCATTTAATTCATGGTCTATAAATACATGTTCTGTACTTTCCGATTTAAATAAAATTCTTTAATCCAGCCTCCCTCAACATGGAGGAACCCTTAAAAAAAAAAAAAACATTCCATTCTAAAGCCGAGGAAACACTATTCATTTTGTTTTTTGCAAAAAACAAAGACAAAAAAAAAACCCAAAAAACTGTCTGCTCCAGTCTGAGACACTGTACTAACCATGCAAGGCTAATACATCGATCTCCCGCGCTAAGCTGTTGCAATTGACAGGGGAACGCCCCCGATGCGCCACCCCCACCAGAACAATCCAATTAGCGCTCTCTGCCATTGGCAGCGATGATCGGGAGTCAAACAGGCAGAATGTCGGCCATTATTTTTTTGCATCAGCAAATGTCTACAGACATTCTACCTGTGTGTATGGGGCTTAAGGGAGCCCCTGCTAATAATGACTATCTACAGCTCTTGGTACATTAGCATGATGGTCAGTGGGAAGAATGATCCTCATTTGTGATCAATGGGAACCCCCTGCCCTTACAGATAGTTAAAAAGATTGTTTTTAATAGTTACTTAACTGGGAGGCAGAAATTGCTAAAGGAACCCCTAGAAACCTTTGGGGGGACCCTAGAAAGGCTGGTTTAATCAGGCCCACTGTCTGAAGCTTAATGACACCATTGACAGATCTAAAACCTATGGAACCATTGTAAGAAGAGACATACACTAAGTTAAGAGAAAATGCCATAAAAGCCAGTAGCATCTCTGGGAACAGTTATAAAAAAAGGCATGGACTGGAAGTTCTCCTGAATATCTTCATAAACTGACAACTGGAAGGCTGAAGTTTTGCAGTGCTGTGATGGAGGATTCTTTGGTGAATGTAATAAATAGGATAGTTGAACGAAATCAAAACAAAAGTTATGACATGGTCAGTGTATATAGACTATAAATTGTGATCAATTTAATGTTGCCTTGGTGAATAACGCCTACTTGTGACACTAGTGTATGCCAGTGATGAATACTTACCTATCAAATGTGTATCTTCAGCACGATCAAAATAATATGAAAAGGAATAAAAGAAGAGAACAGCCACTTCCGTAGCACGATTCACTTTGCCCTTAAGCATTTCTCCTACTCTTCTATAGCATGATTCATATACAGAAGTCGCTGCAGAAGAAAAAAAACAAAACACAATCATGGTACAGTAAAAGTACCTTTAACTTGTAATAAGATAAATATTAGAGAGATTTCCCCAACTTGCACTGCAGTAATGAAAGTATAAGAGATATAGTCCATATCATAGACTTGGAAATAATTAGGTTGGTTCACACTTACCACCCTTCTCTCCTTTCACTTTATAAGTGATTCCAGCATGTTCAAATTTTGTCATATAGCCAGGTGTCACACAGGGAGTCACCAGCTCTTCTCCAGACTGCACTGAGGGACAAAAAGGCACAGAGACATGAAATTACACATTTATACTATGGAAATGAAGAAGGTTACAGACATACAATACATCGATTGATCGATTATGGTTTCAGGTTGGGGCAGACATCAAGTCAGTAAGACATATTTCTGTTCCAAGCTAAAATTTCAGTCTGCCTTTGGTTTCTATATAATAATGCATCAACTTTCACCTCTGTTAAAGATTTTTTTCTTATTCTTTATAACAGAGGTGTCAGCAAACAATCCGGTTCCCCAGATGAAGGCACGTGACGGTGTCGTAACGCGTAGGGATTGGCTGAAAGGTTCAACACATCTTTGAAGCACAAGTGAGAGGGCACTCAGAACACCACAACCTTTATTACAATTACTCTGCCTGTTTTACGTTTTTTAAATGTAAGAGCAATACTTTAAATAAATTCCCCTGGTTTTAAATAAACTTTAATACACTAGTGGAGCCTCTGTTTTCTCCCCCTCCCCAATCTCTGTTTTATCTCCCCCAATATTGAGAGAGCCACACTGGAGATACAGAGAGTGATGGATTGAGGATTTACCACAGAGAAAGCAGAAACTTCGGTGACAGCTGCCAGAACCACCCATACTGCACTGCTGAATGCTGTTTTCTCTACAATATGAAGGTGAGGGTCCTAAGAGACCATTAGAGGATTTAAACAGCAACAGGGTTATACACCCCATCTACCTCATGCATCCGAATTGAATAGAAAAAACGGCATCCATTTATAGACTTTTCCAATTAACTCATCATTCCCCAATACACTTTATATGTTTTACAGAGTGCCTATGATCTGTTACCGATTATTTAGTATATGATCATTGAGTGATGTCCTAAGTGTGTCATTATACATACACCTGCACCAGCGTTTCAGGATTGCACATTTCATTTTATCTTTATTTATGGCATATATATGATTACTTTATTGTGGTTTTATACACAAATTTTGTTGCTATTCACCAACACTATCTATGGATAATGTTTTTAGCTAGATGCTACAGTATTGAGATTTTTATCCCTTGTAGTAACTAGCCTACATATTAGCATTATCATTGTCACATTTCAATTTATCATGCGATTTGCACATTTATAACACACATAAATAATTCATTTACTTTTACCCACTTTTAGTCTTATCTAATATTGCGCGAAATCTTTATATCTTATACTTTATTAAGTGTTGTGTGTGAACACCTTAATTTTGCTGCAGTATTATTGGTCACCCCTTATGCATTTTTATTTGTGGCACTCTGCCACCTATTTTACTTTCACATTCGACCAGCGCGAGGGACACTATTACACTTGATTTAATAATACGCACTTACCTGCCTACTTTCAGTTTTCTACTGAATGTACACTGAGCTGTGCATGAGCAAGTCAGCATGCATTCCTGATTATGACCAAGCGAATTCCAATTATTGAAACACGTTAATCTCTACCAGGTCTGCATTGATGTCATGATGACTACGATGTTGTCTGATGATTTTTATCTTCAATAAAGTCTTTACTTTTTCTTCAAACCTGTGAGTGTGGTCAAACCTTTTCCTGTTCCTGTGGCTCCTATCCAGATTGCGGACTGGACCTGCACCGTGAGGCTGAAGCATGGGATTGCTCTCACCTGGAGCAGCTTGGCTTTGCTTTCTACCAGGGTGCATTCCTGACACAATCCGGCTGTGCCAAAATGACTGACTCCCCTATGCATATCATCCCCAGCTGACAAAATCAAAAGAATAAGAACCCAGCACCTAGAGGAAAGATGACCGTTGCTAGCAAAGGATGTAACCTTTGCATTGCTGGAAGAGTTTAGTTTATTGCGGAGATTAGTTCTGCTTTAAGATATCAGCGCCATACCTGTCTTCTGTCTAACATGTATCAGTCTTCATGTGAGCAGGACTGTCACCAAAGTGGTAGTAGTGCAATACAAAGAATAACCTAAAACATGAAGCCAAGCGTGACCAATACTTGAGACCTGACCTCATTAAGCAAAATGGCACAGGTTATAGTCTGAGTTTGCAATTCCCAAGACCTTATACAAAGATCCAATACTTACAGGGTATTCCTTCTTTTCCTCCCATGATTTCCAGTCTGGCCGACATCAAGCCAAGTCCCAAGTAGCTGTGTAATATGTATAAATGGAAACGTTACTTTCCAATCTGCAGTTCACATTACTAACTCTCAAGTGATCCAAGTAGTCCAATTATATTTCTAGATGTACTTAATCATTTATAAAGGGGCGTGTTTGCTGTATATTTAAAATTTTGTTTTCAGAATTGATGGATCTTAAATTTTGAATTGCTCAACTATGAACATAAAGGTTTCCATTATCATGCTATTGCTTTGTCTTTGGTCTTGCTTAGGAACAAGTTTGGGAGCCTTCAATACATAAAAAAAAGAAAAAGAAAAAAAGAGGTTGTGACAACCCAGAAAAATATAAAACAAAAATAACGTTTGGCTGGAGCAGACTTTACATTAGTCAATACGGTCACGAATATTCATGATCTCAGCATACATTTACACATTTTGAAAAACAAAGTTATTTAGGTACTTTACAATTTAAAGCGGAGTTCTCCAGCCTTTTTTTTTAAAAAGTCAGCAGCTACATATACTGTAGCTGCTGACTTTTAATATAAGGACACCTACCTGTCCAGGGAGCCCGCAAAGTCGGCACCCCAAGCCATTCCATTCATCGGGTTTGGGTGCAGGCGCCGGCATTGCGAATAAGGGAAACCAGCTGTGAATTCTTCACAGTCAGTTTGTTGGTGTGCGGTGTTCTCTGAATGGGACCTGTGTGTGTCCCAGAAGGCAGCGGAGGGGGGGCCGGATGCAACCCCGGAAGAGACTTACCTCGCCACAGCGGCATATGAAGGAAGCCCCTAAGAAAAAAAAAAAGGCAAAAAAGGTACCAAAAAGAAAATAAATAAAAATATCCAAAAATGAGGGGGGTGGGATGATCAATTGTTTGAAACAGAGATGTCTTTTTGCTTGGAACTCCGCTTTAAACCGATTACAGCACAGACAATATAAGCTGAGAACTACAGACAGCACAGGGATCCAATTATGACACCCAACAAAAACAAGCGTCATAGTGCAATGAATTCAGAACTGGGTGGAGCAATTGCAACCACTCATATCAATGTGTGGGTTGCTTAATCCAATTATATATGACCATATGTAATATATTATAGAATATAAAACCTGTTTCTCTTGACCAAAACAGCCAATCAAATGATCTTTTAATGCTGTAATCTGCATTAGAAAAAAAAAATAAAAAAATCGGAAACTAGTTTCACTTTTCTTTACATTATTCTAAATTATCTTTCGTAAAGATGTTGATCATAACTAACCTGTGTGAATAGAGGTGATATGTGCGGTTAAACAGCTGAAAGTTGGTGATAAATCCTTGTGGTGCATTAGGGAAAGTCATCTGTTTAAAAAAGGATTAAGAAGCAAGTTGTAAAGCGCTACGTAAACTGTTGGTGCTATATAAATACTGTATAATAATAATAATAATAAAGAAGACGTAAAAAAAACACAACAAAAATTTTTTTAAAAACACCATCTAGACAGTTATACAAATCAAACGGTGGGGAGAATAAAATAAATAAATAGAAAACACAAATAAGTATAAAAATTTAAAAAAACACACACTATGCATAGGTGATTTTTGTAGCGCTGTTCATCCAACTGAAAGCCTGGATTTGGCTGTTCGATAATGGATACTACTACTGTTGTGAGAACAACATACTTCTTTCCGCATAGGAGAAAATGGATTGCTTTCAGTAAAGTGAATAAAACTGCAGCTCCACATGCTAACTAGGTAAGTGGATGGGGACACGCCACAACTATGGGCCGAACAATTATCTTGCGGTTGTGGCAAGTTCCCGCAATCCAAAATTGCCATTCACCAATTAAAAAACCCACAACAGGCATCTAGTGGCAGCTTTATCGCTACTGGAACGCCTTCAAATCTCCTTTTGTCACGCTGTGTAAAAGCGATCCACTGCATTTTGTAAGCTGATTCACTAGTGTGAAAAGAGCCTTTGAGTAACGCACATACCTGTAAAGAGACAAAATACTCCGCTCATCCTCCCACCCATGCCAGTGTTACAAAGAACTGGTTTTCCAAAGACTGCTGGCAAACTGACACTTTTGGTCATCCTCCTAGATCCCCCACAGCTCTCCCCACTGCAGGAGAGAGTAAGAACATGGATGTCAGCGGGAGGAACGAGTAAGAGCTATGGGGGATCCAGAAGATATACACCCGAAAGTCTGTTTCCCAATGGACTTTGAGAGACCAGTTCTCTGCAACGGAGCAAAGCTGACGGGCGCAGCTATTAATGGAGAGAAGTATTCGATCTATTAAAAAAAAAAAAAAAAAAAAAGAATGCACTTTGCTGAAAAAAGTTAAATCATTAGACAGAATCTCTACCATGTAAAAGTTTATTTTTTATCTTACAATTTTTATTTTAGTCCTGATCATAATAAAGAAAGCAAGTACAATTTCACCATACATTCTATTTAAGCCTTGTCATTCCAAAGAAAAAAATAAATAAATTCACATTGTACAAACTGCACTTTGAAAAGAAATCCTGGCAATCCACTATGTCAGCATTTTGCATATGTGGGACTCCTTGTAATGACAGTATGCAGCAAAACTTGGCCTCTCAAAGGAGGAACAGATGGCGCAGAAAAAAAAACAAGCACATTTTACACAGTTTTGCTCCTTCTGCTATCTGGTAGCAGAGAACTGGCATATTTTAAAGTGTATACCCCTAGATGAATCTTTGTAAGGAGCAAAATGCAATAAAGGGTTATATCGGGCAGGGCCAGATTTTGATCTCTCAGTAAAACGTACTAGTGCAAGGATATGGCGTGCAGTTTCATTTTTTAGTAAAGTATTAGTAAGACATCTGCCTGTCTACTGCAAGCTTTTGCACAGCCAGGGAGATGCCCTGGAACCACACTAGTGCCAAACTAAATCAAAATGTATCTAAATCCAAAAAACAAGGTTTTAAAATATTGATTTACCAAGTCCTTAAATGTTGCGGCTCTTTTTGTTTTCTTTTTTCAATCTTTTTTCATTTCATTTATGGTCACCTGGCAATTCTGCAAATAGCACATTTTCTATCTCTGGGTGGCTACAGTCAGTCCTTCACTGTATCTAAGGGGAGAGCCATGGTTAGTACCCAGGCTGGAATTTAAACATAAAACAAAAGCAGAGAGCTCAGCTTCAAGTGTAGTATTAGAAATTTTGTTCAATATAAAAACAGCCAAATAGGCTTGTGTTACTACTTCACCATGTGAGTGCCTATCAGTCACAACATTCCAGGAAGCCTGTTGTCAACTAGATCTTACACACTGCACAGCAGTGTATGCTAAAGAAAAGTCAGACTGCAGTGGGACAGAGAAGCCCCTGAGTACAATCAGAGCAGGCGGAATACAGCCAAGGAATCCAATGAGAAACATCATGGACTAGAAAAGTGAATGGGCGTGGCAGGGAGGTTTGAGAAAGAAGCCATGGACTTTGAAACACGTTACCTTCCCCCCCGCCGCGTCTATTCACTCCTCCAGTCCATGATGTTTCTCTTGGAATTCCTCAGCTGTTTTCCGTCAGCTCTGAGTGTGCTCGGAGGCTTCCTTCTACATCATGCGAGTGCCCATTTGGCTGGTTTTTTTTTTAAATAAAGAGTTTATTATACTATACTTAAATCAGCTCTCTCTGCTGTTGTTTTATGGGTGGTAATTTGGAGGTTCTCCCAGTGCTCACAGAAGAGCTTTGGTGAAAGGTGTTTAATAAAGGAAATCAGTTTAACCTTGTCACCCCAGACCTATGATTTTGGATATCCAGCATCTTTTATTCATTTACATGGACTATTTGCCAGTTTTTAACCTACAAACTGTTTACTTTTGAGCAATGCTAACTGATAGTGTGCTAGTGTTACAGTTTACCCCATCTAGTGTTTCTTTTGCCTGGATATGTATGCCTTGGCTCATCTCCATTACATGGGGAAGGATTAGTAGTTTAAACAAATAAAATCTCATTGTTTGTAATTTCATCTGATCTCATGGGAAGTGACCAGGGCATTGGTTTCTTGGCAAGATCAACAGATATTTCTGTACTTGCTGAAAACAAACTATCACAGCCATAATTTTTAAGGACTGGTGAGCTCCAAGATTACATTTTTGCTCTTGGGTTTATTTAGGCTTAAAATGGTAAAAGCCACAGAAGCCAAGCATAACTTTAAGCACTTGTTGATGTCCCACCCCCCTTTTTTTGTCAATAGGATTCGGGATATATACAATTTTGACTATATCAGGATTAGCGGTATTGCAAACATTGCTACACCACCACGAATTGATGCATTATTTACCTGTATATGGTAATGTTATATATATACACGTCTATTTTTGTATTCTTGTATCACACCTATTACTGTTATTTTAGTATCTAGGTGGCTTTCAGCATGACACACTTAGGTGATAATTTTGTTTGCACATTTATATAGGGAAATCTTTCCCAGGGAGCACCACTTACCTCTTACTTTCTTTTATATACAGTTAACCCCTTCACCACCCCCTAGTGTTAACCCCTTCACTGCCAGTGACATTTTTACAGTAATCAATGCATTTTTAATCACACTGATTGCTGCATTAATGGCAATGGTTCCAAAAATGTGTCAAAATTGTCCGATGTGTCCGCCACAATGTCGCAGTCACTATAAAAATCGCAGATCGCTGCCATTACTAGTAAAAAAAATAAATAAATAATAATGCTATAAATCTATCCCCTATTTTGTAGACGCTATAACTTTTGCGCAAACCAATCAATATACGCTTATTGCGATTTTTGTTTACCAAAAATATGTAGAAGAATACATATCGGCCTAAACTGAGGAAAAAAAATTTTTTTAAATATTTTTGGGGGATTTTTATTATAGCAAAAAGTAAAAAAATAATGTGTTTTTTTTCAAAATTGTTGCTCTTTTTTTGTTTATAGCGCACAAAATAAAACCCGCATAGGCAATCAATAACCACCAGTAGAAGGCTCTATTTCTGGGGAAAAAAGGATGTCAATTTTGTTTGGGTACAACGTCACGCGACTGCGCAATTGTCAGTTAAAGCGACGCAGTGCCGAATCGCAAAAAGTGCCCTGGTCAGGAAGGGGGTAAATTCTTCCAGGGCTGAAGTGGTTAAAGTAACAAAGTGCCGTATCGCAAAAAATGGCCTAGTGATGAAGGAGGAGGTAAATCTTGTGTAGGTCGAGTGGTTAATATTCTGTAAAACGTGAAATCCTGAACAAGTAATACCTTATCATATGGATAGAAGGTGATTTGTGTTGATCCGCCACCAAGATCCAGCATTCCAGACAGTTTAGCAGATGGATTTGTTAAACTCCCTGTTAAACACAACAATGTCACACAGAGTTAATATAAAATGCACATGACAGCAGCCCTTTCTACACAGTAAGTAACTAGACTGGAACATTAGCTCAATAAAGCCTAAAGATTTCAATTGAAGGCCTAAGGCTTTCTGGGAAATTGGAAATATTTTTGGAAGGTTACACTAATCTACAGACTTCTTGTTAGGCTGGCTATACACAGTAGAGCTGGCCATAGACAAATTGAAATTCGGCCAGTTGAGCAGGGACTGACCAAATTTCGATCAGTGTGTGGCCATCCCTTATTCATGATTAACTTTTTATGCACTGTAGCCAATTGGAACTAGATGTATTGAAATTCCACCTATTCAGCAGGGACTGAATCAGTGGGTGTCATCCCCTGTTTGAAGGCGATTGTTAAATCAACTTCTCCCCAAAGGACAAGTTGAAACACTTGTCGATCAGCGGCTGCAGCTGAGGATCAGTGTATTATGACAGTGCAGGATCCCGCTGTCCCAGTGGGTGGTGGTGGGAGAGGAAGCCGATTACTTCATCCACTCTTTTGTTTGTTCAGTCAGCCTAAGATTTCTACACTGCATAAGTAGAGGAATGTCCTCTTTCAGCTACTGTATTCTGACAGTCAATGCTCCTGTGGATGTCAGAATACTCACAGTGACTGCATATGATTGGCTGCAGTCACTGCTTGGCTATGAATTTTTCGCCTTGCTCCGGGTGTTGCCCACTGGGCAACCCATGACTTCAATTTCAGCCAACATTGGTCCTGTGTATGGCCTGCATACTGTCTTAATCTGCATAATAAAAAAGCACTATGGAATATATGTACATATTTCTCATGACTAACAAAACAAAAAATCACTTTACTGAAGTTAGATAATTGGATTAATCTAGTTACTATGGGCTGAGGTACCTTGCTCATTGCACAGCACTGCCATTCTAAAAATTCTAATTGCCATATTAATCCTCAGCCTTAAAAACCCTCGAGTCATAGACATGGAACAAGCAAGAACGTTAGAAAAGTCAGAAGTCATTACTAAAACTGGACAGTGCTGCAAAGAAACTAATCAAGGGCATCAATCTTTGTGATGCAGCCTAGGATGTTCTCTTATTGCTAGTATATAATCCAACTGGATGGGATCACTCATGAAGTAGAGTAGACTGCTATGGATATATGCATAGGCAAAACCCTCCTAGATAATATCAGTGGTCTCCAAACATAGGCAGTCCGGTATATGCAAATATACGGAAAAAATATTGTGCTCTCTGCTACAACTCAATTTATTAAGAACATAAAACAAATAACTTACAAAGCTGGCACTTGAACCAAGTACAAGTGCAGAGCGATCTGTACATTCACATGAAGAGATGGCTGTGGGTGACATCACGTGAGGAGGGTCTAGGAGGGCTTCGCCTATGCATATATCCGTAACAGTCTACTCTGCTTCATGAGTGATCCCATTCAGTTGGATTATATACCAGCAATAGGAGAACATCCCAGGCTGCATTGCAAAGATTGATACCCTTTATGGGCTTGTATGATTGACTCATCTGTTAATTCAGGGGTCCATGGTTTAAAGTGAGCGGCTAGCAGTATCTGTGGCGGAGGTTATACACGGATGTACCCACTAAGAGATTTCCTTGATGCACAGCTTAACACCATTGGGAGCCTGTGTCTCCCGTTTCTATGAACTTCTTTCTATATGAATTTTGTTTCTTAACACTGCACTATTGTATTTTATGTTGATCTCTGGGGTTTTGCAACATTGGCCTTAAGTGTACAGCTACTATTAGTATCAGGAACTGTTTTGCGCTAATTATATTTCCTGTTGTGTCAAAGAAACCAATCAACTTCCAGGTTTTTTTTGCTAAAGCTTAATTGAACAAACTGCAGTTACAAGCTGATTGGTTACCATACACAGCTGCACCAGATTCTGAGTGCTTTAGTTTTAGTAAATCAACCACCAAGTGCTGACATTTCCAATTCAGAATGAGATCCAGGCAGCTAGCATTTGGAGAAGAATGGCCTGCAAGTTTACTTAGAAGTGAACTATAGTTCAGGAGTTACCACTTTGATCTGTAACATACTGGTCGACTAATGTAATGGGTGGCCTCACTAAGCCACCAAGTAGAAATTAGGTGTGTAAGGGTCGAGGCATAAGCCTTCGATTTCCTTTGCTAAACAAGCTCACCTTTGTTAAAAAAAAAAAAAATTATAATTATAAGAAAAAAAATATCCCCCGGTGCTAGTCCCTAGTCCTCTAAATACATTAACCTGTGCCAACCCAACTTATCTACTCCAATGGCTATGGCATGCCCAGCTGGTAAAAAAAAAAAAAAAAAAAATAGTGCCGGGCTATCTGCACACTAATGTCTTACATTCCACTGGGGAAGACAAGGAAAGAGGCGCCTAAGTGTAGACGTTTCTTAAACACTTTAATAGTGCATTAGATTGGAAACTCACATTTAGGTGGTAAGTAAAAGCACATGGGTCCCAGCAAGGGTAAGTCCAGGTGGTGACGATCCCGCTTCCTTGGTTCTTCACGCACGAGTGCTGTCTGCATTGGAAAAAACCACTGATGTAGAAAAGCTGGCTGCAGTGGGGAGACTCAAAGCGAGGCATGAGGCGCGATAGGAAGGATGGCAACGGAGGATGATGTCACATGCGATGCGACGCGTTTCATGAGCATTCGCGCTGCGGGTATTACGGCAAGCCGCGCTCCTTTTTCAAGCAGACTACATTGGAGGGACCATACGGGGCCATTATATAGGAAATGTACAAGGGAGGGGAGGGGAGTATCACTCAGGGTGTGGGCTGAACAAAAATAAATTAGGAAATGCAGTCCAGAAAATATTTAAACACACAGGACTGCAGTTCCTTATTTATTAAATTTTGTTCAGCCCACACCCTAAGGACCGAGGAAGCTGGACTTACCCTTCCTTGCTGGGACCCATGTGCTTTTACTTACCACTTAAATGTGAGTTTCCAATCTAATGTACTATTAAAGTTTTTAAGAAACGTCTACACCTAGAGGCGCCTCTTTCCTTGTCCTTTTCAGCGTTTCTGGAACCTGGTTTCTGTTCCTATGTGATGGCAGCCCTGGACTTTTTATTCCCCACATGTCACTAATTATTTACATGGACTAATATAAACTGTGTATCCCATAACAGACTTTTAATTGTATCTGGGATATTGATGGTTCTAAGCTTTCGCGTCTTTACTTTTCCACTGGGGCAATGTAGGGCTCCCTAAAAATGAAGATGTGCAGACAGAGGTTTCCAGGTATGGGGAAGCAGCTGACCTCCCCTATGTGACAGTGCTTGGGAGTGAGCAATGTCATCCACTATGGCAAGCTCCCACAATTAATAGAATTCAGGAGTATATGCCTGCATCGGGAAGGTGGCGAGGGAGCGTAGATTTCTGAGTATACTTTGCTGGGGGGGGGGTTGGAAAAAGAATGCTTCTAATGTAATTGACCACACATACCTGTTAAAAAGTTTACTGTAATCCAAGCAAAAATGCCTAAACAGAAAGAGAAAAAAAATATTTAATCAAGTGCTTGGTCAAGTCAGAGACCTAAACTGTAGCAATTGAACATACATCACTAGACAAAACAATTCATTTATCCAAATTTGACAGTTGTACATGAATGTAAAAATGTACCTTCATCTGTGCCATTCATGATTGAAACACTGTCTTTTCCAACGAGGAAAGGAGATGAACTAAAGATATCTCTTACCTAAGCAGGAAAAAAAGAATCAATCAGCATAAATGCCTCTCTATCATTACTTGTGGCTTAAAATTACACTATCACAAGGGACATATAGGGCTGCCATTGCTGGTCTCCTAAAGAAAATGCTACCTGCATGGCTGTGTCCGATTTAAAAGGGACAATAAACTCATTTTATAAAACAAAAGCAATATACCTAAATATAACTAGAATGTGCCTTCTATCGCTCGTTTCATCTCTGAAATGCAAGATTTTTTGTCTGCCAAACTTTCTGTTCTTGAGTGCCTACGTTTGTTCTCCATGTCCCCCTGTGCCTGTGAACGTACCCACCCTTTCCTGCTGAACTCTGATATGGACTACACATCCACCTTCAGCCACATTAGGGACAAGTTTACCTTTGGGAAGATGTTATACACTCCACCCGTTTTTAGGGTGGAACACGCAACATGTAACTACTGCTGCAGCCATTCCCCGACCCACCACCTCTAGTGACAACAAACTGGGGATCCTTTCCCCCGAACTTGCGGTCACAATTCTAAAAAAGTTCTGTGAATGAACTACAAGTACCAACAAACTTTGCGTCTGTCAGCTGGTAGTTCTCAATGAACCACCAGGGCGCTGTAAAACTCTGTCTTCCTGCCAGTGTAAAACTGCTTGCCAGTACGATGTACAAGCAGACAGCTTACAAAGACAGTCTGCAGGAGTCCTGCGTTGCACCCCTGATCTGCTGATCGTGGATGCAATGCTTTGCAGGCTCCTAGTAAAAAAAAATATATATATATATATATATATATATATATATATATATATATATATATATATATATATATATATATATATATATATAAATATATAATAATAATAATAATAAAAAATGCACTTAATTTTACCAGCAAAAAGATGTGCATTTATTATTATAATTTTTTTTTTTTTACACAAAAAGGTGAGATGAACGTATCCTTTAGGCTCTATGAGAATTATAGTAGGCAGAGCAGAGCATGTGATCAGAAATAACAGCAGTGCAAGCTCTGCACCAGTAGCAGTGAGGTGCATCAATGGAGGATAATGCATGGGAGAAAAGGTCTGGTGTCACCTGTAGAACACCTCCATCCCAATATTGTGGAACAGAACACAGAAAAGTTGCCCTGGGACTTTGAGGTGAATAGGGATAGCCATTAGGCATACCAGAAATAAACAGTCTCAATATTTATTTTAAAAATGTCATACGCATATAAATAGCATAGATGGGTGTCAAGCTGATAAAATAGTACAGTACAATGTAAAAATTGGCATGGACATACAATACATATAAAATGCAATAACACAAGTATCTAATGTAACCCTACGCATTTCACGAGACAAGGCTTGCTTCTTCAGGAGTGAGTGCGTGTGTAGTATATCCAATATCGTAACAAACAAGTATATGACCCAGTGGTGAAGGCAAGACAAAAAGTAAGAGGTGTTTAAGGGTAGAAGACCCCATATTTACCAATTGGCTTGGCCAGATTACCAAATGCTGGCTTCCCACAGGATGGCAACGAAAAATATCCAGCACGGGAGCTGAGGAGGCAGAACCCAACAGGGGACAACTGAAAAGGCAGACACGGCATGGGGTCAGGTTGGGTTCTACTTCCTCAGCTCCCATGCTGGATATTTTTCGTTGCCCTCCTTTGGGAAGCCAGCATTTGGTAATCTGGCCAGGCTGATTGGTAAATATGGGGTCTTCTACCTTTAGACCCTTCTTACCTTTTATCTTAACCATCAATACTGGGTTACATACTTGTTTATCATCATTTCAGACATACTACACATGCATCCACTCCTGAAGTGTGCCTTGCCTCGTGAAACGCGTAGGGTTATATTAGATGCTTGTGTTACTGCATTTTATATGTATTGTATGTCCATGACAATTTTTACATTGTTGCACTATATTATTTTAATCGGCTTGACACCCATCTATGCTATTTATGTGCATGACATTTTTAAAATAGTCTCAATATTTAGGTTTACTTCCGGTATGCTTAATGGCTATCCGTATTCACCCCACTCAAAGTCCCAGGGCGACTTTTCTGTTATCTGTTCCGGAGAAGAAAGAAGTTCAGGGTCAGCATCAAAGCCAAAGCTTCAGCACAACAGCCAGGAACTGGCATGCTGAAATGGTAATGGCAGCCTCTATGCATAATCTTTAAGAATGCCATAAACCTCTTCCATAAAGCAGCAGATCCTCTCCCATTTACATGAAAGCAGTCTTTGCACTGAAATTGTATTGAAAGGTGAGCCCAGAGACCCCCCATCTTTCTATTGCTTTGTATGGTACAGGCCGCATTCTAGAAAATACAAGCAGCAGTAATTTCCACTCTTCTCAGTACAACAGAAATGCAATATCCCATGCGGGGAAATGTTTAAAATTAGCATCAGATCCTTACCCCAGCTGTGAAACATGGTGGAGGGAGCATAATGGTTTGCTGCTAACCTTAAAAGGCCTTAAAAGTTTTTTTTTGTAACATGTTACATCCATATTTAGGGTGTAAAAGGATACTGTGCAGCACCTGCTGGCACCCTCACTTTGACAGCAGGAGGGGGGATCCTCTCCACGCTGTCACAATTTAAAAAATGGCTGTTCAGTGCTTCGCCCACACATCCATATCATTCCTTCACAGATTTGAGAATGAATGAACCAAGACCCAACAAATACAGATTTTTTTTACCTGCAAAAACATGTGCATTTTATTTTTATTTTTTTAAGGTGAACCTATCCTTAAAAATCAGGACAATTTGTAATTATTTAAAAAAGACATTGATCCGATAACTGCCTCAAGAAATGTTATAGTAGGGAGGGCATCACTAAATGGCAGACTGCGGGCCAAATGCAGACTGTGTCAATCTCCAATTTGGCCCACCGCGGTCCTGCCATTTAGGAGCCTTTTCTTCCCCTTGCCGTCGCTCTGTAATAGTCACAAAGCCGACAGCAGGAGGCGGGGCGGTTCTGTATGGAGGGCAGAGCTGCCAAAGTTTAGCAAGCAGGTGATTGGCTGTTAGGATGAAGTGCGGTCTAAGCAACCAATCACTATCTGTCAACACCCGCCCTCCATCCAGACATGCTGTACCTTCCTCCGATCTCTGCGTATGGTAAGACAGTGAGGGAGGGAGCAAAGTTACAGGGGGTGAGGACACTTATGTAAAAGGCTGAAAAGTCATGGGAACGTGTGTCCCAAGGACAGTGATATTTGGGGGTGATGACATTTAAATTGGAGGAGCCCGAGGACTGTGATGTGGTGGGTTGAGGACATTAAAGTGGGGGGACATGAGGACTGTAATGTGGGGGGACTGAGGACATAAAAGTGAGGGGGAGGCGGAGGACTGATGTGGGGAGCAATGAGGACTGTAATGTGGGGGGGTGGCAGGGAACTGAGGGCGGTAATGTGGGGAGGGGGTAATGCAAATAGGGGCAGAGGACAGTACTGTTGGGGGGTTTATGTCAAAGAAGTGTGAGAACGCTACTGTGAAAGTGGTGGAGGGGGATGATGTAAAGGGGGACCCGGGGACACTCATCAAGAGGGGATCTTGATGTGAAGGGGGAGAAGACTGATGTTTTTTTTTTTTATGTATTTGTTTATTGAGTTTTCCATAAAAAATGTTAACATACACTTTTCAAAAGGGTACATCAGGAATGCAATTGAGTGTTATAGAACTTCTAGCCCAACATGGCCAACATAATAACATATCAGAATCAGCACCTCCATTTCCCAAACAGGGGGAGCGGTCATATAGCGGTTAACAATATTGCTTTCTAGGGACCGCGTAGGACCCCTTGCATCAACAGTACGGTTCCATTAAAGGAGGAGGATTGTCAAACACAATTAACAACCAATTTGTCTCTCATACTCACACACACACGACCTGCTACCCCACCCCACTTGTCCGAGGGCCCCAATCTGAACCCATGATAGGTACAAATATAGGGTTATATACATGAGTCCGCTAACCACTACTATTAGGATAGCGGAGTGTTTCTCCAAAATTAATCAGCAATGGCTGCCAGATCTTGAACTAGGGCAGGCTCTGCCATGTTAAATGAGCTTGAAAATGGGCAATACTTTATTCACCGTGCGGTAAAAGGTTTGTATATCCGGAGCCATAGTGTTTTTCCATTGTAACATAATTAATTTCCTGGCATAGAACAACAACAATATACGTACAAGGGTACGAGCATGTGTACTGTGGATAAAGTCATTTAACACACCGAGTAGACCAACTTCAGGAGTATGAGGTACAGGTAAATGTAAAGTGTTGTCAAAAAAAGAAAATAGGTCCTTCCAATATACTGACAAGGCAGGGCAAGACCAAAACATGTGTAAGTACTCAGCTTCCATATGCCCACATCTGGGACAGGAGAATGCAGAGTCAAAGCCCATGCGGGTTAATCTAGCAGGAGTGTGATGCAGCTGTTTTTTTTGGGCCGATATATTAGGCCGATTTTTTTTTTCTTTTTTTTTTTCCTTCATCTCATCAAATTTAACAGTTAGACCCCTTTCACACTGGGGCGTTTTTCAGGCGCTTTTGGGCTAAAAATAGCGCCTGTAAAGTGCCTGTAAAACGGCTCCCCTGCAGTCTCAGTGTGAGAGCCCGAGTACTTTCACACTGAGGCGATGCGCTGGCAGGATGTTAAAAAAAGTCCTGCAAGCAGCATCTTTGGAGCGGTGTATACCACCACTCCTGCCCATTGAAATGAATGCGCACCGCTGCCAAAGCGCCTGCAAAGCGTTTCGGCAGCGGCGCTTCAGGGGCGCATTTAACACCTTCCTCGGCTGCTAGCTGATTTATAAGCTCCCCGCTAGCAGCCGAATAGCGCCGCTAAAATGGCGGTAAAGCGCCGCTAAAACTAGCAGCGTTTTACCGTCAACGCATGCCCGCTGCAGTGCGAAAGCAACCTAAAGTGATACAGAAAATTTTTTACATTTAAACATTTATTAAACAAACCTCCAATCAGTTCACTTGTATAATTTAGATAAAAAAAAATATATAAAAAAAAACTATATCTTAAAAATAAATACACAAAAACAGGTAATCAAAACTTTTGGACGAGAAAAAATGGGCTAACTTTACTGCTTAGTTTTTTTTTAATTGATTAGTGTATTTTTAAAAAAAAAAATTGCGTTTGAAAGACCGCTGCGCAAATACCGTGTGACATAAAATATTGCAACAACCGCTATTTTATTCCCTAGGGTCTCTGCTAAAAAAAATATATATAATGTTTGGGGGTTCTAAGTGATTTTCTGCCCAGAGAAGGGAGAGAAGTGCTTCACAGAAGACTACAGGCAACTTGTATTGACTTCAGAAGTCATTTGCAAGTCGCGCTGAGTTATATCGGCCTTTTTTATCAGCACAATCGGCCGATGCCGATTAAGAAAAAAACACCAAATATCGGCCGATATATCGGCCGACCTCTATCCACGACCCCCATTAATGACACAAAAGGACTGCTCCGAGCCATCTAGGTAAATTAATGCATAATCAGCATAGAGAGATCTTTTCCATTTGCTCACCATAACATATGCCACCCACCGTCGCATTGCCAGAGCAAGAGGCTTTATGGCCAATGCAAACAGAAGCGGCGAGAGTGGGCAGCCCTGTCTCGTACCCCTCTGTAGAAAAAAAAAAAACAAAAAAAAAACCCAGATATGTCCTTTTTGGTGCATACCCTGGCTCTAGGGTTAGTGTAGAGCAGGTGAACCAAATCGATGTAGTGAAGGCTAAAACCCATCCGATGCATGGTTTTCCAAAGGAAAGACCAATTAATGGTGTCAAAAGCCTTCAGCACATCCAAGGATAACACCAGTCCGCTCTTTTGGTCAGTGACCGCCCTGTAAACATGTACATAAAAACGCTGAATGTTATCATATGTGCTCTTACCAGGCATGAACCCTGTTTGGTCCTGATGGACAAGGTGAACAATAAACTTTTGTAGTCTGATTGCTAGGAGTCCGGCCATTACTTTAACATCACTATTAAATAGTGAGATCGGACGATAGGACCCACATAATAATTTGTCTTTGTCAGGTTTGGAGAGTACAACGATCAAAGCTTCGCACAGAGGCGGCAAGCTCCCCTTCCTCCAAAGCGGCAACAAACAGAGAATGTAGTTTTTTTTTTTGCAAGGTCTTCCACATAGTGCTTGTACCATTCTGCGGGTAGACTGTCTAACCCTGGAGTCTTGTTTAGAGGGAGAGAATATATGGTCTCTGTAATTTCCTCAATCGACAGGGGTTTATCCAAAATCAGTCTGCGAGAGTCCTCCAATTTGGGAAATTGGATGGATTCAAAGAAGCCCGCCAACTCAAGCTCGGCAGGGGGCACCGGAGCAGAGTATAGGTGTTCATAAAAAGACCTAAACGCCTGGTTAATTGTCGAAGGATCCGATGAGACTGATCCATCATGAAGTCTAATTTGTGATATATATATATATATATATATATAGATATATATATATATATATATATATATATATATATATATATATATATATATATATATATATATATATATATATATATATATATATATATATATATATATATATATATATATATGTATCGTATTTATCGGCGTATAGCACACGCCGGCGTATAACACGCACCCCAAGTTTAGGAGGGAATTTTAAAGGAAAAAAAACTTTTAGCAGGAAAGTTTAAGGAAAAAAAAACTTACATTTAAATGCCCATCAATGCAGCCTCATCAGTGTCCATTTGCAGCCTTGTCCGTGTCCATCTGTAGTGTTGTCCCTAATTGCAGCCTTGTCCCCCATTGCAGCCTTGTCAGTGTCCCTCTGTAGCCTTGCCCTGTGTCGTTTGCATCTTAGAAAATGGCGCCGCCGCTTTCGGCCATTCTCGGCGGCTCTCGGCCATTCTCTGCGCTTCTCGGCCGCTTTCAGCCATTCTCGGCGGCTCCCGCAGGACTGCGAGAGGCCGAAAGCCGTCGAGAATGGCCAAGAGCCGCCGAGAATGGCCGAAAGCCGCAGAGAAAAGCCGAAAGCCGCTGAGAGCGGCCAAAAAGCTCACAATCGGCAGGGGATCAGCGTATAACACGCACCCACGATTTTCCCCTGATATACATATATATATATATATATACACACACACATACATACATACATACATACATACATACATACATACATATCATTGCTCGGGGTGCACATTGCAATGGCTTCTTTCTCTAAGTGATTCTTTCTACAAGTGATATGCACTTCAATCTCTGCATTAAGTTCTGCCTCACCTGATCATTCCTTCTGTCTCTTTACAGGTATGTGTCAGCTAAACCACATCTTCCACCGTTAACTGAAATTGGGATCTGCTTGCTGTCTCTGTGTGTATGTGTTGGTATGTGGCCTTCTCTATCTATTGCCCTGTGTGCACAACCATGACATTATTTGTAGCTCTGGACTGTCTTACCTAAGTTTTATGTGTTGATCTTATCTTGGCCTCTGGCCTTTTGCTTTCCTGACTTTAGAAGCAAAAAGTCCACTTTTGATTGTTAGGCATTCTTATAGTCACTCATGATTAATTAACGAACTTCAACCCCACCCTTATAACAGTATATATTTGAGCATCCTTAACCACTTGCCGACCGCCTCACGCCTATATACGTGAGCAGAGCGGCACGGGCAGGCAAAATCACGTACCTGAAACGTGATTGCCTTCCCGCGGGTGGGGGGTCCGATCGGACCCCCCCCCCGGTGCCAGCTGCGGTCGGCATTTGGTTGGGAGCTATGACAGACGAGGGGGAGGCCATCCGATCGTGGCCCCCCCCTCGCGATCGCTCCCAGCCAATGAGAAACATCCCCTGCCTCTGTATAGTACACAGAGGCAGAGGATGTGATGTCATCTCTCCTCGGTCTGGCAGTTTCCGTTCCAGCGCCGAGGAGAGATGACATGTAAGTGCACAAAACACACAAACACACACACACACACACACACACTCAGTAGAACATGCCAGGCATACATTACACCCCCGATCCCCCCCCGATCACCCCCCCCCCCTGTCACAAACTGACACCAAGCAGGTTTTTTTTTTTTTTTCCTGATTACTGCATAGTGTCAGTTTGTGACAGTTAGCAGTGTTAGGGCAGTGAGTGTTACCCCCCTGTAGGTCTAGGGTACCCCCCTTACCCCCCTAATAAAGTTTTAACCCCTTGATCACCCCCCCTCACCAGTGTCGCTAAGCGATCATTTTTCTGATCGCTGTATTAGTGTCGCTGGTGACGCTAGTTAGGTACGTAAATATTTAGGTTCGCCGTCAGTGTTTTATAGCGACAGGGACCCCCATATACTACCTAATAAATGTTTTAACCCCTTGATGGCCCCTAGTTAACCCTTTCACCACTGATCACCGTATAACCGTTACGGGTGACGCTGGTTAGTTCGTTTATTTTTTATAGTGTCAGGGCACCCGCCGTTTATTACCGAATAAAGGTTTAGCCCCCTGATCGCCCGGCGGTGATATGCGTCGCCCTAGGCAGCGTCAGATTAGCGCCAGTACCGCGAACACCCACACACGCACCGTACACCTCCCTTAGTGGTATAGTATCTGAACGCATCAATATCTGATCCGATCAGATCTATACTAGCGTCCCCAGCAGTTTAGGGTTCCCAAAAACGCAGTGTTAGCGGGATCAGCCCAGATACCTGCTAGCACCTGCGTTTTGCCCCTCCGCCCGGCCCAGCCCAGTCCAGCCCACCCAAGTGCAGTATCGATCGATCACTGACACTTTTTTTTGTAGCGTTTTGGTGAACTGGCAAGCACCAGCGGCGTAGTATACTCCGGTCGTAGTCAAACCAGCACTGCAGTAACACTTGGTGACGTGGCAAGTCCCATAAGTGCAGTTCAAGCTGGTGAGGTGGCAAGCACAAGTAGTGTCCCGCTGCCACCAAAAAGACAAACACAGGCCCGTCGTGCCCATAGTGCCCTTCCTGCTGCATTCGCCAATCCTAATTGGGAACCCACCGCTTCTGCAGCGCCCGTATATTCCCCCATTCACATCCCCAACCAAATGCAGTCGGCTGCATGAGAGGCATTTATATATCCTCCCGAGTACCCCTACCCAACGAACCCCCCAAAAAAGATGTTGTGTCTGCAGCTAGCGCGGATATAGGCGTGACACCCGCTATTATTGTCCCTCCTGTCCTGACAATCCTGGTCTTTGCATTGGTGAATGTTTTGAACGCTACCATACACTAGTTGACTATTAGCGTAGGGTACAGCATTGCACAGACTAGGCACACTTTCACAGGGTCTCCCAAGATGCCATCGCATTTTGAGAGACCCGAACCTGGAACCGGTTACAGTTATAAAAGTTACAGTTACAAAAAAAAAAAAGTGTAAAAAAAAAAAAAAACACAAACAAAAATAAAAAAAAATAGTTGTCGTTTTATTGTTCTCTCTCTCTCTATTCTCTCTCTATTGTTCTGCTCTTTTTTACTGTATTCTATTCTGCAATGTTTTATTGTTATTATGTTTTATCATGTTTGCTTTTCAGGTATGCAATTTTTTATACTTTACCGTTTACTGTGCTTTATTGTTAACCATTTTTTTGTCTTCAGGTACGCCATTCACGACTTTGAGTGGTTATACCAGAATGATGCCTGCAGGTTTAGGTATCATCTTGGTATCATTCTTTTTAGCCAGCGGTCGGCTTTCATGTAAAAGCAATCCTAGCGGCTAATTAGCCTCTAGACTGCTTTTACAAGCAGTGGGAGGGAATGCCCCCCCCCCACCGTCTTCCATGTTTTTCTCTGGCTCTCCTGTCTCAACAGGGAACCTGAGAATGCAGCCGGTGATTCAGCCAGCTGACCATAGAGCTGATCAGAGACCAGAGTGGCTCCAAACATCTCTATGGCCTAAGAAACCGGAAGCTACGAGCATTTTATGACTTAGATTTCGCCGGATGTAAATAGCGCCATTGGGAAATTGGGGAAGCATTTTATCACACCGATCTTGGTGTGGTCAGATGCTTTGAGGGCAGAGGAGAGATCTAGGGTCTAATAGACCCCAATTTTTTCAAAAAAGAGTACCTGTCACTACCTATTGCTATCATAGGGGATATTTACATTCCCTGAGATAACAATAAAAATGATTTAAAAAAAAAAAAAAAACGAAAGAAACAGTTTAAAAATAAGATAAAAAAGCAAAAAAAAATAAAGAAAAAAAAATAATAAAATAAAAAGCACCCCTGTCCCCCCTGCTCTCGCGCTAAGGCGAACGCAAGCGGCGGTCTGGCGTCAAACGTAAACAGCAATTGCACCATGCATGTGAGGTATCACCGCGAAGGTCAGATCGAGGGCAGTAATTTTAGCAGTAGACCTCCTCTGTAAATTTAAAGTGGTAACCTGTAAAGGCTTTTAAAGGCTTTTAAAAATGTATTAATTTTGTTGCCACTGCACGTTTGTGCGCAATTTTAAAGCATGTCATGTTTGGTATCCATGTACTCGGCCTAAGATCATCTTTTTTATTTCATGAAACATTTGGGCAATAAAGTGTGTTTTAGTGCATTAAAATTTAAAAAAAAGTGTGTTTTTTCTCCAAAAAATGCGTTTGAAAATCGCTGCGCAAATACTGTGTGAAAAAAAAAAAATGAAACACCCACCATTTTAATCTGTAGGGCATTTGCTTTAAAATAATATATAATGTTTGGGGGTTCAAAGTAATTTTCTTGCAAAAAAAAATAATTTTTTCATGTAATCAAAAAGTGTCAGAAAGGGCTTTGTCTTCAAGTGGTTAGAAGAGTGGGTGATGTGTGACATAAGCTTCTAAATGTTGTGCATAAAATGCCAGGACAGTTCAAACCCCCCCCAAATGACCCCATTTTGGAAAGTAGACACCCCAAGCTATTTGCTGAGAGGCATGTCGAGTCCATGGAATATTTTATATTGTGACACAAGTTGCGGGAAAGAGACAATTTTTTTTTTTTTTTTTTTGCACAAAGTTGTCACTAAATGTTATATTGCTCAAAACATGCCATGGGAATATGTGAAATTACACCCCAAAATAAATTCTGTTGCTTCTCCTGAGTACGGGGATACCACATGTGTGGGACCTTTTGGGAGCCTAGCCGCGCACGGGACCCCGAAAACCAAGCACCGCCTTCAGGCTTTCTAAGGGCGTAAATTTTTGATTTCATTCCTCACTACCTATCACAGTTTCGGAGGCCATGGAATGCCCAGGTGGCACAAACCCCTCCCAAATGACCCCATTTTGGAAAGTAGACACCCCAAGCTATTTGCTGAGAGGTATAGTGAGTATTTTGCAGACCTCACTTTTTGTCACAAAGTTTTGAAAATTGAAAAAAAAAAAATTTTTTTTCTGGCCTTTCTTCATTTTCAAAAACAAATGAGAGCTGCAAAATACTCACCATGCCTCTCAGCAAATAGCTTGGGGTGTCTACTTTCCAAAATGGGGTCATTTGGGGGGGGGGTTTGTGCCATCTTGGCATTTTATGGCCTTCAAAACTGTGATAGGTAGTGAGGAGTAAAATCAAAAATGTATGCCCTTAGAAATCCTGAAGGTGGTGCTGGGTTTTCGGGGCCCCGTACCCGGCTAGGCTCCCAAAAAGTGCCACACATGTGGTATCCCCGTACTCAGGAGAAGCAGCTGAATGTATTTTGGGGTGCAATTCCACATACGCCCATGGCCTGTGTGAGCAATATATCATTTAGTGACAACTTTTTGTAATTTTTTTTTTTTTTCTTTTTTTTGTCATTATTCAATCACTTGGGACAAAAAAAATAAATATTCAATGGGCTCAACATGCCTCTCAGCAATTTCCTTGGGGTGTCTACTTTCCAAAATGGGGTCATTTGGGGGGGGTTTGTACTGCCCTGCCATTTTAGCACCTCAAGAAATGACATAGGCAGTCAGAAACTAAAAGCTGTGTAAATTCCAGAAAATGTACCCTAGTTTGTAGACGCTATAACTTTTGCGCAAACCAATAAATATACGCTTATTGACATTTTTTTTACCAAAGACATGTGGCCGAATACATTTTGGCCTAAATGTATGACTAAAATTTAGTTTATTGGATTTTTTTTATAACAAAAAGTAGAAAATATCATTTTTTTTCAAAATTTTCAGTCTTTTTCCGTTTATAGCGCAAAAAATAAAAACGGCAGAGGTGATCAAATACCATAAAAAGAAAGCTCTATTTGTGGGAAGAAAAGGACGCAAATTTCGTTTGGGTACATCATTGCATGACCGCGCAATTAGCAGTTAAAGCGACGCAGTGCCGAATTGTAAAAAGTGCTCTGGTCAGGAAGGGGGTAAATCCTTCCGGGGCTGAAGTGGTTAAGGGGTGAGCACATTGCTCGGGGTGCACATTGCAATGGCTTCTTTCTCTAAGTGATTCTTTCTACAAGTGATATGCACTTCAATCTCTGCATTAAGTTCTGCCTCACCTGATCATTCCTTCTCTGTCTCTTTACAGGTATGCTCCCACATGGCAGCGATCACATCGGGAGGGGGAGGCAAGGCAAAAGGGAATCACACACAAACATACAACACACATACCAGCAAACACTCAAGCAAATAAAAGGAGGACATTTGAAATAAACACCTCTACCCAAGTTTGACCCCTGCCCGGCTCCAAAAAAAACAAGGAGCGGGCCTAAACCCCAAACAGCCAATAAAGGAAGGGGACCTGGCCTATACAGCCGAAGTCAATGAACAAATGTTAGATCAGTCAGTGATCAAAAATGAAAGTAACGGTAGCAGCATAGTCTCCCTTGTGGAGATCTATAGCCTCTTGTCAGAGCAAATCATTTTGAGTACCTGTCTCTGCAACGATTCTTGAAGCTGTAAGTGAAAAAAGTAGGGGTAGAATTCACTACCAAAAGGAGAGCCCAGTTCAGGTGCCAGATGCCTGGTTAAATGACCAGGTTGTCACAGGGATTCAAACCAGGAGAGAGCATTCACTGGGGTTTGAAAGAAGTGCACCTGACCTTGATAAACGATCCGCAATGTGGCAGGAAACAATATGGAGTACTGAATGGCTTTTCCCCGAAGCAGTTGCTTGACATGTTGGCATTTGGCCCTTGATGCACAAACGGTAGGGGAGTAATCAGGGAAGAAGGACACTGTCACGTTGTTGATCTTGGGGCTCCCTTTCAGGCGAGCAGCGTGTAGGATGGCGTCCCTGTCCCAGTAGTTGAGTAGACAGATAACCATGGTGCAGGAAGGGTTGCCTTCAGAGAGCGGTCTGCCAGGAACTGTATGGGCTCTTTCCAGGGCAAACCAGGGGGATAGGCAGTCTTTCCCAAATTCCTGGGTAAACCAGCATTCCAGGCAGGATACCGGGTCAGACCCTTCGACCCGCTCAGGGAGGCCCACCAGTTGCAGATTGTTTCCGAGCAGACGGTTTTCCAAATCATCCACTTTATCTTCCAGTGATCTTATTTTGGTGCCACATGTTTTAAGAGCAGGCATGAGAGGGTGAACAGTGTCCTCCAGATCACTAATGCGTCGTCCGTGTCAGAGACCAGACCCGGATCTTGTGCATGTCCTGGCGCATTATTGTTATGTCTAGTTTAAGTTCCAACACCTTGCCCAAAAGATCTGAATGGATTTAACTTAATAATCTTGAGAACATCCAGCAGAGTAAGTTCCGGGTCTACTTCCATGCCATCCTCGCTAGGGGAGGTCTGGGATAGCGGAGCCGGTGGAATGGGGGCCCGAAAGGAGGGTGGTGGAGAGGAGTCCGGCTCTTCTCCAAACAATTCTGTCATGGATGCATGTGGAGCAGCGGCCATCTTGTCCGGAGCGCGTGGGGATATTCATTTTGGCCAGGGGCTGTTGCTTCTTGCGATTTCCCATCCACTAAAAGCACAGAAGGGAGCACAGGGCCTTCACCAAGCAGCCAGGTAGGAAATCAGCCAAGATACAGAGGCAGGTACACAGGATCAAGCAGAGGTGATCACGGAGCTGCTAAGAAAGACGTCCGCTCACATGGTGCATTAGGCTACGCCCCGGGGACTGTGATGTTTAGTGGGGACTGAGAACGCTGATGTAAGAATGGGTTCAGATCTGTGGGTAGGTCAGCCCAAGAAACAGAGAAAGAAATCTTTGACCTTTTTCTTTTTCCCAAAAAAATCGCATCGCACCAAGCTGCATGGTGCTGCAGGAAGATGTGGTTTGGCACATGCGAAAATGTGCCACAGGTGCAAATATCATATTCGGACCTCTGCTGGAAGAAAGTTTTACTGACCGGATCTTGTGAATTTTAATTCAATACCCGTGTAGTAGGGTGTCAGGGTGCTGTTCAGCCACCTAGAGTTTGAGGCTGGGTTCACACTGCTGCCAGATGCTTGCAGCAGGGGTCCGGTGCGTCCCTGTTCTGTTTCAGGGACGAATCAGGGTCCAATTTTTAGCTGAATTTGGCCCTGAAAACATAGCCAAAGACGCACAGGACTCCTGTGCAATTCCCTCTGGAGATGTGCTCCATTGAGAGCCGGTCAATAGCTCCTGTCATGCAAATTGGATGCGGGGAAACCCACAGCCAATTCGCATTAGTGTGAACCCAGCCTCATATAGACAAACAGTTTTCCTTCAATGAATCCCTTGATCATCGACTTCTTCCCTGTGAACCAATCGTTAGGTCTTAAATACTTTTGCAGCCAAAGGACAGTTTCAGGTGATTTTAATTTGGTGTCCATGGCAGTAGCAGCTTTTTCTTTGATTTAAAGTTTAATATGGGTTGACAGGGTAATGCTAAAAGTCAATTAACCAAAACCCATGATTAAATCAACTAAATAGATTAAACAAAGTCTATTCCCACCCTATGTGCCTAGAGTAATGGATTTTATTGATCCAAGACATAAAGCTCACTGATGTGTTCAGATGGTGCAAACACCCCAGTGTACCGAGTACTGGAGATAATCGCTGTAAGCATCGCCAGCTTGCTTTATACAAAACATTGCTGAGAACCAAATTAACGGGTGGGATTCCCTTACATACTACACTATGTATACCTCTGCTTTTTCCAGTGGGCATGCTTCCAAGTGCAGTCACGGTTTCATCTTCCTTTTATTTACTGAGCTAAGTGTGGTAAGGCTTGTGTGTACAGGGCAATGCAGCATGCATTCAGGTTGCATGCTTCAGAGTACCATTTATGGGCTTTGACAGGCTTTCGTGTGTGTTACAATGTTTTTTTTTCCCTTTCTGTTCAATAGCAAAGCAAAAGCAGCTTGATGCAGGTCAGAAGTAAGTCAGATGGCATTAAAGGGAAACCCCACTGACAGCTGAATGAGTCATCGGTTGCTAAGGAAGCGTTGCCCCCGTAATTGCTGGGGTTTTTTTGTATACATTTTAGCTGTCAGTGGGGGAATCAAACTGACAATTGAAAGAACCGAGCCTGAAAATATTGGTTTCAAGTATTGGAACATTTGCAATGAGTGCACACATACACAGAAGACACAAAGCAGTTACCGTATCCAGCAGCTTCTGTGCTTTCTCCCCTGGTAAGAGACGTAATCCCGCTGTGGCTTTCAAGACAAGTGGTGTGGAGCTCCTGAGGTAATCGGGTATTTCTGCCACTGCAATATCCAACAGCTCCTTTATTCCTACAGTGCACTGAAAAAAGTACAAACAATGTAAATGAAGTACACACCTTTCTACGGGTATAACTATAGTTTGGTACAGCGACATGAGAAACCAATGGTCTATACAATAGTCTGAAGTCTATTTTGCAAGCTTAGTTAGGAAAGGTTTCATCCTCATCAAGCTTCATTATCTCTGTTGGAGTCAGAGTCACCAGAAGTCAGGTGGATTTGATTTAAATCACTAGTAAAATGGCTCGATTTAAATTATTATTTTTAAAATCAAAAATATGGGCAGAGGTCAGCTCCAAAATATTTCAACCTAACATGGTGCCAACATCCCTAAATTATATGAAATAGATAGGTAGAGGATATGGGACTTTAAAAGGTACATTTGACGTGAAGAAAAGAAGAATAATAATATGCTCAAGTCTAAAAAGTTTTATTATTTATTACAAAAAAATTGATATAAAGAAAGGAATACAGTATAGACCACAGTCATAGGCACATACACATTTGCCCATCATTGACAGCAAAGAAAAAGAGCAACTGTCATCTTTGTCCCGCAGCAGCTTCTCCTCTGACCCGCTGTTGACTCACCAACTGTCCCATTCACTTTAATGGGAGGACTGGTGATGCGGCAAGTGACACAACAAGGTGAGGAACGTGGCGGCAGCAGGTGAGTGGATGCCCGCTAACAGGTGCTGCCATAATAGATCTGAAATGACAGGTGCTCTTTAAATGTAAGGACTTATGCTTGCTGGTAGTTAGAATCTTAAATTTCATTTTGACTGCTTGCCCTTCCTCCTCACACTTAGAGCCTGGTACAGATGCATTTATCTTCAAACAATCATACAGTTTGTAGTGTACATAGATTTGCAAAAACAATGGGATAAAGGAATATTCCTGAACTTTGTTTTATCTCATGGTTACTGTGAAATTGTGTGAATGCATCAATGCAGTCCAGTGCATGTTATCTCAGCTTGCAGAGCTTGGATTCATTGAATGAGTTTACCAAAAATGTAAATATTGCAGAATATACAGCCTCGTGCTACATAACCAAGCTCCATTTCATGCTGAATATACTAAATTAGTAATGTAATCTTAAATAGAAAACAATCTTTAGTTTGATTTTTACTCCAAAAGCATTTTATTAAAATAAATTTGATTTAAAAAAAAAAAATCTGAGTTAAATCAAAAAAAAAAATATCGATTTTTATCCACCCTGCCAGAAGTTTGAAAGCTGCTGTTAGATTTCACATCCATTTCTTTAAAGGAATGTATACCAGTGTTAAATACAGCCTCATAGTTAAAAAGACAACTTCACTTTTAGTGTTGGATTTAAAGATTGCCCCTTTTTCATGAGTACATAATTGCAGCAATGCTCCCAAGTTCTTCCCTGTATAGCTTGCCTGATGTAGTACATTCTCCTTAGTCAAGGCCAGGCATTTGCACCTGTGTACTGTGGTCCACACTCATTCACATGAACGACTCTGTATTTCATTTCGAGCAAATTTTTTTGCCCCATGCATAGGAATTTACAGGGGCTTTACAGAAAAGGCTGTACACTATTCGTTATATCTATAAATATAAAACAAAATAAAAAAAATAATAGATCGCAATTCATCCAGGAAAATCACTGGTACATTTATTTTATATAGATGGGGCAAAATCAAATGTTCACCTTCTATTTTCTTCACAGGTCAAATGTTATTCAGTCATTTAAAATAGAGTGGTTTACAGGAAATACTGCATTATAGCCACTAGATAAGCAGAAAAGCATAGGAATAAATGATCCTCAGCTCCATCTAGTGGCCATAATGAGGTATTTCCATAGACCACTACTTTTTTTCTCAATGGATAACATTCAACTTGTAGAGAAAACAGAATTTTTGATTTTGCCCCATCTGCACAGAATAAACCTGCTAGCAGTTTTGCTGAACAAATAGCTATACTAACTTTTTACTTATAAATACACCCCTATATGTGGGGGATTCATAATGGTAAACTTTAGTTAACCACTTGTCGCCCGCCATATAGCAGAATGACGGCGGCAAAGTGGTTTTGACACCCCGTCTGGGCATCATATGACGTCCTCAGGATATTAAGCCATCATCACGGCGATCGTTGTTGCGGTGTGTCAGTCTGACACCCTGCAACACCGATCTAGGTAAAGAGTCTCTGACAGAGACTCTTTACCACGTGATCAGCCGTGCCCTCCGGACGTGCCGGAGGGCACGTCCCTTCTTCATCAGAGCTGACTGCTGAGCTCTGATGAAGGGACGTGCCCTTCGAAACGCGTTAGCTGGTAGTGATGCCTGTATGTTCCTCTAAGACCTTTGGAAGGCTTCGCTCATCATAACTGCTTGCTGCTAGTCGGTGTTTGAGTTTTACGGCACCCGGTTTTACAACTGCTTGTGAGTAATTTCTTTTATCATATTATTCTATAAATATTTTACAAAGGATAATGCACATGGCCGGTGCGCCCCTCTCTCTTTTTATTTCTTTGTCTGCTAGGATTTCCCATCCTTGAGGGCAGCAAGGCCTGTGTCGTTTTACCATCTGTCTGGTTGACCACTTGTGTGCAGGAGTCATTTTCTTTTTCTGTTTCGGTTAAATACTAATCTGTGCCCAGGCAGCTGCCAATCAATTCCCAGGCAGCTGCCAATCAGTGCCCACTCACAATGCCTACCACTGCCACCGGGGATGCCCATCAGTACCGCCTATCAGTGCCGCCTATCAGTGCCACCCATAAGAACCCATCTTTGCAGCCTTTCAGTGCCCAGTGTCACCTATCAGTGCCCATCAGTGCCGCCTATCAATGCCCATCAGTGCTGCATATCAGTGCCACCCATCAGTGCCCGCTCATTGGTAACACCTCATCGGTGCCGCCATATCAGTGCCCATCAGTGAAAGAGAAAACTTACTTATTTACAAAATTTTATAACAGAAACAAAAAGCAAAACTTATTTTTTTCAAAATTTTAGCAAAAAATAAAAAACTGCAGAGGTGATCAAATACCACCAAAAGAAAGCTCTATTTGTGGGAACAAAATGATAAAAATGTAGTTTGGGTACAGTGATGGATCACTGCGCAATTGTCATTCAAACTGCAACAACGCTGAAAGCTGAAAATTGGTCTGGGCAGTAAGGTGTATAAGTGCCCGGTATTGAAGTGGTTAAGCATAGTTTCAGTTCTAAACACATTTAAAAGAGGTTTCTGTTATTTGACATGGTTATGCAAATATTAGTGTAGTCCGTCATCTGTGGAGAAAGCCTTGATACATCCAGACAGTTTAAACAGTTCATTTCATGGTACAAGGGACTTTGTTTGACTTGATATTCTGTTAAATGTGTGTACTAACTAACCAAGCAATGTGAATTTACTTATATGCACGAAGGTAAAAAACCATCAGCCTTTACAACAACTTAAAGGTAAAACACTCTACACTACTTGTTGCAAACCAAAGGCTGCCAGTTAAAATCTGTGACAAGTGGAGGGCTTGTCTATGGACGCACACAGCCCGGCTCGGGAGTGTGCCTGCACAGGTGACCCCATAGCAAGGAGAGGAGGAGTGGAGAGCACCAATGAGGAACCACTCTGCAATATCACTGCACAGAGCAGATAAGTATATCAAAAAAAAAAAAAAAAAAAAAAAAAAAAAAAAAAGAAGAACACTATAATATCACTTCAACTAAACATTTTTTTTAATCAGCACAAGGGACTTTACTTCCAATCAGTGTGAAGTGTCCCTTGCACTATTTTTTCTTCGATCTTCCCCTACCCGCACAGCCTTAAACTTCCAGAGGTTAATATGAGCCGAGGGCCATGTCATAAGCACCTCTCAAGAATGCCGACTGTGCCCCCCCCTCCTTTCCACCTGCCTCCTCTATTAACAGGAGGTGTACTATAGCTTCTATAAATCAAGCAGAATCTAGGAATGGATGAAGTGGACCTTTCATTTATCCACCCTTCTTCCATTCATAAATTGGTTTCTACTTCTTTTAATGGAGGAGGCAGGCAGAAAAGGTGGGTATGGTTGGGCATTCTTCCTGCTGTTCTTATAACCCCCACTGCACCAAAAGATTGTAATGAACACTGATGCAGAAGACAGCAACACAAAACACTATGAACTGATATCCCTTGTACTGATTTCTTTTTTTTCTAACTCACAGGCTTTAAGCAGTTACAGCCATAGTTCTTTCTTTTCTTATGGGATAAAGGTTTTATATAAATGAAGCACCCCTGCCAGTGGCAACCCTCTAACTGCCGCTTTTGTTGGAAAGTTTGTTCTTGTAAAGAATATGTAAACCCAACATTATATTCCTGATATGTGCCTGATGTACCATGTAATTGGTACACAAAAGTATCCTGTTCTCTTTGTATTGCTTCCCTGGTGTTCCTGCCAGTAATTCTGCTTTCCCATCAAAAGCTGACCATGCTAGGCAGACAGAAAAGCATGGCCCAATCTCTGGCTGTGCTGAGCACTCAGTCCATACCAGTGTACACACATAATAGTGTGTATGTGATCACTTCTAAAAAATGGAGAGGTATTCATAATAGAAAAACCAAAACATTTTGGACAATTTCATGCACCCATCTTTGTGGGAACAGCCCCTTCCTGTTCCAACATGACTGAGCACCAGTGAACAAAGCAAGGTCTATAAAAGACATGGATGAGCGAGTTTGGGGTGGAGGAACTTGACTGGCCTGCACAGAGCCCTGACCTTAACCTGATATAACACTTTTGGGATGAATTAGAGTGGAGACTGCGAGCCAGGCTGCGTTGAAATTCCTCAGATATTGCCACCTTTAAAGTACAGTCTGATATATTGAGAACTAGGTTTATAGACAAAGATTACGATCCCTTCTTGGTTGATTAAGAATTCCAACATGCTTTGGACACAAACAGGGAATCTCTACTAGAAGAGACACCCAGAGGTGAACAGGGGGATACTTTCAAGTGGTCTATGGTGACTGCATTTTCTATTCAGCACAAGCAGGTTAGAGCTATTCTCTCTACACATTGGGGTAGTCTCAAAAATGATCGAATTTTGAACACCGCCCTGCTAGACCAAGCGAAAGTTATTTTCAGAGGAGCTCCCACCTTAGAGTAAAATAGCTCCAAATATCATCAACCCCCCCATACGCTGGCCTCTCTTTCACAAGATGGAGGGTTTCTACTCATGCAGAAAGTGCACTGTGTGCCAGCACAACTCTGGGATAGGACGAAAAACGGTTTCTTTTACGTCCTTGGTTACCCACAAACAATATTCGATCAAACAGTTTTGTACATGCACCACTAGCCACGTTGTGTACTTGATCACTTGTCATTGTGGGAAACAATACGTGGGCCGTACCATCAGTTAGAGTGGCTGAACACATTGCCCTTATTAAGAGCGGAGATACCAAACACACTGTTCCCAGGCATTATAAACTGCACCACAACTGTGTAATTGAGGGGACACGATTTGTGGTGATTGATAAATATGTTCCCCCTTGGAGAGGTGGTGCCAGGACCAGAGGGGTCTCTCGTTTAGAGACCTTCTGGATCTATGAGCTCCGAACACTTTTTCCGTTTGGTATGAATGTCGATCTAGACATTAATTCCTTCATCAATAGAGCTTGAAGGCCAGATCAAATGCATTTTTCTTCTTTCTTCAAATTTTTGATCTTAAGTAAATTTTTTTAAATTTAATATCTTTATACTTACCCATGTTTTTCTCACATATATTTGAATTTTTCACTTCTGTTCAAGTCTTTCTATATGCAAATATGATTATTATACATCAATACTTTCATAGGTGAACGCATAGGTTTCCAATTCATGGTTTTGACATGATTCTATTTTTTATTTACGTCACACATTTGTTCAGCCATATATATCCACTACATGGTGAATTTTTTATTTATGAGTTGTCTATTATTATTTCGGGGGAGTTCATTTCAGATGGGATCATTTTTGAATATTTTTAAATATCTTTTATGACCATTTCTCATTCCCCCCTTTTTTGCAGACATGCTTTTGCAGGCATAGTTTTTTGTGCTATTTTCCTAAGTAACATGAGGACACATTTAATCTATACCATCCACACAGTGGCGTTTTGACCACATATTTATTATACATATTTTTCCCCTATTGTGCCGTCTACTTCAGACTCACCGTATTTACATACTTTTTGGTTTTCACATTTATTTATTTTTTTTCTCATTTTTGATTTCATGGGCTAATGTGCCTCATACACACACCAATATGGCACTCAGATTCTAAAAGATGCTGTCGGCCGATTGGATGTACGACGCCACCTTGCATCGCCGCAATACGGCCTTTTGTGACTAGATGCACGGTACAGTACTTCTACAGTACAGCCTTCTGAGACGCCTCCCACTGGGTTGGAGGTGACCATGGCACTCCTTCAGGACGAATACAATCGACGCATTACGGCTGCCTGACATGCAAGCTAAAGCCGGAGCCGTCACGTCACTTCCCCTTATTCTATTATTTATTTCATTTCAATATTGGGCAGATACACTGTATGTATTCATAATACTCATTCTATTGTGCACCCTTTGAACACCAATGTGGGGGATATATGTGGCTACAATGTGCATTCTATTTGATACACTTCCGGTATTTGACCATAAGGGCCCCAAAAGGAGGCGTGGAACGCACGCCGAGCGGCCATCTTGCATCAATACTGGAAGTGGCATTGTTTACATGCTGTTTGCATTACGAGTCGACCCTCCATTAAGGGATCACACTATCTATATAAACCTTGCTGGCTGCAGTGGGGGGACCCCCCAGACGATGTCCAAGGAGATGAAACGCATCGGGTAGAACTCCACTGCTGCCATTTTACTCATACAGCGCCGTTTTATCCTTTTTTCATGTGAGTGTATTTCCTCTTTTTAAATAAATTGGTACACATTTTATATGGAGTTACACTATGTGGCCTTCCTTTGTTTTTTCCTATTTGCTATAATCTTCTTCCATTGTGGGCATCACCCCTGAGGGACATACCGGTTCACAGACCATCTCAAGATCTTTCTACAACCGTTACGGAAATCCATCAGCCGTTCATTATTCAAGCCTGTTTGACCCAATTGAATGTATGTCCTTTTGGGTTCAAACGTTCCGGTAAGCTCCCTATTGTCGGTGGTGGTGTTCCCTTCATTACAGATGTCACGTGCACACTGATATACCTATGAAATCATATTTGTATTGAGGACTGTCACTAACTTATAGGAGTCACACATCCACTGAGGACTTTCATTTTGTTGAATGCATTTTTCTGTTGCTTTTTTCGAGTTTGTTTTGATGATGTAATGGTCTTCTTAGGCCATCTTATTCATTCTTATATTAGCGCTACACTTACCGTATTTATCGGTGTATAACACGCACTTTTTCCCCCTTAGAATCAGGGGAAAATCGTGGGTGCGTGTTATACGCAGATCCCCCGCCGATTGTGAGCCTTTTGGCGGCTCTCGGCGGCTTTCGGCCATTCTCGGCGGCTCTCGACCGCTTTCGGAAATTTTCGGCAGCTTTCGGCCGTTCTCAGCGGCTTTCGGCCATTCTCGGCGGCTCTCGCAGTCGCGCATGAGCCACCGAGAATGGCCGAAAGCGCCCGAGAGCCGCCGAGAATGGTCGAAAGCGGCCGAGAGCCGCCGAGAATGGCCGAAAGCCGACAGGAGAGGCCGAGAGCCGCCGAGGATGGCCAGGAGCGCCCAAGAACGGCGGCGCCATTTTTAAAAGCCAAAACGACACAGGGCAAGACAGATGGACACTGACAAGGCTGCAATGAGGGACACGGCTGCAATCAGGGACAAGGTACAGATGAACACTGACATGGCTGCAATGGGGGACAAGGCTTCAGATGGACACAGACAAAGCTGCAATGGGGACAAGGCTGCAATGGGGGACAAGGCTGCATGGGGGACAATGCTACAGATGGACACTGATGAGGCTGCAGATGGACACTGATAAGGCTGCATTGATGGGCATTTAAATGTAAGTTTTTTTCTTAAACTTCCCTCCTAAAAGTTTTTTTCCTTAAAAATCCCTCCTAAACTTGGGGTGCGTATTATACGCCGATAAATACGGTATTTTGTTTTCTGATTTATGCACATATCCTACTGGCCGTGTTAGCTGCTTATTCTTTGGGGCAGCGCAGAATTGTTTGTTTTATTGAGACTGCGAGCCAAGCCTTCTCTACATCAGTGCCTGACCTCACAAATGCACTTCTGAAAGCTGGTGGCATTTCATTGACGATATTTTTGCCATTTGGCGGGGCAATGTTGAGTCTTAAAGATTTGATGGAATGCTTGATTATTGTCCTGGAATACAATTTAAGATAAATATAGGTGGGAGGTCAACTCTGCAGGGTGAAATGTATAGTTAGTGACGAAGCCTTGAAAAGGATAAGATTGGAAGAGATGTGTCACAAATTTAGAGAACGGGGATACCCTGAGAATATCATTACACAGGAACTCAGGAAATTACAGCATGATGAGATGAAGGTAGCTATAGGGAAACGAAAACAGGTGGTGAGAAGATTGCCCTTTTCTATGCAATTCCATAGCTACAGTGAAGATGTGTTCAGAATTATTAAAAAAAAAACAAAAAAACACTGGCCCCTACTTCAACGAGCCTCTCCACAGATAGAAGATTTACAACAGGCACCCATGAAAGCGTATAGGAGAAATAAGACACTTAGAGATTCACTGGCGCGGTCAGAATATAGGCCTAGGGAGCATGAAGTAAAAATTGAATTTTTGGGCAAAAAGAGAAAGGGTTGCTTTCCTTGCCTTAATTGTATCCAGTGTAGTTTAATAATGAAAGGTGACCATTATATACATCCTGGTAATGGTGAGAAGGTTATGGTGAAAGGTTTTCACACATGTCAGTCCTCTTATGTAATCTATATTTTAACATGCCCATGTAACTTAATATATGTTGGGGAGACCACGCAAAAAAAAAAAAAAAAAAAAAAAAAAAAATCAAGGACAGGATTGCTCAGCATCGTTGCACCATCAGACATAAGCAACCAGGTTTGCCAGTTTCTAGGCATTTTCTTGAACAGGGACACAAAGATTCAGATTTGAGATTTATGGTCTTGGAGGAAATACTTAGACAGGGGAGGGGGTGACAGGATACGAAAACTGAAACAAAGAAGTATGGTGGATAAACAAATTACGCTCCCTGCACCCTGAGGGAATGAATAGGGATTATGATCTATATCATTTTCTATAGAAATTGTGAGGAGTGAATCTCATGTTTCTTTTCAGATTGAACAGAGCCATACAGAAAAGAAAACACGGAGTATATTTAGAGATGGAGGACCATGGAAATAGAATGCACAAAGAGAAACACAGATCTATTTTTTGTTTTTTCTTGGGATATGACATGACTAATTCCTCTTAGTGTAAATATGTACAGGAATTTAAATTAGTTCTCATATTAGGAGGTGAAGAATTAGATGAGCAACAGAAGTTATTTAGATCCCAATATTTATATATATATATATATATATATATATATATATATATATATATATATATATATATATATATATATATATATATATATATATATATATATATATATATATATATATATATATATATATATATATATATATATATATATATATATATATATTTATTTATTAGATTCAGTCTGTGGAGGGTTAAATGAGAGTGGCAATGGAATTATAGGTTACACCTGTGAGGTTAAAACCCTGTGGTGTTGGTATAAAAGCCAGATGAGGTCTTTTGTAGATTGTTGCACAAGGCCTGATGAAGAGCATGGTATGCTCGTAACTGTAGAGTAGCAGCATTATATTGTCATGTTTTGAAGAGCAATCAGATAAAAATATTTTTGCATTGGAGAACGTGTCCTGTCGTCTTTTTCTATTGAATATTGGTGGAGGATTGGGAGCCCACCATGACACTAAACTAAATAAAACAGAGGAACAGAGGAAGTAACCCACCCTATTTTTGGTACGTATGTATGTGAGATCTCTCTCTCTCTATATATCTATATATATATACCGTATTTATCGGCATATAACACATACTTTTTTCCCCTGAAAATCGTGGGTGCGCGTTATAGGCGGATCCCTGTAACTTTTTGTTCGGATTGGAGCGATCGCGGCTTTCGCCGCCGTCATACACAGCCGTGTGCAAATTCAAATATGGCGCCGAGACTGCAGGGACTCGGCGGAGCGGAGATACACATACCCAAGAGTCCTCGGCTTTTCTCGGAGCCGCTCACAGTCCCGCCTGGGCGTGACTGCCGAAAAAAAGCAGAGGACTCTCGGGTATGTGTATCTCCGCCGAGTCCCTGCAGTCTCTGCGCCATATTTGAATTTACACACGGCTGTGTATATTGGCGGCGATCGCGGCGAGCACTGGGGCAAGGCTGCACTGGGGCAAAGCTGCACTGGACACTGGGGCAAGGCTGCACTGACACTGACAAGGCTGCAGATGGACACCGATAATGCTGCATTGATGGGCATTTTAATGTAAGTTTTTCTTCCTTAAACTTTACTCCTAAACTTGGGGTGCGTGTTATACGCCGATAATTATATATCTATCTCTATCTCTATATATCTATATATATATATATATATATCTCTATCTATCTTTTTTTTAATTTGTTTATTATTTGTTTATTTGTCGGACTTGTTCACTCGTGGTGTAGATTACCATATGCCCATGCAGGGCTGTGTACTTGCATGGGGATGCAACATGTGTTCAATGCATCTTGGTGCAGGCAATCATTGATGTCTATTGAGACACAGCTGCTGTGTCCCAATATGACATCTGTGTGGGTGTGGGTCCATGAACGCAGACACCCACACAGATGTCATATTGGGACACAGCGGATGTGTCCATGCAGCCACTGTGTCCCAGTAGACAGAGATTTGTTTTTGGGTTTAATGCCACTATAAAAGGTAAGGAGCGTGGAAGATTTAAAGTATTTGTATATTGCATTCTTTATTGTTGTACTCATCTAGATTGTGAAACGTTGTTGCTAGGTTTCTAATGTTCGTCACTATATAAAAAAAACAAAAAAAAAACACAACAACACACAGCTAATCAATGTGCATGTGCTTACAGGTCACTTGTAACCTCAAGGTTCTAATTAATGGAAAAAAGGATAGACTACATTCTCATTTATTAGCTCATGGTCATCATATCCGTAGGCATTGCATACTAATAAGTCACTTTAGTTAGTAAACAAGGTAATCCAGAGTTGATATTCAAGAAAAACAAAGTGATACATTCCATGGAATGATTATTATGCAGATTTAATCACCCAGGAGGTTTAGTTTAAACAAGAATCTTTTTAACTAACAGTCAACTTTAAGATTCACCCAAAAGAGGAACTTCCACTGATCCGCTTCCTCCCCCCTCTGTTGCCACATTTGGCACCTTTTGGGGGGGGGGGGGGGTACTTGCAAACAGGTACCCTTCTCCACTTCCAGGAGATGGCACCGCAGCGCAATTAGAAAGCGCAGCGCACTACGCGCATTAGGGAACGGGCTGTGAAACTGAAAGGCTTAATTGCCAATTTCCCTTATGAAAAATGGTGGCGCAGTACCCGACAGCTGATGCGAAAATCGGCTGGGGTGCCGACATCGCGGGCTCCATGGACAGGTAAGTGCCTATATATTAAAAGTCAGCAGCTACAATATTTGTAGCTGCTGACTTAATTTTTTTTTTCCCCTGGCAGAACACCACTTTAAAAGTGGAACTAAACCCTCCAAATCCTTTACAGCCAAGGAAGTGGCCATGTTAGCTTTTGTTTGATCTGCAGTTGCTTTGGTGTTGCTCATGTGATCAGTTATGACACCAACCATTTGATGGCTTGGCAGTCCAGTTCAGAGTACAAGCAACTGTGACAGTCACTCACAGCATGTCTTGAATATAATGGTTTTGGGAAACCGTTAAGTCATTGTTTTTTTTTTAAATGTTTATTCAGATTTTATTTTTGAAAAATGTTATAGCAAATTGCAAATAAAAACAAAAAAAAAAAAATATTATATATATATATATATATATATATACATATATATATATATATATATATACACATATATATATATATATACACACACATATACATATATACACACACACACACACATATAAAAAACACACATACATACACAGTAAAGTGTTCAGACCCCCTTAAAATTTTCACTCTTTGTTATATTGCAGCCATTTGCTAAAATCATTTAAGTTAATTTTTTCCCTCATTAATGTACACACAGCACCCCATATTGACAGAAAACCACAGAATTGTTGATATTTTTGCAGATTTATTAAAAAAGAAAAAAACTGAAATATCACATGGTCCTAAGTATTCAGACCCTTTGCTGTGACACTCATATTTAACTCAGGTGCTGCCCATTTCTTCTGATCGTCCTTGAGATGGTTCTACACCTTCATTTGAGTTCGGCTGTGTTTGATTATGCTGATTGGACTTGATTAGGAAAGCCACACACCTGTCTATATAAGACCTTAGGCCCCTTTCACACGATCGGACCGTTCAGGTCCGCCTGTCAGTTTTGACGGCGGACCTGAACGGGCGATCCATGTTAGCCTATGGAGCGTCGGATGTCAGCGGAGACATATCCGCTGACATCCGACCCCGTCCGATCCGCTAAAAGCAGACGGATGGCTCTACGTCCAGATCCGTCGCTGGCGGATCGGATGAGATCTGACGAAAACGGACACGCTGTCCGTTTTCGTCCGATCCCTCCATAGGCGGCAGCGGCGCCTGACAAGCTCCTCCCCGCTCAGTGAGCAGAGAGGGACCTGTCATCCGCCGGCTCAGCGGAGATCAACGAACAGATCTCCCGCTGGGCCGGCGGACCGAGACGGGCTCCGTAGAAAACGGAGTCCGCCTCGTGTGAAAGGGGCCTTACAGCTCACAGTTCATGTCATAGCAAATGAGAATCGGGAGGTCAAAGGAACTGCCTGAAGAGCTCAGAGACAGAATTGTGGCAAGGCACAGATCTGGCCAGGGTTACAAAAAAATTTCTGCTGCACTTAAGGTTCCTAAGAGCACAGTGGCCTCCATAAACCTTAAAATGGAAGACGTTTGGGACGACCAGAACCCTTCCTAGAGCTGGCCGTCCGGCCAAACTGAGCTAGCGGGGGAGAAGAGCCTTGGTGAGAGAGGTAAAGAAGAACCCAAAGATCACTGTGGCTGAGCTCCAGAAATGCAGTCGGGAGATGGGAGGAAGTTCTAGAAAGTCAACCATCACTGCAGCCTTCCACCAGTGGGGGATTTATGGTAGAGTGGCCCAACGGAAGCCTCTCCTCAGTGCAAGCCACATGAAAGCCCACATGGAGTTTGCTGAAAAACACCTGAAGTACTCCAAGATGGTGAGAAATAAAATTCTTTGGTCTGATGAGACCAAAATATAACTTTTTGGCCCTAATTCTAAGCGGTATGTGTGGAGAAAACCAGGCACTACTCATCACCTGTCCAGTACAGTCCCAACAGTGAAGCATGGTGGTGGCAGCATCATGCTGTGGGGGTGTTTTTCAGCTGCAGGGACAGGACGACTGGTTGCAATCAAGGGAAAGATGAATGCAGCAAAGTACAGGGATATCCTGGACGAAAACCTTCTCCAGAGTGCTCAGGACCTCAGGTTTACCTTCCAACAAGACAATGACCCTAAGCACACAGCTAAAATAACGAAGGAGTGGCTTCACAACAACTCCGTGACTGTTCTTGAATGGCCCAGCCAGAGCCCTGACTTAAACCCAATTGAGCATCTCTGGAGAGACCTAAAAATGGCTGTCCACCAACGTTTACCATCCAACCTGACAGAACTGGAGAGGATCTGCAAGGAGGAATGGCAGAGGATCCCCAAATCCAGGTGTGAAAAACTTGTTGCATCTTTCCCAAAAAGACTCATGGCTGTATTAGATCTAAAGGGTGCTTCTACTAAATACCAAGCAAAGGGTCTGAATACTTAGGACCATGTGATATTTCAGTTTTTCTTTTTTGATAAATCTGCAAAAATGTCAACAATTCTGTGTTTTTCCTTCAATATGGGGTGCTGTGTGTACATTAACGAGGGAAAAAAAAAATGAACTTAAATGATTTTAGCAAATGGCTGCAATATAACAGAGTGAAAAATTTAAGGGGGTCTGAATACTTTCCGCCCCCCGCTGTGTGTGTGTGTATAATATATATATATAAATATATATATATATATATATATATATATATATATATATATATATATATACACATATACATACACACACACACACACACACACACACACATACTGTGGAAATGCCTGAAACTTCCCTCTTAAAGTTAAGGTGCGCGTTATACGCCTGTGCATGTTACTCTGATAAATACGGTATATTCCTTGGAATGGGCAGAAATCGTTACCCCTAGATATTTGATCCTTGTGTCCACCTTAAATTGTATTACAACGGGGGGGGTTCTGCAGAGGATCCAATGGGAGTAATACTGACTTCTTCCAGTTGATCCTAAGACCGGAGAAGATGCCAAACTTTTCTATAGCAGACAGCGACCAATGATTCCTGAGTGACAGCTAAATATAGCAAGATATCGTCTGCACACAGAGCTTTTTTTATCCTCATATTTACCTCTGCGAAAACCTCTCACCCCCGCCGTTTGCCTTAACATAGCTGCAAGGGGTTCTATTACTATCAAAAAACAAAATGGGCAATAGTGGACACCCTTATCTATTACCACAGAAGAGAGTAATTGAGTCTGCCATGCTCCCGTTAACTCTTCTAGAGGCCTTGGGTGTTGTATATAGGAGCTTAACCCAATTACAAAAAATGTTGCCAAAGCATTTAAAGTACTTCCCATATGCAGCACCATTCTATGCTGTCAAACGCCTTAGTAGCATTTAAAGACAGCAATTTGGACAGTTTATGCAGACTCGCAGAATTGTAGCAGAGTGGACTATGTTGAACAGAGCAATCTTTTAATTGATAAATTCAAAAGAAAAGGGTTACCCCGATGAGGTGATCATGCAAGCCTTTAACCAATATTTTAACAGTGGTCAGAGGATGAGAGACTGAATCCCACCTAATAGTTGTCGTTTCATTAACAAATATAATCATAACTTTTAAAGGAATTAAACACATTCTGAATAAATATTGGAACACCGTAGAGAAAGATCCCAAATTAGCCCCAACGCTACCAAAAGCCCCGCAGATCATCTAGAAAGCTTGCAATCTTAAGAATGTTTTAGCCCCATGTAAGTTAAAAGATGAGGATAAATTTGCTATATGGCCCTCATTTGACCATAGAATTGGCAGCTTCCAATATAGGAAGCCACTTTGTTTGACATGTTCATTCAGATTACATGGTCAGACCTCCTTTCAGGACTCTGCAGGTACCGTTTACCTCAGTTCATTACATGCTCCACAGAGTACGTGATATATGGGTTGACATGCACATGCAAGCTGCTTTACATTGGGCACACTAAAAGAACCCTGCGAAAAAGAATTAGTGATCATTGCAGGCTCACTGCAACAGGTTCACCTGATCATAGCATACCCCGTCACTTTGCCCAAAAAAGAAAAATACTGCAGACCTAAAAGTTTTTGCCATGGAGTCCATACCATCCAGTCTAGATGAAAAAGAGGTTGCTTAAACTGTGTATTCAGGAGACATACTGGATATACATATATTTTAAATAGCTCATGGTATCCTCCCAATCCATCAGCATAGATCCCACTATTATTGTGTTGGAACTTTGGCCTCACAGCAAGAGCTTAGCATCTAGATGGCATTTGACTGATTTGATCTGACAGTGTATGGGTTTGTTCACACGTAGGTGTGCCCAATACATTAATGTGACTTTATCACACTATTGAGATCTTACATGTTTCAATGGGTCATTAGGACAAGGTTCCTCACTGCGCTGTATACATGTTTTAGTGCAGGCTAGTGTAAACTTTATGTTAAGGACTTTCTGCGGCTATGTACACTACTTGTGTTCCAGGATGTGGTTCCTGAAGGTGCAGCATTGTTGGATAAATACAAAATATGTAAGGGTCACATCAAGCAAATCAAAACCTTCTGTCATGCAGATTTGCATGACCAGGAATGCACAAAGCATTTAATACTTGTCTATCTATGTATCTATGGAACAGTGGGTTGTGATAGCCTACAGCCAATAAGAGGTCTATGCAAGACATCTTATATAAAACCTATTACTCGACTTTATACTGGCAGATGCTTAGAAACCTCCACTATTAGATAGCTAAAAGTAGCAAGGGCCTCACTGAAGATAGGACATACTGAAGTACTAGCTGTAAGGCTAATTGGGGTCAGCACTCCATAGTCACTAGACCATCTTCAGTGTTCAAAAAATTGGCACTTATAACTTACCATTATATTCTATAGCGCAGTAAACCCAAAACCATTGGGGGGGTGCCACATTCCATGCGATAGTCTGTCTGTAATTTGATTGCAAGCTTTGTGCTGAATTTTGAGAGGCTGGGAAGAGTGGATTCTTGTAAACCCTGTCTACAAACCTGAGTACTGAGAATTCATGGTTAGCTAAAGGTGTATTAAAGAGACAAAGTCCCCTAGCGGCACGCTGCCAATGCTGACAGGGTTTCAATCTTCACCCAGTTTTCCTTCTGGGTTTGCAGGCGCCGGTTCTTTGAATAACCGAGCCACGAGGACATCACTGTTTACGGCACAGGGCGTTGTATGCGCCAGTGACGTCACTGGTTGCAGAGACACTGAATATCTCCCAAACGGTGCATGTTTAGGAGATGTTCCTTGTACCTACAGGTAAGCTTTACTAGAAGCTTACCTGTAAGTAGAAGTTTCCAATGGGACTTTAAGAACATTAGCGTACAAAGGGATCTGTATAGCAATTATTTTAAGTCAAAACTGGAGGTGCCCCCTGCAGGCGGAAATGCAGAATCTCACTCACACACAAATATATATTTTTATTTATCACACACACAATCCTGCGCACAGCTGCCGCCTTGTAGCAGTAAAAGTGCTATAGGGTGGTCAGCAAGTGGTTAACAATCTAACAAAATGGCACATACAAATGAATGTGCAACTAAATTAAAGTGGAGTTCCGCTGAAAAAAAAAATATTAAAAGCCAGCAGCTACAAATACTGCAGCTGCTGACTTTTAATATATGGACACTTACCTGTCCAGGGAGCACGCGATGTCAGCAGCCGAAGCTGATCTGTCCTTCGGCTCTCGGCTGCTGCCGCCGCCATCCTTGGTAAGGGAGTAAGGAAGTGAAGCCGCGCGGCTTCACTTCCTGGTTCCCTACTGCGCATGCGCGAGACGCGCTGCGCGTCCTCTCAGGTCCCTGCTGTGTTCTGTGTCTCACAGAATACAGCGGGGGATGACGGGGTAGGTGTCGGAAGTTGCATAGGTCAGCGCAGCGGTGAGCTATGCCAGGAAGTGGGAGCAAATACCTGTATTAGACAGGTATCTGCTCCCTCCTACCCCCAGAAAGGTGCCAAATGTGACACCGTAGGGGGGGGATCCAAAAAGTGGAAGTTCCATTTTTGGGTGGAAATCCACTTTAAGCAGTACCTCTGCTCCAGCAATACAATGTCTGCTAGCTCCCTCGTTGGCAACTTCACCCAGCTTTCCTTTTGCAATCGTTGTCTTCAGCCACCTTCATTGACAAGCCTAGAATGATGCAACTCCCGCACATGCACACAGTTGATTCATCTCAGCACCAAGACATGCAGAGCTGCGTGTATAATCTGAAGAAGTTTGCTAGCAGGCAGAAAGGCAAGAAGCATTTACCCTAGGTTCACACCTATGCCTTTTTTTTTTTTGCATTTTGTAGTTCTCAGAAACGCACTACAGTTCATTTAACATGGTTTCCTTTGATGACGCCCTGTGAGAGGGCGAAATGCATTGACGTGACACACTTCCGGTTCTGATGTCATTTCTGGTCTTGTGGGAACGCTGTTAATAGTGTTTGCTGCATCCCAATTGTTTCAATGCCCGATTTTAACTTACTTTTGTAAGTATAACCTTTTATGCCCAATAAATTTTCAATCTTAGCATACTTCACTATTGGTCCCCCCTTTTTCTTCCCTTTTGGGTACCTGTTTTTCGTATGGCTGAGTATTAACATTGAAGGATCGTTTATCATCTCATCAGTGAACCTACCATCCTGCAACATTCCTTGGATATCGTTACAAGCCTATACTGCATCCCAGACTGAAAAGCTGGGCGTCATTGTGATTTGGTGAGTGGGGACACATGTGGGGGTGTCTTGGTACACCTGAAAATTGTTCTGCAACATTTTCTCTGCACTTTCCGCACACCAGACGTGAAGCATGCCCTGCATTTTTACACACTATTTGTGAAGCACCTTCATAGTTTTGTATGGACTTTATGTTTTTTGTTATCACTTATTATGGGTTTTTGTTTGCGAGCGCTGTATTTATATATTTTACCACCATGGTTTCCTATGGTACACGTTCACATCTATGCGTCGGGAAGCCGGCCATAACAACTGATGAGTCATCAGCTGTCAGTGGGCTTCCCGCTGAAATCTGAATGTAAACAAAAAACCACCGTGGAGGTCCACACCAGACCCACACAAGGCCCTTAGGGTCTAGTATGAATTTAAAAAAATAAATCCACCTGAGCAGGTCAGGAAATGGAGGGAACGAGCAAGCGCCCACCCCCCCCCCCCCCGCCCCGCCCTCCTGAACCATACCAGACCACATGCCCTCAACATAGGGGGTAGGTGCTTTGAGGTGGGAGAAGGCCTTGTTGATGGGGACAAGGGCCTCTTCCCAACAACCCTGGCCGGTGGTTGTCAGGGTCTGTGGGCAGGGGGCTTGCCGAAATCTGGAAGCCCCCCATTAACAAGGGGGCCCCCAGATCCCGCCCCCCCCCATATGAATGGGTATCGGGTACACAGTACCCCTACCCATTCACCAAAAAAAAGCAGTGAAATGTTAACAAAATACAAGAGCCGTTTTTTGAGAAGTCCTTTAATAAATAAGAAGCCAAGAGCCATTATCTTCTTTTGCTGTCTTCTCTCAGAGCCATCTTCTTCCTCGCCGCCGGTTACGCGCTAAAAACAAAAAAGCCACTGTTGTCCTGTCACGCCACAAGGGCTTGGTTTGAACCTGGGGGGGACCCCACGCAGGTTTTTTTGCAAATTTTTTTTTACATTCAGCTTTCGGTTGTCAAGGACGCGGTTTCCCAGCCCCCTCCTTAGCAACCAGCTATATACAGTGCGTTTACAAAATAAAATGCACGAAAACTGCATGCAGAGATGCATAAAAAAACGTGGGTTTAAAAACGCAAAACGTGCCTGAAAAACGCATCATGAGCAGCCGCATAGAACCTAGACTTATTGCAGAAGAAATATAGTATGTCTCTTCTGCAAAAAAGTCTACCTGCTAGCATACCCCATTCTACCATATCCCAAGTCCTATTTTACAACCAGTTACACATCATGCTGTCAGACTTTTTGGTGATGAATAACAATAGGTATTTCAAAAACAAAAAACATTCCATTCTGTATACTTACTTTTTCTGGCTCATCAGCATATGCAGACAATCCTGGCTTTATAGCTTTAAATGTCTCATGAACCAGAATGGGCGCACCTGGTGAGAAAAGGTCAGTTGAAAATAAACACTGTTACAATGGCATCAATACCTGACTTTGCAATAACAAAGACCTACAGATGTTAAAGCGGAGTTCCACCCCAAAGTGGAACTTCCATTCATTTGTCTCCCCCCCCCCCTCCGGTGCCGCATTGGGGGGGGGGGGGGGGCGACAAATGCGGAATTCCTGTCCCCACTTCCGGGAGACCAGGCCAGGGCGCATTACATCAGCGGCTCGGCTCCCTCATCCACCCTCCTCCTTTCCCCACCCCAGGCCATTAGGAGAGTGCAGTGGTGCCTTGTGCATGCGCATTAGGGACCAGGGGTGAAGCCGTAATGCTGCACTGTCAAGTTCTCCTACCCGCAATGGCGGCGGCAGCAGCCAAAAGCTGATGGAAACATCAGCTGCGGTGCCAACATTGCTGCACTCCAGGACAGGTAAGTGTCCTATTATTAAAACGACAGCGGCTGCAGTATGTGTAGATGCTGGCTTTAAAAATGTTTGCAAGGGTGGGCGGACCTCCTCTTAAAGAGATCCTGTCCAAATTCTATTTACATCAGTAACAATCTTCCTATGAGATCATACAGTGAGGAAAAAAGTATTTGATCCTCTGCTGATTTTGTACGTTTGCCCACTGACAAAGAAATGATCAGTCTATAAATTTTAATGATAGGTTTATTTTAACAGTGAGAGACAGAATAACAACAAAAACAATCCAAAAAACGCATTTCAAAAAAGTTATAAATTGATATGCATGTTAATGAGTGAAATTAGTATTTTACCCCTTCGCAAAACATGACTTGGTACTTGGTGGCAAAACCCTTGTTGGTAATCACAGAGGTCAGACGTTTCTTGCAGTTGGCCACCAGGTTTGCACACATCTCAGGAGGGATTTTGTCCCACTCCTCTTTGCAGATACTCTCCAAGGCATTAAGGTTTTGAGGCTGACGATTTGGTAACTCGAACCTTCAGCTTCCTCCACATATTTTCTAAGGGATTAGGGGCTGGAGACTGGCTAGGCTTCTTCTTGAGCCACTCCTTTGTGCCTCGGTCGTGTGTTTTGGGTCCTTGTCATGCTGGAATACCCATCCACGACCCATTTTCAATGCCCTGGCTGAGGGAAGAAGGTTCTCACCCAAGATTTGACGGTACATAGCCCTGTCCATAGTACCTTTGATGCGGAGAAGTTGTCTTGTCCCCTTAGCAGAAAAACTCCCCAAAGCGTAAATGTTTCTTGTGGTCATAGGCTGCATTCCTCCTCCTCCTCCAAACACGGCAAGTTGAGTTGATTTTGGTCTCATCTTACCACAACACTTTCACCCAGTTCTCCTCTGAAGTTTGCTGATGAACATCTGACAGGCCTGTACATGTGCTTTCTTGAGCAGGGGGACCTTGCGGGCGCTGCAGGATTTCACTTCTTCATCACGTACCGTGTTACCAATTGTTTTCTTGGGGACTATGGTCCCAGCTGCCTTGAGATCATTGACAAGACTCTCCTGTGTAGTTGTGATTCCTCACCATTCTCATAATCATCGAAACTCCAAGAGGTGAGATCTTGCATGGAGCCCCAGACTGAGGGAGATTGACAGTTGTTTTGTGTTTCTTCCATTTGTAAATAATCGCACCAACTTATAACCCTCTCACCAAGCTGCTTGGCGATGGTCTTGTAGCCCATTTCAGCCTTGTGTAGGTCTACAATCTTGTCCCCGACATCATTGGACAGCTCTTTGGTCTTGGCCATAGTGGAGAGATTGGAATCTGATTGATTGCTTCTGTGGACAGGTGTCTTTTAAACAGGTAACAAGCTGAGATTAGGAGCACTCACTTTAAGAGAGTGCTCCCAATTTCAGCTTGTTACCAGTACAAAAGACACCCGGGAGCCAGAAATCTTGCTGATTGATAGGGGATCAAATACTTATTTCACTCATTAAAATGCAAATCAATTTATAACTTTTTTAAAATAAGTTTTTCTACATTTTTTGCTGTTATTCTGTCTCTCACTGTTAAAATAAACCTACCATTAAAATTATAGACTCATCATTTCTTTGTCAGTGGGCAAACGTACAAAATCAGCAGGGGATCAAAGACTTTTTTCCCCTCACTGCATGTCAAATTACCTTGTTTTATACATTGTGTTTCCCTGCAATTATTGATATTATGGCATTGATCAGGCCTGGAAGGTGCCATCTTGGATATGACATCAGCAGCTCCAAAACTAGGCAGACAGAGCTGTCATGCAAATTAAGTTCTGTAGTATTCCCCTGCCTCTCATTCATATGATCACAGGGCGGAGAGGCTGAGCTTGCATACAGCAGAGCACTAAATTATGCCAGCAGAGACACCTTCTGCTTATATGCTTTATGAGCGTATAGATAATACATTTCTGATCCTGCCCGAAATCGTTGCCAAGTAACTGCTCAGGTTCCTGCCATCGGCAAAGGAGAAGAAAGGAAGGTACCCGATTTTAGGCACCCGTTCCTACTTCCGCTCTGACACCTAGGCGTTCGAAAGAAGAAGTTCTCCTTCCCTCCCTCCTGAAGTCTTCGGCGACACATGACAGGCATTATGAGCTCGGCTCAGGTGTACCCATAGCAAGCTGCTTGCTATGGGGGCACTCGGCAGGACGGAAGGGCCAGGAGCACCAGCGAGGGACCCAAGAAGAGGAGGATCCAGGCTGCTCTGTGCAAAACTACTGTACAGAGGAGGGAAGTGTGACATGTTTGTTATTTTTAAACCTCCCCATAAAAACAAGACTTTAATTAAGGCAACATTGGGGGTTTTACAAAAACTAGAAGAGGCAGAATAGCCTATGCTGTTAACATCTAGATTCCAGGCAATATCCTTGTATTGCAAGTGAGAATATGAGCAATTTAATCAGTTTTCTATGTGCGTTATACATTTATTTCTACCAATTTATTTTAAGTTCACCTTACTGGTTTTAAAATGATAATAAATCTCTCAGTTTTAAGCACTTTCAGCAGCTGATTTTATCACTTAGGGAGTAGCAGATTCTTTATCTTTTAATCCTTTTCTATGTTACACTTTAAAGGGTAAGTTCACCTTTGTATGTTTGCTTCTGCATTTGGTGTGCCGTTAATTAATGGCACTGAAAGCGCAACTAGTAATTTTATGTGTATAAACGTGGCCATAGACTATGCAATCTGGTTGCATATTGTGTATTTAGTGAGAAAGGTGATTACTGATTGATTGCATTTCAATAAAAAATGTGCACCTGGGAATGAGAGGGTGGATGATGCAGGGTGTGTGCTAATGAGGTCAGCTGGTCAATTCCTTCCTGTGTCATGACCTAAAGTCCGATGAAGAAAGAAGAAAAGAAAGAAAGAAAGAAAGAAAGAAAGAAAGAAAGAAAGAAAGAAAGAAAGAAAGAAAGAAAGAAAGAAAGAAAGAAAGAAAGAAAGAAAGAAAGAAAGAAAGAAAGAAAGAAAGAAAGAAAGAAAGAAAGAAAGAAAGAAAGAAAGAAAGAAAGAAAGAAAGAAAGAAAGAAAGAAAGAAAGAAAGAAAGAAAGAAAGAAAGAAAGAAAGAAAGAAAGAAAGAAAGAAAGAAAGAAAGAAAGAAAGAAAGAAAGAAAGAAAGAAAGAAAGAAAGAAAGAAAGAAAGAAAGAAAGAAAGAAAGAAAGAAAGAAAGAAAGAAAGAAAGAAAGAAAGAAAGAAAGAAAGAAAGAAAAAGGTGAAATGACCACTGCCCCATTTTTCCTATTTCAGGGTGGTTCCTTCATCTTGCAGTGCACTAAAAATCCACCCTTGTAAACAGGAACTAGAGCACTTTCTTCCTACACTGCATGTGTCGATAGAAACACACAGCCCCATAGCCTAGGATGGCAAGGTTCCCCTGCTCCTCGCTTCTCCAAGCTACAGACTGGCCTGAGCCTGCACTGTCCACTGTTAATTGTTTCCTGTGAAGACTGGAAGTTCAGGGAAGCAGCACTGAAAACTATAAGCAGCTAGTGCGTGGGTATAAATTTAAACAAAGTTTACTTGGCAATGTATAGTTTATTGTGCTCAATATGTTAAGCTTTAAAAAGGCAGAAGGTTTGGTACTACTGTTTGCTTGTGTACAGGAGTCAATGATCGGCCCTGGACACAGACATTTTACACCCAAGGCCACTCATCAATTCCTTATGCAAGCAAGCACTTGGATGTGCTGTGATAAGCATATATCCTCAGCCTGTCATTGATCTGTAAAGGTGGCTGTACGTGAGCACCACTCATTATTGGGTGTCTTCTGGCCACATAAACACATTCCTCCTTCAGACTATGTCCCTCTGTGCCCGTGTGTATGAGGACCTAGACTATTTTTTTGGCCCAACTTACCAGAGGACGTTCGGCTGAAATTATATACATGTATGCGTGTTCCGGTACTTCCAGCATCAAACATTATTCCATAAAATACATCCTGTGAAGTTGTTCTTCTGCCACTTCCCTCTTCATGTGGAAACTTAGAGGCTGTACTCTTGGATTCTACACTGGAGCGAGGACTCCAAGTGACATAGCTGAGCAAGAGCGTCACACACAGTGCAATCAGCAGGAGACAGGGCAGCTTTGAGAACTTCATGGCTTTAGCTTCAGAGGAGCTGAAAAGGAAATTCAAAAGCTTTTTAAATCATCTTTATGAGTTAGGTAATGTAACAATTTAAAAAACGAACCAAAAGAGAATATGGGCTTAACTGTTTTGTAGGCCCCAGGAATGTCATTGGCCTTTTTTTTTTTGTGCCTTGGAGGGGTGGACTACTTCCAGGCTCACCTGCCCTCTGCCTATCCATTATTATATATGTGCCTCTACTATGGAGGCTCTCAAAAATGTATAGTTAGGACTGCGGATAATAATGGGGTGCCTTGTCGCGGCCTCCACAGCTTACGCATGTATTTGCAAATGTGTGCAAACTAAATCCCTGCTTTTAACGCAAACTGTTAGACAGGTTAATTAATTAGTTAATTAGTTAGTTTTGTTTTAAGAATGTGTCTACACTTAATAGGTGTGTGCTCAACTAACAGAGGAGAAAACCCCATTACATTTCCCTATAGAAGGATGCAGTTTAGGTTTTTGGAATGATGGCCATGCACTAGTGATGCGCTGAAAATTATTGGCCTGAAAATAGGGTTTTCAGCATTGTGCTGGAAAAAAAATGGCTGCTGAAAACATCCGAAATTTTACCGCACTTATGGTGTATTTTTCATTGATCGTGTGACTCAAAAAATGCATAAAAAAAGAAGCAATGTACTAGGCCAGGGCGCCCTTTTTTTAGCCATTTCTGAAGCCCCCTTTTCCCTACCTGAGCCCACCCGATTCAGCGATGTGCACGAGCGCAGCGGCTCCCATCGCTGTCTCTCTCCTTATTGGACAAAGATTGGTTTTCACTGTCAATCAAATCTGGTGACACCGGAGCGGCGCCAAGACCCTGCTGTCTGCCAACGGACGAAGCTGCGGGACTTGAGGAGCAACTGATAAAAAGGAGGGGCCTGGAGTACAGGTCGACCGATATATCGGCCGATTTTTGGCATTTTTTAATTAGTCGGGATCAGCCGATTGTGCTGATAAAAAAAGGCCGATTTATCAGCGCGGCTTGCAAATAACTTCTGTAATAGAAGTCAATGCAAGTTGCCTGAAGTCTTCCCATGTCTCTCCTATCTGGGCAGCCTGCCAAGTCTGAGAAAAGAAGCAAAGAGATACAATGTTTATACTTATCAATAGACTGAACTCAGTGTGTAGGAGTTTTCAGTTTAACCATCTAAAGACTAAATGTTTTCTGATACTTGTTGCTTACAAGTAAAAATCCTGTGTTTTCTGCTAGAAAATCACTTAGAACCCCCAATCATTATATTTTTTTTTAGCAGAGACCCTAGGGAATAAAATGGCGCTTGTTGCAATATTTTATGTCACACGGTATTTGGGCAGCGGTCTTTCAAACCCAATTTTTTTGGAAAAAATACACTTTAATGAATTAAAAAAACGAAACAGTAAAGTTAGTCCATTTTTTTCGTCCAAAAATTTTGATTACCTGTTTTTGTCTATTTAATATTTAAGATATAGTTTTTTTTTTAAAATCGAAATTATACATACAAGTGAACCGATTGGAGGTTTGTTTTGTTTAATAAATGTTTAAATGGAAGACATTTTCTGTGTCACTTATTACTTAAGGCTGCTTCCACACTGGGGCGGGCAGGCATTGACGGTAAAACGCTACTAGTTTTAGAGGCGCTTTACCGTCATTTTAGCAGCGCTATTTGGCCGCTAGCGGGGTGCTTTTAACTCAGCTATCGGCTGATGAAGGGGTTAAAAGCGCCCGTGGGCAGGAGTGGTGGAGGAGCGGTGTTTAGACCGCTCCAAAGATGCTGCTTGCAGGACTTTTTTTTTAACATCCTGCCAGCACATCGCCTCAGTCTGAAAGCACTCGGGCTTTCACAGAGACTGCAGGGGAGCCATTGCAGGCGCTATTTTTAGCCCAAAAGCACCTGAAAAATGCCCCAATGTGAAAGGGGTCTAACTGTTAGATTTTATGAGATGAAGGAAAAAAAAAAAAAAAAAAAAAATCGGACTAACACTTTGGCCCAAAAAAAAAAAAAAAATCAGCATCATATATCGGCCGCCGCGATTACTAAATATCGGCCAGAGAAAAGCCCATATCGGCCGACCTTTAGCCTGGAGCGCAAGCGAGGGACCCCAGAAAAGGATCAGGGCTGCTCTGTGCAAAACCATTGCACAGAGCAGGCAAGTATGACATGTCCCCCCCCCGCCTATAAAAATAACAAAAAAAGAAAACAAAACAAAAAAAAAAAAAACACAAAGCTTTACAAGCAAATGTAGTAAAAAAAAAAAAAAAAAAAAAAAAAAACATGGAGTGCAGTTCCCCCCCCCCCCATACTTATCTGAGCCTGATCCAGCGATGTTCACAAAAGCAGAGGCTCTCTTACTATGCTTTCTTTTTTGGGGGGGGGGTGGATGATGTCAGTGTTTTTTTATTTTATTTTTTAATATTTTTACAATTTCACCTTTAAATATTTATTACAATTCTTTTTTTTTTTTTTAAATCAGCCCTGTTGGGGGGGGGGGGGGGGTGAGACAGGGAAAGGGACTAAGGACACAGATTCCCCAATCCCTTTCTATGCAGCCTCAGCTGCACTAAAAATGAATGGAGGGGAGACATTCATAAACTGAAGCATCGTAAACACAGGTTATGATGTTTCAGCAAGACCCCTTTCACACAGGGGTGGTTTTCAGGCACTTTAGCACTGGAAATGGCCTCTTCTAAGCACCTGAAAACCGCCAGCCATTAATTCAAGTGTGGCTTTTCACACTTGTATGGTGCACTTGCGGGACGTTCCTAAAAGTCCAGCAAGCAGCATCTTTGGGGCGGGTTGGGAGCGCTGTATTTAGCGCTCCCAAAACACCCTGCCCATTGCCTAAACTTCGGAAGCGCCGCAATACGGGAGTTTTTAACCCCTTCTTGGGGTTAAAGGTGCTGCGCTATCGGTCGAAAAGTGCCGCTAAGACAATCGCCGCTTTACTGCAAACCCGGCCGCATTATGAATAGACAGAATCCATGATCACTGACTCGGTTCATTCAGAAAAGGAAGGAGCTGGTAAATGAGATTTACCGACTCCTTCGTCCGCTTTCCATCCTGACTGGACAGGGAGAAGGAGAAGGAGCAGGGAGGAAAGAGCAAGAAAGGGAGGAAATGGGGAAGAAAGGGAGGAGATGGGAAGAAAGGGAGGAGATGGGAAGAAAGGGAGGAGATGGGAAGAAAGGGAGGAGATGGGAAGAAAGGGAGGAGATGGGAAGAAAGGGAGGAGATGGGAAGAAAGGGAGGAAATGGGAAGAAAGGGAGGAAATGGGAAGAAAGGGAGGAAATGGGAAGAAAGGGAGGAAATGGGAAGAAAGAAAAGCTATACAGGAAAATCGGTACTTTTAATTGCCCCCTCCAATCACCTGTGAGGCTGCCCGACCCCCTTCTGAGCATGAGGATGCCCGGTCTGATACAAAAGGTATCAGATTAGGCATTGAAGCATTTACACTAGTACCGATACTCATGCAAATGCTTGGTATCGGCACTGATATTAGTATCGGTGCATTTTAGTTTATGTGCCTGTCATCCTCTGTTAATAAGGTATTAGGTAGGGTATTTTTATAAAATCGCATACACTGGGGAGTTTAATGTTATCTAACAAAGGGAACAAAAAAAAAATAACCAAAAAAAAAAAAAAAAAACGTGGCTTTACAAACACTTTCAGTACAAGCAGCTTTCTACAGAGGCACTTGCTGAAGAGGAAATGCCAGGAGAGCTGGTGTTCTCAAGAAATGCCCCCCATCGAATATTTCACGCGCAAGACGGAGCCACACTCCAGCTGATTTGCTGATCAGCTGGAGTGACGTGACCAGGAAACAAGCGCACATCGTAAGAGGCATCTCTCGATGGGAGATACCACTTCACAGCCACAATTTAAACCTATACAAACAGCAGGGGAGACCGTAGTTCTCACATTGTGCCTCGCTGTTGCGGGGCGGAATTACAGTGTGCTGATGGTCCGGTTTTGCTGTGTTGAACTGCAGGTTTTGCCTGTGTGAAAGGGCGGGATGCAACACTGACAAAACCAGCTCTTTAACACAGCCACTAGCCGCCAGCAGTGATGCACAATCTGAGAACTACGGTCTCCCCCGCTGTTTGTATAGATTTAAATTGTGCCTGTGAAATGGTATCTCCCATTGAGAGATACCTCCTACGATGTGCGCATGCACCCTGGTTACGTCAGCCCAGCTGATCGGCAAATCAGCTGTTGTGCTGTCCCGTACGGCGCATGCGCCGTACATACCGGGCACTATTTGATGGGGGGCACTTCGACAAAACACCGGCAAGGGACCCCACAAGAGGAGGATATGGGCCAATCACAACAAAACAGACTGAATTAATCAGTTTCATTCAGTAAAATGCTTGCTTATGGCAGTGCATTTCACTGCTATAAGCAAACAATGTGTAAAAAAAATAATAAAAAAGTGACATTATATTGCTCTGGTCACAGTGTGTTAGCCATTTAAAAACAAAAAAACAAAAAACTGTCAACAGTAAGTAGCCCTGATCACCAGCACACACCAGTTATACGATGATGCTGTACTGCACTGGTGACAGTATTTAACCAACTCAATACAGTTCACTTAAAAGAGAAGTATGGGTTTAGGGGTTATTGCAGTTTTATACTTACATAGGTGGATGCTGCATCTGTCCCCCGGCATCTCTGCACTGAGAACAGAGCGATCGAACATCGCTGATGGCTCGGTTCTCTCAGCTCCCCGAGAAGAGAGCTGCTGACTGTCAATCAGCAGCTCTCCTGCTTTGCTCACTGGAGTGCTGAGCTGTGGATGGGTGGGGAGCGGCCGAGAGGGCTAATCAGTCCAGGCATCCCAGAGTCGGGATGACGCTTTCCCTGAACTGATATTGGTGACATCAGCAGAGAGCGGACTTCAGTCCTTGTGGACTCACAACCTAGTACCCAACTGCGCATGCGCGAGTCACGCTGCGCATCCTGACTGGTCCATGCTGTCTTCTGGTAAACGTGGGTCTCCCGGAAGACAGCGCACTGGGGGGGGGGGGGGGGATGGAGGAGGGGCCGGACATGGCATAGATTGCCGCAGATTTTGCGGCGATCTATCTCTGGAAGTGGGAGCAAATATCTGTATTAGACAGTTACCTGCTCCCTCCTCCCCCTGAAAAGGTGACAAATGTGACACCGGAGGGGGGAGGAACTGGATAAGCAGAAATTCCATTTTTGGGTGGAACTCCCCTTTAAGTAAAGGAAATGATTGAAGGATCTGAAGATATAAATATGAAGAGTACTCTTCCCAGCACACAGAAATAAAGGAGCACAGTCCTCCATGGTCTCTGGTGTATTTCACTGATCAGAGGACAGCCCTCCTCCAGGGATTGCTACATTACAATACAAGTCATTTGGGGTCACATCTCTGATCACTATTACGGTGTATCACATGTCCCCGGCCAGGAAGAACACCCACTCCGGGAGTATTATACACGGCCACTTACCTGTGCATGGTACACAGCCATTCACTTCCAGCGATCTGCCCAACTCAACCGACTCAACAGGCACTACCGCATACCTCCACATCACTCCCCGATCACCTTCTATCCCTGGGAGGGGCTACCATTCCACTCCTCTGACGCGTCTACAGCTACTGACATCATCAGAGCGACTGCCCACAGCGGCCATCTTTAAACCGGGAAAGCTGCTGCTTTCGATGTGCCGCTGGTTTTTAGTCAGTATAGGAACGGATGTGGTGATGTTATTATGCAATTATGTCAGGCATGCAAAGGTTAAAAGCAGGGAAAGAGAAGCACTTGTGTGCAGAGAAATGTGAAGGGAGCTGTGATATGTGTACAGGGAGAGGAGGGGTGTATTGGGGAGCAGTAATACACTATATTGCCAAAGTATTCGTACGCATGTATTTACCATAGCTCCCAACTGTCCCTGATTTGGAGAAATGTCCCTCTTTCTCTCTCATTTGTCCCTCATTTTGGTCTGATCCATATAGATGTATATAAAATGCACATTTAAACTATCAAAAAGCGTTTCCCAGTGATAAACCTTTCATCTGATTTCTAAATTGCTGCATTTGTACATTTTAAAAGCCAATATAAAGGAATAGTAGTGGTAAAAAAGTACTTGTGGGTTTAACCGATCTTGTTTTTTGTTTTTTTTTGTACAATTCTCCTTTAAGGGGGCGTGGCAAGGGGTGTGTCCTATGCCTGCACACTTTTGCTGATAAGTGTCCCTCATTTCCATGTCAAAAGGTTGGGAGGTATGATTTACACGCACATGAACTTTAAAGAGGAAGTAAACCCTGATGGGTTTTACTTCCTCTTTATTTCCCTGCAAAGGTAAAACATAATGGGCTACTATGCACTGCATAGTAGCCCATTACGTGTCACTTACCTGAAAACGAAGCCTGAGATGTCACCGCTGTCGCCACTACCCTGTTTCCCCGAAAATAAGACCTAGCGTAATTGTCGGTGATGGGTGCAATATAAGCCCTACCCCCCAAATAAGCCCTACCCAGTTTCTCCGAAAATAAGCCCTACCCTGAAACTAAGACCTACAAGGACTTTAACTAGGGCTTATTTGGGGGGTAGGGCTTATATTACAGCCATCACTGACAATCACGCTAGGTCTTATTTTCGGGGAAACAGGGTAGCAGCGAGCGTCCGTCTTCACCCCTCTTCACTCCAGGCCCGCGATCTCCGGCTCTGTGACTGGCCGGAGTTGCGTGACGTCACTCCTGCGCAGGAATTGTCAGTCACGGCATGACCCCCTATAGAAACGGCACAATCTGCCCTTTCTGAAGTGCGCATGCGCCATAGACATCGGCGCACGGCTTTGTTGTGAATATATCCTAAACCGTGGAGGTTTAGGAGGTATTTCCAGTACCTACAGGTAAGCCTTAATATAGGAGTGAAGCCTTGCTGGTTTCCTACTGTGCATGTGTGAGCCATGCTGTGCTCTTCTCTCCTTGGTGGAAGCCCTCCCCCGGAAATGTTCCCGGAAGTGATCGGATGATCCGTGACATCACACATGCGTTCCACGCCGGCCCCAGCCTCTTCCTGACAGCCACAGGATGAGCCCCTGGCTGATAACCAACAATCTGCAGCCCTGCACCTCTGCAGCATCATCCGGATCAGGACCTGAGGAACTTACCATGGACCACTTATATACAGATGAGCCTTTTTAATCTATCTTTCCTGTAAGTGTAACCTTACTTTGTGTCAATAAAGTATCCTCTAATACTGCACTCAGGCGGCGCTTCCTTTTCTACCCATCTCTTGCCTACTACAGAGTCAGCCCTCTGACGGCAGCAGCCGCCTCTTGACCAGCTACTATACTTGCTTAACTCTTGAACTGCCAGATACCTGCTTAACCCTTGGACTGCCAGTTTTATTGCTATGGACTAAATGCCTAGCCAGTTAACATTCCAAGTATTGTATGTGTCACGAATTCACACCCCAACGGCGACTAACTAACCGCGACGTGCGTTCCGTGACCGGGGTATATGAGGAACTAAGGGAATAAGGGGGAACTTATACTGCGCATGTAAGACTGGCTGTAGTATTTTCACAGCCTGCACTACCTTTGGCCACCACTAGAGGGAGACTCCACTCCAATCCAGCTAGCTGACCTCACACAGGCAGATACAAATCTTACATACAATCTGGTGCACTCTAAGGGTTGGGGAGCAGTCTAGCAATTACTACACACTTCTAGGATTCCTCCAGCTATCCTGCAAGCTTGAACCCCGGTATTAATCACTCCTCCCACTGTCCCCACACCCACACACCAGATACACAATAAACGATAGCCTGCCACCACCCAACAGTTTGTCCGCAGACTGGTCTGCTGAGCCACCACACACACAGATCTCTGTCTGGCAGATCTGTTAGCTTACAATCTGCATGCAATCTGCCAACACACAGTGCAATTGCATACCGATTGGCATGTAACTTAAACCGAGTACTTAGGCACTAAAATACAACAACCTCTCCAGAGATGAGTCCTAGCTTAGTACACAGAAGTCACTTATTAATTTTATCATTTAATATCCCGAAAGTGGGCAGTGCATATAAGATATACAAAGAAAAAGGATTTACCAAAAAAAGATACAAAAAATGCAGAAAGACACACAATTGGCAATTTGCTATGAAAATAAAAAGGGATAAAAACAGAAATAAACTTTACCAAGTAAATCTTTCCGTTAGTAGAAGCATACTGGAACATGTGGGAACTCCCCAGTTTCGAACTGGCTTCGTGGAAGAACAATGTCCATATCTCAGGCTACCCAATTTATTGAAATATGGATGCGGGTTGGACTTTAGCCCTTGGCCAATCAACCCTGGGGGGGTGTTCCTGTCTCAGCCCACAAATGTTTTGTGTTCTGAAATGACCAGAGTCAAATTGGCCCAGAACGGCGCTGATTGCTGGGTCATGGATAGGATTTCCGATACCAGCGCATCATGCCGATCGCAACAGTACCAATCACTGCCTGCCTGCCGCAATCAGGCGCCATATAGCGCCTGATTGCGTTTACATGTAAACGTAACCCATCAGGTGTACGATCAAAAGGAATTATTTTCATCTTTCTGCCGTTAATATTTTAGCTTTTATGAGAGATAAAAATGGTTCCTTAGATCTCGGGTATTAATCAAAGCTTACAGACTGTCCGGAGCCTTGTGAATGCCCCCTGCCGATCCATGTGGCCAAGATGACTAGCAGATTTCTTTGAGCCTCAGGAAGCTGGCAATCTATGTTTACTCTAATGGGAGCTTTTATTGGCATCTAGGTGTCACTTAGATCCTAGAAAAAACTGGCTCTGTCCTTTTCAAATGCTAATGAAAGAACATATGTGCATGACTGACATAGAATACTATATTTTTAATAATCCAGAATTAAACTACATCTACAGATCACACCACATCTAGTTAAGGCAAAACTATCCTACGCTTATATTTTCGTCACATCTCCCCCTTCCAGATGACGCACAGCTGAGCCTAAACGGGTCAGCTAACGCGTCTGCATGGAAGATTCCCTAAGATGGGGGTGAAGGTTCCCCCAACTGAAGCTTGGCACCACCGACATTTCAGCCTGTCCCTTTGCAGATAGGAGAGGGCGACCGCACCCCTCTCTGACTGATCCTAACGGGTCTGGATCAGGATTGGCCAGTAGATTGCCCTGCGGATCCACTTCATCCACTGGCCACTGACTACCTACTGAAAGGGTACAGGCAAATTTGTCATTGTGTGTTGTCAGCATTCTCAGCCATTGGCCCTGGCCATCTGGTGGTACTCTATGAGCTACCACACCCAGATGTTTGAGCCTGGCATTAGGCCGTCCCTGGGTGATCTGGGCCTGGTTCCATGACCTGGGTACCAGGGCCTCCACTCTTTGGCCTGTCTCCCACACTTTTTCTCGTTCCACCTCAACAGAAGGCCTGCCAGCACAACCCCTGAATTCCTCTACGCTGACCCCAAACATATCAGCTGGTAGGAACTCAGTGCCATCAGCTGCAGCCTCTGAGAGAGCAGATTCAGATGGGGTCAGTTTTCCCCCATAATCCTGTGGTTCTTCCCCTGTTATGCACAGCAACAAATCCTCAATCATGATACTCATAGCTGTGGATACAGAGGATAAAGCCACAAAAGACTTTATTCTGCCAGGGGTCATGCTCTGACCCGTGTCATACTCTCCTACTCTGTCCTCCTCAGCAGAAGGCCTGCCAGCACAACACCTCAGTTCCTCTGGGCTAACATCAGACTTATCAGCCAGAAAGTACCCGGTGTTGTCAGCTGCAGCTGCTGAGATGGTAGGCCCTGATGGGGACAAATTTGCCCTGTCACCCTGTAATATTCCCTCAGTGACACACAGCAATGAATCCGCAACAGCAGTACTCGCAACTGTGGTGACAGAGGAGAAGATCACAGAAGACTGAATTCCACCGGAGGTTGTCCTTTGACCCACATCACATACTCCTACTCCATCCTCAGCAGAGCACCTGTTGGCACAACACCTGAGTTCCTCTGGGCTGGCAACAAATGTATCAGCCCCTAAGAACTCAGTGCCGTCAGCCGCAACTGCCAAGGGAGTAGAGTCAGATTGGATCAGATTTGTCCCCTCACCCTGTGGTCTTTCCTCTGTGATGCACAGCCCAGAATCCACAATGGAAGTACTGGTAGCTGTGATGGCAGAGGAGCAGACTACAGAAGACTTTGCCTCACATAAGGTTACAAGCACACCTTGCTTGTCCTTACCAGGATCTACTAAAACACAATTTGCCTTTTCAGCAGGTACTTCAAAACATTCCTTTTCTTTACAAATGGTTACAGAGTCCCAGTCCTGTTCTCCGTACACCCTCACCCCGCCATCCCCAACTGACCGCCCATCAGCCAGACCTCTGTACTCCTCCAGGCTGATGTCAATTTTAACAGCCTCAGGGGACTCAGAGTGATCTGTCACAGACGCCAGGGAGACAACAGGGGGAGGGGACCTCAGGCCTGCTTGGCCAAGTTCACAAGGGTCCGACCCAGTTGGATTGGGCCCTTTCATAGACAGTCCCTCTGTAGCAGTAGGCAATGACAAGTTCAGGGCAGCCCGGTGGGCCCCGGGAGTCACCACTGCAGCAGAGGGAACGTCTGCACAGCACAATTCATGACTTTTTACATCACACAAAACATTATCAATTTCAGAGTTCATTGTGACTTTAGTTTCCTCTCTGGGCCTTGGCTCCATAAACCCATTAGGGCCTGGACCTGGCACACAGTCACTAGTCCCCTGACCCTCCCCAGAGTTCCCAACATGCACTGAGTCACCCAACAGTACTTTACGTGAATCCGGGGCTTCAGGTGGAGATGCAGGTTTCAGGGGCGCTGAATTTGGCTCATAGCGGGCTGCCAACTGCACCTGGTCAGTACTCGATAGTACATTACTGGCATCTGCTATGCCTACTTCTCTCACTTTGCTTTTTGATCCTCTGAGCAAAGCAACACAAGCTGTTGGTAACACAGGGATGACTCCTCCAACCCCTGTGATAACTGTGGCTTTCGTTGGGACCACATCCTCATGGCTCCTCGATCCTGAAAGAGCTAGGACATCCGTGGATCCCGTATCTTGGAGTCCGATTGAAACATTATTACCTGCGGTAATCAGCTGCAGGGTATCCGCACGGCCTCCTACATTTGTGGGATCTGCTCTGCCCACTTCTTTCACCTGGCTTTCAGATTCCTGGTTCAACGAAACACAAGCCATAGGCATGGCAGGGATGGCTCCTCCACCTCCTGTGACAACCATGGCTTCTCCTGGGATCACATCCTCACAGCTCCTCAATCCTGGAAGAGCTAGGACATCCATGGATCCCATAGCTTGGAGTCCAACTGTAACACTGTTACCTGCGGTAACCAGCTGCAGGCTATCCGCATGGCCTCCTACATACGTGGGATCTGCTCTGCCCACTTCTTTCATTTGGCTTTCAGAGTCCAGGTTCAACGAAACACAAGCCATAGGCACGGCAGAGATGGCTCCTCCACCTCCGGTGACAAACATGGCTTCCCCTGGGATCACATCCTCACAGCACCTCAATCGTGGAAGAGCTAGGACATCCTCTGATCCCATACCTCGGAGTCCGACTGTAACGCTGTTACTTGCAGTAACTGGCTGCAGGTTATCCGCTCGGTCTCCTACATTTTCCCCAACAAGCAACACAGTAGGGGGAGCACTTTTCACACTTGCTGGTGGGCTAGGCCTCCTCCTCTTTGGACAAAGGCTTGAGTAATGTCCACCTTGGTTACAGACAAAACACTTCAAGGTTTCCACAGATGTAGGTCTGGCTCCTGTAGTTCTTGATGCAGATGGAGGTGATGTTGCAATTCCAGGCTGGATTTGGGGACTGTTCAGTTTGTGCTCTCTCCCTCTTTGCTTTATTTCACTCTGGTGGTCATCTCTTTCTATTTGCTTCATCTGCTGTAGGGATTTCTTCCGCTGAGAGGGTTTGAGAACAGAATCATGCTGTCTCACACAGTCATCTGGAATGGCACAGTCTCTGGGTTTAGATGCCATGGTGAACTGTTCATGGTCATCCTCTATCAACGCACATAAAAGTTGGGTCCTCGTCTTGCCGACTGTACTGATGCCTCTTAGCTCACAGAGGTCAATCGCGGTCTCTTCGGATTGCCTCTTGTACCAGCATATCATCTCGTGGGTTACCATCTTCAAGTTTTTTTTTTTGCCCAAATAAAAGATAGAAAAGAAAAAACACGGGGGGGTGGGGAGCAAATAGCCAAGTATGTCTTCTACAAAACAAAAATTATGCACTGAGTGAGCTTCTGTAGGTCAGTTGCTTCTAACAAGCTTCCAACCTTTAGTACATAGGTTAAATGAATAAACCATGTACTAATGTACTAAGCAAATTCCGCTCGCTGCCGCCAATCTGTCACGAATTCACACCCCAACGGCGACTAACTAACCGCGACGTGCGTTCCGTGACCGGGGTATATGAGGAACTAAGGGAATAAGGGGGAACTTATACTGCGCATGTAAGACTGGCTGTAGTATTTTCACAGCCTGCACTACCTTTGGCCACCACTAGAGGGAGACTCCACTCCAATCCAGCTAGCTGACCTCACACAGGCAGATACAAATCTTACATACAATCTGGTGCACTCTAAGGGTTGGGGAGCAGTCTAGCAATTACTACACACTTCTAGGATTCCTCCAGCTATCCTGCAAGCTTGAACCCCGGTATTAATCACTCCTCCCACTGTCCCCACACCCACACACCAGATACACAATAAACGATAGCCTGCCACCACCCAACAGTTTGTCCGCAGACTGGTCTGCTGAGCCACCACACACACAGATCTCTGTCTGGCAGATCTGTTAGCTTACAATCTGCATGCAATCTGCCAACACACAGTGCAATTGCATACCGATTGGCATGTAACTTAAACCGAGTACTTAGGCACTAAAATACAACAACCTCTCCAGAGATGAGTCCTAGCTTAGTACACAGAAGTCACTTATTAATTTTATCATTTAATATCCCGAAAGTGGGCAGTGCATATAAGATATACAAAGAAAAAGGATTTACCAAAAAAAGATACTTTATAATAATAAATTTATTGAAATATGGATGCGGGTTGGACTTTAGCCCTTGGCCAATCAACCCTGGGGGGGTGTTCCTGTCTCAGCCCACAAATGTTTTGTGTTCTGAAATGACCAGAGTCAAATTGGCCCAGAACGGCGCTGATTGCTGGGTCATGGATAGGATTTCCGATACCAGCGCATCATGCCGATCGCAACAGTACCAATCACTGCCTGCCTGCCGCAATCAGGCGCCATATAGCGGTTTTGTGTGGTTCTCCAGGATTCCACACCTGCTAAACATACAGAGTCACATGTAAACGTAACCCATCAGGTGTACGATCAAAAGGAATTATTTTCATCTTTCTGCCGTTAATATTTTAGCTTTTATGAGAGATAAAAATGGTTCCTTAGATCTCGGGTATTAATCAAAGCTTACAGACTGTCCGGAGCCTTGTGAATGCCCCCTGCCGATCCATGTGGCCAAGATGACTAGCAGATTTCTTTGAGCCTCAGGAAGCTGGCAATCTATGTTTACTCTAATGGGAACTTTTATTGGCATCTAGGTGTCACTTAGATCCTAGAAAAAACTGGCTCTGTCCTTTTCAAATGCTAATGAAAGAACATATGTGCATGACTGACATAGAATACTATATTTTTAATAATCCAGAATTAAACTACATCTACAGATCACACCACATCTAGTTAAGGCAAAACTATCCTACGCTTATATTTTCGTCACAGTATGCATTTCTGTATTTGCGCTTACAGTTATCACTACTTCTCTATGGAGCAGGGTGAGAGAGTGATCTTATGTAGTAAGGATAGAACACTTGTAGCAATGTGAACTACTATTATAAAGTACAGTGTTTCTCCGGTATTTCTATGCATTGCATGTCCCTCTAGTGCTCAGTGTTATCAATTGACATCATATTAGTGGGTCAAGCTAAAGGAATTGTGGGACGAGTAGTTCTACAGACTGATAATTGCTTCACATGACTCTTTACCTGGACTACACATCCCAGGGATCTTTGCTGCCATTGGAGAGATTGCTGGGAGGAACTATATAAGAAGCTAAAGCCCTGCCCGGTGGTCTCTTCCTCCTGGGCCTGACGCTAGATGGACCTCTCCGTGCATTAAGAGAGAGGTTGCGGCCTACCACAACATTCCAACCCGGATGAGAGGGGTCTAACATCGCCTGCTGTTCGTTCACTGCTGTCATTATTGCTACAAGGGCCCTTATACCATTGCCATGAAGTCTGACCTCTCCTTAGGGTTTAAGGTTTATAGGCTGAGCGAGGTTTCCCCTATAGAAGTGTGTCAGTATCATCATTTAACCTTGTTTATCCTTTCAGGCGCAAGCAGTACTTCAATGTAGATTTATATAATAGACTGTTTACTTGTAAATATCTTGACTTGTGTTATTGCTGAGTTGGCGCTGTTGCCTAAAACTCAGATCTATTGCCTCCGCTTTGTGACAATATCTTCTTGTAGTGCAAATGAGCAGGTAAATCCAAGCAGCCCCCTAGGTGGTCGTGCTACACACATTTAGTAGCATACAAGGTACAGTCAGGTCCATAAATATTGGGACATTGACACAATTCTAATCTTTTTGGCTCTATACACCACCACAATGAATTTGAAATGAAACAAACAAGATGTGCTTTAACTGCAGACTTTCAGCTTTAAGTTGTGGGTATTTACATCCAAATCAGGTGAACGGTGTAGGAATTACAACAGTTTGTATATGTGCCTCCCACTTTTTAAGGGTTCAAAAGTAACGGGACAATTGGTTGTTCAGCTGTTCCATGGCCAGGTGTGTGTTATTCCTTCATTATCCCATTTACAAGGAGCAGATAAAAGGTCCAGAGTTCATTTCAAGTGTGCTATTTGCATTTGGAATCTGTTGCTGTCAACTCTCAATATGAGATCCAAAGAGCTGTCACTATCAGTGAAGCAAGCCATCATTAGACTGTAAAAACAAAACAAACCCATCAGAGAGATAGCAAAAACATTAGGTGTGGCCAAATCAACTGTTTGGAACATCCTTAAAAAGAAAGAACGCATCGGTGAGCTCAGCAAAACCAAAAGACCCGGAAGACCATGGAAAACAACTGTGGTTGATGACCGAAGAATTCTTTCCCTGGTGAAGAAAACACCCTTCACAACAAGTGGCCAGATCAAGAACACTCTCCAGGAGGTAGGTGTATGTGTGTCAAAGTCAACAATCAAGAGAAGACTTCACCAGAGTGAATACAGAGGGTTCACCACAAGATGTAAACCATTGGTGAGGAAGGCCAGATTAGAGTTTGCCAAACAACATCTAAAAAAGCCTTCACAGTTCTGGAAAAACATCCTATGGGCAGATGAGACCAAGATCAACTTGTACCAGAGTGATTGGAAGAGAAAAGTATGGAGAAGGAAAGGAACTGCTCATGATCCAAAGCATACCACCTCATCAGTGAAGCATGGTGGTGGTAGTGTCATGGCGTGGGCATGTGTGGCTGCCAATGGAACTGGTTTTCTTGTATTTATTGATGATGTGACTGCTGACAAAAGCAGCAGGATGAATTCTGAAGTGTTTCGGGCAATATTATCTGCTCATATTTAGCAAAATGCTTCAGAACTCAATGGACGGCGCTTCACAGTGCAGATGGACAATGACCCGAAGCATACTGCGAAAGCAACCAAAGAGTTTTTTAAGGCAAAGAAGTGGAATGTTAATTACCTGACCCGAATCCGATTGAGCATGCATTTCACTTGCTGGAGACAAAACTGAAGGGAAAATGCCCCAAGAACAAGCAGGAACTGAAGACAGTTGCAGTAGAGGCCTGGCAGAGCATCACCAGGGATAAAACCCAGCGTCTGGTGATGTCTATGCGTTCCAGGCTTCAGGCTGTAATTGACTGCAAAGGATTTGCAGCCAAGTATTAAAAAGTTAAAGTTTAAAGGATGATTCTTAATCTGTCCCATTACTTTTGGTCCTTTAAAAAGTGGGAGGCACATATACAAACTGTTGTAATTCCTACACTGTTCACCTGATTTGTATGTAAATACCCTCAAATTAAAGGTGAGAGTCTGCAGTTAAAGCACATCTTGTTCGTTTCATTTCAAATCCATTGTGGTGGTGTATAGAGCCAAGAAGATTAGAATTGTGTCGATGTCCCAATATTTATGGACCTGACTGTACATGGTAGCACAGGGAGGATAGCTGTGGATGGGGTGTGATGTTGGAGAAGCTTATGTTATATGTTTGTAAGACTTTGTAAAAGTGAGCTAGACAGAATAAAGGGTGTAGCTATACTCTAAGGCAAAGTACACTTAACCACAATGACTAGATCTGTTGACCTAAACTAACACACCTTCCCCTGTAGCTGCTGAGTAAGACAACTATGGTCTCCTTGACGTTTTCAACCTTCTGCTGAAACCTTCCTCATTGCTCGTGTTAGAGTACTCTCAGAAACCTTACAAGGAACTCCAGAACTTGTACTCTCAAAATCCCTGCCAGGCCTTCCAATGGTACTCCCAGAATCCCTACTAGGACCTTTTAGAGTTTCCCGAAACAGTGCTGGGGGTGTCCTTTGACTAAAAGAGTATTTAAGCTTCAGCCTTTGAAGTGGCTAGCACTGTGTTTTATTGCCAGCTACCCTTGTACAAAAGAACTATAATACCTACCTACGAGATTGCCTGACCATTGCTGACCTAGACTGTCCCTACTACACTCTTGATTGCTGCCTGCCATCAACTCCTGCCTGAGCCTGACTACTCTCTCATTTGCTGCCTGCCAAGACCTGTGCCTGAACCTGAATTTTTTTTTAGCTTGTCTTGATCCCTCCCTGAACCTGACTCTTCTGCTGGCTGTCACATAGTATACTGTCTGCTCATCTTAGCCATTCTGTTCATGCTATTTCTTTGGTGGGAGATCCTGAGGGCCATGACCTTGTGAAAGTTTGCAGCAAAGTAAACTGGGACCTCTGGGGACTCTGGCTCATTTGCACCTTCGGAAGCTCCGGTGAAGATGAGCAATCGGAAAAAACAGTGCATGCGGAAAGTATTCACAGTACTTCACTTTTTCCACATATTGTTATGTTACAGCCTTATTCCAAAATGGATTCAATTCTTTATTTTCCTCAAAATTCTACAAACAATACCACATAATGACAAGGGGAAAGAAGATGGTTTGAAATCTTTTGCAAATGTATTAAAAATAAAAATCGAAAAAACCTCATGTACATAAGTATTTACAGCCTTTGCCATGACACTCAAAATTGAGCTCAGGTTCATCCTGTTTCCACTGATCATCCTTGAGATGTTTCTACAACTTGATTGGAGTCCACCTGTGGTAAATTCAGTTGATTGGACATGAATTGGAAAGGCACACACCTGTCTATATAAGGTCCCACAGTTAACAGTGCATGTCAGAGCACAAACCAAGCCATGAAGTGCAAGGAATTGTCTGTAGACCTCAGAGACAGGAATGTATCGAGGCACAGATCTGGGGAAGGGTACAGAAAAATGACCCAATATCCCAATGACAACAGTGGCCTCCATCAGTAAATGGAAGATGTTTGGAACCGCCAGGACTCTTCCTAGAGCAGGCCGCCCCGACCAAACTGACGTGATCAGGGGAGAAGGGCCTTAGGGAGGTGACCAAGAACCCAATAGTCACTCTGACAGAGCTCCAATGTTTCTCTGTGGTGAGAGGAGAACCTTTCAGAAGAACAACCATTTCTGCAGCACTCCACCAATCAGGCCTGTATGGTAGAGTTGACTTGTAGCTTTAGCTGAACACTGTGAGGAGGACGCACTACACTAAATTGTAGCTTTAGCTGAACACTGTGCAGAGGTCACACTAAACTAACTTGTAGCTTTAGCTGAACACTGTGAGGAGGACGCACTACAATAACTGTAAATAGTCTAGCTGCCTGACTGTGGTACTAATAGGATCAAAAGAACATCAGCAATTTTCTTCAGGTAGCTGTAAATACTGTAACAACACAAGCCTGCCTGTCAATAGGACGGTAACAGGAACGGATCTAGCTAAACTGAATACAGTGTATATATATATATATATATATATATATATATATCCACACAACACCTGGGATGCATATATATACACAATACACTGTAAGTGCAGCTATCTGACTGACTGTCCTGCCTAATCTATCTAACTTAAATCAAATGACACTGTCTCTCTCTGTCTATCTATCTCTGTCAAGCCGGAACACACTACACAGGGCCGTCGTGCAGGTGGCCTTATATAGTGTGGGGCGTGTTCTAAACCCCCTGAGCCATAATTGGGATGGCTTTGGCCAATTACAGCTCTCTCTACAGACGGCGCTGTGATTGGCCAAGCATGTGAGTCATAGTGCATGCTTGGCCAATCATCAGCCAGCAATGCACTGCGATGCCGCAGTAAATTATGGGCAGTGACGCGCCACACGATTTTGGCGCGAACGGCCCATATCGTTCGCAATTCGGCAAACGATCGAACAGCTGATGTTCGAGTCGAACATGGGTTCGATTTGAACACGAAGCTCATCCCTAGTGTCAATGAGGAACACTAATGCCGCGTACACACGAGCGGACTTTACGGCAGACTTTGCCCGGCGGACTGGATTTCGTCGGACAATTCGATCGTGTGTGGGCTCCAGCGGACTTTGTTTTCTCAAAAGTTGGACAGACTTAGATTTGAAACATGTTTTAAAATAATCCGTTGAAATTGAGTCCGGTCGAAAAGTCCGCCGTCTGTATGCTAGTTTGACGGACAAAAAGCCACGCTAGGGCAGCTATTGGCTACTGGCTATGAACTTCCTTGTTTTAGTCTGGTCATACGTCATCACGTATGAATTCGACGGACTTTGGTGGATTGTGTGTAGGCAAGTCCGTTCATTCAGAAAGTCCGTCGTAAAGTCCGCCGGGCAAAGTCTGCCGTAAAGTCCGCTCGTGTGTACGCGGCATTAAACCTTTTTCTGACATTTGTTGGTTTTAAGTTACAATAATTTTTTTTGCTAGAAAATGACTTAGAACCCCCAAACATTATATATATATATATATATATATTTAGTAGAGACCCTAGAGAATAGAACGGTGGTTGTTGCAATATTTTATGTCACACTTGTCTTTCAAATGCAATTGTTTTGGAAAAAAATACTTTAACGAATTAAAAAAAAATACATAAATAAAAACTTACCAGTAAAGTTAGCCCATTATTTTTTGTATAACGTGAAAGATTTTACGCCGCGAGAATCGTGAAAGAATCGTGATCTTTTTATTCTAAGCAAAAAAAAACATGATTCTCATTTTGCCTAGAATCATGCAGCTCTAAATATAAATATATATATATATTTATTATACTCATCTTGGGAAGGTGGATTATGAAAAAAATATTTCTGATCACATAGCGCTTTAAACACAAACCTCCACTGGGTTGCATAATTAAATATATTGTGACAAAGATTTCTTTGTTGTATAAATATTTGTTTTGGAAACATTTCCTTGCTATGCATCAGATGACAAAGAAAATTGCTATATTATAACTTTTTTTTTTTTTTAGCAAAAAAATTAGCATACTCCACACTTTGTGTGCAAATACCTATCTATATCTATACATCATTTTGAAGTGGAAGGAAAATGATAAATGGTTTTCACATTTTTTGATAAATAAATATGTGAAAAGTGTGGCGTGCATTTGTACTCAGACCCCTTTACTCTGATACCCCTAACTAAAATCTAGTGGAACCAAATGACTTCATTAGTCACCTAATTAGTAAATAGAGTCCACCTGTGTGTAATTTAATCTCAGTATAAATACAGCTGTTCTGTGAAGCCCTCAGAGGTTTGTTGGAGAACCTTAGTGAACAAACAGCATCATAAAGGCCGAAGAACACACCCAGAGGCATATCCTATGGCAAGCACTGAAACTGCGCCCCTGTCAAAACATTTGCGACCTTACCAGCACCCATAAATGCAGCCTCACCAGCACCCATAAATGGGGCCTCACCAGCACCACCTGGACGGCGGTTAGAGTTGCCACCTCATCCCTTTAAACCCAAACACATAAATTACACAGGTTCTGTCGCTGATTAAGGCGGTAATTAAACTCACTTGTTGCCTTATCTGCATTTAATTAGCCTCAGAACCTGTGTAATTCATATGTGTTCGGGTTTAAGGGGATGAGGTGGCAACCCTAACGACGATCCCTACCTTAAATGTTGAAGAGGGTCTTGTTCGGGTGGCGTACTGCTTATTTTAGGCAACAGACAGAAAAAGCAGCTAGAGAAAGATAAAGGAATTAGCGACTGATATTGCAGCTTGAGCAAGGAAACGGTATTCCTGAGTATATAAAAAGAAAGAAATTATATTTACCATTGGCAAAAAACAGGGTACCCTCCAGGGGCTCCCCGCATAGCCAACCTCCTCAGATGACAACAGGCTGCCAGGCTGAAAACCCCCAGCAATAAACAATGGAGAGGGAAAGGTCATTTTGTGGAAGATACAACCCTCTAAAAAATGATTTTGACAAACAAGGACAAAAAATTTAACATTTGCCCCTATTCAAGATGGCCACCACAACCTCAGGCCAGACCGTGCATGCGCAGCTGGTGGCATTAGCTATGCGGCCTGCCCACGAGCCGGCTCCTGACGTCCACACATGCGCAGAGCAGGCAGGAAGACGCTGAGGGACTCAGAAAAGGCGGCGTGAGGTGCGTGCCGCCCACTATAGTAACCAGGAATGAAGGTACAATATCACAAGGAGAGGAAGGTGGTGGGGGAGGAAGAAAGCGAAAAAGAGAGAGAGAGGAACGCAAAGAAAGGAAAGCGAGAGATAATGGATGACAGGAGGTAGAAATGGAAGGATAAGGTTAAGTGAAAAATAGATATAGCTGCAGGCTTAAGCAAATGCCAGTATATAAATGCAGATAGGAGCTCTTAGTTAAGAGGCAACTGCTGTCACAAAAGACCCCTCAGAAGGGACTCCCTATCTTATCAGTGCATTTAGCTGCCCAAGAATAGGGACTGCACCTGCGAGAGGCTTGAACCCAGCTGGAAGCTGCCAACTGCAGAGGTAAGGGACGTTCGACCACCATTCACTGACTATGAGGAAAAAAAGGAGAATGCTGGGAGTGCTTTAATCCTTTTCTTTTATAATATTCACTGGTCCTGAGTAGGGATGAGCTTCGAGTTCAAGTCGAACGTAAGTTCGACTCGAACATCGGCCGTTCGACTGTTCGTCGAATTGCGAACATTATGGGCCGTTCGCGCCAAATTCGAGTGGCGCGTCACGGCCCATAATTCACTGCGGCATCGCAGTGCATTGCTGGCTGATGATTGGCCAAGTATGCACTATGACCTGCATGCTTTGGCCAATCACAGCGCGGTAAGAATGGAGAGCCATAATTGGCCAAAGGCAGGGTGGCTTTGGCCAATTATGCCTCAGGGGATTTAGTACACACCCCACACTATATAAGGCCGCCTGGAAGTCGGCCTTGTGTAGTGTGTTTCGGCGTGCTGATAGAGAGAGAGAGAGAGTCATTTTATTTGAGTTAGAGTAGGCAGGCAAGTCAGTTAGCTGCAGTCAGTGTATTGTGTATATATATATATATATATATGCATCCCAGGTGTTGCATATATATATATACATACACTGTATTCAGTTTAGCTAGATCAGTTCCTGTTATTCTCTTCCTAATATACTTACAGACAGGCAGCTGCAGTATTTTCAGTCAGTGTACTGTATTCTGTGCAGTGTGCAGCTAAAGCTAACTGCAGACAATTGCTGGTGTTCTCTACCTCAGGCAGGCAGCTGCAATATTTTCAGTCAGTATACTGTATCCTGTGCACAGTGTGCAACTAAAGCTAACTGCAGACAATTGCTGGTGTTGTCTTCCTAATAATACCACAGACAGGCAGCTGCAGTATTTTCAGTCAGTGTACTGTATTCTGTGCAGTGTGCAGCTAAAGCTAACTGCAGACAATTGCTGGTGTTCTCTTCCTAATAATACCTCAGGCAGGCAGCTGCAATATTTTCAGTCAGTATACTGTATCCTGTGCACAGTGTGCAACTAAAGCTAACTGCAGCCAATTGCTGGTGTTCTCTTTCTAATATTACCTCAGGCAGGCAGCTGCAGTATTTTCAGTCAGTGTACTGTATCCTGTGCAGTGTGCAACTAAAGCTAACTGCAGCCAATTGTTGGTGTTCTCTTCCTAATATACTTACAGGCAGGCAGCTGCAGTATTTTCAGTCAGTGTACTGTATCCTGTGCACAGTGTGTAACTAAAGCTAACTGCAGACAATTGCTGGTGTTCTCTTTCTAATAATACCTCAGGCAGGCAGCTGCAGTATTTTCAGTCAGTGTACTGTATCCTGTGCAGTGTGCAACTAAAGATAACTGCAGCCAATTGCTGGTGTTCTCTTCCTAATATACTTTCAGGCAGGCAGCTGCAGTATTTTCAGTCAGTGTACTGTATCCTGCGCACAGTGTGTAACTAAAGCTAACTGCAACCAATTGCTGGTGTTCTCTTCCTAATATACTTACATACAGGCAGCTGCAGTATTTTCAGTCAGTGTACTGTATCCTGCGCACGGTGTGCAACTAAAGCTAACCGCAGCCAATTGTTGGTGTTCTCTTTCTAATAATCCCTCAGGCAGGCAGCTGCAGTATTTTCAGTCAGTGTACTGTATTCTGTGCAGTGTGCAACTAAAGCTAACTGCAGACAATTGCTGGTGTTCTTTTCCTAAAAATACCTCAGGCAGTTGATTCAGCTAGCTGCAGTATATTAATGTACTGTATACTGGGCACAGTGTGCAACTAAAGCTAACTGCAGCTAATTGCTGGTGTTCTCTTCCTAATATACTTACAGACAGGCAGCTGCAGTATTTTCAGTCAGTGTACTGTATTCTGTGCAGTGTGCAACTAAAGCTAACTGCAGACAATTGCTGGTGTTCTCTTCCTAATAATACCTCAGGCAGGCAGCTGCAGTATTTTCAGTCAGTATACTCTATCCTGTGCACAGTGTGCAACTAAAGCTAAGTTCCCCTTAATATCCATACAAGACCCAAAGGGGCTGGTAATGGGCTGGGGGGGGGGGGGAGTTCTCAATATTGCTGGGACCAGACATGACATTAAAGCCGCAAGCAGTTTTAAATGACTTTTTTTCCTTTAGAAATTCCATTTTGAGCAGGGACTGTTCTAAACACGGGAAACGCGCGGAAACGCGCTCCACTTTACAGGAATACTATAGACACCCCCCAGGCACAATATTTAAAGGAATATTTCACTTTTATTTTTTCACTTTAAACATCATTAAAATCACTGCTCCTGAAAAAACTGACGTTTTTTAAAACTTTTTTTTGCATTGATACATGTCCCCTGGGGCAGGACCCGGGTCCCCAAACCCTTTTTTAGGCCCCTTTCACACTTATACGACTTCAAAATCGCGCGATTTTGCCGCGATTTCACAGCCGCGATTTTACCGCGATTTGGGAGCAGTACTACTTTGTACGACTTTGCCACGTTTTTGGCATTAACAAATGAAAACATACAGTAGTTGGTATGAATCATAAGGGGGAACTCCACGCTAAGTTTTAAATAAAAAAACTGGCGTGGGTTCCCCCCCAGGGGCATACCAGGCCCTTAGGTCTGGTATGGATTGTAAGGGGAACCCTCTATGCCGAAAAATCGGCGTGGGGGTCCCCCCAAAATCCATACCAGACCCTTATCCGAGCACGCAGCCCGGCCGGTCAGGAATGGGGGTGGGGACGAGCTAGCGCCCCCCCCTCCTGGACCGTACCAGGCCGCATGCCCTCAACATGGGGGGTGGGTGCTTTGGGGCATGGGGGGGCGCCCTACGGCCCCCCCACCCCAAAGCACGTTGTCCCCATGTTGATGAGGACAAGGGCCTCTTCCCGACAACCCTGGCCGTTGGTTGTTGGGGTCTGCGGGTGGGGGGCTTATCGGAATCCGGGAGCCCCCTTTAATAAGGGGGCCCCCAGATCCCAGCCCCCCACCCTATGTGAATGAGTATGGGGTAAAGGGAAAAAAGCGTCAATAAAAAACACAGTACACACGTTTTTAAAATAATTTATTAGGCAGCTCCGGGATCTTCTTCCGACTTCGGGGGTCCTCTACCGACTTCGGGGGTCTCTCCGGCATCTCCTCCCGGTGTCCTGATCTTCTGCCGGCTCCTCCGCTATCTTCTGCAGCTCAATTGCTAGCGGTGGTCCGGACTTCTGCCTTCTGCCTTCTTCCTTCTTTTCTTCCAGAGATGTTGACACAACGCTCTCTCCAGCTGGAATGGTCTCTGAACGCTCCGCAGCGGACTTATATAGGCGGTGACCCCGCCCCCTTATGAAGTCACTGTCCCGGGGCATGCTGGGACTGTGCTGTCATAAGGGGGCGTGGTCATCACCTGGTGACCACGCCTCCTAAAACGTCACAGTCCCAGCATGCCCAGGGACTGTGATGGCATAAGGGGGCGGGGTCACCGCCTATATAAGTCCGTTGCGGAGCGTTCAGAGACCATTGCAGCTGGAGAGAGCGTCTTGTCAACATCTCTGGAAGAAAAGAAGAAGGCAGAAGTCCGGACCACCGCTAGCAATTGAGCTGCAGACGATAGCGGAGGAGCCGGCAGAAGATCAGGACACCGGGAGGAGATGCCGGAGAGACCCCCGAAGTCGGAAGAGGACCCCCGAAGTCAGAAGAAGATCCCGGAGCTGCCTAATAAATTATTTTAAAAACGTGTGTACTGTGTTTTTTATTGACGCTTTTTTCCCTAGGTGAATGGGTAGGGGTACCATATACCCCATACTCATGCACATAGGGTGGGGGGCCGGGATCTGGGGGCTCCCTTATTAAAGGGGGCTCCCGGATTCCGATAAGCCCCCCGCCCGCAGACCCCGACAACCAACGGCCAGGGTTGTCGGGAAGAGGCCCTTGTCCTCATCAACATGGGGACAAGGTGCTTTGGGGTGGGGGGCCCGGCAGGGTGCCCCCCATGCCCTAAAGCACCCACCCCCCCATGTTGAGGGCATACGGCCTGGTACGGTCCAGGAGGGGGGGGCGCTCGCTCGTCCCCACCCCCATTCCTGACCGGCCGGGCTGCGTGCTCGGATAAGGGTCTGGTATGGATTTTGGGGGGACCCCACGCCGATTTTTCGGCGTAGGGGGTTCCCCTTAGATCCATACCAGACCTAAGGGCCTGGTATGCCCCTGGGGGGGAAACCCACGCCGTTTTTTTCATTTAAAATTGGCGCGGCGTTCCCCCTCTGGATTCATACCAGACAGCTGTCAGCACTGCCTGTCGCTCATCGGGAAAGGAAAAAAAAGTTTTCCTTTCCCGATCAGCGAGCCAGGCTTGTGCTTACAAAGTCGTACTGAAGTCGTGTCTATATTATTCAGGCACGATTTGCATGCTACTTCAGGGTTTAACATTGAGGTCTATGGAGTACAACTCGCATAGAAGTTGAACCAAAGTAGTGCAGGGACTACTTTCAAGTCGGCATGACTTAAAGTAGTGCCAATATAAATGGTAGTCATTGCAAATCATGGAGAATGACTTGTCATACGATTTTGCAGTACAAAATCGTGGGACAAGTCGTATAAGTGTGAAAGGGGCCTTAGGACAATAACTTACATATTGGCCTTTAAAATTCGCACTTTTGATTTCTCACGTTCGAGTCCCATACACTTTAACAGGGTTCGAAAGTTCGCGCAAACAGGGGGTGTTTGGCTCATCCCTAGTCCTGAGGAAGAAGCCAAGGCATGCTGCCATGGAGGTACCAGGAACAGAAAATGTCAAAGAAGACTCATGGGATATATGATAGAATTGTGGCCCAGGTCAGAAACTCACAAGCAACTGAAGAAATGTAATAAAAAAACGTTAAAAACTAGAAAATATACTTTCTTGTCTATCTACTAGCTAGCAGCATAAGGATTAAAAATAGTTAATGTTGACTGAGAAAGTTTATATCTGCTTCAAATAGACTAACTAAATGGATTTTTATCTACTAGCTTAAAGAGGAGTTCCACCCAGGGGGGCCATTAAAAAAAAAAAAAATTAAAAGTCAGCAGCTACAAATACTGCAGCTGCTGACTTTTAATTGGACACTCACCTGTCCCTGGGTCCAGCGGTGCGGGGGATCGAAGCCCCGCTCGTCCCCCCCTCCGCTCGTCGGCGCCGGCATTTCAACTGTGGGCGCCGGGCTGTGGCTTCACAGCCTGGCACCCACTGCGCATGCGCGAGCGGCGCCGAGCGCCGTGATTGGCCGCTTAATCACCTGGGACCTGCAATGGGTCCCAGATGATTGACAGGAGGGAGGGAGAAGAGCCGAGCCCTTCCTGTGCCAGGGGGAAGTGATGTCACCAGCCCAGGCAGACGAAGGGGCAGACTACGAGGGACCACCTAGCAACAGGCATTTAGAGGTAAGTAAAAAAAAAAAAATATCCAAATGTTTTTTTTTTTTTTTTTTTAGAATTATTTAGATATGTTTGTTTTTTTGGGTGGAACCCCACTTTAAGTAAACCTAAAGCATAGATGAGTATTTATCACTACCACTTACCACTAGATGGAGACATAACACCCTTAAAAGAGCATTGCGATAAATAAAGAAACTGTTACATTGTATTTGAAAGAGTATACCTTAATTAAATACAGCAGTTAAAAAAAATACCAGTAGGAAACAGAATCATTGGTCATGAAATAGTATTCATTTAAAAGTTGTTATAAACCTCAGACCAAAAATGTAATATATTACAGCTTACTAATCATTAGATGTGCTGGCTGCATTACCTTTCTTTTTTGGGCTTTTTTCACCTGGTGATCTCACCAATAACACACCTCCTGTATTAGAGTGTCTCCACTCTGGATAATTGAGCATAGGGGCCCCTTCTTTTTTTAAGCTAATGTTTGCTTGGGGGAAATGGAAGTAATTGAATAAATACCCTACTAGGGTACTAGGAAACTAGGACACTCTGCCACCAACTGACTTTACTTGGGAGAAATAGAGATGGTACAGCAGGGCATAGACTCTCTTCTCAGGTTCGTAACCACTGAACACCTGTAGTGGGGCATTAATTTCCCTCTTATTCAAAGGTAAGGGGTATTCCTACACTCAGACACTAATGTAGGATTTATTCCTGGTCTCACTGAGTGTAATGGGCGTCCTCAGGGATGTTTTATGACATCAGTGGGCTTGTGTGCAATTTCATAAGTTGGGCATATTGCACCACTGTGAAGGATGGGCATGGTTTTTGTTGTGCCAAGGGTGTTGCTTGGACTGTAAAAGACCTGGGGGCACCTTTGGATGCACCAAGTAAAAGAGCCATGAGGTGTACATGGTGAACAGTCTGTGTGGCTAAATTGTGTTAACAGTGGCAGGGAATTACGGGCATGGTTAACCACTTCAATACCAGACACTTTCCCCCCTTCCTGCCCAGGACGATTTTCAGCTTCCAGTGCTGTCGCACTTTGAATGGCAATTGCGCGGTCATACAACACTGTACCCAAATTAAATTTTTATCTTTTTTCTTCCCACAAATAGAGCTTTATTTTGGTGGTATTTGATCACCTTTGCGGTTTTTATTTTTTGCTAAACTAAAAAAGACAGAAATTCTTGAAAAAACAAAAGTTTTTCTTAGTTTCTGTTATAAAATTTAGTTTTCTCCTTCACTGACGGGCACTGATGAGGCTGCACTAATGGGCACTGACAAGCACTGATGAGGAGGCACTGATGATATAGAATTGATGGGCACTGATAGGCGGCACTGATATGCAGCACTGATGGGCACCAATAGGCTACACTGATATGCAGCACTGATAGATGGCACTGGATAGGCAACACTGATTAGGAGCTACTGACAGGCATTACTGATTGGCCTCTGAGGGGCACTGACAGGCACTACTGATGTGGCACTGATTGGCACATTTATGGGCACTGACCGGCGTTACTGATGGGGCACAGACTAGCAGCTGATGGGCACCTCTCATGGGGCTGCGCTGTTAATCAATGTGCTGCTTATCAGCACAGACCCTTACTGACAGTGACAGGGAGAGTCGCCGATTGGCTCTCCCTGTCAGCGAGAACTGAGGAAAGACATTTACTGGCACTTCCTGGTTCACGCTGTGATTGGTAACAGCTGATCACGTGGTAAGGAGCCTATGTCATAGGCTCCTTACCACAATCAGAGATGTGGTGTGTCAGAGTGACACACAGCACCACTGATCGCCGCGTGCCCCACATGGCCGCGTGCCAGCATGTTATCCTGAAAGACATCATATGACGTCCAGTCAGGATCACAGAACCACCTCCCGTCCGTCATTTCTCTATAGGCTGGGGGGATGGGGGGGGGAGTGGTTAAATAAAACAAAAGCCTTCTTCTATCTCCAGCAGAGACCTTAGACCTTAATTAAGAAAAAACAAAAAAGTGCCTCTTTTGATGGCCAAAAAAACATGGCATAAAATAACAATAGTAAACATTTTGTATTTTTTATCTCCAACATCTTATTAAAAGAGAGCTTAGAGAAGTAGTGCATTAAGAAAAAACAAAAGAGTGCTTATTTAGATTCCAAAAAACATGGTATAACAATAGTAAACATTTTAACAAAGATGTGCTATTATAGCAGCCATGGTTTGTGTTGTACAGTAGGACCAAGACTTGTGTAATACCCTTTTTCTGATGCAAAATACCACTTCAATGGCTGTGTGTGGATTGCAATCTAGCCGAAAGCCGCTCAGCTTTCGGCTAATTGCCAGCTCTCATTTCTCTCCACAGTTAACCAGCTGTTGTGGATCTGCTCGTCAGTCCCGCCTACTTAAAGATCTCCAGCTCACTTCATTCCTGCCTTTGCCTTGGTCACATCACAAGAAACCATCTCTCGCATTCCTGTTTAAAGACTGGCTTTGCTGACATACCTTCTGGCTCCTTATCCTGCTTGCTGTTCCTCTACTTGGATCCCTGACTTCTGGCCTTGCTGATTACCCGATCTGGTTACTGAACTCTGGCTTGGCTGATTACCCGATCTGGTTACTGCACTCTGGCTTGGCTGACTACCCGATCCGGTTACTGAGCTCTGGCTATGCTTTGACTAAGCTTACTCTATTTACCTTTTTATTTTTATTAATAAACAAGTGTGATTTTCCTGTACTTCTGTCTCGGTCTGGTTCATGGTTTCTGACATGTTTTCTTTGTACACCAGGGCCTTGTGTAACGTCCCCTTTCTGATGAAAAATACCACTTATCAATGGCTGTATTTGGATTGTAATCTTTAAAAGGTGGCCCATTAATGGCAATCATCAAATCATCAAAAGATCATCCAAAGTCTCCAGAGTCAGTGATGAACGATAGACTGTCTTTATTTTGGTAGCTAAATTCACGTTCACATGAGGCGGGGGAAGTATGGCACAGAAATTGACCAGAGGGAGTATGGTGCTGAATCTTTCTTTCTGCTGATTCAATCTTTTCAGAGTCTCATTAAAAGAGAGTCCATTTTGAATGGAGAGTTTTAGGTCAGCCCACTCTACTTCTAACAGGTTAATTTTGTCTTCAAACTGATCAAAAACATGTTTTGCAATTCTGTGCAACTCAGTCAATCCAAAGTTGAGGATGTGTGCTTTATCTGGCCATGACAGGCTGTTGAATATATTGAAAGACTGTATAATATCTGAGGAGACTAAAGAAAGCCTCAAAATTAAATATATTTCTGCTTTGGCCAATACAGATTGGCGTATAGACTGAAATTCTCTTTCACCAGCTTCAAGGTTGGTCAGCTGCAGCCCATGTAGTTTTCCATCCTCTGTAAACTATCAAGCTCGTTTCTTCCTTTCCCATCAGAAAGATCCTGAAGAGTTTTAACTGCATGTTCTAGTTTGTTTTTTACCTGACAGATCATAAGTTCCTTGTTCTGAAGACCCTCTGACAAAGGTTTCAGCTTTCTATAAAAATCGAATAGGAAATGCAAAAGTTTCACAAACTTCAGCTGATCAGGTCTTTCAGGATGCCTTTAACTTTAGCAGGTTTAGATGATCCCTCAGTTGATATCTGCTCAAAATGGCTCACCACTGTCTTCCAGTTTTGAGGAAAAGCATGCAAGGCCTCAACTTTGCTGCATAACCAGCGCACTGTGTGTACATCTTTAATTTTCAAGATTTCCTCACTTAAATTGTTTGCGAGATCTTTAAGTTGCAGAAGGCCTTTGGCTGAGCAATGATAATATTTTAAACACGCCGCACCACCTCATCGAATGTTTGTAGGTATGGCATTTCCTTGCAAACATCCAAAATCGCAAGCTGCAAGCGTTGAGCCACACAATGTATGCTGATCATCTGTGGGCAGACTTCTTTCATCTGGACAGCTAAACCTGACTTGTTGCCAAGCATGCTTGCAGCCCCATCCGTTCCCAAGCCTGCAACCCATGAAGAGCCTCTGTAATTAAGATGCAAATTATCCAAAAAGGCAGTCAATCCTTTGAAATAACCTTGGGCTGTAGAATTTTCTAGCGCAAATGTACCCAAAAAAATCTTCTTTGATGTCTCCTTCTAAAACACAACAGACATAAATGTTTGCATGTTCAGTGCAGGTTCGATTTGTAGATCCATCAATCATGATGCCAACAAAAGGTGACTTTTTAATGTTTGCCACAAGACTTTCTCTGATTATTTTTGCAATGAAATTAATGAATTGTTTGCATTGAACATTGCTTCCATATTTCTGCAGAACTGGAACATCTAGTTTGGCACTCAATGTTAATAAATCAGGGAAATCTCAAAATGGCTTTTCACATTTAGCTATGTAATAAGCAATGTTAAACATGTGTGTCATGTGCTAAAACATTGCAGTGTCCATTTTTCAGATTCACATAGCTAAAGGTCTTTCTTCGGGGTTGTCTCTAGCCTTTGCCTTATCAATATACTCTTTGTGTTTATTACATGTGTCATGCCATACAAAAGTTTCCTTTGTTCATTTGTTCATTTTTCATCTGGAATTTGGGGAAACCGACTGCAAACTTTACTTATAACTGTATCATTTTCCTTGGAGTAAGCAAGCCATGAAAACTGATCCAGCCAATGTGCACTAAAACAGCGTTTTTTTGCGGTCTTTCTAGCATCACTATCATTTGTCTTTTTATTTAATTAATTTTTTTTATTTATTTCAGGTACTTGTATAGCGCCGTCAATTTACGTAACACTTTACATATACATTGTACATTCACATCAGTCCCTACCCTCAAGGAGCTTACAATCTAAGATCCCTAACTCACATTCATACATACTAGTGACAATTTAGACAGGATCCAGTTAACCTACCAGCATGTCTTTGGAGCAGTGGCGGCCCGTCCATAGGGGGCGCCTGGGCGCCGCCCCCCCTCTACACAGTCACAAAAAAAAAAAATTTTAAACTGGCCCTTTAAAAAATGAAAAAAATTCGAAAAAAAGGTCCATAAGTGCACTGCGTTCGGGCGCTGGGCACAGTGCACTACGGGAAGAGCCACGTCTATGCAATCACGAGATTGCAGACGCGGCGCTTCATTTGCGGGCTTTTAACCCGCCTTGTGGCGCGATCCATTGCGCCGAGTAGTTTCCGCATATTATATGTATTAGATGGCCGGGACTTTGAGTGACATTCAAGTTATGATGTCACTTCCGCTTTTAATTTCCCAGTGCGCCCGAGCAGAGGAAGCATGAGGAGCGGACTCCTCTACTGCTGTGTGACTACACAGTCACACCGAGATTAGAGAATGCTGCCTCGGAGCCATAGGGAGAGTGAGAGAGCCGGAGTATGTCCTCAGAGTCAGAGCAGGAGCCGTCTCAATGTACGGGGAGAAGTATGGAGCTGGGCTCACTGTGCTGGGCTGTCTTCCAGGTAAGTGCTGGGGGGGAGGGGAGGAAAAGTTCTGCTGGATGGAGGGGAACCCCAACACTTCTATCTGTCTAATCCTCTCTCTGGATTCACACACATTCTATCTATATCTCTCTATCTATACCTCTCTATCTATATCTCTCTATCTATATCTATATCTCTCTATCTATATCTCTCTATCTATATCTATATCTCCCTATCTATCTCACTGTTACTATTGATATTGATATTGATAATGCTACTACTATTGATATTGCTACTACTATTGATATTGATACTACTATTGATATTGATACTACTACTACTATTGATATTACTACTATTGATATTGATACTACTACTATTGATATTACTACTTTTGATATTGATACTACTATTGATACTACTACTGCTACTATTGCTATTGATACTAATACTACTGATACTACCATTGATATTGATACTACTACTTTTGATATTGATACTACTATTGATACTACTACTACTACTATTGCTATTGATACTAATACTACTGTTACTACTACTGCTACTACTATTGATACTACTATTGATATTGATATTAGTACTACTGGTATTAATAACACATAAAAATAAATATGAATAATATGAAATACATGGGTTTATATAAAATCCTACTACAGATCCCAGCGGTGTATACTTGGAGATCAGTATATAGGAATAGATGTCTATCTATCTATCTATCTATCTATCTATCTATCTATCTATCTATCTATCTATCTATCTATCTATCTATCTATCTATCTATCTATCTATCTATCTATCTATCCCACCCAGTCTCTGTCTGTCTATCTCTCCCACCCAGTGTCTATCTGTAGGCCCTAAGGCTGGCGAGTAACGGGGGGGGGGGGGGTGGTGGTATGGCTTTGGTTGGGGCTTTGTTTGCGCCCCCCCCCAAAATAATGGAGCACCAGCCGCCACTGCTTTGGAGTGTGGGAGGAAACCCACGCAGGCACAGGGAGAATATGCAAACTCCAGGCAGGTAGTGTCGTGGTTGGGATTCAAAACAATGACCCTTCTTACTGCTAGGCGAGAAAGCTACCCACTACACCACTGTGCCGCCCATTTTTTAGTTATTACGGCAGTGGAAGTTTTCTTAAAAAAAGCTTAATTTGCTCTGTTTCATGTTGCAGTGTAAACAAGGAGACAAAAAAAATAAGGAAAAACTCACAGGCAGGAGATATAGGTTGAATATTGGAAATAAGGACCACTTTTTTGTATTACGTCTTGGCTGCCACAGATGACACAGGCTGAAGAAGGTCCTCCATGACATGTGATCATGCTAGTTGCACTGTCAAGGCCGGTCTTGGCTGCATATAGGCCTTTCTGCTGGCTGAGCCTTATAAACGCTGGTCTGCTGGCTGGTCTGCTGGCTGGTCTGATTGATGGCCTGCTTAAAAGGCTGGTCTGCTTGAAGGCAGTTTAACGGCAGTTCAGATTAACAGCAGTTCAAATTGAAGGCTCCTCCGGTGGCTCGGTGTGTCCGCTGGCTGGGCTGCCTTTCAGGAGCCTGTCTCTGTAGGGCGGAGCACAGCTGCTTGCTTGGTGGGTCTGTCCATGCATTGCAATCGTGAGGGAACAATGGCGACTCTAGGAAAAAAAACAGGGTGCAGATAAAATGCCACAGTCAAAACTGGGAGGGCACTGATAATTTTCACCACTACCAAATGAGGATGTGTTCTTTTTTACTTTTTTTGGCAATAAGTAGTTAGTACTTTTTCAGCACATGGGTTTCTATGCATAGTCAGCTACCAATTTTATTGATTTTTTTTTTTTTTAAATTAAATTTGTAGCTGATTGTGCATAGGTGTGCTGTGCTTTGTTTTTTTTTACTTTTTGAAATATTCAGAGAACAGCACTAAAATGGCGTTGTTAGCAGAGGCGTAACTAGGGGCATTACTGGGTCTACAAAAGATCTCAGGCTAGAGCCCATAGCAGCGAAGTAAAGAAAGTCATACATTTGGGCGGGCATACACATGTACATAATATACATGTGTGTGTATGATAGATCCCCCACTTACATCAGGGTCCCCAGAGAGCCTCCCCTAACATCAGGGCCCCCAGAGAGCCCCCCCTTACATCAGGGTCCCCAGAGAGGCCCCCTTACATCAGGGTCCCCAGAGAGGCCCCCTTACATCAGGTTCCCCAGAGAGCCCCCCCTTACATCAGGGTCCCCAGAGAGCCCCCCATACATTAGTGTGCCCAGAGAGCCCCCCTATACATTAGTGTCCCCAGAGAGCCCCCCTTACATCAGGGTCCCCAGAGGCCCCCTAAATAAGTGTCCCCAGAGGGCCCCCCTAAATAAGTGTCCCCAGAGGGCCTCCCTCTTAAATCAGTGTCCCCAGAGGGCCTCCCTCTTAAATCAGTGTCCCCAGAGGGCCCCCCCCTTACATCAGGGTCCCAGGTTATTTACCTTAAGCTCTCGGTGTAGGGATGTGCACCGTTGGCAGGCCTCTTCTTCACGTGTCCATCACGGCAGTGGAGAGCGGACCTATCCCCGTGTCCCCCACGGTGGTGGAAAGCGGACCTCTCTTGAACCTGTCCCCTCAGCGGTTCTGCCAGTGTAATGGCGATGCCGAAGAAGAAGCCGGAAGTTGGAAACCGGAAATCGGCTTCAAAATGAGGCTTGGAGCTCAAGTGGAATGCAAATCGATCCCCGGGGATCACATTGCAAGCCACCCGCTCTATCAGTATATCTACAGGGCATTACTGAGCTTGCCAGAAAGGAATTTACCATCGCATTTGGCGAGCAGAATTTTCAAGCCCTGTTGTAATGTACATTATAGTGTATATAGTGTAGGGGTCTGTAAAGCTGACCATAGACGGTTCATATTTTCTTGTTTAGCCAGCGGGTTCTTCCTTCCATCCACACAGATTAGGTGGATGGAGGAATCCAGTTCCCCCCAGGGTCAGTCTGTCCCCCAGTATAATTCTTAACCCCTCCAGGTCAATGTGTCCCCCAGTATAATCCCCCTAGGCCAATCTGTCACTCAGTAAAATCCCCCCCACCTCCCCAGTCAGCCTGTCCCCCATAACAATGTCTCCCATGTCAGTTACTATGCTTCGGTGATGAATGAACACAGGAACGATCGATATAATAGCTCACCATGTTCAGTCAAGAAGGGGCTGGTAAACATTATATGTTTACCAGTTCTCCACCTCACCCCTGGCTCTCCACCCTGACACCGAACTCCCTTCCCAGCAGAAACTGCAGCCAGCAGAAGGGGGAGAAGGGGGCAGTGCTGCAAGAGGGGGGTCCCGAGGGTTTAGTGAAGGGGGTGGGGGCAGTACAGTGGTGGTGGTGGGGGGGGGGCGGTCGGCTTGGAGCAGCCAGGGGGGATCTATTTGCAGAGGTAAATCCCCCCGTGACTCCCCTGCATCATCCAAAGCTGTCGGGAGGATGATGCGCTACTGGGCATCCTACTCTCCCTGACACTGAAATAAGGGGCAGTCTACTACTACTACTGACACTACTGTAAGGTGCATCCTTCTCCCACTGACACCAATTTAAGGTGTATCCATCTTCCATTAACACCAATGAAGGGGGCTTCTTACTCCCATTGATCACCAACAGTAAGTTACGTTCACAAGACCACTGTACTCTGTAATTTGCTGTGACCCTGGCACTTTATATACTAAAGTATCTTGTACATTACACACTCCTGATCACTGAGCTCTCTACTTTGTGCTCAACATTTCATATGCCTGACTTCTGCACATTACAATGGGGTCCATTTACTAAAACTGGAGAGTACAAAATCTGGTGCAGCTGTGCATGGTAGCCAATCAGCTTCAAACTTCAGCTTGTGCAATTAAGCTTTGTCAATAAAATCTGGAAGCTGATTGGTTTCTATGCACAGCTGAACCAGATTTTGCTCTCTCCAGTTTTAGTAAATTAACCCCATAGCCTTGACCACGAAACTCTATACACCATGTGTATATTACATCCCCCTGACCACTGTACTCTGTATGCTATGCAGTAGCTCTGCTCTCTATATTCTATTTTTTATGTTGTCTTTTCCTGGCCAATGCATCTTATACACTATGTTGTTTGTTACTTACGCCTGATGGCTGCATTCTGTAAAATGTAAAGTTTTATACATACTCTAAACTAATGTGTTCATTGACACAACAAATGCTGGTTGCTAAGTAGCTCCTATCTACTTCAGTGAAAGCAAGTGATGGTTTTGGAACTTTTTTGTTGTTAAAAAATGATGGGGTGAGCTGCAACTGCCATGGTAGAACTAACTTTAAAGATGAAAGAAATTGCAGTAACTGATTTATATTACAAACTCAGGATGCCAAGGGTGTGAGATTAAAAACTTAAAATTAAAGAATGTTACAAAGAGATATCCACAAAGCCTGGCACTATCCTCAAATCACTTTTACATGGCAGATATAGTATACTTAGTTATATAATTGACTTCAAATATGCCAAAGCAACAGTTTTTAAAGGTGCTGTCAATGTAATATGCATAATATGTTGTTACCCAGTAGAGGGCAGCATGCCTCAGTTTATAAAGTTTCACACCAATTACTGGTCCCCATGACAAATGTTCTGCATGTTTATTTCAGGTCAGTGAAACAGAAATGCCCAAAATCAGAGAATCAGAACAGGCATGACAGCCAGTGAACTAGCATTGTCCAGGTTAATCATGGCAGCCTAAATGTTTTTTTTTTATCAGGACAGGTTCCAAATTTACCATTGCATATCTTTCTGATAGGTATAATTTGAAAAAGAATACAATGTTCTAAAAGGAAAGGTTTGCAATATTTGTAGATAGCAATGTATACATGTATATATGTTAAAATCAGTAACTTCACAAGTATGTGAAATTAAATTATTGACATACCCCAATATACAACAACCGTATCATTTTTGTAACAAACAGTACCTTTTATCATTAAAAAGCAGTCCTGAGCTCCACACCAAGAGAAGCCTCTTGGGACACAATGGGGGTTATTTACAAAAGGAAAATCCACTTTGCACTACAAGTGCAAACTACAAAATGCACTTGAAATTACCCTGAAAGTGCACTTGGAAGTGCAGTCGCTGTAGATCTGAGGAGGACCTGCAAGGAGGATTAAAAACAGCATTTTAGCTTGTACATGATTGGATAATAAAATCAGCAGAGCTTCCCCTCTTTTCAGATCTACCCCTCAGATTTACAGCGACTGCACTTCCAAGTGCACTTTCAGTCAGTAGTGTATTTAGGTTGTGTGCTGCCCTAGGCCTGACTGAACTCGTGCACTCCCTAATTTAAATATGACCTACCCCTTCTTGTCAAGGCCACACCCCTTGCTGTTTAAGACCCGCCATGAAATTTTCAAGAGGGGACACTAGTTCTGAGGGCCTGGGGGGGGGGCAATGGATTCCCTTAATTTGCATAGATTTCCTCTCACTTCCTGTTCGGCTATGGGGCAGGAAGTGAAGGGAAATCTCTGCAATGGGACAGGGATGGTAAAAAAATAAACTGACAGGGGCTATAACCCTCCCTTATTCTATCCAAAACAAAAGAAAAAAAAGTGTTGCCTATAGTTCTACTTTAAGCACAAAATTCTGATAATTTTATGGAGAGGACTAAGACGATATAACCATGTCAATGGTGCAGAAAACATATAGCACAGTGAGGAAGGTTTGTGGTCCAGGATGATAGGACAGTTAAAATTAGAAGTGGCCACCTCCCACATTTGTGGAATGCCGGCCGCAGCATACCAGAAGCAGTGCCACGCATGCTCAGAATAAATTAAGAAAGGAAAGCTATTGGCTACTGCCCCGTTTATAGTCCCGACGTACGTGTTTTACGTCACCGCGTTCAGAACGATCGGATTTTCTGACAACTTTGTGTGACCGTGTGTATGCAAGACAAGTTTGAGCCAACATCCGTCGGAAAAAATCCATGGATTTTGTTGTCGGAATGTCTGATCAATGTCCGACCGTGTGTACAGGGCATAACAGTGTAGCGCAGGCTAGCGGGGACTCTTTCCATGCTGCCCCTCTGAAAAGTGCTGCCCTAGGCCTGGGCCTTGTTGGCCTAGGCCAGGATACAGCATTGCTTTCAGTGCAATTTCAAGTGCACTTTGCAATTGTAGTTTGCACTTGTAGTACAAAGTGGATTTGCCTTTTGTAAATAACCCCCATTGTGTCCCAAGAGGCTTCTCTTGTTGTGGAGCTCAGGACTGCTTTTTAATGATAAATAACGTAAATAACCCCCATTGTCCCCATCAAGGAGTAAATGTTTCATCTTTCTTCCCTTACCCAGTGATCATTCTGCACATTGTAATGTTCTAACAGGCATTATGGTAAAAGGCAATAGTAACACTGATATGTGAGACTGACAGATTTTTTACTGTGGAAGGTCACAGTGTGATAACAGCATTTTTTCACTAGTTGATCACAGAGTTAGATGCTGCAAAAGAGGTTGAACTGTATAGGAAGTGGACACAAACTCAAAAACGAACAAATACTGAGTAGACTTCAGGATTCACATTGTTGTTTTACCCCTAGGCCAGGATCATAGTCCAAGAAATAGATCCTGGTCCTGGACAGTACCTGAACAAAGAAACTGAAGAAACATGTTTTCTGGTAGTACCATTCCATACAACCCTAGTTGGTGCCTTACATTAGTGCAGCCTCCATTAAAACCTTTTGTCACATACCTTATAGCAGAGCCTGACATGTAGAAGAAGGCCTTTCTTACAGCCCCGACTCAGGGACCACTGGTAGTGAGACCGTGGCCGTGAGAGCATCCAGTTGAGCTACAAGTGCCCGTGGAGTGTCCAGCTGATAGCAGGTCCTTAACCAGGAAGTGGATCAGGTGGCCAGTACAGCAGAAGACATTAGAAGCAGCAGACCCAGAACTTGGCAAACAGCAGGCTGGCAGTCGCTAGGCTGGCAGATGACTGGTCACAGGTACAGAGTAGGCTGGGGGCACGTGGCAGGAGGTGGAGGACTAATAAGGGCCAGGTAAGTAGCTTGCAGAGCTGGGAAGATGGATAACAGGATGCATGGTCAGACGAGCCAGGTCAGCATTGTACGGTCAGATACAGGCATGGACAGCAGGGAATAGAATGGTAAGGATACAGGCAGAGATCATCAACACTGGAGCAGACAGAGGAGCAGAGAGCAAGCAGAGTCCAGAGACAAGCCAAGGTCATGGCAGGTAGCGTTCAAGCCTGGTCAAGATAAGCCGGGTCAATCACAGGAGTCAGGGACAGGAACACAGGGAGAGCTGAAGATCAGATAGCACTGACTAGTACAACTGCTGCACTTAAATAGTCCATTTGACGCTGGTGTGAGCGGTGGGCATGCCAACGCTTGCACACGTGCGACCTCATATGAGCATGGCTATTCCCAGGAAAACGAGCATCCGCAAACCTGCGCCTGCACTTGTGCATCTGCATGAGCTTCTTCTTCACTTGCGCTATGGATGGCATTCTCCTGACACCTTTATTCAGCTCTCCTAGAACGCTGCTTGAAGTTTACTAAATGCTCTGTAAATGCTTGATGTACACTTCTTCCCAGACTAATATGTACAAGCTAGTACCTGTATGAAAAGGGTTTTACAATATTAACATTGCAAGCAGTTCAGTCTTTGTTGGTTGCATACTTTTTAGTTACTCAGTAGGTATTGAGAAAGGATCACAGCAACAGTTCTGGAGGCTGCACAAAAGAGAAGGACGCTTCCCAGTTCACTTTAAAACTTTTATAATTTTCACTGATGGGGTGGACAATGCTAATGCTACATGCTGGATGCTAATGTTCATAATTCAATCACGTGCAAGCAAAAATGCATTTTTTTTTTGCCTTGCACATGATTGGGTATTCTTTGTATTCTTTAGCCCTGGGGAAAATTCCCTTGCAAAGTGCAAGTTCCCTTGCAAAGTGAACACGCTTTTTGCCTTTACTAAATTAACATCTGCAAATCTATGTTTACCCCCACCACTGCCACTCAATGCCCCCCACTTGTGCATGTTTTCTGTTGCTCTCTGCAGAAGTTGAAGATGGACAGGGCAGGATATAGCAGGGGGGCTGAAGGGCCGTCTGCAGTCTGTACACAGTTTGGGGCATCATAGCTTTTGCTTACTTGCCTATGTCATGTTTTCAGCACAGCAACTAAGGTCAGTACTCACTGACTGTACACAATGACTGGGTTTAATGTCTGCACAAGTTAAAGTATAACTAAAGGTACATTTTTTTTTAGTTTTGGATAGAGTGGAGAGGGAGAAAAACCCTCTCTGCTGTCTGTGCCCCCCGTTAAGGAGATTCACCCTTTATATTTGTCATCTTTAACATTGTCATTGAAAGTGAAAGTAAAAGAATATCCCAAATTTTGGGTTGTCCCCAGAAAATTAATAGAGAGGAAATCTTCCAATGGGGACACCAGTTCTGGTAACCTGGGGGGTCCCCAAGAAATTCACTTTACAAGGATTTCCTCTCACTTCCTGTTTGGTTATAGGACAGGAAGTGAAGGGAATTCTCCGCAATGGGGCAATTGAAAAAAAAAAAATCTGACGGGTTATAACCCTCCCTTGCTCTATTCAAAGTGAAAGAAAAAAAGTTTTGCCTATACAATGCTTTGCAAAAGTATTCACCCCCTTGGCATTTTTCATGTTTTGTTGCCTCACAACCTGGAATTAACATGGATTGTTTGAGGATTTGCATCATTTAATTTACAGAACATGCCCACAATTTTGAAGATGATTGTTTTTTATTGTGAAGCAAACAACAAATAGGACAAAATAACAGAAAAGGTCAATGTGCATAACTTTTCACCCCCCCTAAAGTCAATACTTTGTAGAGCCACCCTTTGCAGCTATCACAGCTCCAAGTCACTTTGGATAAGTCTCTATGACCTTGCCACATCTTATCACTGGGATTTTTGCCCATTTCTTCCTTGCAAAACTGCTCCATCTCCTTCAAGTTGGATGGTTTGCGCTTGTGAACAGCAATCTAAGTCTGACCACAGATTTTCTATTGGATTGAGGTCTGGGCTTTTACTAGGCCATTCCAACACATTTACATGTTTCCCCTTAAACCACTTAAGTGTTGCTTTAGCAGTGTGGTTGGGGTCATTGTCCTGCTGGAAGGTGAACCTCCATCCTAGCCTCAAATTACAGAGAGGTACAGGTTTTGCTCAAGAATATCCCTGTATTTAGCACCATTCATCTTTCCCTCAACCCTGACCAGTTTCCCAGTCTCGACTGCTGATGGGATGGTGTTCTTTGGGTGATGTGATGTGTTGGGTTTGCGCCAGACATAGTGTTTTCTTTGATGGCCAAAAAGTTAAATTTTAGTCTCATCAGACCAGAGCACCTTCCTCCATACATTTTGTGAGTCTCCCACATGCTTTTTTGCAAACGCAAAAACGTGCTATTTTGTTTTTAGCTGAAAGTAATGGCTTTCTTCTGGCCACTATGCCATAAAGCCCAACTATGTAGCGTAGGGCTTATTGTCATTCTAGGTACAGTCACTCCAGTCTCTGCTGTGGAACTCTGCAGCTCCTCCAGGGTTACCTTTGGTCTCTGTGCTGCCTCCCTAATTAATGCCCTCCTTGCCCGGTCCGTGAGTTTTGGTGTGCGGCTGTCTCTTGGCAGGTGTAGATATAGATTTGATGGTGCTTCTAGAGATCATCAAAGATTTGGATATTTTTTTTATAACCTAACCCTGACTTGTACTTCAACAAAATTGTCCCTTACTTGTTTGGAGAGTTCCTTGGTCTTCATGGCAGTGTTTGGTTAGTGGTGCCTCTTGCTTAGGTGTTGCAGCCTCTGGGGCCTTTCAAAAAGGTGTGTATATGTAATGACAGATCATGTGACACTTAGATTGCACACAGGTGGACATCATTTCACTAATTATGTGACTTCTGCAGGTAATGGTTGCACCAGAGCTTTTTATGGTAATAACAAAGGGGGTGAATACATACGCACATGCCAATTATCAGTTTTTTATTTCTGAAAAATAGTTTTATGTATATATTTTTTTAATTTTACTTCACCAACTTAGACTATTGTGTTCTGATCCATCACATATAATTCAGATTAAAAAACATTGAACTAAAGACTGTAATGTAACAAAATAGGTAAAAAGCCAAGGGGGTGAATACTTTTGCAAGGCACTGTAGTTCTACTTTACCTAATGCCATATCCTGTGTACAGTGACATTCAGTTGTATTCAGTAAGGCCTCATTCACACGTCAGCATTAATTTTGTAGCTTGAAGCTCAAGGCTCCAAAACACTGGAGGAGAAAAAAAATCAATTAGAGCCCTTGCACACTGGGGCGGGGGCGGCATCGGCGGTAAAACGCCGCTATTATTAGCGGCGTTTTACCGCCGGTATGCGGCCGCTAGCGGGGCGGTATTACCCCCCGCTAGCGGCCGAGAAAGGGTTAAATACCACCGCAAAGCGCCTCTGCAGAGGCGCATTGCCGGCGGTATAGCCGCGCCGTCCCATTGATTTCAATGGGCAGGAGCGGTAAAGGAGCGGTATACACTCCGCTCCTTCACCACTCCGAAGATGCTGCTAGCAGGACTTTTTTTACCGTCCTGCCAGCGCATCGCTCCAGTGTGCAAGCCCTCGGGGCTTTCACACTGGAATGCAAGGAGCGGCACTTTCGGGTCGGTTTGCAGGCGCTATTATTAGCGCAATAGCGCCTGCAAACCGCCCCAGTGTGCAAGGGCTCTTATTCTCTATGGAGATGGTTCACATCTCCACTACAAGACACCTGAAGCCAAACACCTGAAGCTCGAAAAAGTGCTGGAGCTTTTTTTGTAGCTCAAAGCAGGCAGCTGGGTGCATTTTTGAAGCATTTTTTGTTCCATAGAAATGTATAGAAATAATTGATTTGTAAATTTTTAAGCGTTTTTCTGCTCAAATGCAATAATTACATAAAAATAGATAATAACAATATTAATTAATAAATGTTAAAAAAATAAAACCCTAATCCTAATCCCTAACCTAACAAAATTAACAATAAACAAATTAATAATAATTAAATAAAATATATATAAATTAAGCCCTAACCCTACCCATACCCTTTAACCCCTAACCCTTACAAAAAAAGTTAAACAAATAATAAATAAAAGCTGATGAAAAAGCTGAAAAATATAGCAACAAATTATGAAATAGATTATATTTTTCTCTATTGGCTATTAAAAAAAATGTCAAAGCTCAAAAAGGCTTTAAAATAACACTAAAACACATACAAACACCCAAAAAATGCTCAAAATCTTGACACTCAGGTGTGAACGCAGCCTAACTTGTGACATGTTCAATGACATATATACACACACTCATACATATACTGTATGTGAACTGATTTGCCCATCAAAGGGATTTGTGATTCTGTAAAGTCAAAAAGCTTTCTGACCACCCTGCAGAATACATTGCGGGTAAACAGACGTGGTCCAAGACCCACCCTATCATTTACTCTCACAGTGAAAGGTTGTCAGAACAATAATCACATCATCCACAAACTTTCCACTTCTATGAGTGTTAGACAGAATGGGCACTTTACATTGTGACAGATCTCTCAGTGCTTTAGTGTACTAAACCTTCCTCTCAAAGTATGAGTGGACAGGGGTCAGGGGGTTACGACAGGTTCAGTTACATATGCAAATTCTTTGCAACCAGTAAGCACAATGTAAAGTATTAAAGTAAAAAATAAATAAAATACCGTAATAAAAACGCACTGCAACACCTGTTAAAAACACATTGCAATGTGAAGCAGTGAAGCAGTGCATTTGCAGGTCAGGTTACAAAAATGCATGCCAGCGCATGGGCTAATGTGCGACTGATCCTTTAATAATTTTTGATTTCATTGGATTACATATTTCTTCACATACATTTCAGCTTTAATTTAACTTGCAATGATGTGCAAATGCATTCATTCTTTTCAGATTGATTTTAATTTTGCAGTTTTGGTTTGATAATTCCAGTGTAAATAATTCAGTTTGACGACTGTTTAACTAATCAGCTTTTAACAGTGTGGCCTTATTTTTGAAAATGTATGCTTAATAGATTTGGACTATGAGTATGCATTGGACTTAACTAGCCCAATATCAGCCTTTTCATTGTGCAGTGCAAGGAGCAATATGCTAAGTTCAACATGCATTAACCCATGGCAACCAACTTTGCTGAATCTATATACTAATTAATATTCATGCTGGCCTTTGCAGTTACAGTTATACTGCGAGCTGTAGGTTCATTGAGTACATCTCCAAGTGTGACCTAGAAGATCCTTGAAACTGCTCAACAGCTGCCAACACTCAAAAGTCAGAGATGATTAAAGACAGAAAGAGCATGAGTCTGTCATTAAGCATGCAGCATAAACTGTATTATCTCCATTTCTTATCCAAGAGGCCATACTAAACTTCATTACCCATCAATTCATTATGGGCCAAATAGTAACACGCAGCATACTAAAATATTAATTCTACAACTAACCACAATTTATTTGCTTGGGTAGGATGAGGGAAAAAGTGTTTAAATCCATTTTAATTATCCAAACACTTCAAAACCATTTATCCCTAAAGCTTTCTAATTCACTGCACAGTGCTGGCTCTCTGGCTTGCCACATCTGTATGTAGAGCTGAGATTTTACACTGCTTCACATTCTCGTTGACTTTGTATAAGCAACCTTTAGGGCACTGACTGTACATCCAGATTACAAACTGGCTTTATCACAGACTGATATATTTAAAAAAGGAATTTGTGGTCTTTTTTTAGTGCTTTAGATGTTCATGCAAAATTGATTAGCTTGATGGAAATTTTTTTATTATTTTTTTTTTTTTTTAATCTAAGTTAATGTTTTAAAAAACTTTTTTCCTGGTGCCTCCATGGCAGCATACATGTGCTTGGTTGCTCCATCCACAATCAACCCGCATTACCACATTAGTGCCCCGTACACACGGTCGGATTTTCTGATGGAAAATGTCCGATCGGAGCGTGTTGTCAGAAATTCCGACCGTGTGTGGACTCCATCGGACATTTTCCATCGGATTTTCCGACACACAAAGTTTGAGAGCAGGATATAAAATTTTCCGACAACAAAATCCGTTGTCGGAAATTCCGATCGTGTGTACACAAATCCGACGGACAAAGTGGCACGCATGCTCAGAATAAATAAAGAGATGAAAGCTATTGGCCACTGCCCCGTTTATAGTCCCGACGTATGTGTTTTACGTCACCACGTTCAGAATGATCGGATTTTCCGACAACTTTGTGTGACCGTGTGTATGCAAGACAAGTTTGAGCCAGCATCCGTCGGAAAAAATCCTAGGATTTTGTTGTCGGAATGTTCGAACAAAGTCCGACCGTGTGTACGGGGCATAACTCTACAAAAGAAAGACTGCGTCCTTCCTGTTCCATTCTTTTTTCTGTCCTCAAGCCTGTCACATGTCGGCATCAGCCCTTACCTTACCGTTCCAGGGCAGCCATTACAGGTTCACGCTCTTCTGTAGTGAGGCCCCACTACCTAGGCTGTTAAATGCACCAATAAGTAGGGGAGACACAGTTTTCTTGTGTATCTTCTTGAGACATTGAAAGTTTTTGAAGTCAAGGCTGGCATCCTCCCTCTCTCACCTCCCACTCTTGATGGGCATGCAAGCGTTTTATGCTTACTGCAGTTACCGCTCTGCGAGGCATTAAGCTCCTATTGTCAACGCTGGCTCCACAAGCTTTTTCTGTCAGGGGGCAGGGTTTCATAGAAGTGCAATGACCTCATCACGAGGACACCATGCGCATATGCGGTAGGGAGGAGAAGCCAACGGCAGACATCTTGGTACACCTAATTAAGATAATTATATAAGGCATGCTCAGCTTGATAATGGCGGGTTCCCCAAGGCTCGTTGAGGCTTGCTCTGCCCCTTCTGTCACGATATGGAGCCAGCCGAGGTTACTAGGTCCATGGTAGAATCTGAAATTGAGAAGCTTTATCACTTTCGGGACCCAGGTTCTCCTTTTATGTGTGGGGTACTAAGTAAGATTTAGTCTAATCCCCTTTTTATTTTTTCCCTCCAGCCGCCTTCTGCAGCCTATTGCCACGCAGAAAAGATCCTCAACATACTACAGGCGGTCACCGGGTTACAAACAAGATAGGGTCTGTAGATTTATTCTTAAGTTGAATCTGTTTGTAATTCGGAACAGGTACATTTCTTTAAGTGTAGCTCCAGCCAAAAACAAATTTTCAAGCTTTTTGGATAGCATAGGGAAGGTTTAACACCCTGTGTAACATTTGTTTTGCTGTCTGTGCCCTTGTTCAGTAGATTTCACCTCACTTTCTGTGCCAATGACAATTGGATTTTGAAAATTTGGGGATGTTGTGGAAACAAGGATTGGTGATAAAGCTTCAGTGTAGATACCTTTTTCCCATAATAACTATTATGCCGCGTACACACGATCGGATTTTCCGACGGGAAATGTTGGATGTGAGCTTGTTGGTCCGACCGTGTGTATGCTCCATCGGACATTTGTTGTCGGACTTTCCGCCAACAAATGTTGGCTAGCATGCTCTCAAAATTTCCGCCAACAAATGTGTGTTGTCGGACTTTGATCGTGTGTACACAAGTCAGTCAACAAAAGTCCAATGTACAAACACGCATGCTCGGAATCAAGGACGAGCCAGAACGCTTCCGGTCTTGTAAAACTAGCGTTCGTAATGGAGATATCACGTACGTCTTGTACGTCACTACGTTCGTAATTGTTGGCCAACATTTGTGCGACTGTGTGTATGCAAGACAAGTTGGAGGCTACACCCTTCAAACAAAATTCCACGGTTTTGTTGTCGGAAAGTCCGATCGTGTGTACGAGACTTTACAGGAGTGAATTTCCCTTCCTAGAGGTAGATTTCTTCTTGCATCCTGTTGTCTCCCTCCGTTTGTAAGTAGGAGTTGTTTGTAAGTTGAATGTTTGTAGCTAGGGGACCGCAGCACAGTTTAAAAGAAAAAAAAAAAAAAAGCACCGGACATGGTTCATAGATCCTTTGTTTCCTCACCTATTTGTTTGGTAGCCTGCACATCCATTCGTCCCACAAGAGGTCAGACAGTCACGGCAGACCGAGACACACACAGGAGCAATCCCCTTCTCCTCATCCTTTCCACAGATTGCAGAGTTCATCTCAACATATTTCAAAGCAGTGCAGTCCACCTCGTGGTCCCTTTTGCCCTGGTAATAAAGTCTGCTGGGTCTGTGGAAATCAAGCCTTTCCTGAGAAGTTGGTGTGTGAGTCATGCTTTACGGAGGCTACCAGGGATAAGGAAAAAGAGAAGCGGGATTCCATGGACACTATGAAAAAATTAAATCAAGGACGCTATTATAGAATTAGACTTCACAGAAAAGAACAGGTCCTTCCTCAAGTGAAAGGCCCATTCAGACGCCTACACATCAAGAAGACTCTGACGCTAGTTCAGAGGCAGATACCGCAGAAAAAAAACCCGGCCTCTATTGACTTTATGGTTATTGACCCCTTCGTAGTCGCCATGAAAGGCAATTCAATGAGAGGAAACTATGCGGTGCCCGCGGTGGATGCTTCGGTCATGAGATTGGCAGGAAATACAACTCTGCTGTTAGAAGATGCTGTCTCCGTTAGGGATATCCTTGACTGCAGGATTGATACCGATGTGAAGAAGACCTATCAGGTTGCAGAGGGGCCTGCAAGCCAGCTGTGGCCCTCACTTCAGTATCCAGAGCGGCCAGAACTTGGACAGATAATATAGAGCTAGCCCTTAAACAAGGCATAGATTCTGATCACATCATCAAGGCTTTGGGTGAGCTGAAGCTAGCTTCAGATTTCATTGCAGAAGCAGCCATAGATATATTTGGCTCAAACAATGTTATACTCTATCACCTGGTCAGCAGATTTCTCTTTGAAACAAACATGGTGTAAAATACATGGTGTAAAATACTCTATGATGGCAAGGCTCTGGCAAAAAAATGGACAGCAATCAGCAGAGTCACTGGAAGGAAGAGTGGCCTGATTGCCCAGGATAAAAACAGAAGAAGGAATTTCACTACTAGGGCCACATTCCAGCAAAAGTCAAGAGAAGCTAGAACATATCAGCCAGGCAGGAAGTACTGGAGGGGCTGGAAAGGTTCCCAGGCCACATTTTTGAAAATGCCAAAGTCAAAAGCAACACTAAATGGAAAAATAAATACGCTGCGCTAAAAGTGCAAAATACAATAATATCAATGGTGTATATCAAATAATAACCAAGCCAAAATATACCGTGGTATAACGTAGTAATTACTACGTACAGTAGGTGATCGCGATATTGTGTCAATCTCGCCGAGAATTGACACCTGCGAGCCCCATCGCGGGAGCCAGCGCCGAGATGGCTCACTCATCGGGAAAGGAAAACTTTCGCGATGAGTGACAGGCAGTGCTGACAGCTGTCTGGTATGAATCCTGAGGGGGGGACGCAGCGCCAAATTTTAGATAAAAACCGGCGTGGGTCCCCCCCCAGGGGCATACCAGGCCCTTAGGTCTGGTATGGATTGTAGGGGTACATGGTACCCCTACCCATTCACCTAGGGGAAAAAAAGTGTCAATAAAAAAAACCACAGTACACAGAAGAGTCATTTATTAGGCAGCTCCGGGGTCTTCCGACTTTGGGGGGTCTCCTCCTGACTTCTCCCAGTGTTCGGCCTCTTCTCCCGGTGTTTGGTCTCTTCTCCCGGGCCCCTCTGCTATCTTCTTCCAGCTCTTTTGCCAGTGAGGGGCCCGGTCTGCTTCCGCTGTCTTGTCGCCGCTGTCTCGTCGCTTCTTCTTTTTTTCCCTAGGTGAATGGGTAGGGGTACTATGTACCCCATACTCATTCACATAGGGTGGGGGGCCGGGATCTTGGGCCCCCCTTATTAAAGGGGGGCTCCCGGATTACGATAAGCCCCCCGTCCGCAGACCCCGACAACCAACGGCCAGGGTTGTCGGGAAGAGGCCCTTGTCCTCATCAACATGGGGACAAGGTGCTTTGGAGTGGGGGGGCCGCAGGGCGCCCCCCTCCCTCAAGGCACTAACCCCCCATGTTGAGGGCATGCAGCCTGGTACGGCTCAGGAGGGGGGGGCGCTCGCTCGTCCCCACCCCCTTTCCTGGCCGGCCGGGCTGTGTGCTCAGATAAGGGTCTGGTATGCATTTTTTTTTAACACAAAGTTGTCCATTTATACAATATTTCTAACACATAGCATGTACATACCAAAAATGACACCTCAAAATAGATTATCCTACTCCTCCTAAGTACGGCGATACCACATGTGTGAGACTTCCACAGCCTGACCACATACAGAGGCCGAGCACAGCTGAGTATGGCTGAGCATGGCGGAGTATGGCTGAGCATGGCTGAGCATTGCTAAGTATGGCTGAGCATGGCTGAGCATGGCTGGGTATGGCTGGGTATGGCAGGGTATTGCAGGGTATCGCCGAGTATGACTGGGTATGGCAGAGTATGGCTGGGTATCACTGAGTTTTGCAGAGTATGGCTGGGTATGGCAGAGTATTGCGGGGTATGGCAGAGTATGGCTGGGTATTGCAGAGTATTGCGGGGTATTGCAGAGTATGGCGGGGTATTGCAGAGTATGGCAGGGTATTGCAGGGTATCGCTGAGTATGGCTGGGTATGGCAGAGTATGGCAGAGTATTGCGGGGTATTGCAGAGTATTGCGGGGTATTGCAGAGTATTGCGGGGTATTGTGGGGTATTGCAGAGTATTGCGGGGTATTGCAGAGTATTGCGGGGTATTGCAGGGTATTGCAGAGTATTGCGGGGTATTGCAGAGTATGGCAGGGTATTGCAGGGTATCGCCAAGTATTGCAGAGTATGGCTGGGTATGGCAGAGTATGGCAGAGTATTGCAGGATATTGCAGAGTATTGCAGAGTATTGTGGGGTATTGCAGAGTTTTGTGGGGTATTTTAGAGTATTGCAGGGTATTGCCGAGTATTTCGAGGTATTGCAGAGTATTGCACAGTATTGTGGGGTATTGCAGAGTATTGCGGTGTATTGCAGAGTATTTCGGGGTACTGCAGAGTATTGCACAGTATTGTGGGGTATTGCAGAGTATTGCACAGTATTGCGGGGTATTGCAGAGTATTGCGGGGTATTGCAGAGTATTTCGGGGTATTTCAGAGTATTGCACAGTATTATGGGGTACTGCAGAGTATTGCACAGTATTGTGGGGTATTGCAGAGTATTGCACAGTATTGCAGGGCATTGCAGAGTAGTGCAGGGTATTGCAGAGCATTGAGGGATGGCTGAGCATGGATGGACCCAGGATGGATGGATGTAAATTGTCACTGAGCAGCGCTGTGGGCACTACAGATGCAGCCCACAGCGCTGCTGCCATCTGATCCCTCCCCCTCTCCGCTCACAGTGTACCGATCGGTCATTTGACGGAGCGATCACATGGTAAACGGCCGCGATCAGCGGCCATTTACTGGGATCCAGAGGACCCACGGATGTTCTCGGGTGCACGCCCCAGGGGGCGCGCGAGAGCAGAATTTTGGGAGTACGTCATTGTATGCCCTCTCAGAGTTAAAAAAACGCCCTGTAGTCGTCATTTGGCTATGGGCCGGTTATTAAGTGGTTAATAAACCGTTTTGTTGAAACATATTGCACTACGAGGCTATCCTCTTCTTCCTTTATGCTCTGGGATTTATCCTTGAGCAGCCAGATTGGATATCAGCTTTTCCAAAGATACCGTGATTCCTGCGTCCATTGAAAAACCGGGTACACTTTTACAGCTTATGATGTTGGAGCCTGAAGGCATCATTGTCCAGTTTCTGATACTGCTGTTATCTGGAATTTGGTTTGTTTTTACAGCCCAGTCTGTTGGAGCATGGTGGGATTATTATCCAATGCTTGAAACTACTGCTATCTGGTAAGAAGTGAATCTATGTGGTGATGGGATATTAAAGTTTTTGGGGTTGATTTACTAAAGGCCAATAGACTGTGCACCTTGGAAAGTGCAATTGTACTCTGCAAGTGCAGTTGCTCCAGAGCTTAGTAAATGAGGTAAAGCTTCACTTTGCAAAGAATACCCAATCACATGCAAGGAAAATAAAAAAACAGCATTTTTGCTTGCACATGATTGGTTGATGAAAGTCAGCAGAGCTTCTGCTTATTTACTAAACTCTGGAGCAACTGCTCTTGCCATGTGCAACTGCACTTTCCAAAGTGCACAGTCTTTTTGCCTTTAGTAAATCAACCCCTTTGTGTTTTTTGAAGAGCACTGAAGTTCCCTTATATTTGGTTCACCCAATTCCCATGAAGAGCACAGAATTTTTCACATATTTGGTTCACTCAGTTACCTTTTGTATAATGCCGCGTACACACGGTCGGACTTTTCATCTACAAAAGTCCGACAGCCTGTCCGACAGACTTTCGGCGGACTTTCGGCGGACTTGCGGCGGACTTGCGGCAGACTTTCTAACGAACAGACTTGCCTACACACGACCACACAAAAGTCCAACGGATTCGTACGTGATGACGTACACCAGACTAAAATAAGGAAGTTGATAGCCAGTAGCCAATAGTTGCCCTAGCGTGGGTTTTTGTCCGTAGGACTAGCATACAGACGAGCGGACTTCGGGGTCCGTCGTAGTTACGACGTAAAGATTTGAAGCATGTTTCAAATCTAAAGTACGTCGGATTTGAGGCTAAAAAAGTAAGTTGAAAGTCCGGAGAAGACCACACAGGATCGGATTACCAGCCAGCTTTAGTCCGTCAGCGTCCGTTGGACTTTTGTAGCTGAAAAGTCCGACCGTGTGTACGCGGCATAAGGGTTTTTCATTTGGACATTTTTCATGCACATCTTTTTATGTAAAATTTTTTTGCACCTTTTATGAAGTGAATCATATATTTTTCACTTTATGAGTCATTTCATCCAATTTTTTTATTTATTTTTATACACTTGTTTTTGTAGGAGTGGACTTTATGCCCTTTAGTCATGTGTATTTTTGCACTGTGAATATTCTTATAGATTAGCGCACCTGTTTCTTTTAATTGTTGAAATAAAGCCATAAGAAGTCCCATTTACAAGAAGCCTTGTGGGGGACACAGCAAACGTGGAAGAAATTGCTCTGGTCAGATTTAGGCTTTTTGGCCTAAAAGTTAAACGCTATGTGTGGTGGAAAACTAACACTGCACATCACCCTGACACACCATCCCCACCGTGAAACTTGGTGGTGGCAGCATCATGTTGTGGGCATGTTTTTCTTCAGCAGGGACAGGAAAGCTGGCCAGAATTGATGGGAAGATAGATGGAGCCAAATGCAGGGCAATCTTAGAAGAAAACCTGTTAGAGTCTGCAAAAGACTTGAAACGGGGGGCAGAGGTTCACCTTCCAGCAGGACAACGACCCTAAACATACCTCCAGAGTTACAATGGAATGATTTAGATCAAAGCATATTCATGTGTTAGAATGGCCCAGTCAAAGTCCAGACCTAAATACAATTGAGAATCTGTGGTAAGACTTGAAAGTTGCTGTTCACAGACGCTCTCCATCCAATCTGAAAGAACTTGAGCTATTTTGCAAAGAAGAATGGGCAAAAATTTCACTCTCTAGATGTGCAAAGCTGGTAGAGACATCCACAAAAAGACCTGCAGCTGTAATTGCAGCAAAAGGTGGTTCTACAAAGTATAAACTCAGGGGGCCTGAATACAATTGCACGGCACACTTTTCAGATATTTATAAAAAAATTTGAAAACAGTTTATCATTTTCCTTCCACTTCACAATTATGTGCCACTATGTGTTGGTCTATTACATAAAATCCCAATAAAATATATTTATGTTTTTGGTTGTAACATGAAAAAATGTGGAAAATTTCAAGGGGTATGAATACTTTTTCAAGGCACTGTATTTATGCATTAAAGGGTAAAGTGTATTATTTACTGGGCTGACGTGCTTTAGGAATGAATAGGACCAACCCCCCCAAAACTCATAAACAACACTTATTACCAACAACTGTGTTCACACACACACAGGTGTGAAGCCAGCATTTTCCAATTCATATGTCACACATAGATACCCTTATGGACCAGAAATTCATGTATTATTTCTGAAACCTTTTTTAGCAATATTGCCTTGCAAAAAATATTTTATTTTCTATGCAATCTATAGACAAAAAAGTAACAAAGCCAAGCAATTGCACTTTTTTCTGCTTTGGCCAGTGTTAGTTTTAATATAACTGTAGAGAACATTTTTATTGTGTAGAATTACACGCTAAACTGGATTATTGCATGAAGCATTGCAAAATTGTAAGCAAATTAAATAAATACTGTTTTTCATACACACACTGTATATATACACACACACACACAATACACACACTGTACACACACACACATGCACACACTTCTTCATCTAAACTGGTTATCAGCTATAATAGCAAGAGGAGGAGGCTTATGGGCAAGAAGAGTTCAATAGACTGAGCCAGGCAGCATTGCACTGTGGGAACTGTACTTCAGAGGAGAGAGACTCTGCCGTAATCAAGAGCGTTAGAACTGCATTTCCCAAAGGGAGATTGCCAGGAGGAGGGGAAAGGGCCGCATTTTAGGACACTTTTTCCTTTTGTCGTGAGGGAGCCCAGAGAGTGCACTTCACTGTCCAGTGTGCACCACCATTGCTGCATAATGAGGGACTGAGCAGGATCCAGAGTGATGAGTCAAGATGTGACAACAGCCATATTTAACTGGGTGCAGAGTGGAGAGTGGACTAATCGCTGTGTGTGACTGGATTGTGAGCTGCAATATCGCTGGGACTGGTGAAGAGAGTGAGCCCTTTATGAACTGACTATACAGTCATCTAGTAGCCTTATTGCTGCCCACAGGCTTGACTGGGACTATTCTCATGTGAACCAACGATACAACTGGGCCCCAATGTTAGTCAGCTAAAGAGTTAGGACTAAAGTCTGCCCCTTTGCAGCTGTTACATAGAGACCTTCAACTATTGCTTATGCTATGAGATACAAGGGACATTGCACCCTATTCTAGTCATTTTCCTAAAGTGCACTCTAGACAAGTTGTAGTATTATTATTATTCACATTGCGGTTAATGCTTACAATGAGGAAAAAAAGTATTTGTTCCCCTGCTGATTTTGTAAGTTTGCCCCCTGACAAAGAAATGATCAGTCTATAATTTTAATGGTCAGTTTATTTTAACAGTGAGAGACAGAATAACAACAAAATATCTAGAAAAACGCATTTCCAAAATGTTATAAATTGATTTGCATTTTAATGAGTAAAATAAGTATTTGATCTTTTATCAATCAGCAAGATTTCTACTCCCAGGTGTCTTCTATACAGGTAATGAGCTGAGATTAGGAGCACTCTCTTAAAGGGAGTTCTCCTAATCTCAGCTTTTTACCTGTATAAAAGACACCTGTCCACAGAAGCTATCAATCAATCAGATTTCAATCTCTCCACCACGGCTAAGATGAAAGAGCTGTCCAAGGATGTCAGGGACAAGATTGTAGACCTACACAAGGCTGAAATGGGCTACAAGACCACAGCCAAGCAGCTTGGTGAGAGGGTGACAACAGTGGGTGCGATTATTTGCAAATGGAATAAACACAAAACAACTGTCAATCTACCTCAGTCTGGGGCTTCATGCAAGATCATACATTGTGAACATCAACTCAACTCACCGTGTTTTGAGGAGGAGGAATGCTGCTTATGACCCCAAGAACAGCATCCCCACCGTCAAGCATGAAGGTGGAAACATTATGCTTTGGGGGGGGGGTTCTGTTAAGGGGACAGGGCAACTTTACCTCATCAAAGGGACGATGAACAGGGCCATGTACCGTCATCTTGGGTGAAAGTCTCCTTCTCTCAGCCAGGGCATTGAAAATGGGTCGTGGATGGGTATTCCAGCATGACAGTGACCCAAAACACACAGCCAAGGCAACAAAGGAGAGGCTCAAGAAGAAGCACATTAAGGTCCTGGAGTGGCCTAGCCAGTCTCCAGACCTTAATCCGAAATCCGAAAATATGTGGAGGGAGCTGAAGGTTTGAGTTATCTTTCTTGATTTTCCATTGTTTCTTGAGTTATCAAACGCCCGCCTCGAAACCTTAATGACTTGGAGAGGATCTGCAAAAAAAAAGTGGGACAACATCCCTCCTGAGATGTGTGCAAACCTGGTGGCCAACTACAAGAAATGTCTGACCTCTGCGATTGCCAACAAGGGTTTTGTCACCAAGTACTAAGTCATGTTTTGCAAAGGGGTCAAATACTTATTTTACTCATTAAAATGCAAATCCATTTATAACGTTTTTGAAATGCGTTTTTCTGGGTTTTTTAGTTGTTAGTCTGTCTCTCACTGTTAAAATAAACTGACCATTAAAATTATAGACTGATCATTTCTTTGTCAGTGGGCAAACCTACAAATACAGCAGGGGATCAAATACTTTTTTCCCTCACTGTATATGCACTGTTTATTGTTGACTTGGCTGATTCATGCGTTGATCCCAGTCTAGTAGTACAGAACTCTATTTTAAGTCACCTTGGGATAGTGATTATACATTTATTCTAACCCATACTGATACACTGAGTTAATTTACTACTAAATAGTCTTGTGTCTACTTCTTGGTGCTAATTTACAGCCAAGTTAAAGGTATCTATACTCGTGTTCTTATAAGTGCTTTCTGTCACTTTCATTCAAACAGGTGTGTCAGAGAGGCTTAGGTTGTTCTTGGAGTCGAGGCGTAGAACAGATGTGATGTCAATTTAAAATTTGATCTAAAACAGTATTTTTGAATAATGTAAGTAAAACATGTTGGTAACTTGCTGTAGTTAAAGGAAACCTGTCAGAGAAACAGGGACTGACATTGCTGTACAATCTGATTGTACATTATTCTTTAGATTTATGGGACTGTCTGGATACAAATTAAATGGATTTTTAAGTAGTTGCTTACACTGCATATTTGTTGGTTGACCTATAATGTGTTTTGATTATGATCAGCTTAACCCAACCCCCATGAGTAAACTATATGCTATTAAATGAACCCTGCCAAAAGAAAATCATGGAGGCCAACATCCCTCTAAAAATGCTAGTTGACTGGATGTTATGCGGAACATCTTTCACCACTTTCTGTATCACTGACCTGGAACAATTGTGCAGAACAGGAAAGTCAGAGAGAAGTCAGAAGACATTACCTACATGTGCTGGGTCACAGGCTTAACCCCTTGTCGACCGCGCTATAGCCAAATGACGGATCAGGGTAAAGGATCAATCACAGCGGCCTTTTTCTACATGATCGCTCCGTCCAATGATGGAGCGATCACTTTGTCAACAAACCGGGATCATGCCCGGTTCAGCTCAATCTGCTGCGGTGTTTCTCTCTCCTCTCCTCACACGCTGTATCGGTGTGAGGAGAGGGGAGAGAAACAACGCAGCATCATGAGGATGATCCTGAGTGCCATCTCAGTGCCATCACAGTGCCCCTACAGTGCCATCAGTGCTCATACAATGCCATCAATGCCCCTACAGTGCCCCTACAGTGCCATCACAGTTCCCCTACAGTGCCATCACAGTGCCCCTACAGTGCCATCAGTGCCACTACAGTGCCCCTACAGTGCCATCAGTGTCACTACAGTGCCATCAGTGCCCATACAGTGCCACTACAGTGCCATCAGTGCCACTAAAGTGCTCATTAGTGCCCTACGGTGCCACTACAGTGCTCATCGGTGCCACTACACTGCTCATCAGTCACAGTGCCACTACAGTGCTCATCAGTGCCCTACGGTGCCACTATAGTACACATCAGTGCCCTACAGTACCCATCAGTGAGTGCTTATCAGTGTCATAAGTTCCCATCAGTGCCCTACAGTGCACATCAGTGAGTGCTCATCAGTACCACTAAAGTGCTCATCAGTGCCACTACACTGCTCATCAGTGCCACTACACTGCTCATCAGTGCCCTACGGTGCCACTACAGTACACATCAGTGCCATCAGTGCCCTACAGTGCCCATCAGTGAGTGCTTATCAGTGCCATAAGTGCACATTAGTGCCCTATGACATGTTCAAAAGACTCATTATGCCTCATAGAATATACGTTGGGGTGTTTGCTTTCCAAAATGGGGTCCTTTTGTGGGCATTTCCATTGTCATAGTTTGATAGGTAGTCAGGAAATTAGATGTGTATGTCCCTAAAACACCCAACGGTGTTCCCTGCATGTTGGGCCTCGCTATGTGGCTAGGCTGTGAAAAAGTCTCACACATGTGGTATAGCCATACTCAGGAGGAGTAGCAGAATGTGTTTTGGGGTGTAGTTGCAAGTATGTATATGCCATGTGAGAGAAATAACCTGTTAATTTGACAATTTTGTAAAAAAAAAATCTTCATTTTGCAAAGAATTGTGAGAAAAAAATACAACTTCAAAAAACTCACCATGCCTCTTACTAAATACTTTGGAATGTCTACTTTTGGGGGTCATTTGGGGGGTATTTGTACTTTCCTGGCTTGTTAGTGTCTCAAGAAATGACATAGGTCGTCAGTGCATCAGGTGTGATCAATTTTCAATGATTGGCACCATAGCTTGTAGACTCTAAAACCTTCACAAAGACCAAATAATATACACTGATTTGGGTTATTTTTACCAAAAAAATGTAGCAGTATACATCTTGGTCAAAATTTATGAAGAAAAATGACTAATTTGCTAAATTTTATAACAGAAACAAAGAAAAATGCAGTTTTTACAAAATGTTCTGTCTTTTTTTTATTTAGAGTGCAAAAAATAAAAAACCCATTTGTGATTAAATGCCACAAAAAGAAAGCTCTATTTGTGTGAAAAAAAGGCAAAAATTTTATAGGGGTACAGCGTTGCATGACTGAGTAGTTGCCATTTAAAGTGTGAGAACGCTGAAAGCTGAAAATGGCCTGGTTAGGAAGGGGGTATAAGTGCCCAGTGGGCAAGTGGTTTAAGTATTGAAGTAGAACCCTCTATGTTTCTATAATGTCAACTCTCTTTTTATCAAGGAAAAACATGGTAATAAAACTGAATTTTGTATATTATAAATAGTTGGAATAAAGGAAAAATATTTAAAGCCCAAGTCAGCTGGCCTCTTTCTTTATAATGCTAGATTCAAGGTGACTTGAAAATTTCACAGCAGGGTATTTTTTATTATATATTTTCTTACACACTTAACTATTTATATTCACTGTATAAGTCATGTAAAATATACTGTTGCATATTGAACAGATGTAGCACATCTGACGTCCTGTCCGGCACCCTGCATGTAGATTAGGGGATGGGTAAATGGATTAGGGGGGCGGCCTGTATGGATGGGCCCCTAGTGGAGCTGAAAACACTCACCTGCTTGCTATCCCTTGTTGCCTCGCTGAGTGAGGTGTCGCTGGAGAATTACATTTTGAAGCCTTTTTCAGCAGTAAGGTAGTCGCTTCTAGCTGCTGAATCCAGCAAGGGAGCAACATATACAATGCAGGTGAGTGTTCTACCACCATTTTCTTGTGATCACCTTGCTGGCAAATTTCTGCTTGCAGGATCCTTTTGTCATTAGCCTAATTGCAAATGAAATACAATACAATATGCATTGCCTATATATAAGAATCATTTTGTGTAATCAGCTTTTGTTGTAGCTGAAAATCTAATATAAATAAAATTAAATTAAAATATAACCTAATATAGACATACACATTAAAATGAAAATAAAACTTGCTTTACACATTATACAAATTATATGATTAGATGTAAGATATGTTGAAAAAACATTCCTCTACTTGTATATTTTAGGTACAATTCACATAACTATGAAGTTACATTTGAGTATTGTAAAGAACATCTATCTATCTACCCAGATGCATTATTCTTTCTGTTTGTTTTTCTCCATTGGAAAAGGTAAAGCAAATACAGTATCTCACAAAAGTGAGTACACCTCTCACATTTTTGTAAATATTTTATTTTATCTTTTCATGTGACAACACTGAAGAAATGACACTTTGCTACAATGTAAAGAATGTAAAGTGGTGAGTGTACAGCTTGTATAACAGTGTACATTGCTGTCCCCTCAAAATAGCTCAACACACAGCAATTATTGTCTAAACCGCTGACAACAAAAGTGAGTACACCCCTATATGAAAATGTCCAAATTGGGCCCAAAGTGTCAATATTTTGTATGGCCACCATTATTTTCCAGAACTGCCTTAACCCTCTTGGACATGGAGTTCACCAGAGCTTCACAGGTTGCCACTGGTGTCCTCTTGCACTCCTCCATGGCGACATCACAGAGCTGGTGGATGTTAGAGACTTTGCGCTCCTCCACCTTCCATTTGAGGATGCCCCACAGATGCTCAATAGGGTTTAGGTCTGGAGACATGCTTGGCCAGTCCATCACCTTTACCCTCAGCTTCTTTAGCAAGGCAGTGGTCGTCTTGAAGGTATATTTGGGGTCGTTATCATGTTGGAATACTGCCCTGCAGTCCAGTCTCTGAAGGGAAGGGATCATACTCTTTTCAGTATGTCACAGTACATGTTGGCATTCATGGTTCCCTCAATGAACTGTAGCTCCCCAGTGCTGGCAGCACTCATGCAGCCCCAGACCATGACACTCCCACCACAATACTTGACTGTAGGCAAGACACACTTGTCTTTGTACTCCTCACCTGGTTGCCGCCACACACGCTTGACACCATCTGAACCAAGAATTTTTATCTTGGTTGCATCAAACCACAGGACATGGTTCCAGTAATCCATGTCCTTAGTCTACTTGTCTTCAAGAAACTGTGGGCTTTCTTGTGCATCATCTTTAGAAGTGGCTTCCTTCTGGGACGACAGCTAAGCAGACCAATTTGATGCAGTGTGCGGCGTATGGTCTGAGCACTGACAGGCTGACCCCCCCACCCCTTCAACCTCTGCAGCAATGCTGGCAGCCCTGATACGTCTATTTACCAAAGAAAATCACTGGATATGATGCTGAGCACGTGCACTCAACTTCTTTGGTCGACCATGGCAAGGCCTGTTCTGAGTGGAACCTGTCCTGTTAAACCACTGTATGGTCTTGGCCACCGTGCTGCAGCTCATTTTCAGGGTCTTGGCAATCTTCTTATAGCCTAAGCCATCTTTATGTAGAGCAACAATTTTTTTTTTCAGATCCTCAGAGAGTTCTTTGCCATGAGGTGCCATGTTGATCTTCCAGTGACCAGTATGAAAGAGTGAGAGCGATAACACCAAATTTAACACACCTGCTCCCCATTCACACCTGAGACCTTGAAACACTAATGAGTCACATGACACCGGGGAGGGAAAATCGCTAATTGGGCCCAATTTTGACATTTTCACTTAGGGGTGTACTCACTTTTGTTGCCAGCGGTTTAGACAATAATGGCTGTGTGTTGAGTTATTTTGAGGGGACAGAAAATTTACACTGTTATACAAGCTGTACTCTCACTACATTACATTGTAGAAAAGTGTCATTTCTTCAGTGTTGTCACATGAAAAGATATAATAAAATATTTACAAAAATGTGAGGGGTGTACTCACTTTTGTGAGATACTGTAAAATAAAGAATAATTGTTATCCATAGCCCATCCTTTATGTATTGATCCCTATGTTAAGTAGGGTTAACAATGGCTGCTTTGAAAAGCATACACTTCTTCCTGTTGACCTGATGCTTTACACAACCGTGGTAATTTGTCTCTCCACAAATAGCACTTCTGAGCATTGATCACAAATGAGAGTTAAATTTTACCACTGGGATACCATGGCCTCCCTCTCCAAAACCAGTCAATTCATTACTTCAAATAACAATCATTAGCTTGAAAAATGGGCCAATCTGTTTCTCAGGGAGCTTCTCACAAAATATATGAGCCAAGCCAATTAGAGTCCCGAGTTGTGCTGCTCTGGGAAATTGATTTAGTCACTTGGCTGACTTAAGATACTTTCATATCTATGCCATTTTACACACAGGGAAACAATGTTGGTTAAATGAAAGGATTCCCCAAAAGGCCATATGTTACTGATATACTCGCGTCTCTCCTTGGAAGGGGCCAATGGGGTGACAACTCTTTGTTTCAGACACATGGCTCCTGTATTCTCGTGACAGCACACAGCAGCTGGACACAGACAGCACAAACTGTTGCCACCCGTGGTGGGCGGGCCAGCTTCCCCTAAATAGTTGCACACTTGAACAAGTCCATTGTCTGCAAAGAAAGCATTTCAACTGCCCATTAACAGCCATCATAGCAGACAAGGCAGCTTCACAGCAGAGAAAACCTGTAGGGCATATTGTTTGGGACAATTAATTTGTAAATTGCCAGTTTGCAAAACACACCATGAATGAATTAGCCACAATGATCAAATAATCTTAAAAATACTAACAGTGAGGAATTCTCATGAATAATTAGAACAATCACACTGGATTACACTGCAGCAATGTTAGTCATTTGTTTATTTAAAATATTGGCATTCGTAAAATATTTTAGCAAAGCTATTTTCCAATAGTAATAAAAACAGAAATATTCAACCTAATACTAAAATATTATTAGCTTCAAAGGCATAAAGAATCAACTATTTTGCTTGATCCTTCTTCCTTATACACAAGTAATAGGTATACTTTAGGGAGCAGTATTCAATGTAATTGATTATTTTTATTTATGCCAATAGCATTGAAAACATATAATTCTAGAAAATTATAAAGGGGCTTCTGGGCTTGCATGGTGTCCCTACTTTGAACCCCTGCCAATCAGCTGTGGACATACTAAAATTACAGCTTCTGTGATGGATCTGAAGATGCTGGTATTGCTTTTAATAGACTTTATAGCTGAAGCTGCACCAAAAAAAAAGTTTAATACGTCATTAGATATCAATTTTTTCAACATTTAACAATTTGACATTTGAAACCTTTGCCACCGTAGCTGCAAGTACCCACTTTGTATTGCTTAGCAAATCTCAATTTTTTCAGGCAGTGATTGAAGCATGGCTCTGGTCCCACTACCCACAGGATGCATGTTGTATACGTTCCTTAGATCCTGGAAGGACTGTCTGTCGTAATATGGATATATTTGCAATAAAAGCTAGTGTTTTTTTCTGGTAACAAAAAAAAATCTCGTGATTTTAGCAGAAGAGTGTATGATGGCATTTCATTTTTCTTCTATGGTTGCAGCAATCCTTGCAACCAGCAGGGAAAATTTAGGAGTGAGACAAACACCTATGAATATAAACAACAAAAGGCAAATAAATATCTACATATCTAGAGTGGCAACTCTAAAAGATTGGGACAATTTAGGAGTGAGACAAACACCTATGAATATAAACAACAAAAGGCAAATAAATATCTACATATCTAGAGTGGCAACTCTAAAATATTGGGAACATTTAGGAGTGAGACAAACACCTATGAATATAAACAACAAAAGGCAAATAAATATCTACATATCTACAGTGGCAACTCTAAAATATTGGGAACATTTAGGAGTGAGACAAACACCTATGAATATAAACCAAAAAAGGCAAATAAACATCTACATATCTACAGGGGCAACCCTAAAACATTGGATTTCCCATCAATCTCTGTGCAAGAAACAATGGTCACCAAAACAAATATAGGAAGTAAATCTTTCTAGGGAAGACAGACAGCAAAGAAACCTAGTAGTATTTAACACTTCCACATTACAAAATTAAAAAAAAAAAAAAAAATTGGCTGCTCCTACACTTTAAGCCAGATAGTGTAACAACTAATGAGCCTGCCCGAACGTTATGATAAGCTAGAAGTACCATCAAGTTTTCTTTCCATGAGTACCATTACCTCCTACCATTACTTCTCTACTCCTACAGTGATTCGCTTTGTGTTCTGAGATGGTAGTATCTATAGTATATATGGGCACTCACACAACCTACAGCTACCATATTTTCACCTCTGTAAAGAAACAGATAGTTAACAATGAAACAATTCCTTAAATAAATCTTTTGGTTAAAAATGTTTTAATGTACTATTTTGTTTGTCATTGTGCAGTTGAAGTTACTAGTATAAGCCATATTTATTCTTTAATGCCGGATGTGGTATATGCTTATTTGCCATCAACTCTCATAGGCAGAACAGGCTAATATGGATGGAAAGGTTTCCTCTAAAACGCATTGACATGTCTTGTCTGCATCTGCTTTCTGTTTCGAACAAGCTCACAAACTAGAATTGTGTATGGGTCATTTAACTTGAATGGAAGGGTCACTTTAGACTTTCATTGGAGGCATAAAATTGATAATTTTCCCGCGTTGAATGCTTCTGAGAAACTCAGAGGGGCTTATCAATGAGGGTCAGCACTGCTCATTTCTCAATGCAGTTTGTACTCTACAGTAATGTAAAGGTTATATGAGTACACAAATCCTGCAAATTAGGTTGAGTAAATTAGGCAAATCAATAAACTCAAAGGGGACCTCTAATATATTAATTGGTTAAAGGGTATTTATTAATTTTAGGGTGGATGAGGAGAAGAACTTCTTTCAGTTTTTTTTTCTTTCAGATTTATTGCTGTCTTTATCCCCTTTTAGGTAGATTTACTATCTCTGGCCATGTGATCATTTTCACTGGGGTAGAAATGATGACAAATGTTATCGTTGTCGCCACAACAGCAGTTGAAGGGATGTCTTCCTATAAGGACACCTGTTTCTCTCACAACTGTATAACAGAAGATGTCTGGTCACTTTGAAAACATTTTACCGCTATTGTGTCTGGCAGCATTTGCAGGAAAATCAATTTATTTGCATCTTCATCTTATCCCGCTTTTATAGTCATTGCACTAGCACGTAACATGAAGATGGATCCCCTAGAGACCAGGCACATCAGCACCCACATACATGTGGCACGTAGAGAGAGGTGCCACCTAGAAAAGAGGGGAATCCCAGCTCCTAACTTACATCCTTTTATTACGTAGATGTAAACCCTAAGTGGATGACATTTAGGTTCCAAATTTTTATAAAATACCCTGGTTAAGTATGCTTTTCTTCTATTTTAATGAAAGCTGCAGATTTTAAAAGAGTAAAAGACAATTTTAAAATTTAACATTAACATGTTAAAACTTATGTGAGATTTTAATTTTTGGGTTAGGGTCTAATTTAACCACACCCGTTTGGAAGTCTAATTTTTTTCTTTTTTGGAAAATTATTTTTATTAAATGTTTTTCGTATACAATACAGCAATATACAAAACCCAACAATCCTCCCCCCACCCTTCCCCCCTCTTCCCAATAGTACAACATTCCATAAGGTGTGTAAACATAAATAAGGATAGATAGCCCTTGTAGTGTAAGATCGCAATACCAGAGCAGCATTGAACAGACAAGCAATCAGGATAACAATCCCTTGGTTAAAGCTAATAACCCCAGTCTACAGAGGACATTAAAATGGAAATGCTGTGATAATACCTTCCAAAACATTTCAATTAAGAGTATCATCGGCTGATAGCCAGCATTGCCATACCTTTTCGAACTTTTGGGGACAACCCCTACTTAGGTACATGGCTTTATACAAAGGTAATACCTTGTTGACTATACCCTTCCAGTAAGATAGGAAAGGGGCCTTTGACTTTTACCAGCACTTGGAGGTCTAATTTTAACATGGGCATGTGGAGAGTTACTGTAATAATATCTTAAAGTAATCCATGCTTTGCCCATGCACAGCAAAGTATTAGGGTCTTTTAACTTCTCCCTTCCACATCAAAATGTATTCACTTTTTTGTCTCCTCTGCCACATTGTTGCTGTCAGGAGCAAGAAAAGACAATCAGATTGGCGCTTACACGGGGCTGAGGACTCTTTTCCTGTTCATATTTGACAGCACTGGACAAATGACCAGCATTATTACATGGGAGAATAGGAGTAAAGCCATGTACACACGATCGTATTTTTCCGACGGTAATTGTGTGATGACAGACTGTTGTCACAAAATCCGACCGTTTGTACGCTTCATCGGACATTTGTTGTCGGATTTTCCACGGACAAATGTTGAATGGTAGGCTTTAAAATTTTCCGCGGACAAATGTCTGTTGTCAGATTTTCTGAGCGTGTGTACACAAGTCCGTCCAAAAGTCTAAAGTACAAACACGCATGCTCGGAAGCAAGGACGAGCTAGAAGCGGTCGGTCTTGTAAACTAGCGTTTGTAATAGAGAATTAACATTCGTGACATGGCAAATTATGAAATCCTGAAATGCAGCGCACATTCTCTTCTTCTTTAATGGGATAATAATGAAGCTGCTTTGCTGGTGATACTGATGGAGTTATTGGAAACGAATTTTCAAAGGTTTTTTTTTTCTAGTAATATCAAGAATAATATTATTATGCTTGTTATTTTTTTTAGTGCAAGTTACCACAACATCTTTATCCCGTAGTTTTTAAGATTAACGATACAACTATGTTGGTGTCCCTTTTTAATTTTACATTGTATTTTTTAAAATGTAACTGCCTACTCCCAAACTGTCATTTGAAGTAAAACACATAGCCACGTATTATTCTCCACAATTTTTTTATTCTGCATTAAAAAAAGAAAACAAATAAAATTAGACATGCTATCTGCCAATAGAACTTAACCAAAAAGTGCATTCTATGCATCCCAAAATATAGAAAATATACCAAATCAAATCATTATTCAACCAAAAAATAAAGTAAAAGTCTCATGCATGTGTCCTGCTTCTTCATATAGGGGGTCAACAATGCCAATAGTTGGTGAAAGCAGGGGTCCGTCATCCGGAGATAATTCCTAAAATCATCTGGATTATTCTCCTGGAGCTCCCGCAGCAAAGGCATATGACATAATTGGTCACGATCAATAAAACAACCAATTTTTGGTCCAAGAAATCCTCCTCCTCCTGTTCCTAGACTGGACTTGGGTCAAAGCAATAACTCCAAGGCCAATAACAAATAACACGTTATCTCCTCTGAATCCGCAACATGGCTGGTTGACAAACGGCCGTTCAGAAATGAACTGAAAAACGCAAATTAAAAAGCATGAAATGAAAAGCGCGAAATGAAAAGCACGAAATGAAAAGCGCAAATCAACACTCTCCAAACTTTAAACTTTAACTTTAAACACAAAATTAGCAGAAGGAGCCCAAAGCGTGGCGCTAAAGAGCTGAAAAACCACGTAATACGTCGCTACGTTCGTGTTTGTTGGCCAACAATTGTGTGCCGTTTGTATGCAAGACAAGTTTGGGGCCAACGCCCTTCGGACAAAAGTCCACGGTTTTGTCGGCAGAAAATCTGATTGGGTGTAAGAGGCTTTAGTCTTCTCCCAGAGGTTTCAGGTATTTGTCTTCACTCTGGATGGCTGAAAGCAAAAGATGGGTGTGCATGTGCTACCAGGGAGGGGGAAAGTTAAGCGACTCTGTTACTTTGCCCTATATACAGTATAACCTAGCTACCTATCTAGGTATATACTGTGTCTTGTTTAAAAAAATTTAAATGATCTAGTTAGCGCTGCCAACTCTTCATTACATAAACAGCACCAGCCCTTTGCAATCAGCCTAAACCCTAGCAACAGCCTGTCACCTAGCCATATCCTGCTGAATTAATTGTCCTGTACGCCATGGACAACATCACACCCAAGTGCTGTTATCTGCTTAAATGATGATTACATGTTGATGCATGTAAGGTGAGGATACCAACAGGGCACTTGTCCCAGTTCCACATCCTACTTAATGGCCACTGCTGCTAATGAACCCTTGCTGTTATTATTATTATCATTATTGTTATTATTATAAGAAGAGATCTGTTTAGCTTAAAGCTGTGCTGCTAAATGCTTAGTGAGTGCATGTAACTATTTTATCATCGGCATGCAAAAAATAATCGGATAAAACGCTCACTTATTGGTGGATGATTATGAGGGAGCATTATGCCATTTTGTCTATTCCCATATCTCAAATCTCTACATTTTAGATCAGATTTTACTTTCATTTGCTGCCATTAACACTTGGGAATTATACCGGAGTATATTTCAAACGCTAAATTCTCTGGGATGCGGATTATGTTATCAGAAATAAATATGAATTTCTCAAGTTGGCTTTGACTGTGTTGGTAATCAGGAAATCGCTTATCCGTAAGCTAAAATAGAGGATTGTATTCTTTAAAAAAATGGAATCCCGAATGCTTTTAGGATGATTTATTTGGAATAAAACAAAGATAAAAGTATGCATTTATTGTCATAACCCACAAATAAAACTCTGCTATAAAAGAGAGCTAAAAGTGAGGTCTCTAAGCTAATATATTATCATCAGAATCATGTAAAGAGTAACAGGATTTCATTAGAAAAAAGGAAAATAATAATTCCATGTAAGTCTGTATAATGGACAACAAAGGCTATTTCATTTGGGTTTTATTTAAACTTTTAAATTCTAAACCTGTACCAGTCTGGTTAAACTAGGCTTATGCTACCTCTAATACTCTTTATGGTTTTGTTTTTGTATTTTCCCTGACATCTATTGCCGGTGTGGCTCAAGGCATGAGCAGTACACCTTTAATAACAAAACTGATCAGTTAATCTCCTCTGAAGCTCAGAAAAGCATTACCACATATAATCTAACTTACTGAGGTTATTGTTGATGCACTTGATGAAATTAGACCATCTTCGCAGAAATTAGGTATTTTCCTCATTACTCTTAGGAAAAAAATCAGCCGATTATCCAACAATGGATTTGCAGCATCAAGGTTATGTCCTAGATAATTTCTTGTTGGGTAATGCAATGGACAGTAAGACATCAAAGAACTTTGAAAGCAATTTTACTTATTTTGTTTTGGTGAAATACAAACAGTCTATGAGACTGAAGGTGGCTATAAACACATGATGATGATTTTTTGTGGCTTGGGGTGATGGTCTTCATTCCTTCAGATCCAAAAGACATGACCATGTACGATCCAAGCTTGCATGTTTATACACCTGTTTGTAGAACTAAAAACTTTGCTCACTCACATCATGGTGGTCATCAACATTACCTGCATTGTCTCTACAACTATCTCAATAGGTAGATAGCTGTAGAAGGGGGATCCCGATGATAATAGCTCTCTTATTGGTGGATGATGGACATCTAATGGGGATTCTCACACTGTGAAGGATTTACCAAAGGAATAAAGTGAATTTTCTCCTAGTCTAGTGAATGAGGTGAAGCTGTACTGACTTCTATCATACAATTATGTGCAAGCAATTTTTTTTTATTTTTTATTCTCCTTGCACATGAGTGGGAATTCTTTGCAAAGTGAACAGGCTTTACTCATTTAATGAAATCAGTCACATTGAGTTGCCGGCTCTGGCCTAAAGGAAAGGAAAGAGAAAGCATGTGCCTGGCTTATCTAATTTTGACAAAAGAGGGCTGGCACTGAGAAGATAAAAATGCCAACATTAATTCTACATATACTTGCAGAACACATGTATTACAACATTTTATATATGCCCTTGGCTTCTCTGGGATGTCCCACTTGTTTTTAGAGTCAGATATAGCCTGTCTGATGTGGAGGGTGTAGTAAAAAATGTCAGGGGGCAGAGGATGGGAGGTCAGCAGGGCAGTGTACAGGGGTCAACAAGGCAGAAGACAGAGATCAGCTGGACGGACGACTGGAGTCAACGTGCCAGTGTACAGGAGTGAGCAAGGCATAGTATACGAATCAGCAGGGCAGTGTAAAGGAGTGAGCAGGGCATAGTACAAGAGTCAGCAGGGCAGTGTACAGGGATTAGCAGAGCCAAGGATAGGGGTCAGCAGGGCTGAGGACAGGGGTTAGCTACCTGAAAGGCCCCCCCCAACATATCAAAATGATATGTGTTCTAAAAAATACAATAAAATCATTATTGGTGGAAACAAACACAACATAACTTACAAAGTTCCTGCTAAATCTAAAAGAGAAAACTGTATTGCGTTAATAATGGGCGGCACAGTGGTGTAGTGGCTTGCACTTTCGCCTAGCAGTAAGAAGGGTCGCTGGTTCAAATCCCAACCATGACACTACCTGCTTGGAGTTTGCATGTTCTCCCTGTGCCTGCGTGGGTTTCCTCCGGGTACTCCTGTTTCCTCCCACACTCCAAAGACATGCTGGTAGGCTAATTGGATCCTGTCCAAATTGTCCTTAATATGTATGAATGCGAGTTAGGGACCTTAGAGTGTAAGCTCCTTGAGGGTAGGGACTGATGTGAATGTACAATGTATATGTAAAGCACTGCGTAAATTGATGGCGCTATATAAGTACCTGAAATAAATAAATAACTAAAGCTCAGTGTGTGACTGAGGTCTTGGGGCTCTTTCAAATGGGTTCTGTGGCCTGTACAGTGTGATCAGTATCCTTGGTACTGTATTTATTAAGGGAGGAAGGGGCTAGTAAATATAACATACACACAAATCTCCATCCTGAACATGCCCCTATTTGCATGCAGCACCTGGTGGGAGAGGAGAGAAGGGAAGCCAGAAATGCTGCACAGGGGTGGGGATAGTGCACAGCAAGGGTGATCAGAGCAGCAGTTACAGAACCGATTGATTGTATTGCTCTCTCTGCAGCAGCTGAAAGCTGGTGGGAGGGAGAGGAGGAGAAGCCAGCTTGCAGCTGCTGCAGAGAAAGCCATACAGTCGATCGGTTCTGTAAATTGATTCCCCCCCACCTGTTATCGTGATCACCCCCTCCCTGTGCACATGTGATACCGGTGGGCTGGCTGTCAGTTATGTGTAGTGTGTGGAGGAGGAGCTTGGCTGCCTGTCCCCATACTGTGTGCAGTGCAGGGATGGGCTCAGCGGCTGGGCATAGCATCCAAGGTGGAGGGGTGAGGGGAGGGTGGGAGGCTTTAAAGGGAGTGCAACTGAAACTTGGGGGGCACAGCCCGCCCTAGCATCCCCCTAGATCTGGCCATGCTTGTCATTGGGTCTATTGTAGTTTTTTCAAAGCCATTGTTTGCCTTTAGCTCTATTGTTATGAGGTAGGCGACTATCATCATAAAACTGCCTTATTGTTCCATGGGAAGAATAGATGCTTGATATTTTCTTCTGACACTACAGTTACCATTTAGTGTTGTCTTTAGAGTTTGATCTGCTCTTTGTAGTCTTCTCTATGTTTCTAGAGTAGGTAAGGGTTAGCACATTTTTTTGGTGTCTATGTTAAACTTACATTCTATCTTAAGTGGCACCAGTAACTGAGAAAAAACAAAATAAAATCCTCTGTAGTGGGGGAAAGGACAGAAATAATAATGCAGAGCCTAGTCTTACTGTATAAATACATTAAATCTACATTTATTACATGGTTAGGGTTCCTGGTAAACCATGATATAAGAAACAGTACACCAGAGATGCTTGCTTCGAGGCACAATTTGTTTAAATGAAGTTTTGGATCAAGCCAGCTGATAAGGGATGAGTTAGTACTGATAAAACTGTGCGAATAACAGACTGAAATTAGGAAGCGAGCTTAGAGTCCTTAGACTGTCAAAAGGAGCCTAAAGTTTAATATAATGGCTCAAAGCAGAAAGTATAACTTTTCTTTTTTACCTGATTTATAATAACCTGACTAACCTGACTATAATTTTTATTATAGTTTTTTTTAGATAAATAAACCAGAAATTGCAATTTAATTCGTGTTTTATGTTCCTTTTCACAATATAAAAAATATTGCCATATCTGGATCAAATCTCCCTTAAGATGATAGACAAAACAAAGTTTTAAAAAGTCCATTGCATTAAGGATTTGCATCTTGCAGTATTTTACAACTAGTTACAGAACTTCCAAAAACATAAAAAAATTCCAATTTTTATTACAAGGCTTAAATATACTAACATAGAACTTTAGTCAGAAAATGAAGTCTTGTTGATCAGTTCGTGATAACCCCTTTTGTAGGTATAGATACAATATGTAAAACATAAAAAATAAGTGTAAAAACATTAAAAATATGTGCAATACTGTTTAAAATCCAGTAATACACTGCTTCACCCTGCGCTACACATGCTCAGTTGCTCCCTATTTTTAGGCACTGTGCCAAATTTATAGAGGCCGATCTGCTGACAACCTAAAGATTTACTACTGTTTAGGGGCTCTGGGTTTTAGCAAAATGGCAGCCTCCAGCAAGGAGCAGCAGTAACAATGCTGGGGGCAATTTACAGCACACACTATTTTTGGTAGCATAATTATTATGTGGAATGTGCTGTATGTTCTTTGCTAAAGATTAGTTTTTTAATCAAGTTGTTATGGGTAAAGTTCCCTTTTAAGTTAGCCTGAATTGTACAAAGATGTAACAGCAATAATGCAAATTTACTATAATTTAACCAAGGAGCCCAGTTTGCCACAAATGAGCTGATTTTATTATGTTATTGATAAGTGATCATTTTTCCATCAATGCATTCTTCATTCTCCTCAGCCATTACTTCCAACATCTTTGGAAATTATATCATTTAAATTGTTTTTTGTAACTTTGCATGAGTAAAAAAAAAATTAGATTATATACAAAACCCCTAAAAGTTCCCTGTACAAAATGTCATGCCATTAATAATGCAAAAGTTTATAGCACTGAAGGATATTGCACCAAATCCTCTGCATTTGGCTCCCAAAATATTATACCATAATCACAGATCCTCTTTATGTTCCCGGTAATTACGGTAGATACCACATGATCTTTTGCCTAGGGTTTACATTACTTAAGGTATAGTAGCTGACTGCCAAAGTATTGGCCCCCTTTAATTGATTATTTAGTAGATGCGCCTTTGGAAGCAATTATTTCCTTGATTCTTTGTGCATTGGTTTCTTTCAGCTTTTGTGATAGAGTGAAGAGTTTTTTCAAATCAAGCCACAAATTCTTTATTGGATTGAGATTTAGATTTTCACTCTCTAGGACATTATTATTATTTTATGCCACTCTTGTGCTGTTTGGGATTTACGCTTGGAGTTATTCTTCTAAAGCTTAGTTTTTTTTACTTCCACACCAGGATTTCCCCCAAGTTTTCCCTGTATTTTCCTGCATTCATTCTACCCTCACAAGCCTTCCAGGGCATGCAGCATATAAACATCCCCACATCACGCTGCTGCCATGCTTTACAGTAGCTATGGTACGTTTATGATAATCTACAGTGTTTAGCTTACACCAAACAAGGTATTTTTTGTGTATTTTGGTTTTGTGCTGCCCTAGGCAAGACTAAAAGTGGGACCCCTCATCTAAATTTGTCCCACCCCAGGTATATTGTTCCTGTCTCAGGGTCTGAAAAGAACGCTATAGCCATTCACAGTGAACAGCTGTGGCTTCCTCATCAGACCCTGAGACATGATTCGTCCAAGTATCAAATACGTGGTCAATGAAGCAGAGGATGGGGTCAGAGGAAATAGGACAGGGTCAGCAGGGCAGAGGATGAGGTGGCACTGCTGGGCACTGATGAGGAGGCATTCATGAAGCTGCACTAATATGCAGCACTGATGGGCACTGATAGGCGGCACTGATGGGCACCGATGAGGAGGCACTGATTGGCAGCACTGATGGGCAGCACTGACCTGCACTGATAGTATAGTCAGTGTTTATCTGGCGCTCCATATGGAGTAATCTTTAGGGGTATAGTCTGTGGCTGTAATAGCTGGATGGTGATGTATCCATAGGTTGGGCAATTGGAAAAGAAAGGGGTATTAAGGGTTAAAAAGGAAGGCAGCCATCCTTCAGAGTGTGTCCAGAACTCTGCAAGACATGTAAGGAAAAAACAGGGAGGGGGAGGCGCTGACCTGAGTGTAGTATTAAAATGATGACTTTAATAGGATAAGATTAAAAACACTTACAAGATGATAGAAGATGCATGCTCGTCAAAGTAAAGTGCAGTCCTGGCATTCCACATGGCTCTGTAGGTCCCACTGCTGTTTCAGATAGCTGGAAAGAATTCAGCACTGGAATGGATCACAGTGTTTCTCCAGGAACAAAGGAACCAAGAAACTTCACACTGACCTACACTAATAGGCAGCACTGATGGCCATTGATTGGCAGCACTGATAGGCACTGATAGGCTGTACTGATGGGCACTGATTGGCAGCACTGATGGCACTGATTGGCAGCAGTAAATGGCAGCACTGATGGGTACTGATAGAAAGCACTGACGGTTGGCACTGATAGGCAGCACTGGTGGACACTGTTGGGGCTGCACTGATCATCAAGACACTGATGATCAGTGCCCTGTTTGTCAGTGTAGATGCCCCTTTAAGCACTTGCCAGTTACTGGCTCTCTCCTCTCCCTGCACTGTGACAGCATAGGGAAAGGAATGCTGATATCTGGCAAATGTGTTTAGATCGTGATCAGCTGTGATTGGACATAGCTAATCACGTGGTAAAGAGCCGCTGTGATTGGCTCTTAAAGCCTGGTTCACACCTATGCATTTTTTAGTGCATTTTCAGTTTTGCAGAAACACACTACTGTCCATTTAACATGGTTTCCTATGGATGTAGTTCACATCTATGCATTTTATGGAAAGGGCCAGGGTTTTTTTTCTGGTTTTTGGTTCTTAAGACTTCAATGGTTGAAAGATGTGTATTGAAAAAATGAAAAATGCACCTGCAATATGCAAACTGCAACCTGCACAAGTGTGAATCAGGCCTTACCCCGATCTGTGATTAGCTATGTCCAAAGAACACAACAATCACAGATTGTGCCAGGTGCACCTCGCAGCAGGCACGGTTCTGGAAGGGTGGCAATAGGTGCCCTCCCAGAACTGGACGGCCACACTGTAGCCGACATTCGGCTATAGTGCAGTTGCCTGGGGGGCCGAGCCGCTCCCTGAAAAATGACACCCAAGGCAAAAGCTTTGTTTGCCTCATGGCAGATACGCCCCTGGCTGCAGTTAAGAAAGCCAAACAGTTGCCAAGTTTTATAGATTTTTTTTTGTCTTCCTCTGGATCAACTGGGTGGTTTTCTATTTTCTATTTATTTATTTTTTCTGTTGGTTGAACTAGCTATACTTGTGTTTTTTTCAACCTATGTAACAGTTCTTGTCTCATCCCTGGCCGATCATGTGAAAGGGGCCTAAGGCTGCTATCGCACTGATGGGCTGCAGTTTACCTGCATCGTAGGTGCAGCGCAGTGCACCTGTGGCTTTCCTGTGGGTTAGCTGCACTTTGCCATAGACTTCTATTATATCCTGCAGTTGTGGTGCACTTTCTGAAAGCGCACAAAACAAAACTCCTGCATTCAGGAGTCTTGGTGCACTTTCAGAAAGTGCAGCAAACCCACAGATAATAACAGAAGTCTATGGCTTAGTGCAGGTAACCTGCAGGTGCAGTAACCACTGCAGAAGAGATATGCCCATACAGTATATACACTGTGATTTTAGAATATAAACTGATCTTTATGAATAAACTTACATTCGGGAATCACCTTTGCTACAGGTATTGCTGGCTGTTGCTGTCCCAGGTGGAGTGTAACTGGTATCACTCCGCCTGTGACAGGAGTCGGCGCTATACAGGAAGCATCGGCTTATGTGGCGCTGCTCCTTCCACAACCATGCTCCATTCAGAACATTGATTATCTTGGATGGTATGTCGGGAACCCGGGGATCTGGGCTTGCCGACCCGCCATCCCAGAACAGGAGGTTCAGTGGTTGGGCACCCCTTGATTAGAGCATATGTCAAGTTATCAATTGCTGTCAATGTCGCAGGCTGGTTGGTAAGTTGAGCTTGGAAATTCTTTGGTTTTATTTTACATGCGTTTGCCCTTCCAGTGCTCCTTGCTGTGAAGACCAGTTATAGGTGAGGGCAGTGACCTTTTTTTGAATTGTTGACATATTGGTCAGGCAATGCACTGACACCCCTGCTGCCATTGTGCAATGTGCTGGGTGTTCAGTGTGCTCCTGCACCTTTAAGGAGGGTTGGGCTCCCTCCAGTCATCTGCCCTTCATCTATCCATTGGAATACATGTGCTCCCACTGTGCAGACTCTTCAAAGTTAGAGTTAGGATTTGCAGGATACAGGGTGCCTTGCCGTGGCCTGCAGCTTATGCATGTATTTGCAAATGTGTGCAACTAAACCCCTGTTTTTAACGCAAACGGTTAGGCAGGTTAATTCGGTTGGTCGCAGGCTGGTTGGTAAGTTATGCTTGGAAATTCTTTGGTTTTATTTTACACACGTACCAGACTGGTCTTTATAGGGAACCTCCACCACTTTTCTGCCCAAATACATCCCTACCCGATACAGGGGGGCCGTCTTGTAGTTACAGACATGGTGGCTTCCCCTTCCCTCGGGGCATGATTCATCCATGCCCTGGGGTATTTAGTGTCAACGGTTTTAGTTCCATCTGACCGCCCCCACTCGTTCCATTCTTTGGGACTTGTGTAGGCCTTGGCCAGGTGGTGATGCTGCAGATCTCTTGTGGCATAAGGGGTGTTTATACCATGGTGGAATTTAACCACTTTAGCCCCAGACCATTATGCTGCCTAAGGACCAGAGGACTTTTTCCAATTTGGCACTGCGTCGCTTTAACTGCTAATTGCGCGGTCATGCAATGCTGTACCCAAACGAAATTTGCGTCCTTTTCTTCCTACAAATAGAGCTTTCTTTTGATGGTATTTGATCACCTCTGCCGTTTTTATTTTTTGCGCTATAAACGGAAAAAGACCGAAAATTTTGAAAAAAAAAGATATTTTCTACTGTTTGTTATAAAAAAAATCCAATAAACTCAATTTTAGTCAAACATTTAGGCCAAAATGTATTCGGCCACATGTCTTTGGTAAAAAAATGTCAATAAACGTATATTTATTGGTTTGCGCAAAAGTTATAGCGTCTACAAACTAGGGTACATTTTCTGGAATTTACACAGCTTTTAGTTTATGACTGCCTATGTCATTTCTTGAGGTGCAAAAATGGCAGGGCAGTACAAAACCCCCCCAAATGACCCCATTTTGGAAAGTAGACACCCCAAGGAAATTGCTGAGAGGCATGTTGAACCCATTGAATATTTTTTTTTTTTGCCCCAAGTGATTGAATAATGACAAAAAAAAAAAATACAAAAAGTTGTCACTAAATGATATATTGCTCACACAGGCCATGGGCCTATGTGGAATTGCACCCCAAAATACATTCAGCTGCTTCTCCTGAGTACGGGGATACCACATGTGTGGGACTTTTTGGGAGCCTAGCCGCGTACTGGGCCCCCGAAAACCAATCACCGCCTTCAGGATTTCTAACTACCTATCACAGTTTTGAAGGCCATAAAATGCCCAGATGGCACAAAACCCCCCCAAATGACCCATTTTGGAAAGTAGACACCCCAAGCTATTTGCTGAGAGGCATGTTGAGTCCATGGAATATTTTATATTTTGACACAAATTGCGGGAAAGTGACACATTTTTTTTTTTTTTTGCACAAAGTTGTCACTAAATGATATATTGCTCACACAGGCCATGGGCATATGTGGAATTGCACCCCAAAATACATTTAGCTGCTTCTCCTGAGTATGGGGATACCACATGTGTGGGACTTTTTGGGAGCCTAGCTGCGTACGGGGCCCCGAAAACCAATAACCGCCTTCAGGATTTCTAAGGGTGTAAATTTTTGATTTCACTCTTCACTGCCTATCACAGTTTCGGAGGCCATGGAATGCCCAGGTGGCACAAAACCCCCCCAAATGACCCCATTTTGGAAAGTAGACACCCCAAGCTATTTGCTGAGAGGCATAGTGAGTATTTTGCAGCTCTCATTTGTTTTTGAAAATGAAGAAAGACAAGAAAAAACTTTTTTTTTTCTTTTTTCAATTTTCAAAACTTTGTGACAAAAAGTGAGGTCAAAATACTCACTATACCTCTAAGCAAATAGCTTGGGGTGTCTACTTTGCAAAATGGGGTCATGCAGTGGCGACAGGTGCGACAAACTAAATACATTTTTAAAAGCCTTTAAAAGCCTTTACAGGTTACCACTCTAGATTTACAGAGGGGGTCTACTGCTACATTTACTGCCCTCGATCTGACGTTCACGGTGACACCTCACATGCATGGTGCAATTGCTGTTTACATTTGACGCCAGACCGACGCTTGCGTTCGCCTTTGCGCGAGAGAGGGGGGGGGACAGGGGTGCTTTTTTTTTTTTTTGCTTTTTTATCTTATTTTTAAACTGTTCCTTTCATTTTTTTTTTTAATCATTTTTATTGTTATGTCAGGGAATGTAAATATCCCCTATGATAGCAATAGGTAGTGAAAGGTACTTTTTTTTGAAAAAATTGGGGTCTATTAGACCCTAGATCTCTCCTCTGCCCTCAAAGCATCTGACCACACCAAGATCAGTGTGATAAAATGCTTTCCCAATGGCGCTGTTTACATCCGGCGAAATCTAAGTCATGAAATGCTCGTATCTTCCGGTTTCTTAGGCCATAAAGATGTTTGGAGCCACTCTGGTCTCTGATCAACTCTATGGTCAGCTGGCTGAATCAGCAGCTGCATTCTCACTTTTCCTGTTGAGACAGGAGAGCCAGAGAAAAACACAGAAGACGGTGGGGGGTGGGGGGGTGCATTCCCTCCCACTGCTTGTAAAAGCAGTCTAGAGGCTAATTAGCCGCTAGGATTGATTTTACATGAAAGCCGACCGCTGGCTGAAAAGAATGATACCAAGATGATACCTAAACCTGCAGGCATCATTCTGGTATAACCACTCAAAGTCGTGAATTCAGGCGTACCTGAAGACAAAAAAATGGTTAACAATAAAACACAGTAAACGGTAAAGTATAAAAAATTGCATACCTGAAAAGCAAACATGATAAAACATAATAACAATAAAACATTGCAGAATAGAATACAGTAATAAAGAGCAGAACAATAGAGAGAGAATAGAGAGAGAGAGAACAATAAAACGACAACCATTTTTTTTTATCTTCTATATTTTTATTTTTTTTACACTTTTTTTTGTAACTAACTTTTATAACTGTAACCGGTTCCAGGTTTGGGTCTCTCAAAATGCGATGGCATCTTGGGAGACCCTGTGAAAGTGTGCCTAGTCTGTGCAATGCTGTACCCTACGCTAATACTCAACTAGTGTATGGTAGCGTTCAAAACATTCACCAATGCAAAGACCAGGATTGTCAGGACAGGAGGGACAATAATAGCGGGTGTCACACCTATATACGTGCTTGCTGCAGACACAACATCTTTTTTGGGGGGGTTAGTTGGGCAGGGGTACTCGGGAGGACATAAAGAAAATGCCTCTCATGCAGCCAACTGCATTTGGTTGGGGATGTGAATGGGGGAATTACGGGTGCTGCAGAAGTGGTGGGTTCCCAATTAGGATTGGCGAATGCAGCAGAAAGGGCATGATGGGCACGACGGGCCTGTTTGTCTTCTTCTTGGTGGCAGCGGGACACTACTTGTGTTTGCCACCTCACCAGCTTGAACTGCACTTATGGGACTCACCACGTCACCAAGTGTTACTGCAGTGCTGGTTTGACCACGACCGGGGTGTACTAGGCCGCTGGTGCTTGCCAGTTCACCAAAGCGCTACCAAAAAAACGCGCAGGGATCAGGCCTGACTCTGCGAACGCTGCAGTTATGCGTTTAGTGTTTTGTAAGTGACAGTGATCGATCGATACTGCACTTGGGTGGGCTGGGCTGGGCCGGGCGGAGGGGCAAAACGCAGGTGCTAGCAGGTATCTGGGCTGATCCCACTAACACTGCGTTTTTGGGAACCCTAAACTGCTGGGGACGCTAGTATAGATCTGATCGGATCAGATATTGATCCGTTCAGATACTATACCACTAAGGGAGGCATATGCTGCGTGCGTGGGTGTTATCGGTACTGGCGCTAACCTGACGCTGCCTGGGGCTGGTGCTTGCCAGTTCACCAAAACGCTACCAAAAAAACTGTTATCGATCGCAGGGATCAGGCCTGACTCTGCGAACGCTGCAGTTATGTGTTTAGTGTTTTGTAAGTGACAGTGATCGATCGATACTGCACTTGGGTGGGCTGGGCTGGGCCGGGCGGAGGGGCAAAACGCAGGTGCTAACAGGTATCTGGGCTGATCCCACTAACACTGCGTTTTTGGGAACCCTAAACTGCTGGGGACGCTAGTATAGATCTGATCGGATCAGATATTGATTTGATCAGATACTATACCACTAAGGGAGGTGTACGGTGCGTGCGTGGGTGTTAGCGGTACTGGCACTAACCTAATGCTGCCTGGAGCTGGTGCTTGCCAGTTCACCAAAATCCTACCAAAAAAACTGTTAGCGATCGCAGGGATCAGGCCTGACTCTGCGAACGCTGCAGTTATGTGTTTAGTGTTTTGTAAGTGACAGTGATCGATCAATACTGCACTTGGGTGGGCTGGGCTGGGCCAGGTGGAGGGGCAAAACGCAGGTGCTAGCAGGTATCTGGGCTGATCCCGCTAACTCTGCGTTTTTGGGAACCCTAAACTGCTGGGGATGCTAGTATAGATCTGATCGGATCAGATATTGATCCGTTCAGATACTATACCACTAAGGGAGGCGTATGCTGCGTGCGTGGGTGTTAGCGGTACTGGCGCTAATCTGACGCTGCCTGGGGCGACGCATATCACCGCCGGGCGATCAGGGGGCTAAACCTTTATTCGATAATAAACGGCAGGTGCCCTGACACTATAAAATATAAACGAACTAACCAGCGTCACTCGTAACAGTTATATGGTGATCAGTGGTGAAAGGGTTAACTAGGGGGCAATCAAGGGGTTAAAACATTTATTAGCTAGTATATGGGGGTCCCTGTCGTTATAAAACGCTGACGGCGAACCTAAATATTTACGTCCCTAACTAGCGTCACCAGTGACACTAATACAGCGATCAGAAAAATGATCGCTTAGTGACACTGGCGACAGGGGGTGATCAAGGGGTTAAAACCTTATTAGGGGGGGTTAGGGGGGTACCCTAAAACCTAAAGGGGGCTAACCCTAACTGCCCTAACACAGTAACTGTCACAAACTGACACCATGCAGTAATAAAAAAAAAACCAAAAAACTGCTTGGTGTCAGTGTGACAGGGGGAGGGAGGGGTGATCAGGGGGTGATCGGGGGGATCGGGGGGTAAAGGGGGGTGTAAAGTGTGCCTGGCATGTTCTACTGTGTGTGTGTGTGTTTGGTGCACTCACATTTCAGTCTTCTCTCCTCGGCGCCGGAACGGAAACTGCCGAGCCGAGGAGAGATGACATCACATCCCCTGCCTCTGTGTACTACACAGAGGCAGGGGAAGAATCTCATTGGCTGGGGGCGATCGTGAGGGGGGGCCACGATCGGATGGCCTCCCCCTCATCTCTGATCGCTGCCAGACCAAAGGCAACTGCCGCTGGCACCGGGGAGGGGTCCGATCGGACCCCTCACCCGCGGGAAGGCAAGGATGTATATGTATGTCCTTTTGCCTGCCTGTGCCGCTCTGTGGACGTATATAGTCGTGCTGTGGTCGTCAAGTGGTTAATGAATTTTTCTATTAAATGTATACAATAAATGAAAAAAAACATTTCCAAAATTTTAAATCTTTTTTATTGCCTTAAAAATCCCCCACTAGAGGTTTTTCATATTTCTTTTCAAAAATCTGATTAGTTCTTTTTGTCTGTTCATTACTTTGTCGGTGGTATGCAGAGGACAGACAAACTTCAGTTTTCAGGGCTTTGCACAGATGAACAAGTAAAAAAGGCGCAATACATAAGTACCTCAAACAACTATTCCTCATAGTCCAAAAGCTAGATATATATATTCAGGTACATCTCCAGATAGAGGAGAGAGAGGAGGACTACAAGTAGCAGCAGGTCCATATGATGACATCACATCATGTCTGTCAGGGATGAGTGGTAGCAAGCTCTCTATGTAGTCCAGATGACACACCAGCAGGAGATGGAGTCACACGGGAGGCCGTCAGAAGATGGTGTGGGTTCCAGGGATGGGGTGAGGGAGGACGCCAGGACCAGAGCCAATCATCAACTGTGCTGCGGGATCAACAATGCCTCGTACGGCATCCGTGATGGGAAGTAACAAGGCCGTGCAGACGGAGCCAAAACGAGGCTTGGAAAGCAAGCACAGAGTGGGCGCCGGGCAGTGACGTTACTACTGTGCGACGCGTTTCCGAGTCGGCTCGCTATAGATGGAGGGAATAGCGGCACTCCTTTGTCAAGCATAGGGCCCTATGCTTGACAAAGGAGTGACTCCATCTCCTGCTGGTGTGTCATCTGGACTACATAGAGAGCTTGCTACCACTCATCTCTGACGGACATGATGTGATGTCAGCATATGGACCTCCTGCTATTTGTAGTCCTCCTCTCTCTCCTCTACCCGGAGATGTACCTGAACTCTACTTTTCAGTCCTACATGTGAGTGGATATTGCTTGTTATTATTAAAGTGTTATTGATATATACTCAGTGGCGCCCCTTTCTCCTTGTTTTCTTCTCTCAGGGCTTTGCACAGAGCTTTCCAGAATCTGGAAGTAAATTGCACCCCTCTGTCGAAGACAATGATGCTGGGTAATCCATGCAACTGCACAATTTCTTTGATAAATACATGTGCCTTATCTGAGGCTGAGGGAGTGCTTATCATGGGTAAAAAGTGGGCCATCTTGGACAATCTGTCAACAACTATCAGGATGGTGGTGAAACCATCTGAGGGGAGTAAGTCCACAAAAAAACCATTGACAGCATTTTCCAGGGTTGTTCTGGAACAGGATGGGTCTCAGCAGGCCCCAGGCTTTGATATTACTGCCTTTATTGCGAAGACACATCACACAAGAGTTTACATAGTCTTTACAATCTTGTTGTAGGTTGGGCCACCAGAAGGATCTTTTGAATGAGTTCACACGTTTTCCGAACTCCAAAGTGACCTGAAAGCAAACTGTCAGGAACTGGGTAGGAGGCCGAGATGCTGGGAGGGCTCCCCTTGCGGCCGAGAGCAGCACACCACTGAAGGAGAAACAGCAGGTGTGGTGCCCACAGAAGCACGTGTGCCTGGTTGCTGGAGACAAGCGTGCTTGGAAGTCCAGGAGACAGAGACCAGTGGAATAACTGAATAGCTGAGCTGGGAGCCAGGCCGGGGGTCAATCACGGAGAGACAGTCCAGGATCAGAATGACCTAGGGTCAGCTGAGTCTTAGTACAGGGAGCATAATAAGCAGAGTCCAATAGCCAGACCAGGGTCAGATGCAGGGAGCAGGCAGGAGGAAGTCAGGTGCAAGCCAAAGGGTCAAGCCAGAGGATCAGGAAGAGCAGGTCAAGACAAACCGGGTCGGTTCACAGGAGATCAGATGAGCAGATAATACAGGACACAGGAACTCAGGCGAAGCTGAAGATAAACCAGTAATGCATGGTTGTGAGTAGTGGGTTTAAATAGGCAGTGGCGCCCAGATTACGGCGAGCATGCACCATTGCGCACGCGCGTTTGTCTGATCACAGCGCCGCGCGTTCGACTAGTCACGGCGCCGCACGTCCCTTTGCGCCAATGAGCGCCAGCGCGCCTTTGCCTGTGCTGGTTCGCCATCTTCCTACACTATTGCGTACAGGGATGTGCCTATTTCACTGACACAGACGATCATGACAGGCCTTAAGTACTTGAGTTCTCACTTCCTGAGGGATGAAAATCTTGTCCTCATGCCATAAGAGTCCCTCGTGTTTCTTCAATGAGAGGGTTTTGGAATCAGGGCACAAAGCAGAACCTTGCTTGATTGATGTACCTAGATCAAGTTGGATCAGTAAAAAGTTATGTGATGACAGAATAGTACTGGGAGCAGCCATTTTGGGAGTCTCTGGGAACATACGAGAAAGGGCATTAATTTTCCCTTTCTTGGACCCTGGGCAATAGGTAAGATGAAAATTGAATCTTGAAAACAATTAAAGCCCATGGGGCCTGTTGGGGTCTTAATCATTTGGCAGTTCTGAGATATTCAAGATTCTTGATCTGTAAATATCAGGATGGAATGAGCAGCACCTTTCAACAGGTATCGCCACTCTTCCAGGCCTGATTTATTGGCCAACAGTTCTCAGTCATCCACATCATAGTTCCTCTCTAACTGACTCATTTTCCTGAGGAGAAGGCAGGCTAGGGGGAAGCAGAGCTTTGGGTCCCTGACGTTGTGATAGAATGGCTCCTTTGGCAACTTCTGAGGCATTGACCTCGAGGACAAAGGGCAAAGCTGGATCTGGGTGTTGTAATACTGGAGCGGAAATATACAAAGTCTTTAATTTATCAAACGCCAACTGGGCTTCCTGGGACCATTGAAACCGGACATGCTGACGGGTCAGCCGGGTGATGAGAGAGATGACGGTGTAAATTTTTTTGACAGATCTATAAAAATTGGCAAAGCCCACAAACCTCTGGATGTCTTTCTTATCAGTGGGAGCAGGCCAATTAATGATGGCAGCCACCTTTTGTGGATCCATGGAAATCCCATCTGTGGATATGATTAGCCCCAAGAATTGGATTGATAGTCTCCAGAATTCACATTTCTCTGCCTTTGCATATAGTCTGTGCTGCATTAGTGTATCAAGACTTTCTTTACAGGAACAAGAGGGAGCGGGTAACGATTCTTGATTGTGATCTTGTTGAGCTCCCGATTATCCACACAAGGTCTAAGTGATTGATCCTTTTACTAGACAAAAAAAAAATACCAGCACCAGCAGGGGAAGATGGATGAATGAATCCTTTCTTGAGACTCTCATCGATGTAAAGTCGTAAGGCTTCAAGTTCATTTTCAGATAACTGAAAAATCCACCCAAAAGAGACCTTTGCAACTGGAAGTAATTCGATAGGGCAGTCATATGGCCGATGAGGTGGTAGCGCATCAGCCTTCTTCTTGTCGAATACGTCCAAGTACTCATTGTAGGCTGGTGGCACTGTTTGGCTGGTACTGGTTACGGGCCCAGACTGTCAGACAACTTGAAGGGTTACTGGATTCTGGGGCAAAACAGTGCTGCAAGCAGTATTCAGATTGGAAGGAGATCCTCCCCAAGGGCCAATCAATCTGGGGGTTATGCGCCCAAAGCCACGAGATCCCGAGAATGATGGGGAACATGGGGGAACATACTATGTCAAAAAAGAGGAATTCTTGTTGACCAGAGTTTGTCAGGGTTAAGATAGGGATAGTCTCTTGTGTCACAGGTCCTTATCTGGGAATGGTCCCATCAGTCAGATGGACTTCAAGTCTCTGTTTCTTGTCTTTCTGTTTCAATCATTTTTATTCAAGTTTAACAAGTAGCCAACGTGCAATAGTTATGCCTACGCAAGGGCTAGCATTAACAGTTATCACACAAGTTAGCCAAAAAATCAGCCAAAAGAGGAAATGTAACTATAAAGAAGAAAATTAGAACTAACACTGCAGCAGAAGCTAGGCCTGTTTCATTAGGCCGCCAGGGGCAGGGGTTCGTATAAGGTACCATATACAGAATTGAGGAGAGAGGCAAATTGGAACTCAGGAGGAAGTGAAGCAGAAAGGTGTCGCTAAAGAAAGAGGAAGTGGGCACCTGACAGGAAAGGAGCCAAGGAAGGCTAAGGGAAGCAAGAAAGAAGGAGGATCAAAGGGTCAGAGATCGAGAGAATGGGGAATGGTAAGGTCTCGGGAGCATCGGGACCGTCCGTCACAGGCGACCTAAGCTGGCTGGAGGAGAGTGGGAAAAGCATATGACAGCCATGGTTCCCAAACTTTAAGGAACTTGGCATGGGAGTCGTTGCGGATGCTGGACATATGTTCATTAAGCATCAACGCGATCATGCAATCTCTCACCCCCAAGGACAGAAGGGGACAGATGTTTTTTTCCAGGCTTGGGCAATTGTTCTTTTGGTTGACAAAAATAAGTAAGACGCAAGCTTTCGCTGATGGGTGAATAGGCCCGGGGTGGGACAATGCAATAAGGCAAACTTGGCTTCTGTTTCTTAAACGGAATTTGTAGTTTTCTTGCCAAGGTAATGTCTAGGAAGCAACCGCATACCCCGGAGTCAACTATTTCTTAGAACTGGATTATTCTTTCAGCCACCTGCAACGAGATGGGTCAAACAAGGTGAGCTGGAGAAGATCCGGAAAGTTGGAAATAGACAAGACATGGAGGGAGGAACTTACTGGGTCTCACAGGACAGTTACGTAGTAAGAGTGTCCAGTACCTCAGCAGTAGAGGCAGAGGTTAGTTTGACACCTTTGCATCTTTTCATCCGTAGATAAAGCGCTACGTACTAGTTCAATCTGCACTGGTTCTCCTTCAGTAGCAGGAGCAGGTGGGGAAATAGGCATAGGTCTAGGTGCGGATGGAATCCTGGGCAGCATCCAAGTAGGTCTGTAGGCATTTGTCTTTTCTGATCATTGCCCCCGCAGGTGGCAGTTGAGCTGAATAGCCAGTTTGATGAGGCCTTCAAGGGTAGCGGGAGCCTCAACTCATCCTTAAGGGCTTTGGACAGCTGCAGCCGATACTGGTATTTAAGGGCGGCCTCATTCCATCCGGTATCTATACCATTTACGGAAATCAACGGTATAATCCTCAACTTGGCGTCGCCCTTGTTGCAGGGTATGAAGGGCGGTCTCTGCAGTTGCCACACATTGAGGATCATCATAGAGTTGTGTCATAGCATCAAGAAATGTGAAGACAGAGTTGATCACAGGACTTTTCTCCAGCAGGTGGTGGGCCTACGACTGGGGTTCATCTGAGAGGAAGGAGATGATAAACCCTACTTTCATGATTTCCATGATTTTCTGGAATGCCCTGAACTTTCGTTGGTCCCGTTCGGGGACTGGTACCCTGGGTTCTGGAGGTGGCATCACCACAGCAATGGTGACATTAATAATTTCATTTCCCACATTCCTGTATGTTGTGTTCACTAACCAAGAGCCTTTTAAAAATATCAATACTCCCTGCTGACACCACCAATTGTGGAAGAGAGTTCCACATCTTTATCGCCCTGACAGTAAAAAACCCCCTACGCGGCTTAAGGTTTAACCGCTTCTCCTCCAATCTCATTGTTTGGCCCCGTGTCCTCTTACATTCCCTGAGACTGAAAAGTTTTCTACCTATGCTGGGATCAACATAGAGGTATTGGTATATCATATCTCCTTTCAAGCGTCTCTTCTCCAGGGAGAATACATTTAGTGCTTGTAGTTGTTCCTCATAATTGAGGTCCTCCAGTTCGCTAATAAATTCAGTTGCGTTTATATTTTTAGCCCCCCAAGTTCATCACGTTACATTTTTCCACATTAAATCAAATCTGCCATGTTGTTGCCCACTCCATTATTTTATTAATGTCTTCCTGTACAATTTCTATATCTTGATGTGAAGTTATTGACCTCAGCAAAAACTGAGATTCAGCTATTTATACCGACCTCTAAATAATTTACGAAAAAATTAAATAGAATTGATCCCAAAACAGAGCCTTGGGGTACACCACTTACCATTCCAGACCAGTCTGAGTACATATTATTTATCATTACCCTTTGGACATACCCCTGTATCCAGTTTTCTATCCATGAAAAAACTCTATGACCCATGCCTACAGACCTCAGTTCGTAGATTAAGTGTTTATGGGGAACTGTATAAAATGCTTTTGCAAAATCCAGATACACCACATCCACAGGCCTTCCCCTTTCCAGATGGCAGCCTACTTCCTTTTAGAATGTTAACAGATTGGTCTGTCAGGAACGACTCTTCATAAACCCATGCTGATTACTGCTAATGATACTATTTTCAGCAGCAAATTCTTGGATATAGTCCCTTATCATCCCCTTCAATAGTTTACATACTATTGATGTTAGGCTGACTGGCCTGTAGATTCCAGGTATATGTCTCTGCTCTTTTTGAATATTGGCATCACATGACCTAACTGTAAAGGAGCACCAAGAACAACATTTTGTCCAGCTCTTTTGAACCACAATTAGAATATATTATTTAAAGTGGTTAAGAGGCTCCATTCACACTTATACGACTCCAATGTTGCACTGACTTTGCAGTGCAACTTTGGTGCAACTTTGAATGGGTGCAGCTTGGATACGACTTTGGCTTTGACCAGTGATAATGGACAACTGTTGCACAGCTTTTGCATTGTATAACATTCAGGTAAGACTTTAATGCTACTTTTGAGGCTTAACATTGAAGAAAATAGCCCACAAGTTGCATGAAAGTCAGAACAAAATAATGCATGAATTAATTTGAAGTTGCTGCAACTTTAAGTGTTATCATTGGAAAACATGGGGAACAACTTGTTATGGGACTTTGGTGTCCAAAGTGGCATGACAAGTCGCACGAGTGTGAATGGAGTCTAAACGTAATTTTTCAAAAGCTAAAATATTAAACTTTATGCTTACCTGCTTTGTGCAGTGGTATTGCACAGAGCGGCCCCAAACCCCTTCTTCTGGGGTCTCCCAGTGGTGCTCCAGGGTCCTCCTCTTCTTTGTGTGCCCCAAGGGTAAGTTGCTTGTTATGGGGTCACTCCTACTCAGCTCGTTCCAGACCTGAGCTGTGTGCTTTCATAGACACACACAATGCAGCTAGGCCCTGCCTCACAGGATTTAATTAACAACTGTGGGAGCCAAAGGCACCTGCTGCTGCTTCTGCGTCCTTTGAGTAGAGGAACAGAGACAGAGAATAGCGCAGTTGCACAGTGCTGGATCAAGATTGAACTCAGGTAAGTATATAGAGAAGTAAGGGGGAGAAAAAAATTACTAGGACATTTTTTACCTTAAAGCAGGGAATCCATTAAAGTACAGCTCTGGCCAGAAATTTTATTACATCATTGTAAAGGTGCATGCATGCCCTTAAGGGAATTGTTCTTCTTTCCTTTGATAGCTATCCGGGGGTTGATAAAACTATCTTTTCTTTAGTATGATAAAGAGCTCTGTCCCCTTAACTTTCGTTATACAAGACTGGTGGCCGTTACACTCTCTATCCCCCCGGCCACTGGTCTTGCAATCTTCCTGCTGTAGTACTGTAGACAGTGAGCAGTGACGTAATTACGCATGACTCACTGTAGTGGGTGGACCCATTTAAAACCGCTTTAATTTAGTAGAATAACTTAATAAATATTTAAAACAAAGCCAGTGTAACGTGTTATTGATCTGTATTGCTTGTGGACTTGTAGCAATGAAAGAAAAGGTCTTGAAAATAAATTATCCCTTAAGTCCTGGATGGAAGTGATCTAAAGGAAATGTCAATCAAAGATTCCAATCAACTCTCTGCAGACCACTAAAAAGGTGGCAGAATACATTAAATGCTTGTTTAATGACAGCACACATTGAATGTCTAAGGAAGGGTTAAACACTTTACTCAGATAGCTTCAGTTTGGTTACGTTAGTGCTTTGGTTGTCCGGAGAATTAACAAAAGATAAGCTAAAAGTTCATTTATAAGAGTATTAAAGGATAATTATGATGGAGTAAATGCAGAGGGTCAAAAAGCATTATGATGAACATAGTCATAATATAGGGCTTGGGAAAATAGGCTAAAATGCATTCAGTAATACAGTACCTAATATTGCTCCAAATTCCATTAGACTCTCAGCGTACTTCTTTTACTTTCCTAATGTAATTAATAACACAGCTGTGATTTGCTGTTTGAACTGATTGCCGAATGTCACAACAAATTGTTTGCTGCAAGTCAAATTAGAGTTTAAGACAGTTGCAAATTTGTGACCTTTTAATATCACAAAATAATAAAAAAAAAAGATTTCAGAGGAAATCTGTTTCAATCAGATTATAAGAGAAGTGGGTAAAGCTGATTACAAGCCCACTAAACAAAGTATTTGTGCAGTATTTGTTCTCAAACAATTGAGTTAATTCCACTTTAACAAGTATTATCTATAAAAAAAATAACTAATTGAGAATCATTTCAAAAAGTAAAAACCAATTTAGATTTTTTTTTAGTTTATATTAAAATTAGTGGTTACATTTATGTTAAATATATATATATATATATATATATATATATATATATATATATATATATATATATATATATATATATATATATATATATATATATATATATATATATATTTTGATTTAGATAGCATAGCAAACTGCTTGAGGTTTCACAGTGGTTCAGGGGTGTTGATAATGATACCTGGACATTGTGGAGCTTCCTTTGTAATCATTGCCTGAAGAGATTATCATGGTAATTGCCTTTAAGTTGGACCTAGTCGTCATTCATCAACACTATTTTTTCTGCTTCAAAAAATGTATTTAATACTGACATACTTGGCTAGCAAAGAAGGGTACCTAAACCACAAATACAAATTTTTACAAGGTTATCACTACTGACTTGCAGTATCATGGTCCCCGGATCATTCCCCACCAGACATCCTGCAGATAGATTGAATGTTTTTTCCATGTTTTCATCGTTTTCCTTTTATTGTACAAAAAAATACTGGTACGTTAAATAGCTTCCAGTCTAAGGCTTATCATACACTCTTAGATCTCTCTTGTCTATCCCTGCATGTTGACAAGAGACATACCCTATATATTGATTCCCCCAACACCCTAGTCTGTCAGAATACCTGAACAGTGGCTCCAGCGACTGACAATTTTCTGCTCAGCTTCTTTGATTTTCAGATTGAAGGATGTTGGGCAGAGAGGGGATGAAAGGTCACCCCGGCTTGAATTTTGGTTGCTTCATTGGAAATGTGCACTTTATTTGGTTAGCTTAAAGTCTAACTCTAGGTTATATTTCACTTTATATAGTTCATTTGGACCAATCTGGCCTAAAATAACTATTTCCTTCACTAAGAAATGCACCCACTGTCAGTGCTGTAAAACCTGTATCAGCTACATACAGTATACAGTGCTGTGTTCCAGCAGTGGAATGGGGACTTCCTGTCCAGTGACACTGCAGTGCTTTAATGACAGTATGTAAATAAATAAAAATAAATAATTATAATAATTGTAACCAAAAAATTACTTCAAAAACGTATTATGCCTCTTACCAAATACCTTGGACTGTCTACTTCTCAAAATGGGTCATTTTGGGGATATTCGTACTGTCCTGGAGTTTTAGGGCCTCAAGAACTGAGATAGGCAGTCAATACATCAGGACGGATCAATTTTCAAATATATATTACATATATACCACAGTTTGTAGACCAGATTACTTCATCCACACATTTGATGAGCATGTGGGAATCCTACTAGCTGTTTCTTTGTATTCTGACAGTGGGGGAAACTCCCCCGCCTCCCTGCTGTCAGAATACACTGATCAACTTATTGCACTAATATTTTCCAGCAGTCCAACATTTTCAAATCAGTCGACTTCTCACATAGAGCACTAAAATTGCACTAAAATTTTCCAGCAGTCCTGTACGTGAGAAGTCAGTCAACAGATGGGAACAGGACAGCAATCAAAACTTGGCCACCAACCTGGCCTGTGTCTGTAAACATATAAAATCAGGAGACTACTTAATAGCTAAGAGAGGTCCCAAAACAGAAGGTCCAGTTTAAAATGGCATATTTTGCACCCTGCTTCAAAAATGTCTCTCTTTTTTTTGCCCATAGTTCCTTGTGTAATGGGCAGTCAGCACTACCTCCAAACTATTTTTCTACTCCTGTGTTTAAAATTACTTAAAGCGGTAGTAAAACACAAAAAAACGTCACCCTGCAAGTTAAAAACATAATGTGCTAGTATGCATCACATATGAAAGACTTACTTTAAAACAAAGCCCTCCAGCGGCACGTTGTCACTGCTGACAGGGCTTCCATCTTCACCTGGTCTTCCTTCTGGGTTCACGGGCTCGGAACATTTGAATCATGAGCCATGATGACGTTACTCCTGTGCATGCGTGTGGGAGTCACGGCTGTGGCACAGTTCTCTCAATAGAAAGTATCCCCCCGTGACAACCGCATGTGCCGGTGACGTCACCGGTGCTACTAAAGTAAATATCCCCTAAATGGTGCAGGAGATATTTTTATTTTGTACCTACAGGTAAGCCTTATTATAGACTTACCTGTAGGCATAAATCAATAAAAGGACTTTACTACAGTTTTAACCAATCTGCAACATCAGACTGGGAAACAATTTATCTGAAGTATTATCTGTAACTATGTGTAAAGAATATGTGAACCGTCACATTGATAAACAACTCATTAAATTTAAAATAGAAATGGAAGGAAAAACATTGGTGAATAGGTATAAAAAAATTCTGAACACTTTTTTTTTCTTGTTTTTCAAGTGATCATATAACCCAGTTAAAGCTGCATAAAGGTCATAAAGAGGTGGGGGTAGAGACTGTAGGGGGCGTGTCAGCAGGAGGCAGAGACAGAGCAATACACTAGTCTTGTCAGTGAAGTGTGCAGGGGGGTGTGTCAGCACCAGTCTTAGCCATTGGAGGACAGGTAGGCAGTGCTCCAAGCACAGCCAGAAAATTGACCATGCTGGGATGGATGTGCTTCTATGACTAGCATGGTCAGTTTGTAATAGGTAAGCAGGAGGACTGAAAGGATCACCAGGCATTTTACACAAAGGAAGCAATGCGAAGAAAACAGGTGTAATGCTACCCCCGCAGAAGCTGCTAGTATATTTGGGTCCTCTGTCATCACTAGGCCCGAAACAGAGCTTCACCCCTACTCACACCACCGAAAAAACTTGGCCAGGGAGCCCCCTGGTAGTCATATAAGGAAAATACACACACACTGTTATGAAATTAATGAGTAGATTGAAGTGAGATCAGTAAAGTTTAGAGTAACAATTTGACAGTTAACAAAAGTCAAGATACTCCCCAATTGAGATGAAAGGGAATACCAAGAAACTAAGACTAACTCACTTGTAGGCCCTCAGTCAGAAGGGTCTAGGTTTACATACTAGGAAGTTTGTCAAATTCCTTATTAAACTGTCAGGTTGGTTTTTCTGCCAGCTTAGTTGGAGACCTTAAGTTGGTGCGCAGTGAAAGGTGAGGTCCCTTTAAGATGTGAAGGAACAGGATAATTCCCTTCTTGGCTACAAAGTAATTTACAGAGTTCTCAATAATATGTGGTGAATAGATGGGAGAGGTTCACTTTAATACATAGGTTTGAAAACAAGAGTCACTTTAAGACTTGGGCAGCAAACTCCTTCCTTAGATGGCTTGAGCTTAGGTTAATAGTAGCTACAGAATTCTGCCTAGCAGGGGTTAACTTTGCTCAGCAGGGGAATGGCAGATTTCAGCAGTTAAAGGGCTCTGGCACATGTGTCACTTGCAAAGGCCTATGCTGAAGAGTGTCCTTGAACTTGAAAGAACTTAAAGCGGGGGTCCACCTAAACCGCCAAAAAAAAAAAAATATTAAAAGCCAGCAGCTACAAATGCTGCAGCTGCTGACTTTTAATACATGGCCACTTACCTGTCCCAGGGTCCAGCGATGTCGGCAGGCGACGCAGAGAACCCGCTCGGTTCTCGGCAGCTGCCGCCGCCATCCTAAGTGAGGGAATCAGGAAGTGAAGCGTTGCGGCTTCACTTCCTGGTTCCCTACTGCGCATGCGCGAGTCGCGCTGCGCATCGTAACTGGTCCCCGCTATCTCCTGGGAGCTGTGTGTTTCCCAGGAGACAGCACGGAGGGACAGGAAGAGGCATAGACTCCCATGGGAGTCTATGCCGGAAGTGGGTGCAAATACCTGTCTTAGACAGGTATCTGCACCCCCCTGAAAGGTGCCAAATGTGACGTCGGAGGGGGGGAGGGTTCCGAAAAGCAGAAGTTCCATTTTTGTGTGGAACTCCGCTTTAAATGACAATAAATGTTTGCCACAAGAACAGCATTAGGTGGGTCAGAAACCATCTCACCCAGTCTTTGTAAAATGTAGGGCAAAACGAAGAGCGTCTGGCTGGGGGGCCCCCTTGTTCTTTGAAGATGCCACTGTGATGATGAAGATAATGATGACTTTTGCAATCCTGCAGCGAACAGGTCTCCACTAGCTGCCTCTCACAGGATACTTGGCTTCTCAGTGTCATTTGCGGAATCCAGGCTCATCCCGGCACCGTCTAGGTGGCACACACCTCCTTACACTAGCAGAGTCTCTCTCCAACTCCTCTCTGTGTTCCCGGGCTTTTGCCCTGGTGATTGCCTCTGGACTTTGTAGTTCAGTTTCAGCTCCACTGTGAGGAAAAAGTCTATTTTCAGCATACAAATCCCAGCAGTCTCTGTACTCCTGTAATGGAACTATGATGAGCAGGGATGCTAAACAATGCCATCTTGTGGTCACATATAAATCTGCATTACAGTAACAGTGCACAGTGTTACACAGGTAATATACATTTTAAGCCTTTACTTAAAGCTGAACTTCACTCATTTTTTCATCTTTCCATCTATTAAATCTTCTGCCCTTGTTGTTTTAACTTTGGATAGCAAAACATTTTTTTTTCTGCCAGTAAATACCTTATACAGCCCACTTCCAGTTTCTTGTCTGGAAAAAAGCCTAGGCTTATGACATCATGCACACCTTTCTCTCACTCTCGTGAGAGTTTGCCAGGAAGGGAGGGGGCATGAGTCATAAGAGGGCCAATGAGAGTTTCAGAGATGGAGGTGTGCCTCTGTGTCTGTGTAAATTCAGGAAGTGAACAGGCAGCAGCTTCAGCTGCTCACAGTTAAAACGATTGCAGCCAGACTCAGTGGAGGGAGATTTCTGCAGCATATTTGGCAAGTACAGAATCACAGTATATATAAAAGAATATGCAAAGTGGTTGGAGGGAAGCTTCACAATGGCAAAGATGTTTTTATTACAAATTATGTGAGCAGACTGCAGTTCCTCTTTAAGGTGGTATTAAACTCAAAAACAAAAATGTATTATTGTGCAGCTTTCCAATTCTTAGATGTGGTTAACCTTTTTAAGCTTATTTTCCTTTATTTTCACCTGGTGATTCAGCCAGCAAATTTTATTTTTCAACTTCCTTTACCAGACCAATCTATCCAGCAAAAGTGGCAGTTAGATAGTTGAGATAAACCATTTAACACTGACAGGGGTGCTTACAATGGCTGAACAAATAAAACGCTGAACCAATTCCCTCATACACATATTCAAGGTGCATGGGGGAACCCCCGCCGCTAGTCTATTGTATTCTGACAGTGGGGTGACTCCTCCACTGTCAGAATACACAGCTCATTGCTGCAGCCATTGGCTTCAGCTACTGATCGCATGTCTTTTTTCCGACAGGACAGTTGAACAGAAGTTGATCAGTAGATCGACTCCTGTTCAAGTGCAGTGGCCATAAATGTATCAATCAGGTACATTTTTTTGTGTGTTCAGTCGGCTGATAAATGAAATAAACTGACTACATATAGGCTGCCTAAGATGCTGGCTCAGAAATGACAGAGCCATGTAAAACCTGATGTTGCCAGTGTGCCCATGTCTGATACAGATCAGTCCCCCTGTTGCAGACTCTCAAGTTGTGACTTGTTACAAAGTTACAGTGTTGCAATCTAATCGCTTGGGGAAATGAGACTGAGGAAAAGCTTCCTCCTGCCTGCAGCAGAATGATTACATCATCTCAGGTAAGGCAAAGTTACTGGATAAGAGCTTGAGGACTGCTTTTTAATGAGAAAAAAAGTATTTTTTTAAAATATACTGTTGCAGTATGTTATGACAGGCCAGGAATTTACCCATGCAAACTTCTAAAGTAACTGAGAGGTTTGCGTTAAAAGAAGACTTTTTCTTAAAAGCAATACTTTCAGTATTCTACCTGGAACAAGTATAGAGTTAGGATGTTCTGACATTCCTCTGTTTTCCATTCTCTATATTTTTGTTCTGGGCCTGTAACTCAGAAGTATAAAAAGTCAGATACAGGCAGGCCGCTTGCAGTTTTAAAGGGAGCTAGTAATTGCAGCCTCCACATTGCTCTTGTGACGGGTGCACTTTAAGTCGCTTTCAAGACCACGATTTCAGAACAGCTTTCTCTCTGAGCATATGAAATTGCTTTTGGCACTCCCTTTGCTCTTTGAACCTTCTGAAGGAAGCAAAAAAGCATTACTGGTTCTAAAGTAGCATTAAGTCAGTGTGAGAATTCAGTTTTGGTGGCCTGTGCAATTGGAATGAGGATTGTCGTGTAGCTTTATTGACAATCAAGGACATTGCAGGCTTTAACGATTTAGCAGATTGAAGGCAGATTGTGCAGACGAATGGGGTAGAATTCCATATATCTGGGGAGTGGTTCTGGAGATGACATTTAATCATTCAACATTAACGCAAGACATCTGTCACATGCTAGACAGAGTGAAGATACTGAGCAGCTTGCCCTGATACAATATCCCTTGTAACCCGTAATCACTTGAAAAATACGAGTTTTTGCAGGAACTTTGTTTGGTGCTGACTGTAAATCCCTGTCTTTTATTATAGCTATGCCAAGTAAATCCTTCAGTAACTTTATTAAAAGACAAGAAATAAAATGTAAAGCAATCAGAAAACAGATTGATTCTTTAGTAGTTACAGAGTCTGTATGTATATTTGAAATGGGATGCAAAACATCCACTTTATGCAGATTAGAATTTGTATCATAAAAAAACAATTAAGGTATGCTGTAAACTGGAATGCAAAAAATGTATCATTGAATCAAACCAGCTGGGTGTCAGTTTGTCAGTTGCTGCCAGCAGAAATCGGCTTTTGATTTTTTTCTGGACAAAAGTGTAAAAGGTAAGTCAACCAAAACACCTAACAAACATAAAATATATGCAATGCAAAGTAGACAACAGAGAAGGCCTTATGACACCTGTCTTAATTGCAAGAACAAAGAAATGAACATGTACACCTTGGCTTGAACCTTATTCTAATAATACGCAAGACCGGGTTACAGTAGCGATCTTTTTGCTGTTGTCGTCTTGTCAGTGAAAGGTTTGCCCCGTAAACACCCAGCAGCAATGCCAGATTACTAAGAGGGCAAAAGGGGCAATTGCCCCAGACCCCCCTACCAAAAAATGAAACTTATTTTCCCTTGAGGCTTCAGTAGTGTATTCATTGAGGAAATGTCCAGTTTGCAGCCTTTGCCAAGCTCCGGTCATGTCTAACTTCATCTCAACAGGCAGTTTTTTTACATGATGAAGAGCTTGCTGATACCTTTCCAGTTGTTACTACCTTTCCATAATGTTCACTAGTTGTTTGGGAGAAAGGTTGTTTAGCAAATTGTCGCTAATAAAGAATTATCTGAGAACCATAATGACCCATGAAAGACTAAATGCTCTGTGCCTACTGGCTGTCGAGAGAAGTATCCTCAAAATGATACAGTTTTATGAGTTAGTTAAAGATTTTGCAGATGCTAAGTGCAGGACGAGAGAGTTTTTGTAAATATTGTAGTGTGATGCCTAACTGTAATGTATGACTTGCCAGTTCCTGTTCCAATTACCTGTGTAATGTGTATTTTTACAGTCAATAAAATGAGAAAAAAATCAGATGTGTCTTCTTTGGAGACTAATTTTTTTTTAGAATAAACACGGTTAATCATTCATTTCAGTTCACTTTTTATTTGTCATGTAATGTAATTTTTCATGTTGAGGGGCCCCCAAACTTGAAGAGCCCTGGGCCTCCCAAGGTCTAAATCTGGCACTGCTCACCAGCTCCTACAGCATAACTCACTTGGCTTGCTAGGTGGTTAGCAATATTCTGTAGCATTTTGGTCATGGAAAGGCCCTGGGTGCAAGTGAGTTGCCATCAGAGTAAGAATTGATAATGTGACATGGCCCTTAGTATAAAAAAAAAGGAGTGTATTTCTCCCATGGTTCAGAGAAGCAGGATCTCCCATTCTATGGATAGCGTAGGGCCCACTAACTATGGGGAACTTTGTAGCAGTAAGTGGGCTTAAGCACCATATAGCAATATGGTGTGACTAAATCCCCATATTTTTTGAAAATGTTTTTTGAAAATGTTTAGATGTTTGAAATAGCCTTGTAGGAGGTAAATGTTTTTTTTGCATGTGTGTGCTGTAATATTTTGTTTTGTTCTATGGTCTTATGGCTGCACCATCTTTAATGCATCTTTTAGGGTGTGCCCCCCAAATATCTTGTTTGTCTATTGTATGGATTCTGACCAAATCCTTTTGGGCTGGAGCACCCCACTCCCTCATCATTGCCTCTCATTAGTGTCCACCTGTGTCATAGGTGGACTCCTTTAGTTCTCCCATATAAAGAAGTGTATGTCTCCCATGGTTCAGAGAAGCAGGATCTCCCATTCTATGGATAGCGTAGGACACACTAACTATGGGGTACTTTGTCGCAGCAAGTGGGCTTAAGCACCATATAGCAATATGGTGTGACTAAAGCCCCATATTTTTTTTAAATTTTTTTGAAAATGTTTAGGTGTTTTAAATAGCCTTGCAGGAGGTAAATGTCTTTTTTGCATGTGTGCACTGTAATATTTTGTATTATGGCCCTTAGTATGACTCGTTACACCCCCCCCCCCCACCCCTTTATACTAAATACTAAAACTTAACACAACCCCACAAGGTTAGACCTTAATCATCAATGTATAACTAAAGTAGATATATTTTTAGCTTTAAACTGGAGTTGGCAAAAGTTAAAACCCCTGTCTATGAAGATTTCTCTTAATTTCCTGCACCGTGAACAACACTAAATAAAAGTAAATTGGACAATTCAAACTGTAAATATAAATGTGTGGTTGCCTTCAAAAACTGAAATCGCTAGATCCAGAATTACTGGCAGGTACATGTAGTATATGGAACCCCAATTTCCTACAAAAGTTGAGCTTATTTAACCTACAATTTTTATTTTTAAAAATAACAAACATGTTATACTTACCTGCTCAACATTTTTCAACAAAAGTGGAATTACACTTTAAGTCTCCCCATTCATTGTTATCTATGGCAAATCCTGCCCTACCATGGAAGTGCAGAATAAATAGTTCAAAAAGGTAATGATAGCTACTTTTATGTATGTATATACTGTATTGCCAATAATAACATATGCATATCACTCTAAATTAAACTATAGGCAGATATATATTTATTTATCACAATTTTATCCAGTTATGTATTCATTTAAAACCCTAAAATGCATTATTCCATACAACTAATATGAGTACCTAAAATGTGTCTTGATATCAGCTTCCTCTATTTCCTTGTTCACGTTGTAAAGAAAAACGCTTACAGCAGTGAAGAGTACAGTTATGATTTCATCAATGTGTATGACCTCATCAACTGGTCTTTTACTTTCACATCATAGACATGGGTGAGTCTGAGATTAGGTTTTATTAGAGCAATGGAGTTTGCCTTGAGATCTAGAATCTGTTTGGCAGGGATGTGCTGATAAAGAGACTCAATAAAGAGAATAACAAATCCATTGTCATCAAAATCAAAGGTCAACAGTGCTCCAGCTGTGTTGGTTTTTGTAGAGGAGGCAGATGCCATCACAGGCTCCCCCAAACTGTAACCTGGGTAAAGCCAGACTTGTCTCTATGGAAAGAGCCTATGGGACAGCAGTTTTTTGCACATGATAAAATCAAGTGTTTTTGTAGCAATTACATGGGCCATTTCCCTGTTAGCCAGAAACTTGATGTGCAGTTAGTGCCAAGCAGTTTTGGATTTGTTAGGTATTTATTTGTTGTGGACAAGGTTACTAAAATTTCTCAAGATAGAAATGCTGTTTATGCTTTTCATACAGTGGAAGTGTTGCTTGCACAAAATACCCACATCTGACACTGTATACTTCCAAAAGTAAAGCTCGCCATAGATGGATAGTTTTTTTCGCCAGAGGGCTAAATGAAAAAAGACATTCAGAGAGCTTCCTCCATCAACACAAGCGAGGTGGATAGAGGAATCCTCCCTGCTGAGACATATATTCTGATAGCAGGGGCTCCTCCTCTGATACACTGATTAGTGGCTGCAGCTGCTGATCGAGAAAAAAATTCCAACTAGCCCATTCAGTAGAAGTAGATTGAAATTTTGCCTATCCCAGCCAGTTCAGCTGAATTTTTACAGGCTGCTATTATTTTTTATTATACATTGTATATGCTAGCAAAAGTGTGCCTAACCGATGAACAGGCTGAATGCTGTGTGCTTCTGGCTGGGTGCGTCACTGCAGTGGCGGAGAACCTAGAAGTGCGCATTGGTACAGTGACAGTAAATGTAGAGGTGGGCATCAGTGTATTAGCAAGTTGAATTTGATATTGGGCCTGTGGCAGTGGTGGTGATATGGGGGGCGATTAGGGGTGGCGGGGTCATGCACAGTTTACCAGTTGAAGTTGGTGTGCAGGTGTGGTGCAAGGGAAGGTAGTGGTTGCAGGTGTGAAGTTGAGTGGTGCCTCTGTAAGGAGCTCTCAGTTACTGCTCATGTGCCAGATTTTGGGGCCGTTTTGGCATATTCCAAAGAGTCTACACTACCCCTAGAGCAGACAAGGCATTTTGTGACACTACTAATGTGCTACAGGTCTCCTCTAACCTGCAACAATATTTGCAGACACTGCCAATCCGTGCCTAGCACACCAACTCCATTACTACAGAACCCTTCCAATGAGACAGCCATTTTCTAGAAGCCCAACATTTTTCAAAGTAAGCATTTTATTCGAAATACAACATCACTATTTATCACTCCTCCCTCCTAAACTATTAAGCCTTCTATATTATTTTGAATATGTAATTTCTATATCAGTATAGAACTAAAATTTTACTTCCTGTATTGTACTTTGACCATAAATATAGGATAGAATGTTTATCATAGGGACCAACACAGAAGTGGCTGTTAGCCCCAGTTGTCCCCGATGTGATCCCTTACCCTCCCTGTCAGCAGGAGGGCCAGAAGTCTCTCACTCTTCCACAGTGGAGGAAGAAGCTTATCTGCAGGAGGCAGAAACAGCCAAACAGGAAGAAGGGGCTAGTGAGCCTACCATCCCAGAACCAGTGGAACAGAGAGCGCGAAGAGTTATTCACTCTCCCAAGAGACCGATCTATGAAGTGTTGGGTGAGAGCTCCAGAGAAGTTGTCCTCACCTCTCAAGGGACTCTCGCAGAGCCTGACCTTCTCACCACAGATTTGGTGAAGGGCAACCTTAACCCATCCCCTGGCACATCTAGCTGGGCTATTCCAATTAAGGTGGCCTGTAAACAGGACAACTTTCCTTCCTATTCTAATTGGTGGGAAGTTCTTCTGCCACGTTCTTATGTAAATTAAAATTGTTTTCCTGTGTACATTAACCTGTTTCCCTCCACGTGTTTTTGAAAGCATGTACCAGATCAAAGACTGTTACTTCCTTTGGGGGACCAAAGGTTCTTTGGTGGGGAGAGTGTGTAGCGGGTGCCCCGTGGGCCTGCATCTTTTTCTTGCCGCCGCAAGGATTAACAAAGTCACACAGGCTCTCACAAGGGAGACACAGCCTGTCAGCAACTGCGGGGGAATCCCCCCTCCCTCTCTTCTTACTGTGCAGTAAATGAGAGACACACACAGACAGAGCAGCTCACTCTGCTCTCTCCCTGCTTTCTTATTGGCAGGGGGAGGGAACCAATGACACTCAAGGAATACTGCAGAAATGCATCTTGGGACATGAAGTCCCCTTTACAAAATGGCCCAAAGCTTTCTATGGGGACAGAACTACACAGACCAGCTGCCCTCAGGATTTAAAAAGGAAAGGATTCCATCTTGTCTGCTGAGGGAATCAGACACCACAAGGGAGAGGAGAAGACCAGACTTGGGAGAGGTGCCGCCTCCTGGGTTGGCATACTGTTCCTGCCAGGCATCCACGGTACACCATCGGGGGGTCATCCTGCCTGGGAGGGGGTTCCCAGGTGCTTATCCAGGTGCACCTGCAACGACAGCATGAGACGTCCAGTTGTGATGTAGCCAGTCAGGCTACCTGAAGAGCCTGCCTGTTCCAGGACGTTTGGTTTGGGCCTTGATCACAGGATTGGTGAGCGGGCACTTGCTCTTTTGCAGGAAACAAACACACTGCATGCAGACAGCGATGGTATTACTTTTGTAACACCATCATCCTAGAATAGGGCTACAGGTAAATTTAGGTATGTTGGGTTATGCTGGGTGGTAGCCAGCCTGGATAATTTGTAGTGTTTAGTGGTCAAATGGCTTCTATCCTAATCCTGTTTAACTGTGGTTTCTCCATTTTGTCAGTAGGCGGTGCTGTTTCCTGTGACATTAGTGTGATGAGCTACAGTGAGTTCAGGTTATGAATAAGCATACCTTTCTCAGCCAATCAGACTGAAAGCTTTGCATGCTGGGAAAAGGTATTTATTCAGAAGGAGTCAGGTGATCGATGTCTTCCCACCCAGGGCTGCAGCCTGGGTGGATGTGCATGAAACGATTCCTGGCTGCTAGACCTGTCCAAGGCCTATACGGGTGTTCAAGTTTCTGTTGAGAAGATCCGGAAACAATTCTGAGAGGGATGGAGTTCTAAGGAAGCACCAGATCTGGAGGCTATGAAGTGGCTGGGAGGACTTCAAGAGAGAACTCATCCAAGGGAATCTGTGTATGAAGCTGTGAGTAAAGTTCAGTTACTAGAGGAGACAGCCTATCCTACAAAGTACAGATGTACTGGTTCAGCTTAAAGGCTCTTTTTCCTGTACTGTTGTCTACCTTATCTCACCTATTTTTGTCTGTGGAGTCTGCCAATCTGCCTATTTGCTGATCATTACTAAGGGTGTCCTGTGCCCTATCCCCTCTCTCCCACATTTTTCCTGTTTGAGAAATAAACTTCTCTCTTATTTAAACATAAAAGTGACTGGGGCCCAACTTTCTTTCTTGTTCATCACCCACCATGCCTAGTAACCTGCACCCTGTAGAAGTATATCAGCCATCCCTACCTCTGGTAGTCACCATCAGGCTCCTGGAAAATCGGGGTAGACGCTACACTTTGACCACACTTGCCAGAACCTGGGTCAAATGGATGCCCTGTTAAACAACCTCAGTGTCTGTCCTGTTATTCAGACAATGCCAACATACTGCTTTTACACTGCCAAACGGAACACAAAGTGCACCAACTAAAGTGGCTAGTTGAAGACTCAAGGCTTTCTTCTTCCAAAGGGACTGAATTTATTGGCCATAGGGACACACACACATACCCAGGGCTCAGAATATGTAATGCATGACCGGGGTAGGCTGTCTTGGGAGTTAGGCCATTGACCACTGAACCAGGTGCAGTGTTTATAGTTTGTGGGCCTGTGGTGTTAGGGGACATAAGGGATAGATCTGACATAAGTGAGGGCCATTCCTCTGCTCTCCTCCTGCCTGGACTCATAGAGCCAAATCTAAGTAGAGAAGTGACCAATCCAGTATAAAGTTTGCCATTTGAGATCTATTGCTATTAAAGGGTTTGCCTCTGCTGTTGAGGAATCCAATTGATAGGGTTGAAATAATGACTTAGAGTTCCACTGTAATTGTGTATGTATCAATTGTTCTATTTAAATTGTTTGTGCTCCTTTCTTACCTGTGTACGTATCAATTGTTCTATTTAAATTGTTTGTGCTCCTTTCATCCCTATGTACGTATCAATTGTTCTATTTAAATTGTTTGTGCTTTTCTCTTCTGTGTACGTATCAATCTGTATCTAGATGGAATTTGGAACTGCTGAATAATCATTACATGTTCGCTGATGAGAAACTCTTCGTACCTTAACCTCATTTGGTAATGCTGATAATATTATTGTTTGTATAATTGCCTATAAAAGGCCTTTGAAAGAGTAAAAGGCAGCAGTCCTTTATGCTGAGAACTGTGATACAGACATACCTGACTCCGTGTCATATTTCTTATAGAAGCAATAATTTGGCAAAGCAATATAAATTTAAGCAACTTGTTTAAAAGTTGAATCTAACATTTTGGCGCCCGAACAACAGGGACCCACCAAGTTGCTACAAGAGGTGGCTGAGCTAGGCTGACGGAACCAAAGGACAGGCATTCCGGGAACCACAGATCAAAAAACCTGGCCAGGTAAGAAAAAGCTTTATTTTTCTTATATTCTGTGCTCCCCTGATTTGTGCCTATCCGTTCTGTCAGTTACGGTTCTCCTGGTTTTAAAACACCAGCCTCTGTAGTGGTGAGTCTAGAATTACTGCATATTTTAGTTTATATTGCTGGAATTATTTGTTTGTTTTGTTGTCTGTGTCTGTCTTGTCTGTCTTGTTGAGAAAGTGAATGAGCCTTGTCAAGGATGGTATGAGTTAGAAGGGGATTGCCGAACTAAGCAACGGAATGCGCCTTACCTCACATGATTGGGAACTTGAGGGCTTGTGAGCTTGGGGGTCTGACGCTTATGCTTAACCTCACATCTAACTCATAAACCATAGACGGGTTGAGAGTATAAGCCCTGTCTGCTCCATAAAGCAGGGATAAGAGTGTATGAGAGGGATTCCCAGATACGGGGAGGGAATAAGATCTCCAAAAGTCCAGAGATCTAGTCGGATACCTGGCCACTTAAAGGAATGCTTGTATATGTTGTAGCCGCATTTTTGTATATGTTGTAGCCGCATTCTGGTTTGTTATTGGGCTAGCATATAAAGTAATTATTTATTATTGGGCTAGCATATAAAGTAATTTGATTTCAGAAATCTCATTCCGGAAGAGGTTTCTAGTATTCTAGCACCCTAGGAGGAAGGCAAGGAGGAACTAGTGTAACTTAGCTGGTTTGTTATTGGGCTAGCATATAAAGTAATTTGATTTCAGAAATCTCATTCCGGAAGAGGTTTCTAGTATTCTAGCACCCTAGGAGGAAGGCAAGGAGGAACTAGTGTAACTTAGCTGGTTTGTTATTGGGCTAGCATATAAAGTAATTATTCATTCTTGTATATGTTGTAGCCGCATTATATTGTACACTAAGTGTCCCACACGCTACCTAGGCAGGACTGTTAGAATGGGCCAGAGGAACACAAAACCCCGTCAGGGAATTGTGGCGCACTATACGGTGCCACAGATAATTAAGAACATTTATGGGAAAACCGAAGCACAGGACTTAAAGGATGTCCTTCGTAAATTTAAGGTGAAAGGAGCAGCAGGCTTAGACCCGGATGTATGGAGTGAAATAAAAAGGGACAGACAAGGAGAGGTGTTAGAGAAGCAATGGATGCGTCAGGTTCAATGCTTAATTAAGGTCTCAAATAGAGCGAAAGAAGAGGGGTGGAAGTATAATCCAGATTGTGATGGTTGGGATATGAAAGATAGAAGAACAAAAAATGTCGAGGCTCCCAGCTCAGCCATCCCACCCCCATACACTGACGTAGAACGCAAACCACACAAGATATATCCGGTACTTGAGGGGAGAGGATGGGTTTGTCAGGATTGTGGAGCACAAAACCCAGAATGGGCAGTAGAATGTGTGCATTGTGGGGCACAAAAACCTCATCCAGAAACTGTAGCTCCCGTACGCACTGATACACGCATTGTTCAGGTAAACAATCCAGAATTTGGACAAGCAGCCCATCCAAATGCCCCACCTACTGTCACTCGTAGAATGCAAATAAGGACTTGGGCACCATGGTCGGCAGACACCCTTATGGCATTAATACAGAGCGCCCCAGACCCGGTAGCAAAGCCAGCTGCTTTTTGTAGATTTGTGACACAGTTAATGAATACACATGAAGCGACCTGGCAGGATGGGGAGGATCTATGCAGACATAAAATGACTCTGACCCTGTTTAACCAGTTTATGACAGAAATAGGTCCACACAGACCTGCAGGACATGTTGATGGGGAGGGCAACCTGGAGGCAGGACACGTCAGACATATAGACTCAAGGGCCCCTTTTATTGCTAGATTAGAAGCTTTTTGTCAGGCAAAACAACAGGAGAGGGGGTCCATATCACCCATGAAGCAAATGCCAGGACAGACTGTATCGGAATTTTACTTATCTATGGAAAGTATGATGGCAGATGAGGGATTGGACTTGGCCCTGCCAGTCACAATCCGAGCCTTCAATAGACAATTTATGGAGGGATTAATTCCACAGATAAGTGAGAGACTGAAAGCCTGCACACCAGAGTGGAGGGCAACTAGAGATAGAGGGACGTTGTTACAAAAAGCGCAATGCATAGAGGCGGACTTAGCAGAAACCAAAGGGAGGAAATCTCATGCTATCAACGCACTCGGGGGTCCCCAAGAGCAAGGTAGAGGTTCCTTTCGCAAACCCCTTACCTGTCACTACTGTAACAAGATTGGTCACATCAGACGCAATTGTAGGAAAAGAATAAGGGATGAAGGAGAGGAAGGTGTTGATTCTCCAGTTAATCAGAGAAGGAACCAGCCCAGGGACAACAAAAATAGTCATATCAGGCAGCAGGGAGATGGTCCACGAGCATGACTCACCCCGGTTTTAGAAAAATCCAAAACAACAATGCTTAAGACAAATATAACGGTTGGTAATAAGAAAATCTCTTGTTTTTAGTCGATACAGGAGCTTCACGCTCGTTACTTTCTGACTCTGAACTACTCCCTGGCCAAAAATCACCTGACACTTTACTAATAACTGGATATGATGGCATTTTAGCCGACGCCCCGCTTACAAAACCTCTGAAAGTTAAAGTAGGAAACCACATGTTCCTTTCACGCTTTCTGGTATCCAGAGGAGCCCCCACTAATTTGTTAGGAGCTGACATTTTGCAGAAAATAGGAGCTAACATTACCTATCACCCAGATGGCACTGTCACCTTAGCTATAGGGGATAATCAAGAACACATGGAGATGTGTAACCTGATACAATACCTAGAGGAGGAATCGGAATTGTCCGGCCCACCTCCTTCAGACTTAGATCAGATTTTGTCGTCCCTTCCAGGAGAACTATGGGAGAAACATCCAGCTGATATTGGACTTTTGCCCATACCTCCGGTTACCCTACAGCTGATTCCAGGAGCAGTGCTTCCCCAACAAAAGCAGTATCCACTTAGTGCACCTCAAGAGGCGGCCATAGAAATGCAGGTCCAATCCTTCTTAAAAAGTGGAGTTCTAAAAGAGGTAAAATCACCGTCAAACACTCCCTTGTACCCGGTTAAAAAGAAATCAGTAGCCGGTAGTCCGGTTAGGTATAGAATGGTCCAAGACCTTAGAGCGGTCAACAAAATACTAGCCCCAATGACACCTTTAGTACCCAATCCACATACATTACTGTCACAAATACCATCAACCAGTATGTACCTTATGGTTATAGATTTAGCGAATGCTTTCTTTTCCGTCCCGCTTGCTGAAGAATGCCAACTTTGGTTCGCATTTTCAATCAAAAATCAGCAACTAACCTGGACACGCCTACCTCAGGGTATGGCGCATTCACCTACCTTGTATTCGCAAGCATTGCAAACGGTGTTGGGAGAATGGGTACCACCAGATTCCTGTGTATTGTTACAATATGTGGATGATTTATTGTTATGCTGCCCTGACAAGGAAACTTGTTTGGCCACCACCCTTAATTTGTTGCGATTTTTGGCAGAAAAAAGTTGCAAGGTTAATAAGAAAAAGTTACAAGTGTGTCAGGAAAAAGTTATCTTTTTGGGACATTGTATATCACAGGGTACGAGACATCTCACTGAGGAGAGGGTTCAAGTGATAAAGGGAATGTTACCCCCACGGAATTTCAAAAAATTGCGTATGTTTTTAGGTATCGTGTCATATTGTAGACAGTGGATACCACATGCTAGCGCTTTGATGCAGCCATTATACGATTGTTTGAAAATTGTACCGTATGTGCTTACAGAAGTAGCATATGAGTCATTTGTCACTTTGAAAAAGCTATTAATTTTTGCCCCGGCTATTGGTATACCAGATTACACCAAGATATTTAATCTGTACATTGCTAAGATCACTGGACATGCCACAGGTGTTCTGACACAGGCACATGTAAAATAAAGACCAGTCGCTTACTTTTCAGCAGCATTAGATCCAGTATCTAGAGGTTCAACGTCTTGTGTACGGGCGGTAGCTGCAGTGTCAATTATCATAGATAAGTCATCAGAGATTGTTCTAGACAATCCAGTTGTAGTGCATACCACACATGACATACATGCAATCTTTGTCTCAGGTACAGCCCAAACACATTTCAATGGATAGGCAATTAAGATTACAGTGTACTTTACTCTTACCTCCAAATGTTACTTTTCAGCGCTGTACAACCTTAAATTTTGCCACCTTTTTGCCTCTTCAGTCACCCGATTTGGCAAGAGGGAATGATAGTACTAATAGTACTATTGAGAAAAGAAATGAGGACACTGACACTCTTTTGTTTAAAGAAGTAGATCAGCACGATTGTTTTCAGCTCATGGAACAGGAGACAATGGGATTCCCACACGTTACAGATACACCGATTTTAAATGCTGAGCACACTTTATACACAGATGGCAGTAGGTTTGCTGATGACAAGGGTAAATATCACACAGGGTATGCTGTAGTGACTGATACGCAGGTAATTGAAGCACAGGCCTTACCAGCCCACATGTCAGCACAGGAAGCAGAATTAAAAGCTTTAGAACAAGCCCTGGAATACTTAAGAACGAGAAGGGAATATTTACACTGACTCTGCCTACGCTTATGGTGTAGCGCACGATTATGGCCACATATGGAAGGCTAGAGGTTATCTGACAGCAGCAGGTACACCTGTAAAACATGGAGAAGGGATTAAGAGAGTCCTGAACAATCTTCAAAAGGTTAAACGAGTGGCCATCATGAAGATAGCGGCACACACGAGCGCAAAAACAATTGAGGCAAAAGGAAATGCATTTGCAGATTTGACTGCAAAACAGGCAGCTCTAGGGGAAGGAAGCCCTGAGACCTTAGCAGCGGTAGAGGTGAGTATCCCAGAACCAACATGGCAGCAGCTGAGTAAATTACAGGAGCAAGCAGGGGAGAGCGAGAAAGATAAGTGGGTCAGAATGGGAGCAGCACCAGACCTTGACAATGTATGGAGGGAAGGGGGCAAAATATGCCTACCTGCCTCTCTGTACCCAGCAATGGCAGTGGCAGTTCACCTACCCACACACGTCAGTTCCAATTCCATGTATAGGATTGTGAACCAAGGATGGCTCGCCCCTGGATTCAGTAGTACTGCGAGAAACTACTGTGCAGCCTGCCAAATCTGTCTCCTGAATAACCCAGGACAGAAAGTGAAAACCCCACGAAAACACCAGGTCCGGGCCCAATACCCCTTCCAGAGACTGCAAATTGATTACATACAAATACCTAAGAGCGACCCTTTTGAATTTGTCCTCGTGTGTATCGATTTATTCTCAGGTTGGCCCGAAAGTTATCCAGTAAAATCGGCTACAGCTAAAGCTACAGCTAAGAAACTGATCACTGAGTTAATACCTAGGTTTGGTCTTCCTGAAACCATAGAATCAGATAGGGGGACACACTTTACAGGAGAAATCATGCAGAATGTGATGACCATGTTAGGGGTTCAACAAAGTTTTCACACCCCTTACCACCCACAGAGTTCAGGATCAGTGGAGAGAGTAAATGGGACAATAAAGCTAAAAAATACAAAAAGCCATGAAAGAGTTAAACAAGCCTTGGCTGGAATGCCTGCCTCTGGCTTTATTCTCTATAAGGTACACTCCAACAGGAAAAACAGGATTATCCCCATACGAAATACTTTTTGGGAATGCACCTAGATTAGGTTTATACTTTCCACAGAGTATGCAATTGCAATGTGATAGTTTGACTGCATATGTGATACGATTACAACAACGTCTAACTAAGATCCACAAAAGTGTGTATTCTTCTCTTCCAGACCCTAATTCAATAGCAGGTACACATACGTTGCTACCAGGGGATTATGTATATGTAAAAAGACACACCAGAAAGTCATTGGAACCCAGGTTTGAAGGTCCTTATCAAGTACTCCTGACCACAGCCACTTCAGTAAAGCTGGAAGGAAAGCCAACCTGGATACACGCATCGCACTGCAAGAAACAACCTGAGAAAACTCCATCATGAAAATGCTGTTTATAGTTTGTTTGCACTTATCACCTTACAAGTATGTGCCTGGACTCCTGGTATTAATGTACTTGAAGTAGAGGAAACAACAACTTTTCGAATGGGCTATAGATGATCCTAAAGTAGCAAATGATTCAGGATATGAGATGAATAAGGATTATAATGTAGGTAATTAACACTAGAACATACCCTACAGAATAACCTTGTATCCGCAATTATTGACAAAGGTAGACTAGTACATCTTTCCTCACAGATACAACAGGATACTGCACCACATTGGTGGGATATATTTAGTGGAATGTCTTCTACATCAACCAATACCTTTCCCTGGTTGTTAAGTCCAATGGTAATTATTATTCTAATATTAATATCACTTACAATCACGAATATATGTGTATACAGGAAAATAAATAGGAAAATTAGGAGAATAGACAGGGCATACCGATAAATGTGTATTGACATCACCCTACTCCTATAAAACTCCTCTTCTTGAATTTTAAGATGTTGGTAATACCTAGGGGGATGGGTTCTACCCCTCTGACAACTCGCGGTCAGGGAAAGGACTCTGGGGAAAAACTGACTAGAACTTATTCATGAGGACCCAGGGGGAAGGAGAGGATGATGTCAAAGGGGGAAATTGATAGGGTTGAAATAATGACTTAGAGTTCCACTGTAATTGTGTATGTATCAATTGTTCTATTTAAATTGTTTGTGCTCCTTTCTTCCCTTTGTACGTATCAATTGTTCTATTTAAATTGTTTGTGCTTTTCTCTTCTGTGTACGTATCAATCTGTATCTAGATGGAATTTGGAACTGCTGAATAATCATTACATGTTCGCTGATGAGAAACTCTTTGTACCTTAACCTCATTTGGTAATGCCGATAAGATTATTGTTTGTATAATGGCCTATAAAAGGCCTTTGAAAGAGTAAAAGGCAGCAGTCCTTTATGCTGAGAACTGTGATACAGACATACCTGACTCCATGTCATCTTTCTTATAGAAGCAATAATTTGGCAAAGCAATATAAACTTAAGCAACTTGTTTAAAAGTTGAATCTAACACCCTGAAATCAGCCTAATGCCCCGTACACACGGTCGGATTTTCCGACACCCTATAACAGTACCACTGGGTATATTGCTATACAGTTAATTTACTTGAGATATATTTGCCTATTGTTGAAATATACAGAAAAAAGGGGGAGGAGAGGACACCTTAATTCATCCAGGAATAGGTTCAGGGGAAGACGGATAGGGGAAAGGGGATTATCCGCCCACTAAAGCAATTAATCAAATTAATTATACCCCTAAAGTCACCCAAATCAATTAGCTCAATGGTATGTAGCTAACAAGCTATCAGATAGTTGTTCAATGGACCATAAAGACATATGTAAGGAAAAAAGGAAAGGGGGCAAGAGGAGGCCTCCTAAAAAAGATGGTCCGCTCAAGAACAAACTGTTGTAAACCTAAGAAAACTTTATTGTGTCAATTTACTAAATAGAAACATAATCCACTAACCATGTATATTAAAAAATAGGGCAAAGAAAGTCCTATTGTGTGCTGGTGGCCACCACAAACATTACACATACATCAAAAATTCATGCACTCGCACTCATCAAATTAAATGTCACTGAAGACCCGGGTCTGTGCAATTATCATGGGATTCCAGAGCAAGGAAATGGCTTCATGAATAATAGACATTCGGTCCTTCTTGGATAAAAGTGCAAGTGCTAATGAAAGACAAGGGTCCCTTCAGATGTGAGCCGATGGCTAGTTAGGCATATATGTTTGTCAACCGACAAGGAAAAGGGAACAAGAGCGTCCTGATTGATTGGTGAACGATTGCAACTCCACAGGGAGGGGGGAAAAGGGGAAGAAGGAGCAGCCTCACATGTAAGGCATTGAAGATAGACGCAGGATAGCCATAAATAAAGTGCCTCCTATATGTAAGGGTACATTTAAGCTCACCGTCTGACGTCTTCAATAAGGTGGTGATGAAGCTCAGGAGAGCTGCTGATGACCGCACTCATGTGAGTGGAGGACACGTTCATGCGGCGTGTAGGTTTATTATAGACGTGAGCTGTTACTTCCAGGTATCCTCCAGCAAGATGTAAAGTGAGTCACAAGGTTCAAACATACTGACGTTTCATACCTAGTGGATTAGGCAGTCATAGGGAACGTTCAGAGTTAATGTTCACCACAGAGGCTCCGTCTGATGTCCAAGATCAGGTTGAGACAATTAAGGTGTTCACATCCAATTTCGGGAATATCCTTGTTGATGTGTGAAGGTCTGTGTGCCACCTGCACATAAGTCAGATGCTAAAGCATTGTAATTGTCTCAACCTGATCTTGGACATCAGACGGAGCCTCTGTGGTGAACATTAACTCTGAACGTTCCCTATGACTGCCTAATCCACTAGGTATGAAACGTCAGTATGTTTGAACCTTGTGACTCACTTTACATCTTGCTGGAGGATACCTGGAAGTAACAGCTCACGTCTATAATAAACCTACACGCCGCATGAACGTGTCCTCCACTCACATGAGTGCGGTCATCAGCAGCTCTCCTGAGCTTCATCACCACCTTATTGAAGACGTCAGACGGTGAGCTTAAATGTACCCTTACATATAGGAGGCACTTTATTTATGGCTATCCTGCGTCTATCTTCAATGCCTTACATGTGAGGCTGCTCCTTCTTCCCCTTTTCCCCCCTCCCTGTGGAGTTGCAATCGTTCACCAATCAATCAGGACGCTCTTGTTCCCTTTTCCTTGTCGGTTGACAAACATATATGCCTAACTAGCCATCGGCTCACATCTGAAGGGACCCTTGTCTTTCATTAGCACTTGCACTTTTATCCAAGAAGGACCGAATGTCTATTATTCATGAAGCCATTTCCTTGCTCTGGAATCCCATGACAATTGCACAGACCCGGGTCTTCAGTGACATTTAATTTGATGAGTGCGAGTGCCTGAATTTTTGATGTATGTGTAATGTTTGTGGTGGCCACCAGCACACAATAGGACTTTCTTTGCCCTATTTTTTAATATACATGGTTAGTGGATTATGTTTCTATTTAGTAAATTGACACAATAAAGTTTTCTTAGGTTTACAACAGTTTGTTCTTGAGCGGACCATCTTTTTTAGGAGGCCTCCTCTTGCCCCCTTTCCTTTTTTCCTATTGTTGAAATATACTTCTACTGTCTGTTACTATTCAAAGAAACTTCACAGTAAAGACAATTTTTGTGTTTTATCATAACGTGTGTCTTTCATTGGTGTTGTGCCACTAACATTCTTACTAGGGTTGCCAGAGGGGCTGGGACTGTTCTTGGGGTTGAAAGGCAGAGTACAGAACCAATCAATACTTAAGCAGCTCCTCTAGAGGTAGTGCTACACACATGAATGCACAGCGTGTTCCTGTGCAATTCCTGGTGTGAACCGGCCCTAACACCACCTCACCTCCACCCACCAGGGAGAGCTGACAAGTCAAAGGAGCTAAAGAGACTTGTATACTGGCCACATTGGACTGTGGGAGTTAAAATTCCGAAGGGGAACCATGCTGTTGAAGCCCATGGACCACTGGACTGCAGTTTCCAGAAAGAGACAGTGATGAGGAGGAGAAAGGAATTGTATTTGCCTGAACTGCGGACTGAGTGACTTTCTCTTGATGCAAGGGGATTAGAGTTTGTACATTAAGGCTGCTGTGTACACGCCATCCAGCTATGAGCCAGTTGCCTGAGCCAGAGATTGGGGTCCTGTGTGCTGGGGATCAGAGAGAGCAGACCTGTGTGTGCAGAGCCTGAGGACTAAGCTACTACCGGGACAGTGTGTTTTTTTGCAGTGAGACTGGAGCGCTGTTGGCCTGTGGGCTGAGAACTGGAGCTACTCCTGGCAGATCCAGAGTATGTCTGGACAGGGGGACCATTGTGGCCGTATCGCTGGGACTAGTGAGAGGGCATTGCTGACATTGACCTGTTGCTGCTAGTTCAGACTGAGCACATAGGGACTAAACATTTGACTAATAACCTTTAGTGGGACTGTACTTATGACCATAACGACTGGGCCCCAAAACAGGCTTAAGAACTAGAGCAAGAGACTGTCTCTTCAGATATCTGCTCTACAAGGACTTTACTTGCTGAGGGGTAACTCTGCAGTAAGGTCTGGGTTTAGCATAGTTATTCGCATAGAGTGCCTTCTAGCAGTACTGTATACTGGGCACAAGAAAGTTATAACAGCACTGGTCTCTATTGCTATTACTGTTATCTGTGTCATTGTTTGATGCTGGCTTGCAGATTACCATTTATAGACATATAACCTTATTCTAAATTGCTACAGCATAGTAATTCCTTTGTCTGGAATCATGTTTGGGTTACCCTCTAATTATTCCTATATGTACATATTGCCATCTTTTTTGATTTGTTACAGTATAACACAACTCTGTATTCCTAATCAGCCTGGTGTTTGCTTCCTGGTACTGTGTGTGCAGAATATTTATATTTGTGCTAGTCATAGTAGTGCAATATCTTCTTTATGTAACCCGGTGCGTCAGAGGGATTGAAGTCATTCACTAAGTCGAGGCAAAAGAACAGAGAAGCCAAACTACCAATCAACTGCTTCGGGGGTAGCGCTACATTGGAATCTTCTGCCTTTATAACACAAAAGAGAGTAAAAGCTGCAGTCCAAATGCAAGGTGTAAATCTAAACACAAGAACCATATCTATTGCAAGTTCTTGGTCCATAGATAAGGGGGCTGCAGTCGTTTTTTTGTCAGGTTTTATTTGATTTTAACCTGGTGATCTTGCTAGTTACACTTTTCCTGTTCTAGAGAGACAACTATTATTTACTGTTCTGTGTCTATAGAGAAGCAGTGTTGTCACCCTAGGGCAGAAAGTATCTTCATACCAAGGAGGAAGATGTTCTGTAGACCACAGAGAGAACTGGGCAGGGCTGACAATTTTGTTTGAGATATCCCTGTAAAGTGCACAGGACAGCACTAGATTTCTGGCAGGATAAACAGATATTGTTTGCATTTATTGAACAGATATAACAAAAGGATTTCAAATGTATACAGGTGCTTCTAAAAAAATAGAATATCATTAACAAGTTAATTTATTTCAGTAATTCAATTAAAAAAATGAAACTCATATAGTATATAGATTAATTGTACACAGAGTGATATATTTCAAACATTTTTTTCTTTTAATTTCGATGATTTTGGCTTATAGCTAGTGAAAACCAAAAAGTCAGCATCTCAGAAAATTAGGATATTACATAAGACCAATTAAAAAAGGATTTTTAATACAGAAATGTTGGCTTACTGAAAAGTATGTCTATGTATGGTATAGTATGCAATATACCATGGGTGTTCAACCTGTGGCCCTCCAGCTGTTGCCAAACTACACGTCCCATCGAGCCTCTACCTTTAGGAGTCATGCTTGTAACTGTGAGTGGCTTGCAATGCCTCATGGGACTTGTAGTTCTGCAACAGCTGGAGGGCCACAGGTTGAGCACCCATGCACTATACCAATACTTGGTCGGAGCTCCTTTTGCATGAATTACTGTATTGCTTGTCTGCATTCTTGGGTCTGGTGTCTCTCATCTTTCTCTTGACAATACCAAACAGATTCCCTATGGGGTTTGTATTAGGCGAGTTTGCTGGCCAATCAAGCGCAGTGGTACCATGATCATTAAACCAGGCATTGGTACTTTTGGCAGTGTGGGCAGGTGCCAAGTCCTGCTGGAGAAATGAAGCATCTCCATAAAGCTGGTCAGCAGAAGGAAGCATGAAGTGCTCTAGAATTTCCTGGTAGAGGGCTGCGCTGACTTTGGACTTGATAAAGCACAGTGGACCAACACCGGCAGATGACATGGCTCCCTAAATCATCATGGACTATGGAAAATGTTGCATTTAGTTTGTAAATCAAGGTCCCAGAGTCTGGAGGAAGAGTGGATAGGCACAGAATCCAAGTTGCATGAGGTCCAGGGTGAGGTTTTCACAGTCAGTGATGATTTGGGGGGCCATGTTATCTGCTGGTGTTGGTCCACTGTGTTTTATCAAGTCCTAAGTAAGCTCAGCCCTCTACCATGAAATTCTAGAGCACTTCATGCTTCCCACTGCTGACCAGCTTTATGGAGATGCTAATTTCATTTTCCAGCAGGTCTTGGTACCTGCCCACACTGCCAAAAGTACAAATACCTAGTTTAATGATCATGGTATCACTGTGCTTGATTAGCCAGCAAAATCGCCTGACCTAAACCCTATAGAGAATCTGTGGAGTATTGTCAAGAGGAATATGAGACACCAGACCCAACAATGCAGACGAGCTGAAGGCCGCTATCAAAGCAACCTGGGCTTCCATAACACATCAGCAGTGCTACAGGCTGATCGCATCTATGCCATGCCGCATCGATGCAGTAATTCATGCAAAAGGAGCCCTGACCAAGTATTCAGTGCATACTATACTGTACATGGACATACTTTTCAGTAAGCCAACATTTCTGTATTAAAAATCCTTTTTTTAATTGGTCTTATGTAATATTCACATTTTCGGGAATACTGAATCTTGGGTTTTGACTAGCTTTAAGCCATAATCAACAAAACTAAAAAAAAGAAATGCTTGAAATATATAACTTAGTGTGTAACACATCTATATAAAATATTTGAGTTTCACTTTTTGAATTGAATTACTGAAATAAAATAAGTTTTTGATGATATTCTAATGTATTGAGATGCACCTCTTGTGACAGATCAAAAGGGAGCAAATAACTGAAGTTCATTGGTAGGGTTAACAAACAATTTTAACAAGTTAGTACCTCCATATTCCTAGACCCACATAGCATTGTCTCAGACTGTTGTGGCTGTTGTTACATGCTTGTATACCTATAGTATGTAGAGTTACTGAAGATACAAGTAAGCCAGATTCAAGCACTGGATAACGATATGGCATCAGAATGAATGTTTGACCATGTCAAGCCCATGGGAATACCAAATCAGCTGCACATGTGGGGGAAGCCTTTGTTAAGACACTCCAGAGCTATTAGTTCTTGTTACTGACAAGAAATTACCTTTTTGCCAGTAATTAAATTAATTCATTGGAAGTGAGCCTGTAAACTATGTGATTAAATACCAATCAATACATGCCAATTGCCACAGCAAAAAAACACTTAGTTGGGAACAGCTGGGAATCCTAGACTTTGCTGTTTAGGAAAATAATAGCTTGTCACTATCAGAAAATTCTTATTTGAAGGAAATTCTATTAATATGTCCTCTAATGCTAATACAGAATTGCCCCATGCAACAATAATTTGAAAAAAACACATTTTTGCTAAAGTACATGCCATGTGTTTAAATGCAAGTTGTTGTTTCTCGTTTTGTGTTATCAGGCTAACTGCCATGTCCTAGTGGAAATGGTCAGGATTAAATTCTTCTCTTTGTAGAACAATACAGAAGAAGTAGGCTGTTTATAATCTTTGCAATATTTGTAAAGAACATACTGGTGTATGGCACACAGAACGGCCAACCCTGACTTTCAAAATGGTCAAGTAAAGGATTTTGCCATGTTGGAAAATATGCAGTGACTACATCTTAATTTTTCATGGGATATAATTCTGTAGCACTATGATAATAAGCAATTAACTGTTACAACTACTGGGTTAAGGAGAAGTTTAAAATATTACAAGCAATTAACATAAAATAGTAAAGTGCATGTAAAGCCAAAATACCAAAAAAAAAAATCAACTAAGCTTTGTGATTGTGTGACTGCTTCAGTCTCTTTCTTCCCTTTTGTTTGGAGATGATGGGCAGGGAGCAGCTCAGAAGAACTCCTGCGTGGTGGTCCCAGTTTGGAGCATTGTGAAAACAACTTTTCTGAAAGCAGTTATGTGCACTAGTAAACATACGGTATATTTGAAGTGTAAATTAGTTCTATCAAGTTTCCAGATTTTGGGATATAGTGGGGGATGGAGTCATCCTAATTTACCTACTGTATATCATGTTTAAGATTGTTATAGTTTTGATAATCATTGGCCTATGTTATGGCCAATACCATTATGTGTTAGATTCTTAGTGACCTATTTTGGGAAATGGGTGGGGGTTGGATGTGCCTGCTGGTGTGGTTACCATTTGGGTTCTCAACCATGGGTTTCCTCCCCTTCCCTCTGAACATTTAGGGGATACTACATTTTGTGTGTGTGTGTGTGTGGTGGTGGTGGTGGGGAGGGTATCGCATTCCCCCTTATATTTGATGTAGGACAAAAAATGGCATGTGTTTATGTTATTATTGTCACAAACCATGAAACTGAAACAGGAGTACAGTTAAATCTCACTTGTTTAATAATAATAAAAAAAAGTAAATGTAGTCAAAACATAGCCAGAGTTCAGGAACCGGAACGGATAGTCAGACAAGCCTAAACATCAGGGAGCCAGAGATGAGCGTAGTAGAACAACAAGCAGGATCTGGAGCCAGAAGGAATGTCAGCCAAGCAAGTCTTTAACAGGAACACAGGAAAGCATCTCTAGAGATGTGACCAAGGCCAAGGCAGAGATCATCTGGGCTAGTCGGGTTAAGTAGGCAGAACTGACAAGCAGGATATCATCAACGGGTGAGTCACTGTGGAGAGATAGGAGCTGGCAATTAGCCGACAGCTGAGCAGCCAGCTCAGAGAAGGAAGGGCTGAGCCCAGCCCTGACAATTATGTTGTATGCATAAATATATTTTTGGCTCCTGAAGAAGTGGAAGTTGTCCAAGAAACACGTTGAGCCACACAACTATGCAATGAATCACCTGAATATGAAAGATGCACTGTCTTGATGATATGTGATTAGACTTTTTGCATGTTGTCTTATACACAATTGTGTATTTTTATGATTGAATTAATATGTTTTTTTTTCTTTCAACAATAAAAGATATTAATATGTTATAAAAGGAGTTTGTTGTGACTCAAATGTCCCATTTTACAATACTGATGGTATCCTGCATGGCTATAATTAATGCACATTACATGGGGCCATGCATCCCATAAAACACTATGCCCCTAGCAGTGAAGGGTGTGCAGGCTATATTTATGAATGTGTCAAAAGGGAGCAGCTTTGTTTAACCCCCCCCCCTTTACACCACACAAAAAATTGTCAGAACTCTGGAATCAGTGGGCACTAGGTAGAGATAGGTGGTAGGTTTCAATCTGCAAATGACTCTACCCACTACCAATGTAAAATCACATCACCAATGAAGTCTTCAAAACTATGGGGGTGGGAGTAGGGGGCTAAACCGGGAGCTGGAACAGGAAACAGCTGTGCGACAACCACTGCCACAAATCCCGAAGTTGAGTGAGTGTAGTGCAGTAGTATAAACTCAACCCATACGACTTAAGGCAGATTTCCTTACCTATGTGTTGGGACTCCATTGGGTAAGGATGTCGACAGTTCAATGCATATGGTGAGAATGGGCACCTTAAAGGAAACTAGTAAAATTACATCTATTTGGAAGGTGGAAAGACTATAAAAATGAAGTGCAGTATATTGAAGGGCTTAAACAATGTAATTTAAACTACTGACACTATCTCTGAGCAGTAAGAAACTATTTATAAAAAAAAATTAAAAATACATGAATGAATGTGTGTGGATTATTTTTGGAGAATAAGGATATTGTTTAGTGTTACTTTAAGTAACTGTACTAACGTTGGAGTTCTGTTGTAACCTTTCTTATCTATCCAAGGAAAAAAGGCTATACATACTGTCTATGTTCCTCCTTTTTTCTCTATACTTGAAATAAAGAAGTGTATTGTCTTCACTATTTACATTGAGTATATGGACTCCTTTATTTGTAGATGGAATTACTGGAATAACAGGAGTAATGTTTATTGAAAGCATGCTACAGTAACTAGGGCTATAAATCTTGTATATTTGCGTGCATTTACATTATGGCACACTAATCTTTTTTAATACTTTCTTTTTTATCAAAGTCATTAGTATAAACAATGAGATTAGTTACAAGCCGAAACACAATAACAATGTGACCCACTTAGTCATTGCTGACACTGAGCATGCGTGCTCATATGAGGGCACTGGTAGGTTTCAAAGCCTTGCTATGAGGTTTTACAAATGCCTGTGCCGCTGGAGATTTTAGTCGAGGCATTAAACAACCCTGCCTCAAGGAGCAGTATATAGCCCAGTAAATTATGATCCTGTAGGAAGATGATACAATATGTTTAGTTAAACCTGTAACCTTCCTTAATTTGGTATTTCTACACTGTTACATTCATTCATACCTTTTTCATAACATAGAACTCCAAGCTAGTAAAAGATAGTAATTGTAGTACCTTACACTTTTTCTTTTATACATTTTAGAGCAGGGGTCATCAAACTTTTTAAACAGGGGGACAGTTCACTGTCCTTCGGAATATTGGGGGGATGGACTACAGTTTGAAAAAAATTCCTATACACACTTCACATATCTTATTATGCAGAATGCAGGGTTCAGTAGTGCATTGCGCTCAGAACGCAGGGTTCATAATTGAGTTGCACTCAGAATACAGGGTTCATAAGTGCGTTGCACTCAGAATGCAGGAATTAGGAGTGCGTTTCACTCAGAATGCAGAGATCGGGAGTGCATTTCGCTCAGAATGCAGGGATCAGGCGTGCGTTGTGCTCAGATTGCAGGGATCAGGAGTGCGTTGTGCTCAGATTGCAGGGATTAGGAGTGCGTTGCACTCAGAATGCAGGGATCAGGAGTGCTTTTCGCTCAGATTGCAGGGATCAGGAGTGCGTTGCACTCAGAATGCAGGAATCAGGAGTGCATTTCTCACAGATTGCAGGGATCAGGAGTGCGTTGCGCTCAGAATGCAGGGATTAGGAGTGTGTTGTGCTCAGAATGTATAGATAAGAAGTGCGTTGCGCTCAGATTGCAGGCATCACGAGTGCATTGCGCTCAGAATGCAGGAATCAGGAGTGTGTTGGGCTCAGAATGCAGGGATCAGGAGTGCATTAGGCTTAGAATGCAGGGATCAGGAGTATGTTAGGCTCAGCATGCAGGGATCAGGAGTGCGTTAGGCTCAGAACACAGGGATCAGGAGTGCTTTGCACTCAGAATGCAGGGATCAGGAGTGCATTTCACTCAGATTGCAGGCATCAGGAGTACATTGCGCTCAGAATGCAAGGATCAGGAGTGCGTTGGGCTCAGAATGTAGGGATCAGGAGTGCGTTGCGCTCATAATGTAGGGATCAGGAGTGCGTTGTGCTGAGAATGCAGGGATCAGGAGTGCGTTAGTCTAAGAATGCAGGCATCAGGAGTGCATAGGCTGAGAATGCAGGGATCAGGAGTACGTTAGGCTCAGAACGCAGGGATCAGAAGTGTGTTAAGCTCAGAACGCAGGGATCAGGAGTGCGTTAGGCTCAGAATACATGGATTCAGGAGTGAGTTAGGCTCAGGACACAGAGATCAGGAGGGCGATAAGCTCAGAATGCAGGGTTTAGAGGGGTGGGGGGGTAATGTGAAGGGTAAAAGAAGACACTGCTATGGGGGTGGCCCTGCCCAAAACAGTGTCCTCTGCCCCTTCACATCACCCGCCGACACACACACAGTGGTGTCCTTTGCGCCCCTTTCCCCTGTAACAGTGACCTCTGCCCCCCATATCAGCCTTTTCCTCCCATAGCAATGTCCTACCAGCCGAGAGCAGAAGTGACTTTCCATAGTAGCAAGCTAGTGATTGGTTGCTATGTGTCCTAGCAACCAATTACCTGCGGTTTAAATTCAAAAGTTACTTTGGTCAGCTCCTCCTCCTGCCCTCTATCTTGTGCTAAGGTGCCTCCAGCTCTCAGCTTTGCACTGATGACAGCGTTGGAGGAGACTTGCGAGATCGGGACCCATGGTAAGGCTGGGTAAATGACCATGGCGGACTGTAACCGGCCTGCAGGCCGTAGTTTGAGAACCCCTGTCTTAGAGCATAACCAAGTGCGCAATGTATCTCCACATCCTAGGAGCCAAGACCTGATCTCCATCAATGAGACCTTTAGACGCACAGTCTTTAATGCCTAAAGCAGCATTCCTATTATAACTATCAACTATATTTTTTTACAGAACATTTTCATGAGCTGGCTGCATTTTTATAATTGGGATACATGTGTGGCCAATGACTTTACAAGGAAAAGTAGCCTCTTTGCTTCTGAGACCTTTAGATGCACCTAACAATCAATCCAGCCATGCTGGGCACAATTGTGCAATAGCTGCTGATACAGGGCCATGTTGCATCAGGTTGCCTTCATGAGAAATAAACTACCAATTCATTAATCCCCCTTCCATGCAAAATTGCTAGGTTCTTACAAAAAAGGTAGCAAAAAAAAATAAAGGATACTTTTACTGGACCACTATGCTGGTGCACAGGTTTGGAATCCTAAGCTTTCCAACTGAATAATGTCATCTGTGTCTATATTAATCCACAAAGTAAAAAGGGCTTTATCAGCAAAACGACATTGCCAGTCAGGTCCTGTCTCAGCATCCTATGGTCTATGACCTCCATGTTCCCAATAATTCAGTGAGCCCAATGGCATACGAGAATCTTTCACAGCTCAGTTGGATTGAGCCCATTCCATAATCGGAGTCACCTCTCTCAGGAGAGCAATACTGCGGGTGCTTCCCTGCCTGTACATGTAGACCACTGCTGTTGTATTGTCCAGGTTCATCAGGATGGGTGCACCCCGAATCTGACTTCTGAAAGCCAGGAGAGCCTGGAAGGCTGCCCTCAATTCCAGAATGTTGGAAACTACATTGGCAGCATGGAATGTCCATTGGCCTTGGGCCCAGTGGTAGAGTTCCCCAGACTGTTTCGCTGACATCTGACTGGACTATCTGCCACTGTATTGTAAACAAGGAGTGGCACCGAAGAAGATTCCATTGCCTCAAACACCAGTTCAAACTCGACTTCATCTGGGATGTGATCTGAATTTTCTGACCAAGATCCTCCAACCTCCATTGTTCCAGGAGACTAATTTGGAAGGGGCGCGATTTCCCTTGTGCCCATTTGACCATCGGAATGGCTGAGGTCATCATACTCAGAAGTCGCATGCACTCTATCGTTGGCAGGTACAACTTCTTTTGAGCTGCCGACGTTGTCATTAGGATAGAGGACATCTTGTCCTTGGGTAATGTCACTGACGCCATTAGAGTATCTATTTTCGCACCTAGGTACATAAGGTGACTTTTCTCTTGATTGATCAGCCAACCAAAGCTCTCCAATGTCAACATGGTTATCTTCCGGTGTGACAGGAACGTGTCCTTGTCTTTAGGAGTAGAATGTCGTCCAAATAATGATATATTCGGATGCCATGCAACCTCAGATATGTCACCAGGGCCACAAGGTTTTTTGTGAACACTCTGGAAGATGTGGTCAGACCAAAGGGCAGGCATACAAACTGGTAGTGAAGCTGTCCCACTGTGAAGCAAAAAAACCTCTGACAGATCGGGGCAAGCGGCACGTGCAGCGCATCCTTGAGGTTCACTGACAGAAGCCAATCTCCAAGCTGAATGACCTTCAGGATCTTTTGCAGCGATTCCATCTTGAATCTATCCTTCTTGATGAACTTGTTGAGACCCCTGAGGTCTATCACTGGCCTCCAAGCCCCTGTTTCAGGAGGGTTTCTATGTACTCCCATAAAACATCCTGTTTTTCCTTTGATGAAGGCATCTTCATTGGGACAAAAGTTCTGCAGGGATGTTTGAGGAACTTCCAGCTGTGACCATACCTGATGGTAGAAATTACCCAAGGCTCCTTTTATGCTCACACTTGACAGAACTTGAATAACCTGGCCCCTACATGACAAGTGTGAGCTGGTGGATAGTCAAAAGGATTTCTGGGACTCCTGTCCCAGGGAAGAAGTTGGTCTCTTTGACTTGCGGTTTGCAGCAGAGTTCGGCCATTGCCGACGAACTTCCCTTCCTGGCCTATAAGACTTAGCGTCTCTGCCTCTGGTCCTTGCTGAATTTCTGAAAGCTAAACCTCTTTTGCGAAGTAATCTGATCCTGAGGAATAAACCCCGATTTTCCACCAGTTGCCTTAGTGATAGCCTTATCTAACTTATTTACAAACAGCGGACTACCTCACTAGGATGAATTTGGACAATAACGAGTGGGCTCTGTTACTACAAGTCTTTCAGAGCTTGGTGGCATGGACCTTCCTCCTGGAGGTGGACCTGTTTGCCTTTCCAGAAAATACCAAAATGCCCTGATTTTTTGCCAAGTCCAGTCATCCACAAGCTATGGGGGTGGATGCATTAACAGCGGAATAGAACTTCAGGACAGCATACACCCCCCTCCGATTCTGGTGATCCTCCACTTTCTGCGCAGAGTGCGTCAGGAGAGGGTGACGGATTGGCCATAGAGACCTTGGTATCCGCTGCTCCCCTTGTTGAGCATTAGAGAACTGCACCCTCTATCAGCGACGCCAGATCTACTGATGCAGGGTCCAATTCGCCACCCAGCCCCAGAGAGTCTGAGATTGATGGCCTGGGTCTTGAGAGGCGAAGGCTAATCAGTCTGGGATGCTCAGCAAGGGTCACGGATACCCTAATGAAAGCCAGAAAAGACAGTACCAACAGTACCTTTACCAGGATATGGAATAAGTTTGTGGAGTTTGCAAGCAGACATGATTTTTCTCCGGATTCTCATAGAGTCTGCCATATGCTGGAATTCCTCCAGGTGGGATTGGAGCTAGGCCCTTCCATCAGTACATTGAAGGCCCACGTGTCTGCTATCTCTGCTTTAAAATGAAAAAGTGTAGCGCTATATATTAATCAGAAACCCCAATCCATAAGTGCATATAAACAGTAAAAACCTATCACACCTTGTATGACCATAAATATGGATTGCACAATAAAGTAACACTGTGTTATTCAGCAAAACAGTATAAAGTGAAACAATATATGGTAAATCCTAATTGACACATATAAACAATAAATTATACTTGAAAAACCGTGAAGGTTCAGCAAATCTAACACCTTAAAATTATGCGAAAAAAAGTCCTGAAACATAAAAGTCCACAATATAAGTTGTAGAGAAAATGTGAAAAGAGAACCACCACCAAAAGTCTATGGAGGTTGCACGCTGAAAGTGGTAGAACTGTAACTCCCAGGTTCACAAGTAGACTGAATTCACCGAATCTGGCAGGTAAGTAGGCAATGAAGGAACCACAAGTGGACAGAGGGTCTAAAATGGTGCCGGGGCCATCATCGGAGACATCAAGAGGCTTACTTAACGGAACTCAATGACTTGAAAAGACATACGTCATACAAGTCAAAAAGGCTTATTGACCAACCGGTCTGGACAATGTGTCTTTTCAGATGTCGTCAGCATACAGCAGAAAGGGGAAATGACAGCACAACTTCCACATCCATAGGCATTCCGACATAGGCCAAACGGGTATTCATATGCCATGCGAGGAGTAAAAAAACTCACATAGCGTGATAACGTTTAAACACTGGTTTATTAAAATAATTTAAAATAGACTCACATGTTAGAAGATCAGAAACAGCTCAAATATCACATAGCGGTAATCGTGAGGGGTCCACCCGACATGTTTCAGCTAAGGAGTCGTCATCTGGGGTGTGGAACCCCCCCCCCACCTCACCGCTTTATAAACAAATGATGACCCCCACTGGGAGTGTCGTAATACCGGAAGTGCAGAAAGTTGATATCACTTCCGATTCTGAGGGATCTTAAATTGATTATTATTATTATAAAAGTTAACAAGCAGATCCCAAGAAAATCCTGAAAGAATACAATATGAAATATACAGTGGCTTGGTCTGCAAATCCGGAAGCAAACCAAGCCTCACTATCAGTATGACGCAACGTCATTTCCTACATGGGCATAACGGCGCCGCCGCGCTCCACCCACACGGCCAAGCCTCGCTCCAGTGCAGCGCGATGATGTCATTCCCGCACACACAGTGCAGCGTCAATGCGCTCCACCCCGCAAGCCAAGCCTCGCACTCATACGGCGTAGCCATGTCCCAACTCATACAGAGAATGCGACGCCGCTGCGCTCCAATGTACTGGACCAAGCCTCAGTCTGAGGCCGGTCTCAGATTCCTTGAATGTCAGCAAAGATGAGCGCATAAACCAAAATTATAAAAATATATAAAAATATAAAAAATATAAAAAAATACACATCTCACCCAAGGCCATCCTGGTAGTTGCCCAAAATAAGCAACATGATTGCGCCAATCTTTGCCACAAATTAAAAATAAACTCGTTGTGGTCATAAAGGAACATTAGCCCAACAATATTGATGATTGTATATGGGATCACATATAAGGGCCCTAGAATGACACTACCAGTAGGGGGCATCAATCCTATTCACACCTTAAATGATAGTAAAACATACAATAATACATATGCTAAAAGTATTAATAATCTACTTATTAGTACAAAAAAATCAACTTATTAGTACAAAAAAAGAGATCATAACAGTTCTTAGGCTTGATTAATAAAAGAGTTGATGTCCCATTTTAAGCAGATTAGAGAAGGGTTAGAATCTTTTCTGATTTTTAGTCCTACGTATCGCCATTAACCACTTGCCGACCGCCTCACGCCTATATACGTGAACAGAGCGGCAGGGGCAGGCAAAATCACGTACCTGGTACGTGATTGCCTTCCTGCGGGCGGGGGGTCCGATCGGACCCCCCCCCCCGGTGCCATCGGCGGTCGGCATTTGGTTGGGAGCGATGAGAGACGAGGGGGAGACCATTCGATCGTGGCCCCCCCCTCGCGATCGCTCCCAGCCAATGAGAAACATCCCCTGCCTCTGTATAGTACACAGAGGCAGAGGATGTGATGTCATCTCTCCTCGGCTGGGCAGTTTCCGTTCCAGCGCCGAGGAGAGAAGACATGTAAGTGCCCCAACACTCACACACAACACAGTAGAACATGCCAGGCACACTAAACACCCCCGATCGCCCCCCGATTGCCCCCCGATCCCCCCCCCAGTCACAAACTGACACCAAGCAGGTTTTTTTTTTTTTTTTTTTTTCCTGATTACTGCATGGTGTCAGTTTGTGACAGTTAGCAGTGGTAGGACAGTGAGTGTTAGCCCCCTGTAGGTCTAGGGTACCCCCCTTACCCCCCCTAATAAAGTTTTAACCCCTTGATCACCCCCTGTCGCCAGTGTCGCTAAGCGATCATTTTTCTGATCGCTGTATTAGTGTCACTGGTGACGCTAGTTAGGAACGTAAATATTTAGGTTCGCTGTCAGCGTTTTATAGCGACAGGGACCCCCATATACTACCTAATAAATGTTTTAACCCCTTGATTGCCCCCTAGTTAACCCTTTCACCACTGATCACCGTATAACTGTTACGGGTGACGCTGGTTAGTTTGTTTATTTTTTATAGTGTCAGGGCACCCGCCGTTTATTACCGAATAAAGGTTTAGCCCCCTGATCGCCCGGTGGTGATATGCGTCACCCCAGGCAGCGTCAGATTAGCGCCAGTACCGCGAACACCCACGCACGCACCGTACACGCACCGTACACCTCCCTTAGTGGTATAGTATCTGAACGCATCAATATCTGATCCGATCAGATCTATACTAGCGTCCCCAGCAGTTTAGGGTTCCCAAAAACGCAGTGTTAGTGGGATCAGCCCAGATACCTGCTAGCACCTGCGTTTTGCCCCTCCGCCCGGCCCAGCCCAGCCCACCCAAGTGCAGTATCGATCGATCACTGTCACTTTTTTTTGTAGCGTTTTGGTGAACTGGCAAGCACCAGTGGCCTAGTACACCCCGGTCGTAGTCATACCAGCACTGCAGTAACACTTGGTGACGTGGCGAGTCCCATAAGTGCAGTTCAAGCTGGTGAGGTGGCAAGCACAAGTAGTGTACCGCTGCCACCAAAAAGACAAACATAGGCCTGTCGTGCCCATAATGCCCTTCCTGCTGCATTCGCCAATCCTAATTGGGAACCCACCGCTTCTGCAGCGCCCGTACTTCCCCCATTCACATCCCCAACCAAATGCAGTCGGCTGCATGAGAGGCATTTATATGTCCTCCCGAGTACCCCTACCCAACGAACCCCCCCAAAAAAGATGTTGTGTCTGCAGCAAGCGCGGATATAGACGTGACACCCGCTATTATTGTCCCTCCTGTCCTGATAATCCTGGTCTTTGCATTGGTGAATGTTTTGAACGCTACCATTCACTAGTTGAGTATTAGCGTAGGGTACAGCATTGCACAGACTAGGCACACTTTCACAGGGTCTCCCAAGATGCCATCGCATTTTGAGAGACCCGAACCTGGAACCAGTTACAGTTATAAAAGTTAGTTACAAAAAAAGTGTAAAAAAAAAAAAACACAAACAAAAATAAGAAAAAATAGTTGTCGTTTCATTGTTCTCTCTCTCTCTATTCTCTCTCTATTGTTCTGCTCTTTTTTACTGTATTCTATTCTGCAATGTTTTATTGTTATTGTGTTTTATCATGTTTGCTTTTCAGGTATGCAATTTTTTATACTTTACCGTTTACTGTGCTTTATTGTTAACCATTTTTTTGTCTTCAGGTACGCCATTCACGACTTTGAGTGGTTATACCAGAATGATGCCTGCAGGTTTAGGTATCATCTTGGTATCATTCTTTTTAGCCAGCGGTCGGCTTTCATGTAAAAACAATCCTAGCGGCTAATTAGCCTCTAGACTGCTTTTACAAGCAGTGGGAGGGAATGCCCCCCCCACCGTCTTCCGTGTTTTTCTCTGGCTCTCCTGTCTCAACAGGGAACCTGAGAATGCAGCCGGTGATTCAGCCAGCTGACCATAGAGCTGATCAGAGACCAGAGTGGCTCCAAACATCTCTATGGCCTAAGAAACCGGAAGCTACAAGCATTTTATGACTTAGATTTCGCCGGATGTATACAGTGCCATTGGGAAATTGGGGAAGCATTTTATCACACTGATCTTGGTGTGGTCAGATGCTTTGAGGGCAGAGGAGAGATCTAGGCTCTAATAGACCCCAATTTTTTCAAAAAAGAGTACCTGTCACTATCTATTGCTATCATAGGGGATATTTACATTCCCTGAGATAACAAAAAAAATAATTTAAAAAAAAAATGAAAGGAACAGTTTAAAAATAAGATAAAAAAGCAAAAAAATAATAAAGAAAAAAAAAAAAAAAAAAAAGCACCCCTGTCCCCCCTGCTCTTGAGCTAAGGCGAACGCAAGCGTCGGTCTGGCGTCAAATGTAAACAGCAATTGCACCATGCATGTGAGGTATCACCGCGAAGGTCAGATCGAGGGCAGTAATTTTAGCAGTAGACCTCCTCTGTAAATCTAAAGTGGTAACCTGTAAAGGCTTTTAAAGGCTTTTAAAAATGTATTAATTTTGTTGCCACTGCACGTTTGTGCGCAATTTTAAAGCATGTCATGTTTGGTATCCATGTACTCAGCCTAAGATCATCTTTTTTATTTCATCAAACATTTGGGCAATATAGTGTGTTTTAGTGCATTAAAATTTAAAAAAGTGTGTTTTTTCCACAAAAAATGCGTTTGAAAAATCGCTGCGCAATTACTGTGTGAAAAAAAAAAAGAAACACCCACCATTTTAATCTGTAGGTCATTTGCTTTAAAAAAATATATAATGTTTGGGGGTTCAAAGTAATTTTCTTGCAAAAAAAAATAATTTTTTCATGTAATCAAAAAGTGTCAGAAAGGGCTTTGTCTTCAAGTGGTTAGAAGAGTGGGTGATGTGTGACATAAGCTTCTAAATGTTGTGCATAAAATGCCAGGACAGTTCAAACCCCCCCAAATGACCCCATTTTGGAAAGTAGACACCCCAAGCTATTTGCTGAGAGTCATGTCGAGTCCATGGAATATTTTATATTGTGACACAAGTTGCGGGAAAGAGACAAATTTTTTTTTTTTTTTTTGCACAAAGTTGTCACTAAATGTTATATTGCTCAAACATGCCATGGGGATTTGTGATATTACACCCCAAAATAAATTCTGTTGCTTCTCCTGAGTACGGGGATACCACATGTATGGGACTTTTTGGGAGCCTAGCCGCGCACGGGACCCCGAAAACCAAGCACCGCCTTCAGGCTTTCTAAGGCCGTAAATTTTTGATTTCACTCTTCACTGCCTATCACAGTTTCGGAGGCCATGGAATGCCCAGGTGGCACAAAACCCCCCCAAATGACCCAATTTTGGAAAGTAGACACCCCAAGCTATTTAGTGAGTATTTTGCAGACCTCACTTTTTGTCACAAAGTTTTGAAAATTGAAAAAAGAAAAAAAAAAAATTTTCTGGTCTTTCTTCATTTTCAAAAACAAATGAGATCTGCAAAATACTCACCATGCCTCTCAGCAAATAGCTTGGGGTGTCTACTTTCCAAAATGGGGTCATTTGGGGGGGGTTTGTGCCATCTTGGCATTTTATGGCCTTCAAAACTGTGATAGGTAGTGAGGAGTGAAATAAAAAATGTATGCCCTTAGAAATCCTGAAGGTGGTGCTGGGTTTTCAGGGCCCCGTACGCGGCTAGGCTCCCAAAAAGTGCCACACATGTGGTATCCCCGTACTCAGGAGAAGCAGCTGAATGTATTTTGGCATGCAATTCCACATATGCCCATGGCCTGTGTGAGCAATATATCATTTAGTGACATTTTTTTGTAAATATTTTTTTTTTGTCATTATTCAATCACTTCGGACAAAAAAAATAAATATTCAATGGGCTCAACATGCCTCTCAGCAATTTCCTTGGGGTGTCTACTTTCCAAAATGGGGTCATTTGGGGGGGGGGGGTTGTACTGCCCTGCCATTTTAGCACCTCAAGAAATGACATAGGCAGTCATAAACTAAAAGCTGTGTAAATTCCAGAAAATGTACCCTAGTTTGTAGACGCTATAACTTTTGCGCAAACCAATAAATATACGCTTATTGACATTTTTTTTACCAAAGACATGTGGCCGAATACATTTTTGCCTAAATGTATGACTAAAATTTAGTTTATTGGATTTTTTTTATAACAAAAAGTAGAAAATATCATTTTTTTTCAAAATTTTCAGTCTTTTTCCGTTTATAGCGCAAAAGATAAAAACGGCAGAGGTGATCAAATACCATCAAAAGAAAGCACTATTTGTGGGAAGAAAAGGACGCAAATTTCGTTTGGGTACAGCATTGCATGACCGCGCAATTAGCAGTTAAAGCGACGCAGTGCCGAATTGTAAAAAGTGCTCTGGTCAGGAAGGGGGTAAATCCTTCCGGGGCTGAAGTGGTTAAAGGGATTCCTCTGACTCCCTGTTTAGTTGCTGGAACAGGAAGTAAAGGGAATTTTTTTTTAACAAAGACACACAGCAGTAAAACATGGCAGGTTAGTAGCCCTTGCCCAGTTTATCTAGGCAAAAACAAAAGTAGATGCATTTGTCATTATGTATAGTCATCAAAGGGTTGCTTCTGTTTCCACCCATGAAGTCTCAAAGACCTTTGAGATCGGCCTTACATTAGGACAACGTTGCTGGTGTATGGACAGTATTTACAAAAGTAAGTACACTGATTGCATCTGTCATTATGTACGGTCATCATAGGATTGCTTCTGTTTCCCCCATGGACAACATAATTGCTGATTTATGGACATCTTTACCATATTATCCAAGGATTGCAGTAAGGTGAACAGAGCCCTGTCTGCCACAAGTAATTATGCTGTAGCATGAGTATTTCCACAAGATTATATTCCTGCCTGTTGTGCCCTGTTTTAAATTAAACCCAAGGCAAAAGGCTTACTCATTGCACAATGACCGTGCACGTTATTTTTCAAGTCTCTTCCATCATTTTCAATCATTTTCACTCCTGCAACTTTTTTTTTCTGCATGGCCAATTGACCTTTATTTCCTCATCATTCACAGGCCTGTCATTCTACTGTGGCCTCTTAGCTGGAAATTTGCCATCCTAGCAGCTGGAGATTTACTCTCCTTCGTCTTCCTGTTAGAACTGATAAAAGATCAACCAGCACTTATGTGAGGCTGTCTCAGGTGGAAGACGCACAACGGTAGACGCACGAATAGCGCTGCTCACTAGAACGGTTTTACTGTGCAGCACAAATCACACTCTGGGAAATGTCTAAATATATTTCTTTATTCTTGTTTCGAAACTGCTAATCATGTGACTTGATTCTTGATAGAATAAAGAGAGAAACCTAGAGGAATTCTATTACAGTATGCCACCTATGAAAATAAATATCTCACATCAATAACAGCTGGATAGTGGATTTAGACTAGAAACAGAATAAAGTAAAATTAATAGTTCTATGAAGGAAAAAAAAAAACTAATTCAGAGATGTGATGCGTACATAAATATTACTCATCATGGTTTTAAAGGTTCAAATTCTCCTGAGGTGCCTCAAGATTTTGCATACTTTTTAAGATGAATGATAAGAGGTTGAGACATGCTAATCTAAGAATTGCCAAAAATTGAAAATGAAGCAGTGGTGTGGTCAATTTCAATTTTTGTTATGTTACTTTACAAGTCAAGGAGACCATAGAGATCCTCTGGGGTGTAGAAACTGTCTGCTCAGGAACCAGATGATATACAGTATCTCACAAAAGTGAGTACACGCCCCACATTTTTGTAAATATTTTATTATATCTTTTCATGTGACAACACTGAAGAAATGACACTTTGCTACAATGTAAAGTAGTGAGTGTACAGCTTGTGTAACAGTGTAAAATGGCTGTCCCCTCAAAATAACTCAAAACACAGCCATTAATGTCTAAACCGCTGGCAAAAAAGTGAGTACACCCATAAGTAAAAATGTCCAAATTGGGCCCAATTAGCCATTTTTCCTCCCCAGTGTCATGTGACTCGTTAGTGTTAAAAGGTCTCAGGTGTGAATGGGGAGCAGGTGTGTTAAATTTGGTGTTATCGCTCTCACTCTCTCATACTGGTCTCTGGAAGTTCTGGTCATTGGCACCTCATGGCAAAGAACTCTATGAGGATCTGAAAAAAAGAATTGTTGCTCTACATAAAGATGGCATAGGCTATAAGAAGATTGCCAAGACCCTAAACATGAGCTGAAGCACGGTGGCCAAGACCATACAGCGGTTTAACAGGACAGGTTCCACTAAGAACAGGCCTTGCAATGGTCGACCAAAGAAGTTGAGTGCACGTGCTCAGAGTCATATCCAGAGGTTGTCCTGGGGAAATAGACGTATGAATGCTGCCAGCATTTCTGCAGAGGTTGAAGGGGTGGGGGTGGGGGGTCAGCCTGTCAGTGCTCAGACCATACGCCGCACACTGCATCAAATTGGTCTGCATGGCTGTTGTCCCAGAAGGAAGCCTCTTCTAAAGATGATGCACAAGAAAGCCCACAAACAGTTTGCTACAGACAAGCAGACTAATGCCGCGTACACACGGTCGGACTTTTCATCTACAAAAGTCCGACAGCCGGTCCGACAGACTTTCGGCGGACTTGCGGCGGACTTGCCGCGGACTTGTTGCAGACTTTCTTACGAACGGACTTGCCTACACACGACCACACAAAAGTCCGACGGATTCGTACGTGATGACGTACACCAGACTAAAATAAGGAAGTTGATAGCCAGTAGCCAATAGCTGCCCTAGCGTGGCTTTTTGTCCGTCGGACTAGCACACAGATGAGCGGATTTCGGGGTCCGTCGTAGTTACGACGTAAAGATTTGAAGCATGGTTCAAATCTAAAGTACGTCGGATTTGAGGCTAAAAAAGTACGTTGAAAGTCCGGAGAAGCCCACACACGATCGGATTACCAGCCAGCTTTAGTCCGTCAGCGTCCGTTGGACTTTTGTAGCTGAAAAGTCCGACCGTGTGTACGCGGCTTAAGGACATGGATGTCCTGTGGTCTGATGAGACCAAGATAAACTTATTTGGTTCAGATGGTGTCAAGTGTGTGGCGGCAACCAGGTGAGGAGTACAAAGACGAGTGTGTCTTGCCTACAGTCAAGCATGGTGGTGGAAGTGTCATGGTCTGGGGCTGCATGAGTTCTGCCAGCACTTGGGAGCTACAGTTCATTGAGGGAACCATGAATACCAACATGTACTGTGGCATACTGAAGCAGAACATGATCCCCACCCTTCGGAGACTGGGCCACAGGGCAGTATTCCAACATGATAAAGACACCAAACACACCTCCAAGATGACCACTGCCTTGCTAAAGAAGGTGGGGGTAAAGGTGATGGACTGGCCAAGCATGTCTCCAGACTTAAACCCTAATGAGCATCTGTGGGGCACCCTCAAATGGAAGGTGGAGGAGCGTAAGGTCTCTAACATCCACCAGCTCTGTGATGTCGTCATGGAGGAGTTGAAGAGGAACCTGTGAAGCTCTGGTGAACTCCATGCCCAAGAGGATTAAGGAAGTGCTGGAAAATAATGGTGGCCAAATAAATATTGACACTTTGGGCCCAATTTGGACATTTCCACTTAGGGGTGTACTCACTTTTGTTGCCAGCGGTTTAGACATCAATGGCTATGTGTTGAGTTATTTTGAGGGGACAACAAATTTACACTGTTATACAAGCTGTACACTCACTACTTTACATTGTAGCAAAGTGTCATTTCCTCAGTGTTGTCACATGAAAAGATATAATAAAATATTTACAAAAATGTGAGGGTGTACTTACTTTTGTGAGATACTGTACATCAACATCAATACTTTAGGACAGCAATACCAGTGAGAAAACCCTACATGTCCAGCGCATTTTTTCCACTTTTTTAAGAATTGCCAAAGGCATACTCTAGAATGCTAGCCTCAGGTTTTACAGGTATTGCAAAAATGTATAAATATTGATAACTAGTGAATAGTAATTGAACCTAAATGCTGTTTGTGGTTTGCTTGTATTGTACCAAATATGATATATATATATAACTTGGCATCTCCAGTGCTTTAAGTGAAGCCTATATGACACACCATGGACCCATGACTTAAGTGATCCCCAGAATAACCCTGCATTTGCTGTGTCACATTTTGCTGTAGTTTCCATTAAGCCGTATGATGTCTATATGTATTAGCAGGCCAGCTGAAAAGGTAATCATGGCTTTGATTAGAGTTATCAGTTTGGACCTTGGGGAATAGTAGATGCTGAGTACAGAGAATTGTTCTCTGCTGTGTAATCAATTACTGAAGATCGGCATGTCCCTTATATACATTACAAAGAGAGCTTTGATACATTTAACTGTATCATTTAACACCAACAAAGCACTCTCCAATATGCCACAGCCCGCAATAAGGCAGTTAACAGAAGAAGTGAAGTGCACCTGTCATCTACAGACAGGGATGCTATGCATGGTCCTAGGGGTTAGAAAACCAAAAAACAATCCCAACTTGGAATAGTTATGTTTAAAATGATACAAATTCAGTGGTTAAATATTATTGTGCACAGATTCATCACTGAATTTACTAAGCATAGTTGGCATAAGCAGCTGGAAAATCTTTCTTCTGACAATCTAAAAGCAATTGTCTGTTGTGTCTGGGAGAATGTGTTACAGCTGTATAGCTGCCTCTCTCTACCATTGTATATGATGTTAGCAGTAATTAGAAGTAGGAGTAATTATGATAATTCTTCATGAGAGTATAAACAAAACATAGGTACATAGCTTACTCAGTGTCCTTCTAGCACCACAAATACTGTTTCTAATATTTTATTTGTATGGGAACATTATATTCGTGTAGCACTTAGTCCGGTAGGAGCCTCTGGAATTTTGCCCAGGTTCTTCCCCAGTGGATTGCCCCGCAGCCAGTCACCCAATCTCAGCCACACCATTCCTTAATAACCAGTCTAGGGATGTTGTATTTGTTGTTATTATTTTTGGACAACTTGGATAGGGTTGAGGGAATGGAGTGGGGTATTCCAAAAACAGAAACTATGTACAGGTTAAGGACAGTGATTTTTTTTCTGAAAAGCTGAAGCAGAAGTCCTTGCATATAGCTTTGTAATAAAAGCAGACCTTCAGTCATTTTTTCAACTTTCCATCTATTAAATCTTCTGCCCTTGTTGTTTTAACTTTTGATAGTAAAACTTTTTTTTTCTGCCATTAAATATCTTATACAGCCCACTTGCTGTTTCTTGTCTGGTAAAACGCCTAGGCTTATGACATTGTGCACAGCTCTCGCTCTCACTCTCGTGAGAGTTTGCCAGGAAGGGAGGGGGGATGAGTCATAAAAGGGCCAATGAGAGCTGCAGAGCTAGAGGTGTGCCTCAGTGTGTCTGTGTAAATCCACAAAGTGAAGAGGCAGCAGCTTCAGCTGCCTACAGTTAAAATGGTTGCATTAAAATGGAGATTGGCCAGGCCTGCATAAATATCCATAGTACCGTCTGCATAGCTCCACACCTATGTTCCATAGAATTCTCACAGCTCACTGGAAAGCAGATGGCGCTATCATACTGGCAGCAGCTGAGAACACTGAGCAGACCTAGCTAGTCAAAGATAGCTACACTGAATACAATGAGCAACTAAATTTACCTAACACAAAAATTACAGCCACACTGATTACAGTGTGGCAAGCCAAATTTAAAAACAACAGCTGCACAGAACACAGTGAGTCAACACTAAATCTATCTATCTAATCCTAGCACCTATCTAGGAGGGTGCTACATTTGGTTTAAAAAAATTATCTATATACAAACACACATCTTCCATATACAGTAAGGGTTCATTTACAACTATGTAGGTGATTTGCAGCAGTTGGCTGCGATTGGATCCCTAGAGTTCCTTTAAAAAAACATTTAAAGGTATGTGTAGCCAAAACATTTTTCAGTTTTGCATACAGTAATTTATTTTTGCAGTTTGTGTCCTGTTGGTGAGATTTCCTTCACTTCCTGTCCTGAAGATGTAACCAGAACTGGGAGGAAGTACAGTATCTAAAAACTGAGGGGAATTTCCCTCTAAAGCTGGCCATAGATTACCCAGCAGACTGCTGAAAAAACAAAAAACAAAAAAAAAAACAAACGGATTCCCCATCCACACAAGTAAGGTGGATAGGGGAATAGGGGAATCCTATCCTCGTGGACATTGGGACCAGTGGTGTATCATTCATGTGTGCACATGGGACCTCGGGAGGGGGGGGGGCCCACTGTGACCCACACTGCACATATAGATTATTGTCCCTTGATTGGACGATGATCGGTGCGGCTGGGGGATAGTTGCGAGCACTGATCTCCCTGCATGGCTTTTCAGACAGCCGTTTCTCCTACTCTCCCTTCCGTGGCTGTCAGCTGATATGCTATACAGGGAGATAGGTGCTTGTAACTGTTCCTCTGCCACACCGATCATCCCCCCCAATGTCCGCCATGTCCTTCTCCTCCACCCCTTGTTCTCCAGCCCCCTGTCCTCCTCCTCTGCCTCGTTGTGTCCTCATCCTCCTCCTCCAGCCCCGTGTTCTCTGGCCCCCTGTCCTCCTCCTCTAACCGCTGTGTCCTCCTCCTCCAGCCCTGTGTTCTCTGGCCCCCTGTCCTCCTCCTCCACCCCCCTCGTTCCCCCTCAGCCGGCTCCCTCCTCTCCCATGGGCTATGGGGGGAGATCTGTCATAATGGAGAGCGGAGGAAGGGGCTAATAAATATGTAATTTACCGACCACTTCCTTTTCTGAATTGGACATTGAGAGCGATCGCTACCAAACGCTCTCTATGTCCTGTAATAACTGAGCAGAGTAATCTGTGTGTTACAATGCTTCAGTTGAATGAACAGGAGTCTCCTGTCTATTTATCTTCAGTGCAGAGAAAGAGACTGGGGAATCTGTGTCCTCAGCCTCTTTCGCTGTCTCAAAGGGGAGATGTCAGGGGTCTGTTTAAAATATACTTATATAAAAAACTGATATTAAAAAAAAAAATCCAATAAATATTACCCGTATATACTCGAGTATAAGTCGTTCCGAGTATAAGTCGAGGTCCTAATTTACCGCAAAAAAATGGGAAAAACTTAGTGACCCGGGAATAAGACGAGGGTGAGAAATGCACAGCTACTGTAAGTGGAAAAGAGGGTCAACAATGCCCATTTGCAGCCTCACTGTACCCATTTGCAGCCATAGGTCCCCTGAACTTCAAACTCAGTAGTTAAGGGTTCCTAGATGCCCCCTAGCTGCAGCCAAAATTTGGGGTCTCTGAACCCAAAGGGTCCCGAAATGACATTGCTGCAGATAGACACAGTTGACCGAATTTGGGGCCCTGTATCTTGGGGCCACTTAGTGTTAGGAACCCCAAATTTGGTGTGCAAACCCAGTGGAACCATAAAATATCCAAAGCTGGGGTTTCTAGCACCAAGTGTCCCCGAGATACAGGGCCCCAAAAATCGGTTCAGAAAATGTCAAGCACTTTTCTGCAGCAGAGAATAACATTTTCCAAACCAGGTTTGAGGCCCCGTATCTCGGGGCCACTTGGTCCTAGGATCCCCAGCTTCGGATATGTTGTGGTACCAGTTCCACTGGGTTTGCACACCATTTTGGGTTCCTAACACCAAGTAGTCCTGAGATACGGAGCCCCAAAGTCGGTTCAGAAAATGTCAAGCACTTTTCTGCAGCAGAGAATGACATTTTCCGAATCGATTTTGGGGCCCCGTATCATGGGGCCACTTAGTGCTAGGAACCCCAGCTTTGGATATGTTGTGGTACAAGTTCCACTGGGTTTGCACACCATATTTGAGGTTCCTAGCACAAAGTGGCCCTGAGATACGGGGTCCCAATATCGGTTCGGAAAATTAAATTTTTTGCTGCAGAAAAGTGCTTGACTCGAGTATAAGTCGAGGGGGGCACTTTCAGTGTGCTGAAAAACTCGACTTATACTCGAGTATATACAGTACAAAATGATTAAAAAAAACAATGGGTAAAAGGGAATATAAAATAAAAAACTACTAACACCACCCCCCTTCCCACCGCCAGCCCTACAGACACAGTCGCAACCGCCCCCCCAAAAAAAAGCATTGTGAAAAAAAATTAAGAACAAATTAAACTGTAAAAAAATATCTAAAAATGAAAAAACGATTGGCTATTGACACCATCCAGTGCTCTACTGACACTGTCCACTGCCCTGCTGACACAGTCCACTGCCCCATAACCCCCCTCCCACCCCTTTCCCCAGAAGCACTGTGAAAAAAAAATAAGAAATAGATAAAAAAAAAAATAAAAAAAATAGATAATAAAAAATAATAGATAATAAATTAATAAAAATAAAAATATTCTGACACTGTCCATTGTTCTACTGACACCATCCAGTGGCCCCCAAAAAACATTTTTCAAGTATGTAAACAGTAAAAAAGGGAGGACAGACTATATTGGCGCCATAAAGAATAAGGAAGAACATCTGGTTATACAGTGGCTTGCGAAAGTATTCGGCCCCCTTGAACTTTTCAACCTTTTGCCACATTTCAGGCTTCAAACATAAAGATATAAAATTTTAATTTTTTGTGAAGAATCACCAATAAGTGGGACACAATTGTGAAGTGGAACGAAATCTATTGGATATTTTAAACTTTTTTAGCAATTAAAAAACTGAAAAGTGGTGCGTGCAAAATTATTCGGCCCCTTTACTTTCAGTGCAGCAAACTCACTCCAGAAGTTCAGCGAGGATCTCTGAATGATCCAATGTTGTCCTACCAAGACCTGGCTGTCCCTCTATACTTTCAGCTCAGACAAGGAGAAGACTGATCAGAGATGCAGCCAAGAGGCCCATGATCACTCTGGATGAACTGCAGAGAACTACAGCTGAGGTGGGAGAGTCTGTCCATAGGACAACAATCAGTCGTACACTGCACAAATCTGGCCTTTATGGAAGAGCCATTTCTCAAAGATATCCATAAAAAGTCTTGTCTAAAGTTTGCCACAAGCCACCTGGGAGACACACCAAACATATTGAAGAAGGTGCTCTGGTCCGATGAAACCAAAATCAAACTTTTTGGCCACAATGCAAAACGATATGTTTGGCGTAAAAGCAACACAGCTCATCAGACTCAACACAACATCCCCACTGTCAAACATGGTGGTGGCAGCATCATGGTTTGGGCCTGCTTTTCTTCAGCAGGGACAGGGAAGATGGTTAAAATTGAGGGGAAGATGGATGCAGCCAAATACAGGACCATTCTGGATGAAAACCTGTTGGAGTCTGCAAAAGACCTGAAACTGGGACGGAGATTTATCTTCCAACAAGACAATGATCCCAAACATACAGCAAAATCTACAAAGGAATGGTTCACAAATAAATGTATCCAGGTGTTAGAATGGCCAAGTCAAAGTTCAGACCTGAATCCAATCAAGAATCTGTGGAAAGAGCTGAAAACTGCTGTTCACAAACGCTCTTCATCCAACCTCACTGAGCTCGAACTGTTTTGCAAGGAAGAATGGGCAAGAATTTCAGTCTCTCGATGTGCAAAATTGATAGAGACATACCCCAAGTGACTTGCAGCTGTAATCGCAGCAAAAGGTGGCTCTACAAAGTATTAACGCAAGGGAGCCGAATAATTTTGCACGCCCCACTTTTCATTTTTTTTATTAGTTAAAAAAGTTTCAAAAATCCAAAGGATTTCGTTCCACTTCACAATTGTGTCCCACTTGTTGGTGATTCTTCACAAAAAATAAAAATTTTATATCTTTATGTTTGAAGCCTGAAATGTGGCAAAAGGTTGAAAAGTTCAAGGGGGCCGAATACTTTCGCAAGCCACTGTAAAGGATGGGGAGATGGCGAAGGTATTGAATTTATCCTCAGTCTTCACGCGAGAATCGGGGGGCTTTAGTAACCAAAACTGCAGTGTTTTTCCCTATGACACATCACAGGAAGCACCTCTATGGTTAACAGAGGATAGAATTAAAATTAGACTTGAGAAACTTAACATTAATAAATCACCGGGACCAGATGGCTTGCATCCGAGGGTATTTAGGGAACTCAGTCAAGTAATTGCCAGACCATTGTTCCTAATTTTTACTGACAGTCTACTGACTGGAATGGTACCGGCTGATTGGAAAAAAGCCAATGTAGCACCAATCTTTAAAAAGGGCCCAAAATCCATCCCTGGGAATTACAGACCAGTTAGCCTAACATCAATAGTATGCAAGCTCTTGGAGGGGATGATAAGGGACTATATACAAGATTTTAGTAACCAGAACGGTACCATTAGCAGTAATCAGCATGAATTCATGAAGAATCGTTCTTGCCAAACCAATCTATTAACCTTTTTGAGAAGCTGAGTTGACATCTAGATAAAGGAAGGGCTGTGCTCTGAGGAAGAGGGGATGTTCCCCTCGAAACACGTCGGCTAGCAGTGATCACTGTGAGTTCCTCTGTGACCTCTGGTGGGCTCCGCTGATCTTAGATTGCATGCTGTCATTTGAAGATTGTTTACATTATGAGATCTTCTACAACTGTCTGTAAGTAATTCCTTTTTATCATGTTTTTAATAAATTTACATCCAAAGGATAATGCACATGGCTGGTGCGCCCTTTCTTTCTTTTTTCTCGTTGTTTGTTAGGATTCCCCATCCTTGAGGGCAGCAAGGCCTGTGGCTATACACTGCTTGTCTTGTTATCCACTTGTGCAGGAGCATTTTTTCCTTTGTCACTAGATAAAGGAAGGCCTGTAGACGTGGTGTATCTGGATTTTTCAAAAGCATTCGCACAGTTCCCCATAAACATTTACTGTAGAAAATAAGGTCCATTGGCATGGACCATAGGGTGAGTACATGGATTGAAAACTGGCTTCAAGGGCACGTTCAGAGGGTGGTGATAAATAGGGAGTACTCGGAATGGACAGAGGTGGGTAGTGGGGTCCCCCAGGGTTCTGTGTTGGGACCAATCCTAATTATTTTGTTCATAAACGACCTGGAGGATTTGGTAAACAGTTTAATCTCTGTATTTGTGGACGATACTAAGCTAAGCAGGGCAATAACACCACTAAGGATGTGGAAACCTTGCAAAAAGATCTGAACAAATTAATGGGGTGGGCAACTACATGGCAAATGAGGTTTAATGTAGAAAAATGTAAAATAATGCATTTGGGTGGCAAAAATATGAATGCAATCTATACACAGGGGGGAGAACCTTTGGGGGAATCCAGGATGGAAAAGGACCTGGGGGTCCTAGTAGATTATGGGCTCAGTAATGGCATGCAATGCCAAGCTCCTGATAACAAAGCAAACAGAATATTGGCATGCATTAAAAAGGGGATAAAACGACCATTTTCCCGCTCTACAAGACTCTGGTCCGGCCGCACCTAGAGTATGCTGTCTAGTTCTGGGCACCAGTCCTCAGGAAGGATGTACTGGAAATGGAGAGAGTACAAAGAGGGGCAACTAAGCTAATAAAGGGTCTGGAGGATGTTAGTTATGAGGAAAGGTTGCGAGCACTAAACTTATTCCCTCTGGAGAAGAGACGCTTGAGAGGGGATATGATTTCAATTTATAAATACCGTACTGGTGACCCCACAATAGGGATAAAACTTTTTTTGTGGAAGGGAATTTAACAAGACACGTGGCCACTCATTAAAATTAGAAGAAAAGAGGTTTAACCCTAAACTACGCAGAGGGTTCTTTACTGTAAGAGCGGCAAGGATGTGGAATTCCCTACCACAGGTGATGGTCTCAGCAGGTGTGTGGCTCAAAGGAGTGTGGTTAGAGTCTGAGATGAAGGAGGGATGGAGGGAAAAAGAGGGAGGGAGAGAGAGAGAAAGAAAGAGATAGGGAAGAAAGGAGAGAGAAAGAAGGAAAAAAGCAGGGATGGAGGGACAGCGGGACCAGATCCTACGCCACAATAGAAATATGTGTATTCCGTAAAGATGCTCCAAACACCTGGTATTAGCGATTCAATCATCCTGGCACCATGGTTGTTATGATGTCAGGATGATTGAAGTGCATTATTTTTATTATTACATTGTAATATAAAATGAAATCATTCTACCCACTGTAATGCAGAATGGGAGCCCTGAGTGTGTCACCTGCCACCAGATACTAGAGCTGCACAATTAATCGTTAAAAAATCGTGATCTCGATTCAACCCCCCTGACGATCTCTATTGCAGAGTTTACTGATTCTTTCATATAACAAGTGGAGAGACTTATCTGCCCATTCAGCTGTCAAAAGAAAAAATCCGGGCAGTCTGCCAAGTTTTTAACATGAAACATTGTAACTAATGCTCCCTTCTTAGATCAAAGGGATAAACTTCTGTGTGTAAAGAAAAAATCCAGGCAGTCTGCCAAGTTTTTAACAACGAGTACTTGGAACCCCCAAACATTACATATATTTTAGCAGCGACCCTAGGGAATAAAATGGCAATTGCTGCAATATTTTATGTCACACTGTATTTGCCCAGCGGTCTTTCAAATGCAATTTTTTTGGAAAAAATGCACTTCAATGAATTAAAAAAAAAAGTTAGCCCAATTTTTTTTGTTTTAATGTGAAAGATGATGTTACGCCACAAGAATCGTGAGAGAATCGTGATCTATCTTCTAAGCAAAAAAAATCGTGATTCTCATTTTAGCAAGAATCGTGCAGCTCTACCAGATACCATCAGGTGCCCCCAGCGGAGTCCCTCCTTACATCAGGTGCCCCCAGCAGAGTCTGTCCTTACATTACATGCCCCCAGCAGAGTCTGCCCTTACATTAGGTGCCCCCAGCAGAGTCCACCCTTACATCAGGTGCCCCCAGCGGAGTCCATCCTTACATCAGGTGCCCCCAGCAGCGGAGCTCCTCCTTACATCTGTGTCTCCAGCAGCGGAGCCCCTCCTTACATCAGTGTCCCCAGCAGCGGAGCCCCTCCTTACATCTGGTGTCCCCTCTCGTTGGACATGGGGCGGAGGGTTGGCGGCAGCTACATGGATAAGTTTCCGGCTTTTCCTGTGTGTTCAGTGGAGAGGACAGGGGCGTCCGATCCATGCAACCAATCAGCTTCAGTGTACAAGAGATTTGTCTGCTTGTACTCTGAAGAGAGAAGCGGATTGGCTGCCCCTCCCCTCTCTACTGAACACATAATGAAACAGACCTCGCGGCGGCAGTGGCCAATTTTTTGGTAGCCCGCTGTGGTCTTTGACAAAAACAGTCCCAATTTCCCGGGACAAAAGCAAAATCCCGGGATTTTAATCGGGATGAGCTCCGATTGGGATGAGGGTCCAAAAATTGGGATTATCCCGGGAAAATCTGGACTGTTGGCAAGTATGCTCCATACACTCCACACCCCTCTCCTGCACATACTACCCACTGCCTTACACTCTGCACTGTACATTCCCATTCACATTCTGCATTATGTAAGTAATCTCAGACTCTATTAAACCACACCCCTTTAAGCCACGGCCAATATTTCACACAATTTAAGCCACTCCCAGTGGCAGAATGGGATGCCACCACGCACAAACATTTAACTCCTTTCACTCTCTCGTACCATGGGGCCTCTTTGGGGGAACTGATCACTAGGGAGGGAATCAGAACACTGGCCCCCCTCACTACCAGAGGACCTTTCACCTAAGCCAGACACCACGCTTTATTGACTGGCTGCTATATGTTTTCCCCACTTGATGGTTACCTGTGGCAGCTACTCTTTTCCTCCGACTCCTCTGCTGAGCTAAACCCTTTCTTTTGTGATGGCTTTTCTCCTGTACCCCATCTGTGCTTTACAGGCCCTGTTCTTCTGATATGCCATGCACCCCTTTAAATAACTTCAGACCAGGCTCAGGATAAGTTAATGTCACTTTACTTTGATGTTGCAACAGAACAGTTCACAAACTTTCAAGTTCCTAACTGTTTATTCCTCAGCTGCCCAGGCATATTTTCACAGGTAGAAGTCCATGCTGGCTATACTTCTTAATCGGTAGGCTCCCTTGGGTTGGTGTTGTTAGGCCCCAAATTTATTTTTTAGCAGGACAATGACCCCAAACATGCAGCCAATGTCATTCATAATTATCTTCAACATAAAGAAGAATGAGGAGCCCTGGAAGTGATGGTTTGGCTCCCACAGAGCCCTGATCTCTACATCGTCGAGTCTGTCTGTGATCACATGAAGAGACAGAAGGATTTGAGGCAGCCTACATTCACAGAAAATCTGTGGTCAGTTCTCCATGATGTTTGGAACAACCCACCTGCTGAGTTCCTTCAAAAATTGTGTGCTAGTGTACCTAGAAGAATTCATGCTACATTGAAGGCAAAGAGTGGTCACACTGAATTTGATTTGGATTTCTCTCCTGTTCATTTACTTTTTTTTAATTGAGAAGAAAAAATGGACCGATGCTAGATGCAAATATTTCTTTTACTTGAAAATTTCAATCATAAAAAACTTGAAAGTGCAGACGTGCAAGCTACTGTACAGTATCGAGCGTGATACAGTACAGTATCGAGCGTGAATCGCTCTTCTTTAGGCTTCTCTGGCTGTGTGTGGAGAACCCGACATCGTCTTCCTCTCTTATCCCTACCAAAATAATTTATTTTAATTGATAAAAATAAAACTATTAACACTACAATTTCTGAAAGCTTTCTTAATTTACAGCATTTTTCACACCTGCCTAAAACTTTTGCACAGTAGTGTGTGTATATATATATATATATATATATATATATATATATATATATATATATATATTTATACGCAGGCATACCCCACTTTTAAGTATACAATTGGGTTTATTTACTAAAGATGGAAAGTGCAAAATCAGGGTCACTTCTGCATAGAAACCAATGAGCTTCTAACCCCAGCTTGTTCAATTAAGCTTTGGTAATAAAACCTGGAAGCTCATTGGTTTCTATGCAGAAGTGAGCCTGATTTTGCACTTTCCAGCTTTAGAAAATAAACCTCATTGTGTACTTAAAAGTGGGGTATGCCTGTATATATTGTAATAAATGCTTAACTGCCAAAATTGCATTTGTTATATATAACAATACTATTATCAATGATGAAGAATATTAATATTATTTTAATGGTTATACTATTAATATTACTAGCAAAGTGTAATGTTATTAATAATGTGTATCTAGGAATACAATATACATATAGCTTATTAGATGTTACTTTGTTATCTCATTTTGATGACAGTAGTAATGTGTCTAAAAACGCACAATGGAAAAATAACTTGCATAATACTTTTTCGGTCAGGCCACTTCGGCTGGCTGTGGCTTTCACATGGTGATGTTTCCCTTATGCAAGGTTTTATTTAGTTTTAATGAGAGCTTCTCTCTAATTGACTTGATGATTTCTGTTTAATTAGCACATTTTGGAGGGTAGATCAAAACATAATAAGCTAAGGTAATCAGACAAGCATTCTGCAATAAAATATTAGAGCTTTTGTGGGGGATAATCAGAGTGGACAGTCTTTCTGCTAGTTTATGGCTGTTCACAGTTGGAGACCTTCTACCCAACTCTGTCTTGTGCCCAAAACTTTCCAGGCAGGCAGTCCCACAGACATAGCTCATACAGTCATATCAATTAGCCTTAATGAGCTTTAAGCCAGCCTAACTAATAAACCGCGACGCTCAAGGCAATTTCTCTTTCTTTTAGGAGATTCCAGCATAGTAAATGCACTTCTAGCCATTTACTGCACTAAATTAGTGATGCAATTGTATTTCTGCAGTTTGTAAAATGATAAGTTACCATTGTAAGTAATTCTTTTTTTTTGCAAATAAGTTTTATCTGATAATTTAGAAAACAAGTGATAAAACATACAATAATCAACCACAGCTGAGAGTAATATAATAGATATATAAAGCAGTCAGCTTGTCAGTTTCAGCAGTTACAATGAATTCACACTTTGCATTGTCAACATGCATGCATTTTTGTTTTTTAAATGGCACAAAAAATTTTATTGAACTACAGTATAATCCTCAGTAGCCACAAAATATATACATTCTGGAAGACATACACAAAGCACATCAAGATTCAGTTAAGAATTTACACTCTTGTGTTCAGGAAATATATACCGTACTCTTTGTCTGGCGTACAGCTTTAAATACATTACGGCATGCATTTTTGTGTATTGACGGTTGTTTGAGCAACACGCATTTTACTACATTTCCCTGCATGCTTTTTGCATGACAAAAATATCTATTTACTGCTTATAAGGTGAAAACATAACCATTCATTTCCAAAACACACAAAATGTAGTGCAAAGATATATATGGGCAATATCATAGTTTTTGTACAGCAGAATTACACATTTTTCAAGTTCATTCTGCCACTGCTGGAAAATCAACAGCGAAAAAAAAAATCTCGGATTTTTGATGTTTCAGATTATTGTATTACATTGTAACTTTTTATCAGTACATTTTTTCTGATTAGTGTATTGCTGCTGCTTTAAAAAAAAAAAAAAAAAGTTTAACCTGAAAGTTAAAGCGGTTGTATACCTGCACATCTAAAAAAAAAAAAAAGAAAAAAAAAAAACCCTGCAAGGCAAAGGCATAATGAGCTAGTATGCATCGCATAATAGCTCATTATAAAATACTTACCTTAGATCCCCCGTATTGCAGCCCGGTCTGTGCCCTCTGGGTTTCTTCCGGGTTCGCGGCTCCGTCGCTGTGAGTGGCCTGGAGCCACGATGACGCCACTCCCGCATATGTGGAGTCTTCTTCCCGACAAGGTCCGGCAGCATCTGCTGGACCTTCAGCCAGGCATTCAGAGCGCATGTGCCGCTGACATCAGCAACAGCATGCAAAGTAAAAATCTCCTAAACCGTACAGGTCATTATAGGCTTATTATAGGCTTACCTGTAGGTAAAATAATCAAATTAGGATATACAATCATTTTAATGGCATAATGTACTAGTCCCACACGAATACTAGCACATTATGACAGACTCACTTATAAAAGGGATCCCTCCAGTGGTGCACTGTCTCTGCTGCCAGGGGTTCCATCTTCACCTGGTCTTCCTTCTAGGTTTGTGAGCTCTAGCTGTTTGAATGGCAGAGCCGCGATTAAGTAATTCCCACAACACCCTGAGAGGCTGAGGCCGAGCCAGCTTCTGGTCAGGCATGTGGGCAGATCCTGACATTATTGTCAGGATCCCTGCAGAGCCTGGATAAGCTCTGTGACTAATCTGGGTTACAGGAGTGCAGAACTACAGTAATTGCACTCCTTTAACTTTATTTTGTGGTTGATTTGAGATCAGCAGGTACTTTGAGCTGTTGTCCCATTAATAGCAAACGTTTCATTTGTTGCAAGGTTTCCCTTAGAAAAATGGGTTTTTGTTTCAATAGAGTTGTATTTTGGAGTTTATTTATTCTGGGAGTACAGGCATACCCCACTTTTAAGTACACAATAAGGTTTATTTACTAAAGCTGGAAAGTGCAAAATCAGGCTCCCTTCTGAAAAAAACCAATGAGCTTCCAGGTTTTATTACCAAAGCTTAATTGAACAATCTGGGGTTAGAAGCTCATTGGTTTCTATGCAGAAGGGAGCCTGATTTTGCACTTTCCAGCTTTAGTAAATAAACCCCATTGTGTACTTAAAAGTGGGGTATGCCTGTATATTGTTTATTATTTTATGTCAGTTGAGGTTTTATTTTAGGTTAAACTGCTTTCATTCCAAGTATCATTTCAAAAAAACTTTTAATTTTATTTTATGTTGATAGGTCCTTTTTTCAATTCATGATGCCCAAAGCATGGCATTCACTTGTTATTGACAATATATTTTGGTAGCTACCATTTGTTCGTAGCATGTTGCCACATTGTTCAAAAGAAAAAAATTAAGTGCAACAACAGTGTACACCAAAACCACCTGACATTATATCACTTACATTTACTAAACCCCCCTATCCCCATATATAAAATAACGCTATGCGTCCCTGTTCTCTGTTTCAGGGACAAATCAGGGCCGAATCCTTGGCTGAATTCGGTCCTGAAATGGAGCCAAAGACGCACAGCGTTTCTGTGCAGTGCGTTCCGCAGCCGCCCCAGAGGTATGTGAACTGGCTCCATAGAGAGCCTCCATAAACCAGTGGGATTTACTAAACCCTTAGATTCGCCCACCTCTACTGTTCAAGCTAAGGTCAGCACTCACATTAACATAACTATGTCATTCTTCTTTCTATCCCATCTTACAGTACTTCTACATATTGGAGGTCTAAAAATAACGCTGTAGCTGGGCAAAGAGAGCTTCAAGAATAATGCTTGAAGCTTGCTTAAAGCTACTGTATATATACTGAAGCTGATGCTTTTCAGGTTGGTGCTTACAAATGGAAGCAGACCTTGGACATGAGATGACGATCTAATGTCTATACGGAAAAGTAGATTCCTTTAAACCAACACCTCATCTAAGGTCAGAAAACCTGTCCCTCCTTTCAGTCAGTGTGAGCAATGAGTTTAATGAAAATACTATAAGTTCTTATTTTATTCTACCTGCAAAGCATCAAGCTACTTCAAATCTCCTCAATGGGGGCACAAGTAGCAATACAAAACAAGTTTGCTAGAACCATCTCAACTCTACTAAAGATTTTTTTTTTTTTACCTTTAGTTATACTTTAATGTATCTTCCTCAGTAATGAGGAAATTAAGTTTTGTTGATGACCACTTTCCAACCCTGAAGGGTTATTTTTCCTTTCTTAATACATTTTATAGGGTTCTTACAATGTATAGTTGACATTGTACAAGGTCTCACGCAAAATTGTTCACCAACAATATAATACAACAGAGTAGTAAAGCAGACAAGCAAACCTGTGAAGTGTGGCACAGAGGTGCGTGTACATAAGGTGTATGTGGAAGATTTTTAGTGATGACATGATACCATATAGTATGGACCTAGTTGTGATCTACCCTGTGACATTTAGAAATGAAGAAACAAAGAGGCAGAAAAGGAGAAAGTTAAACATAGTGCAACAAAGAAAATACAGATGAAAGGGGGGAAAAGGAAAAATTGAAAGGGGGCAATAGAAAAAGGAAAGAGAAAAATAAATAGTAGTGGGGAGGGTACAGAGAGCTAGGTAAAGGGTACCCACAAGCTGTTGAAGGAGTCCATGATGCAATTACCAGTTATAGAAGACATCTGTCAAAGGTGGGTGGGAGGTGTCTTTATCTAAATGGTTCAAACTTTATCAAAACTGGTTATCCTGCCCAGTACTTTTACAGATTTTTTTGTTCATAAATCAAGATCTCCACTTTGTTGAAGTTTAGGCACAGAAATGTCCAGGATTTCACAATAATTATCATGGTAGCCGTGAAAATGAATGTTAAGAATTGGTGGTGGGAAGAATATCATTGGGCAGAGATTCAAATGGACCTGGAATGAGCAGATGTTAGGATGATAGATATAGATTTATATACGTTGAATCATAACAAATGATCCACAAGAAAATGCCACCATTAAAGGCTTCCATTTTAACACATGTAATGTTTGAAAGAATCCAAAGTGTAAAAAATTCAGGAGAATCAATGTCTGAAGTAAAAGAGGGGTTATATAGGTGAGATAGTAAGGGGGTGCAGAGATATAACATTGGTTGAGTCCCAAATTCTGAGGAAATTAGTTTGTTATTCGGTTTTGAAATCTAGGCCTATCTTCTGGAAGAACACATAAGTTGTTATCTATTCTGAAAGGTTCAATCTTTGTTGTCTTAATACTCCCCCTAAGGGGGTTCTCAAAAGTCCTTTGACATTTTGTCAAATAGCTTATTTGTGCATTCAGACAATATTTTGAAAAATGCCCAATTGGAATGCCCAAACCTCCCAATAGCCTGGAAAGGTGGGATTTTTATCTATTTAGCATAGCTGGGTACTTTGCGGTATCGTTTATCAAGGAAGACAGACAACTATACCCTTAAATATTGCAATTCAGTGGTTCAATGGAACGTGAAGCTGGTTGTAATGTATGATGGGTTCATTGGTAGGGGTATATATTGAAAGCTTTGTATTTGATATTATTAATTGTCAGCCCACAATTTTTGGTAAAGGTAGTGAGAGTTGTTAGGTATCAAAATGTCCGGGTTTGGACAAGAAAAGTAATACGTCATGCTTTATCCGCCAAAATGCGTAGCTGATGTGATGTGTAAACCTGCAAGTTCAATAAAGATTTGAGCATTTTTGGGGCATAGCATCAGTGTAGTGTAGTACTTATGAAGGTAGATATTTATGAGGTCAGGTTAGTCTTCATGACTGGTATTGAATTCTGAGGGAGCTCTCATGGTGCTTGTGTCATGTGTTGGACTGCAACATGCTGCCTGATGTTTACTCCTCAGGTGCTACCAAATGTGAAAGTAATAGTTATTGCCCCTGTAAAGGAGTTACTCTGGTGCTTAGAGTGCCGAAGCTCAAGGGAGATGCGAGGCTAGCTCAGAAACCATTAGCAACTGAGCACATGTAAACCCTCCGAATATTTTTTTTTCCAGGTATTCCAGGAAGTCTTTGCAGGACCTTAAAATCTTGGCAGTTATATTATTATCTTTAGGTGAGGCTCACCATGCAATCCACTTGCCAATTCTTTTCTGTATGCCATTAACAAGAATATGTTCTGCAGTGTCAATGTCTGCTAGATGCTAAATGTATTGTGTTATTTTTGTATGAGGAGTCAGATCCCTATGGATGTACATTAGGTGGTCCGAAATGGTGTCGATTTATAGCAGCACTTTAAGTAAATCAGTTCTTAATAGTATAAATATAAAAACATAATATAAGACAGTAAAAAAAATAAGGGTAATAAACAATTTAGTTATGTGAATATGGAACTGTATATCATCTTTACTTGCATGATGGTGTCCTTTGAAATAAAATACAGCATGGTTTACGAAAGGTCGTTTTGGCCAAACAAATCTTTTTACATTCTATGAGGAAGTGAGCTGCCATCTAGATAAAGGTAGGCCTGTGGATGTGGTGTATCTGGATTTTGCAAAAGCATTTGATACAGTCCCCCATAGACGCTTAATTTACAAACTGAGGTCGGCATGGATCATAGGGCTTGTGGTTACATGGGCACATCCAAAGGGTGGTGATAAATAACGCGTACTCAGACTTAGGGATGAGAGAACGGTTCCGCCCGAGCATGAGTTTGGGCCGAACTTTCGTTGTTCGGTGAACATCTGCACAAACGGGTGGTTCAACCATTTATTCACCCCCCTGAACCGACTACAATGCATTGCGGCGCTGAACAGTGCATTGCAAGCCCTGATTGGCTGAAGCAGTGAAAGCTTCAGACAATCAGGGCACAGAGCTTTGTCAGGGTCATGATTGGACACTGTCATCATGACTTTATCCAATCATGGCTCATTCCCGCCCCACAGTATAAAAGTATTGTTTCAATGGCAGCTATTTTCAGTGTGATTTCAGCAGTGAGAGAGATAGAACAGGGCTCTGTTCAGTGCTATTAGTTAGTTCGTGTGCTATACTGTGCTATTTTGCTTCAATTGTCAAAACAGAGATGGAGAGCTCCACTGACTTACTGGGTCATGAGAATAGACCACTGGCCAGAACTTGCCCAGTATGCTATTGAGTTGTTGGACTGCCCTGCATCCAGCATGCTTTCAGAACAGGCATTCAGTGCTGCAGGAGGTTTCGTTACTGATCATAGAACGCGTCTGTCCACAGACTCTGTGGACCGTTTGAATTTATAAAAATGAATCAGTCCTGGATTACCAGCTATGAAGCCCCTGATGCCGATGTCACTGATTAAGTCTTTTTTGGGATGTGGAATGCAATTATTGCTGCAGCAGATTCTAGACATGGTACAGAACTGCCACTTTACAGGTAAACTACGGGGACCCCCAGGCACTATATTGGAAGGAATTTTTCATTTTTATACTTTCACTTTATAAATCAAAAAATCACTGCTTATTTAAAAATGATGTTTTTCACAAACTTTTTTTTTATTGATATATGTCCCCCATTGCAGGACCGGGACCCCTATAACCATTGTATGCACAATTACTTGCATATAAGCCTTCAAAATGGGCACTTTTGATTTTTGACGTTCGGTCCCATTGACTTTAATGGGGTTCGATATTCAGGTTCGAAAGTTCTGATGCAAACCGAACAGTGGTCCGTTTGGCCCATCCCTACTCAGACTAGTCTGGAGTGGTAAGTAGGGTACCCCAAGGCTCTGTCCTAGGACCAATTCAGTTGAATTTTTTCATAAAGAAAAGGTTGGATGCCCCCAGGTGGCAAAACACTAACAAAATATGTAAAAAAAATGTTTTATTTATGCAAACAACAAAAATTTAACTAAAAAAACTTTACATGACATATGACACAAATACACATAACACAATATCTTGCAAATAGAATGTAAAGGTACGTATATAAAGTGGTTTCTCCCCAGCATCCGAAAATACTTAACCGGTAACCAACATCCGGGATAAGCTTTTCGGTATCAAACTCGTTTCAGGTTCAAAGTCCTTTCATCAGGGCTAATTATATAGGAGGATTTATATTTTGATAAATAACAGAAAAATAGAACATAACATAGATTATAATGCATGACATCACTTTGACAGGCATAATGAGTGCATCTATAATTAAAGGAGAAAGGGAAGGGAGGGGGGGAAGGGCCAAAAGGAGGAGGAAAGAGCAACCTACCGAGATATGGTGAATGGCACCGTAATCAAACACATGCAATATAATATATAATATACAATATACAAATATACAATATATAATATAAAAACCTAATGTCAATAGTACTAATATACAATCTTAAAAGTCCAATGCCCAGAAGATAATCTTCTGGGTATTGGACCTTTAAGACTGTATATTAGTACTATTGACATTAGGTTTGTGGCAGGATATGGCAATTCAGTTTTTACTGCCTTCCCTTCTCTTATTTTCCCTTTCGTTTCCGCTCCTAGCTGTATATACTTCCACTTGAGGGACCAGGCATACGACCCTTTCCTGTGGGCTACAATACTCCAAGTTTGTAGGTTGAACCATAATGGTAAAAAATGGACAGTTTCCCCGGTGGGGCTTTAGACAGCAATATCTTGATATTCAGAAATAATAAAAAATGTATAACCAGTAAGTGCTTTTATTGAACCATGAACAATTGTAATGTTATAAATCAATTGGCATTACAACATAGAGCGCTGGCCAAGTAGTACAATACATATTCCACAATATAAAGTCGACACATCTTTACACAAAATTATATACAGTCATACATTTCCGGGCTGTTGACGGTATAAATCCCCGACGCGTTTCGACCTGTGTACGGTCATCATCAGGGGGATAGTTGGTTCTATAAAATACATTGAATATCTTCAAAATTTAAGAACATGTCATCATAAATCTCATTGTAAGGTTAAAAATGGTAGTATATTTACCGCTGAAAAGTAGAGGGAATAATCCTTTGGCCAGTAAAAGCCGTAAATGGATCCGGGGGGCCCCCATATTCGCCCCTGTCTCCCCAGAGCGCATGAGTCCAGCCCAAGGGGCTTACAAGGAGCCACATAGACGCCCTCCAGGGGAAGGAGAAGTCAGCACCTGCGACAAATACCCAATAAGTCAAAATGATTCTCAGCACATTGGCAAAAGTATGAAGTGTATGGGCTAACTGCAATCCTAGTGATCAATATATTGATCTGGTGTCCTAAGGTTTCATGATTGTAATTAATTATATAGAAAGTGGCACAACCATAAAAGAAATGGTTGTATAGTTATAGGGTTGTTTGAGTGGTGTGGTGTGTAAACACAGGTGAGTGGGAAGTGATATGTGGTACTAGGAATATGAAAAACCCTTTGAGTGATAAAGTAAAATTAAATGGATGGCCAGCACAATGCTGACTACAGTGCCATGTCCAGGTGAATGAAATGAGTGTGTGGTGTCAGCCAACACATGGTGGAATAAAAGTGAAAAACAAGTCAAAAGGAGAGTGTGTGAATGAATAAAACCAAATGAAACAATCAAAAACATGTGTGGGAGATCTAAACTGATTATAGGAATAGGAGTATGAGTGTAGTGTTGTAATATTAGAATAGTAAGGGTATATGTATAGTATAATAATTTACCTTGTGCCACAGTGTGGCTGATGTAGTAAAGTTTGAATTGTATGAACCAAATTGCAATGGAGCAAAAAAGGTAAAAAGCTGGAGCCAAAAAAAAAGGATTTGTGCAGTGCCATCCATTACGGTCTGCATGGAGTCATAGTAAGACTCACAGGCAGCCGATCATGGATATATGCCTAAAGTAGGCAATTAATTGAGTAGGCACAGGTGCTGATCTCCTCCCCCCCAGAGTGAGCAGCCCACATGTGGCTCCCCCGGCATCCCTGTAGGCAAAAAAAAAAAAAAACCCCGGCAGCTGCCGTCAACTCCGCCGCAAACCGCGAGATGTCGCGGCGCCGTGCACACGCCAAAGTGACTCGCACATGCGCACCTCGCCGTGGCTCATCCGGAGGTGATCAAGGGATGCCGCCGGCAGAGTGAAGCTCACGTCGGCGGACGATGAATACAAACGTCCGTCAATCAGAGCATGGGGGGGAGAGCTCAGATCCTGCATCACCCCCACATTCTCACCCTGCCGGGAAGCCTTCAATTGGACCAGGACTCACCTCCATGAAGCCGACAGGGGCGGCAGAGGTCCACCATGATCCATGACGGCCATAATCTAAAGTGCATATGTAAATGCAGTAGGCACTAAATTGTAGATGAGGTAATCATTGAATTTATGCAGGAGCTGAGTGATAGCTCACTGACCCTAGATCCTAACATGTATATTTACAGAGCAGGTGTTAGTTAAACATCTGATCTACTGCAATACAGGAGTCTAAAATAGATCTATCCTGATGCATGAGGTGGGGAAAGATACAGTTACGATCTACTCCCCCATTTTGGGGGGCGTTTCCTCCGCAAGAGGCAAACAAAGTGTCACCCCCAAAATGTGTATCGTATCAAAAGAGGTTTTAGACATGTGAGGGTTTGAAGGGCCGTGTGAGCAACACAAAGCATTTTGGGGGTGACACTTTGTTTGCCTCTTGCGGAGGAAACCTCATGCATCAGGATAGATCTATTTTAGACTCCTGTATTGCAGTAGATCAGATGTTTAACTAACACCTGCTCTGTAAATATACATGTTAGGATCTAGGGTCAGTGAGCTATCACTCAGCTCCTGCATAAATTCAATGATTACCTCATCTACAATTTAGTGCCTACTGCATTTACATATGCACTTTAGATTATGGCCGTCATGGATCATGGTGGACCTCTGCCGCCCCTGTCGGCTTCATGGAGGTGAGTCCTGGTCCAATTGAAGGCTTCCCAGCAGGGTGAGAATGTGGGGGTGATGCAGGATCTGAGCTCTCCCCCCCATGCTCTGATTGACGGACGTTTGTATTCATCGTCCGCCGACGTGAGCTTCACTCTGCCGGCGGCATCCCTTGATCACCTCCGGATGAGCCGCGGCGAGGTGCGCATGTGCGAGTCACTTTGGCGTGTGCACGGCGCCGCGACATTTCGCGGTTTGCGGCGGAGTTGACGGCAGCTGCCGGGGTTTTTTTTTTTTTTTTTTTTGCCTACAGGGATGCCGGGGGAGCCACATGTGGGCTGCTCACTCTGGGGGGGAGGAGATCAGCACCTGTGCCTACTCAATTAATTGCCTACTTTAGGCATATATCCATGATCGGCTGCCTGTGAGTCTTACTATGACTCCATGCAGACCGTAATGGATGGCACTGCACAAATCCTTTTTTTTTGGCTCCAGCTTTTTACCTTTTTTGCTCCATTGCAATTTGGTTCATACAATTCAAACTTTACTACATCAGCCACACTGTGGCACAAGGTAAATTATTATACTATACATATACCCTTACTATTCTAATATTACAACACTACACTCATACTCCTATTCCTATAATCAGTTTAGATCTCCCACACATGTTTTTGATTGTTTCATTTGGTTTTATTCATTCACACACTCTCCTTTTGACTTGTTTTTCACTTTTATTCCACCATGTGTTGGCTGACACCACACACTCATTTCATTCACCTGGACATGGCACTGTAGTCAGCATTGTGCTGGCCATCCATTTAATTTTACTTTATCACTCAAAGGGTTTTTCATATTCCTAGTACCACATATCACTTCCCACTCACCTGTGTTTACACACCACACCACTCAAACAACCCTATAACTATACAACCATTTCTTTTATGGTTGTGCCACTTTCTATATAATTAATTACAATCATGAAACCTTAGGACACCAGATCAATATATTGATCACTAGGATTGCAGTTAGCCCATACACTTCATACTTTTGCCAATGTGCTGAGAATCATTTTGACTTATTGGGTATTTGTCGCAGGTGCTGACTTCTCCTTCCCCTGGAGGGCGTCTATGTGGCTCCTTGTAAGCCCCTTGGGCTGGACTCATGCGCTCTGGGGAGACAGGGGCGAATATGGGGGCCCCCCGGATCCATTTACGGCTTTTACTGGCCAAAGGATTATTCCCTCTACTTTTCAGCGGTAAATATACTACCATTTTTAACCTTACAATGAGATTTATGATGACATGTTCTTAAATTTTGAAGATATTCAATGTATTTTATAGAACCAACTATCCCCCTGATGATGACCGTACACAGGTCGAAACGCGTCGGGGATTTATACCGTCAACAGCCCGGAAATGTATGACTGTATATAATTTTGTGTAAAGATGTGTCGACTTTATATTGTGGAATATGTATTGTACTACTTGGCCAGCGCTCTATGTTGTAATGCCAATTGATTTATAACATTACAATTGTTCATGGTTCAATAAAAGCACTTACTGGTTATACATTTTTTATTATTTCTGAATATCAAGATATTGCTGTCTAAAGCTCCACCGGGGAAACTGTCCATTTTTTACCATTATTGTTTCGGGGTGTGCAGCGCATGCGTCTCTCCCACATGTGTTTTTCTCTTTATTAGTAGGTTGAACCATAACCTCCACATACGCCATTCACTGACAACGCTAATTCTACTCTTGCTTCAATATTGTATGTGTTTGATTACGGTGCCATTCACCATATCTCAGTAGGTTGCTCTCTCCTCCTCCTTTTGGCCCATCACCCCTACTCCCTTCCCTTTCTCCTTTGAATCTAGATGCACTATGCTCATTATGATTGTCAAAGTGATGTCTTGCATTATAAACTATGTTATGTTCTACTTTTCTGTTATTAATCAGAATATAAATCCTCCTATATAATTACCCCTGATGAAAGGACTTTGAACCTGAATCGTGTTGAGTACCGAAACTTATCCCGGATGTTGGTTACCGGAAAGTATTTTCAGATGCTGGAGAGAAATCACTTTATATACATACCTTTACACTCTATTTGCAAGATATTGGGGTTGATTTACTAAAGGCCAATAGACTGTGCACCTTGGAAAGTGCAATTGCACTCTGCAAGTGCAGTTGCTCCAGAGCTTAGTAAATGAGGTAAAGCTTCACTTTGCAAAGAATACCCAATCACATGCAAGGAAAATTAAAAAAACAGCATTTTTGCTTGCACATGATTGGTTGATGAAAGTCAGCAGAGCTTCTGCTCATTTACTAAACTCTGGAGCAACTGCTCTTGCCGTGTGCAACTGCACTTTCCAAAGTGCACAGTCTTTTTGCCTTTAGTAAATCAACCCCATTGTGTTATGTATATTTGTGTCATATGTCAGTGTATGTTTTAGTAATCATCATGTGATGATTTTTTAGTTCAATTTTTCTTTTTTGCATAAATATTTTTCTTTTTTACATATTTTGTTAGTGTTTTGCCAATTTAAAGTCCCACCTGGGGGTATCCAACCTTTTCTATGTATACATGAATGTGGAAAATTCACTAAAATATCTGGTATGGTGAAAGCATTCATTTATCTAATTTTTTAATAAACACCATAGAGGTTGGTATAAATAGCTCAATCTCAGTGTTTGCTGATGACACAAAAATAAGCAGGGCAATAACTTCACAGCAGAATATAGAAACTTTAAAAGAAGACCTTAATAAAATAATGGGGTGGCAAATGAGGTTTAATGTTGAAAAATGTAAAGTAATGCACTTGGGGCTAAAAATATAAGCACAAGTTACTCACTAGAGGGAGAACCTCTGGGAGAATCCAGGATAGAGGAATATCTGGGGATCCTAGTAGAAGACAGACTGAGCAATAGCATGCAATGTCAAGCCACAGCAAGCAAAACTGGCAGACTGTTAGCATGCATTAAAAAGGGAATTTACTCCAGAGATAAAATGATAATCCTTCCACTTTATAAAACTCTGGTTTGGACACATCTGGAGTATGCTGTCCAGTTCTGGTCACCAATCCTCAGGAAGGATGTGCTGGAACTGAAGAGGGTCCAGAGAAGGGCAACAAAGTTTATAAGGGGACAGGAGAACCTCAATTACGAGAAACAACTACAAGCACTAAACTTATTTTCGCTTGAGAGGAGATATAGTAGTGATATACAAATACCTCAATGGTGATCCCAGCATACGTAGGAAACTATTCAGTCTCAGGGAGTGTAAGAAGACACAGGGCCACACAATGAGATTGGAGGAGAAGCGGTTTAACCTTAAGCTGCATAGGGGGTTTTTCACTGTAAGGGTGGTAAGGATGTGGAACTCTCTTCCACAATCGGTGGTATCAGCAGGAAGTATTGATAGTTTTAAAAGACTCTTGGACATGCATCTTAGTGAACACAATATACAGGGATATGGGAGATGATTATTGACATGAACACACATACACCAATTACACAGGCTGAACTGGATGGACTAGTGTCTTTATTCAACCTTACCAACTATGTAACTATATGAAAATACAGTATGTAGGAGCAATGTGCTGATTTTACATTATGTTATCATTTTTTAAATCTGTAATCTGTAAAAGCATACAGTACATAGAATAAAAAGACAATTTAAAACTGGGCAAATATATACAATCAAGCTACTTTTGCATAAACCTGATAAATTACAGTTATAAATATAACTTACAATACAAATAAAATAATGTATATGTTTTACTCATCTAAACAACCAAATAATGAGAAAAAAAGCAATTGGCTTTTACAAGGATATCTAAAATATTAATACCAGCAAAACATAAGCAGTCCAAGAAAACAAAAAATATAGGGCATTTATGTGTACAGCAAAAATTAATTTGCATAAGCCTCTCTATTTGAAGGACGTGGATCAGCTTATGCAAATTAAGCTGTTTTAAGATGTCTCGTTTTGCCCCAATTTGCTTAATGAGCAATAGACATGCAAGTATTTATATGAGCAAATTAGGGAGTACAAATACTTAGCATAAAAAACAGGTTTACAATTAAGCACCAGCGTGCCTCGTGACGGATGTAATGCCGCGCTGGCCTAAAGTCTGATTTCATAAACTGGGTCAATTTGCAACCCAGACCCTATGCAGAAAATTGCCTATTTTAATTCAGATTTTTAATTAGTGTCTTTAACTGTTTAATCACACGTGTCTTTTATCCATTGTTGTTGTCAAGGGGTTTTTGTATTTTTTTTCCTCATGTCCCAGACCTGAAAAACCTAATTTGCCCAAGTATTGGTTATGTGAAGTAGAAGAATTAAATTCCATCCAAGATTTTACAGTTATGATGATGGTGTAGTCTTAATTTGTTTTACTAAATAGGCTTGTGCAGTTTATCATTGAGTCTAGATTATGGACAATGATGTAAATGATTGTACATTAGAGCTTTGTTCAAATTTGCAACAATTTTATCGCTTAAAGAAGTGACACATCAAATGTATACACGAATGCCTTTTATTGGTCTGTCTTTAGCAGTTGAGCATGGCATACTGTAATACAATCAGAGTTCAGAAATTCATTCTACATACACCAACAATGCCATACACACTTAACAAAGAATTGCCTGTCAAATGACATCATTTTAAAATATATTATATTATTACATTAATCCTAAAACATTCTTCATCAAGTTTTTTTCTTCTTCTAGGTGGAATTTGTTTACATTGTAATTATTGTGTCTTTACTTCTCTTGATCAGTATTATAATAAAAGTGACCTAATAAAAAAAAAAAGTTACATTTTTTTTATGAATGGGATACATTTTAAAAATACTATTTGTTTACACGGTATGTAAACAAGTGAAGGGATATGTTTTTCTGTTAATGAAGCAATCAGATCATGATAATCACAGGATGAGGTCTTTAGAGCCAAATCAATGACTGCTTGTAGATGTAATTGAGGGCTACAGATAATAAAACGAGATCAGAAGCCAGGGCACATTACTTTGACAGCCACTGGGCCACTGGAGATTACTTACAGACCTGAAGGAAAGCTACTAGAAGCTATTAAAAAGGTGTTGCAGCAACTGCTCATATTTACAAAGCGTCTGCATAATTTGTGATCATGGACCATCTGGTGGATCAACAGGCACAGCAAAAGTGTCATCCAACCCACCAGGGAACATGATTGCATGCGTGTGCCATTAATGAAGGTTGTGGCTAGAAAATTAGAGCAAAAAGTGATTTTTTTTTTTGGTTTATGCTCTTTAAGAGATTAATAATCTTTCAGCTGTACAATCGACTTAAAATCTTCCCTGGAAAATAATGAGCAGAGAAACATTTACTGATTAGTAAAATCCCGGATAATCTTATCTGATGAGTAGATATCAAGATATCCTTTAACTGCTTTAGGAAGACATGGACGTAATTGTTTGATATTCAGGGAGCAAAGGCAAGAAGTGTGCCAGATTTATTAAATAGCTCTTGCAAGAATCAAAATGACCAGTAAGCTTACACTGTACTTACTGTTTTTTAATATTTTCACAGCTGAGGGTAATTGTTCCTAATTGTATGCACTTTATTAAAAGATGCATTTTTGTATAACTGCATTTTCATTGAACAAATTAGAAAAGTAGAATACAAGAATTCAATAAAGATACAAAAGCCATCAGCATTTGTAATCCAATTTATAAATTATGTACAGAGATTCTAAAATCTGATTTATTTTTATTCAAGTAAAGGTCATGTCTCCTGATGGACATACTGTATCTTGAAAAAGTGAAAAAAAAAGTGAAATTCTATCTTGACCTCCCCTTTCAAATCATATATTCACCTGTCCCCAAGCCTACAAAAATTACCCACAAAGAGTTAGGCCTGAGGATATACTGTACACCAGGGGTCTCCAATTTTTCTAAACAAGGGGCCAGTTTTCTGTCCTTCAGACTTTAGTAGGGACGGCCTGTGGCCAGTGGGAGTATAAAAGGTGTCAGTGGGAAAAAAAAATCCCTCATTGTTTCAGTGAGAGTAATTGTGCCCAATCATTTGTGTCATTGAGAGGAAGTGTGCCCCATCATTGATGTTATTGGGCCCCATTGTTGGTGTCAATTGGAGGAACTGTGCCCCATCTTTGGTGTCAATTAGCGGAAACGTGCCCCCTTCATTGGTGTCATTCGGGGAATTATGCCCCATTGATGGTATAAGTGGATAAAATAGTGCCCCAAGGGCCAGATAAAAACAAGTAAAGGGCCACATCTGGCCCCAGGGCAGCAGTTTGCCACAGGTCCCAACCCTGGGCATTGTGGTGTTTGAGGTATTATTATTATTATTATTATTATACACGATTTATATAGCACCAACAGTTTACGCAGCGCTTTACAACGTAGAGGGGGGACAGCACAATTACAGTACAGTTCAATACAGAAGGAACAGGAGGGCCCTGCTCGTAGACCTTACATTCTAAAGGGAGGGGGTGGTGGTACAAAAGGTTATAGATGCAGGGAATGATTTGATGATGGGTGGCTCAGGGGCAGTCAGGTGGGTGTGGGATAGGCTTCCCTGAATAAGTGAGTTTTCAGTGATCTCCTAAAGGTGGACAGGTTAGGGGCTGATCGGATATACCGGGGCAGGGAGTTCCAGAGAATGGCAGAGGCTCTGGAGAAGTCCAGAAGGCGAGCAGGAGAGGAGGTAACAAGGGAGCTAGAGAGCAGGAGGTCCTGGGAGGAGCGGAGGGGACGATTTGGGTGATATCTGCAGATGAGGTTAGTGATGTAGCTGGGAGCGATGTTGTGGATGGCCTTGTATGTTGTGGTTAGCATTTTGAATTTTATACGGTGGGGTAGGGGAAGCCAGTTAAGGGATTGGCAGGTGTATTTGTGAGGTGTATTAGTCTAGCAGCAGCATTCATAATAGACTGAAGGGGGATAGCCTGCGTAAGGAGAGTGTTGCAGTAGTCAAGGCGGGAAATAATCAAGGAGTGAATAAGTTGCTTTGTGGTGTCATTAGTCAGGAAGGGTCAAATTCAGGAGATGTTGCGGAGGTTAAGGCAGCAGGATTTAGCCAGTGATTGGATGTGGGGGCTGAAGGAGAGGTCAGAGCCAAGGATTATACCCAGCACCCTGGCATGTGTGAAGGGACCAATGGGTGTGCTGTTGATCCTAATGGTAAAGTCATGGGGGGGGGACCGAGAAGGAGGAAATATTACAAGCTCAGTTTTAGATAGATTGAGTTTGCGAAAGTGGTGTGAGAGCCATACCGATATGTCATTCAGTAAGTTTGAGATCCGTGAGGAGATCGAGGGGTGAGTTGAGGAGTGGAGAGGGAGATCTGGGTGTCATCGACGTAGAGGTGGTATTGGAAGCCATGGAAGGTTATCAACTGGCCCAGGGAAGAGGTATAGAGCAAGAATAGGAGGGGCTCAAGGACAGAGTCTTGGGGTACCCCAACAGAGAGAGGAAAAGTATATAAATATGAGTGAATATACTAAAACTTAATGCTGAGAGTTGTCTAAAATCTTAATATGTGAATACATTCCCTTGGCAAACCTGAAGCAATGCTATTTAGTTTTTCATACAGTGACCTTACAGCAGAACCTGGGAAGTGTAAGTAAAATACTGTAGTTATGTAAGATTTAACATCCCTGCATCCATGTTACAAGTAGGTTGGTATTAATGCTGTAGATTAGGTCATACAGTGCCTTGAAAAAGTATTCATACTTCTTAAAATTTTCCACATTTTGTCATGTTACAACCAAAAAACGTAAATGTATATTATTGGCATTTTATGTGATAGACCAACACAAAGTGGCACATAATTGTGGAGTGGAAGGAAAATATTAAATGGTTTTCAATATTTTTTACAAATAAATATGTGAAGTGAAGTGTGGCGTGCATTTGTATTCAGCCCCTTTTATTCTGATACCCCTAACTAAAATCTAGTGGAACCAATTGCCTTCAGAAGTCACCTACTTAGTAAATAAAGTCCACCTGCCTGTAATTTAATCTCAGTATAAATACAGCTGATCTGTGAAGCCCTCAAAGGTTTGTTAGAGAACCACAGTTAACAAACATCATCATAAATGCCAAGGAACACACCAGACAGGTCAGGGATAAAGTTGTAGAGAAGTTTAAAGTAGGGTTAGGTTATAAAAAAACATCCCAAGCTTTTAACATCTCATGGAGCACTGTTCAATCCATCATCTGAAAATGGAAAGAGTATGGCACAACTGCAAACCTACCAAGACATGGCCGTCCACCTAAACTGACAGGCCGGGCAAGGAGAGCATTAATCAGAGAAACAGTCAAGAGGCCCATGGTAACTCCGGAGGAGTTGCAGAGATCCACAGCTCAGGTGGGAGAATCTGTCCACAGGACAACTATTAGTCTTGCACTCCACAAATCTGGCCTTTATCAAAGAGTGGCAAGAAGAAAGCCATTGTTGAAAGAAAGCCATAAGAAGTTTCATTTGCAGATTGCGAGAAGCCACGTAGGAGACACAGCAAACATGTGGAAGAAGGTGCTCTGGTCAGATGAGACCAAAATTGAACTTTTTGGCCTAAAAGGAAAACGCTATGTGTGGCGGAAAACTAACACTGCACATCACCCTGAACACACCATCCCCACTGTGAAACATGGTGGTGGCAGCATCATGTTGTGGGGATGCTTTTCTTCAGCAGGGACAGGGAACCTGGTCAGGGTTGATGGGAAGATGGATAGAGCCAAATACAGGGCAATCTTAGAAGAAAACCTGTTAGTCTGCAAAAGACTGAGACTGGGGCGGAGGTTCACCTTCCAGCAGGACACAGCCCCCACCCTCTGCACAATACACAGCCCTCCACCCTCTGCACAATACACAGCCCCCACTCTCTGCACAATACACAGCCCCCCCCACCCTCTGCACAATACACAGCCCCCCACCCTCTGCACAATACACAGGCCCCCCACCCTTTGCACAATACACAGCCCCCACCCTCTGCATAATACACAGCCCCCACCCTCTGCACAATACACAGCCCCCCCACAGTACACAGCCCCCTGCAGTACACAGTACACAACACACAGCCCGCCACCCTGTGCATAATACACAGCCCCCCACAGTACTCAGCATACAGTCCCCCACAGTACACAGCACACAGCCCCCCACCCCAGTGTACTCTAAAGTTAAGAAGAAATCACTGCCAGCCCTTTCTCAAGCATAGCTCCACCTGTGTCACTCTCATTGTGAATCAAAGTCTCTAAATATACCTCAATAGCTTTGTTCTTGCATGGACCCGGTCACATGACTGCTCTCCGCTGACATTTTATGGATGGTCATGTGTCCGCTCTCCTCCTCCAATCTAAAGCAACACTCGGAGTAGGAGGAGCAGGAGAACAAAGCTATTGAGGTATTTAGAAGCTTCAGACTATGAGAGTGACATAGGAGGAGTGGTGTAGAAGAAGGAGCTGGCAGTGATTTTTTCCTAACTTTAGACTTTGCTTGTAGTGCTGTCCAAGGGCCAGGAAAGGCGGGTCGGCCGGCTTGACCACCCCCCCAGTGTGTGGCACCCGGGGCGGACCGCCCAATCCCCGCCCCCTGTTGGTAAAAAACAAATATCGGCGTATAACACGCCGTTATACGCCGATAAATACAGTAGCTCATGGGGGTAAACGTCTGTCCTTGCCATTTACATCCTGTTTTCGTTCCTTAACGAAAACAGATTTGATTTTCGTCATAGTTTGCATCAGTTGACAAAAATGTGCTGTACTTTTAGTTTAGTTTTCGTCACTGTAAAAAAGCCACTGACGAAAATTATGACGAAAACGTTTCCGTTGACGAAATTAACATTGGACCACACACTATTTGATGTGGTTTGAAGGGTGTGTGTGTGGAGGAGGTTTGGGGGGTTCAAATGGTTGTGGTTGAGTTCCTGTACCTATTTTCTGAGGAAAAAAAGCCCAGCACAGAAGTATCTAGTGTCTGGAGATAACAGCTCATTCATGTAGGCTGGGATGCTGGGCAAGTAAACTTTCATATATTTATTTATTATTAGTATTAAATATATTATTTAATATTTGACATCCAGTTAAGGCTGAGCCACATATAAATGCTTGATTTTTTTTCTTTCTGAACCTCAGTGGCTGTTAGAGTGAAGCAGAATATTTAACACACTTTAATTAGAGGTGCACTGAGGACAAAGTGTCCATACAGACACTCTGACTTCAGTGCATCTCCATCCGCAGTCAATATAGAAACTCTGGCCTCAGTGCAGCTCACAGGAGAAATGAGACAGATCGCTGCTCCAGGTGAGTATAATAATCCACCAAAAAGAAAGGGCTGGGTGCTAGCTCCGGCTCGCAACCGTGAACATGTGTCAGTGGCGTAGCTAGCACATCTGGCACCCGGGGCTGGTCATTTTTTTACACCCACCCCCCCCCCCCACAAGAAAAATTGTATGTGCCAATATAGTTGCGCCGCGCTAAAACTGTGGGTGTTGTCAGATTGTATTAACAGTGGGGGGGGGGCTCTTAATTGCCATATGCTTTAATGACTGTGCAACAAGCGAGTATGTCAAAGAGAATACAAACCTTAGTACACTTATTTTAAGAAAATAAAACTGTTCTATTGTATATCCTTTACTACACACAGTTAACCTTAAAGTGATATTAAAGTCTTTTTAAATAACAAACATGTTATACTTACCTGCTCTGTGTAATGGTTTTGCACAGAGTAGCCTGGATCCTTCTCTTCTCGGTTCCCTTGCTGGCGCCCCTGGCCCATCCCTCCTTCTGGGTGCCATCACAGCAAGCATCTTGGTATGGGGGCATCCAAGCAGACGCACTCCCGCCCACTCTGTCTCCTGATTGCCTCACTGGCTGTGATTGACAGCAGCGGGAGCCAAAAGCCAATCAGGAGTGCAAGTCCCCAGAGAGCCAAGGCTCTCGTGGACATCGCTGGATCGAGAGGGGGCTCAGGTAAGTAGGAGGGCTTTAAGTGTGGCTTGGGGGGTCTGCTGCACACAGAAGGATTTTTACCTGCATGCATAGAATGCAAGCAGTTAAAAACCCTTGTGCCTTTACAACAACTTAAACAAAGCATATGCATACTTAGAATGCAGTAATCAGGAGTAATAAATGTAAAACACAGTGAGGGGAATTTATCAAAACTGGTGCAGTCAGAATCTGGAACAGCTGCGCATGGCTACCAATCAGCTTCTATCTTTAGCTTGTGCAGCTTTGAAAATGAAAGCTATGAGCTGATTGGTTGCCATGCACAGCTGCTCCAGATTCTGTCTGCTCTAGTTTTGATAAATTCCCCTAAGGGCTCATTCAGACAGGCGATGAGACGGGTCCTGTATGCTGGGCCACTTTTTGCTGTATGTGCATCCACTAGGAAGCTTCACCTATAGAAGTGGGTGCACATATCTGAATGCAGACAGATACTTGCATCCCTTCTTGTCTGCGTGTCAAATTTTGACATTATACTATGTCCATGCAGCTGCTGTGTCCCAATCAACTTTGACTGGACTGCCTACACAGGAATGCAGAGAACACCAAGTATTCTCACGCGGTACACAGTCATCACACTGGGCATAGATGCATATGCTCCATGTGATTGGGGCCTCATTGTCATGTGGGCCAAATAGCAGGAAAGAGATGTCGGGTATGGGAATTTTTTTTTTAACCACTTGCCAACCAGCCGCCGTCATTATACTGTGGCAGGTCGGCGCGATCCCGTGAACTGTCGTAGCTGTACGTCTGTCACTTTAAGCAGGATAGCAGGCGCGCGTGCGCCGCTTCACTGCGGGGGTGCCGATGCGTGTGGCCGGCGGTCGCCAGGGCTAGACTTATCATTGGGCTTGACTGGGCTCAAGCCCATGGGCCCTGCCTAATAGGGGGCCCCGCGGGCAGGGCCGGATCCACGGCAAACTCCCGCCCGCTAGCCAGCCTGTTTCCCCGGCACCACTGCTTATTATTTAACGGGGACCGATCTGGCTTGTGTACTCTCACTTCCTGGTAGCGGTGGAATGCAAGATAGGGCCTCCCATGTCTTACATAATTTCCGGCTGATTACATCACGTCCGCCCTATCTTGCGTTCCACCGCTACTAGGAAGTGAGAGTACACAAGCCTGATCTGTCCCCGTGAAATAAGCAGCGGTGCCGACAAAACGGGCTGGCTAGCAGGCGGGAGTTTGCCGCTCCCCTGAATGTTAGAAATCATGGGGCCCCAGTACATCCTACCTGACGGGGCCCCCTTCGACCCGGTGGCAGGCGACATGACAAATGACACCCTACATCTGCTGGCAAGTGACACCCTGCATCCCCTGGCAAGTGACACCCTGCATCCGCTGACAAGTGACACCCTGCATCCCCTGGCAAGTGACACCCTGCATCCGCTGGCAAGTGACACCCTGCATCCGCTGACAAGTGACATGGCAAGTGACACCCTGCATCCGCTGACAAGTGACGTGACACCCTGCATCCGCTGCCAAGTGATGTGGCAAGTGACACCCTGCATCCGCTGGCAAGTGACACCCTGCATCCACTGACAAGTGACGTGGCAAGTGACACCCTGCATCCACTGACAAGTGACGTGGCAAGTGACACCCTGCATCCGCTGAAAAGTGTCCGATATATCCGCCATACTATCGCAGTCCCGATAAAAATTGCTGATCACCGCCATTACTAGTAAAAAAAATAATAATAATAAAAATGCCATAAATCTTTCCCCTATTTTGTAGACGCTATAACTTTTGCGCAAACCAATCAATATACGCTTATTGCGATTTTTATTACCAAAAATATGTAGAAGAATACGTATCGGCCTAAACTAAGGAAAAATTTTTTTATTTTTTTTAAATTGGGGATATTTATTATAGCAAAAAGTACAAAATATTGTGTTTTTTTCAAAATTGACGCTCTTTTTTTTGTTTATAGCGCAAAAAACAAAAACCACAGCGATGATCAAATACCACCAAAAAAAAGCTCTATTTGTGGGAAAAAAAAGGATGTCAATTTTTTTTGGGTACAGTTAAAGTGACGCAGTGCCGTATCGCAAAAAATTGCCTGGTCATTGAGCAGCCAAATTTTCCTGGGCTGAGGTGGTTAATCATACTTACGCAGGTGGATGCTGCATCTGTCCCCTCCCTCTGGCTCTCTGCTCTGATCCCCCCCCCGTGCTCACTGAAACACTGGGCTGTGGAGGGGGAGGGGTGACCAGCTCAGGCTGATCTGGGTGCCGGTCCAGGCATGTGAGCGGATCCCGACCAACCATAAGGTTGCAATCTTTCCCCAACCGGGTCTGGCTCTTTGACATCAGCTGACAGCCCAAGTTCAGAGCCTCCTCTGCACCCTGCCCTCCGAGTCCAGGTCCCTGCCAAACCAACACCACTTTTCAAGTCCAGGGCCTCCTCTGAACCACCCCCCCCCAGTCCAGGGTCTCCTCTGTTCTCCCCTCCTAGCCCAGGGCCTCCTCTAAATCCCCTAGTTCAAGGCCTCCTCTGAACTCCCCCGCTAGTCCAGGTCCTCCTCTGCACCTCCCAGTCCAGGGACTCCTGTGTACTCCCCTCCTAGTCCAGGGCCTCCTCTCCTATCCCAGGGTCTTTGCCACACCAACCCTTTTCTAGTCCAGGGCCTCCTCTGCACCCCTCACTCCAGAGCCTCCTCTGCACCTCCCCAGTCCAGGGCCTCTACTGCACCCCACCAGTCCAGGTCCTCCTCTGCACCTCCCAGTCCAGGGACTCCTGTGTACTCCCCTCCTAGTCCAGGGCCTCCTCTCCTAACCCAGGGTCTTTGCCACACCAACCCTTTTCTAGTCCAGGGCCTCCTCTGCACCCCTCACTCCAAAGCCTCCTCTGCACCTCCCCAGTCCAGGGGCTCCACTGCATCCCACCAGTCCAGGGCCTCCACTGCACCCTCCCCAGTCCAGGGCCTTCACTGCACCCTCTCCAGCCCAGGGCCTCCTTTGCACCACCCCCCAGCCCAGTACCTCCTCTGCACCCCCCCCCCCATGTTCAGGGTCTCCTCTGCACTCCCCATAAGCCCAAGGCCCTTACTGCACCCCAAGGGCCTCCTCTGAACCCCCTAATCCAGGGCCTCCTCTGCATCCCCCTTTTTAGCCCAAGTCCTCCACTGCACCCCCTAGTCCAGGGCCTCCTCCTCACCCCCCCCCCAGTCGAAGGCCTCCTCCATACCCCCCAGTCCAGGGCCTCCTTTGCCCTCCCGTCCAGGGCCTTCTCTGCACCCCCAGGCCCCTCCAATCCTTTGCCATACCAACCCCAACTTCCTAGTCCAGGGCCTTCGGCACACAAACCCCTCTCCTTGTCCTAATAAATGCCTTCCAGTTCCACAAAGGCTCTCCCATGCAGAAGCGTCGCTCTAGAATGCCTTTCTATAGTGCTGGTGAGCGGGAAGAGCAGAGTAATTCAGTGCTAGTGTGCCTGTGCAGTCTCCCTCCTATTTGGTTCTCTGGTGTTTGGCAAACTATGCATCGGCTGACAGTGGCACCCTTAGAACAGCACTTCCAAATGCAGGTTGGGGTGAAGAAACCCCTGACGGCGCCCCCCTAGATGCGTCACCTGGGGCATGTGCCCCCCTGCCCCACCTAGTTTTGGCCTTGACTTGTGGACCAAGTGAGAAAAATTAGCTGCACGCCAACATCCGTCCAACAGGTTTATTGTAAGGCTGCCACCAAGACTAAAACAACAGAGCAAAGGGTGACGACGTTTCATACATTGTGCTTCTTTAAAACCCCTCAGTGCAGCTGAGCTTCCTCCTGCTGGGGCAGATGTCACACAGACAGGACATTGGCGGATGGGGATTTCCAGACACTAGTGTCTGACTCCCCTTGTGATTGACTGCAGGCAAGCTGCTATTGGCTTTAGAATCCAGCCACTGCCTGCTGTCAATCACAAGGAGAGAGCAGATCTAATGGGGAACTAGTGTCTTAGCTTCCCCAGCAGGCTCTGCCCACTGTAAAATCATTGGTTTTAGAAGGCTGTTGACTGTGAAGATAGGGGAGGAAGTAGCAAAAAGTAGAGTGGCAAATATATCCCCTGCCAAACAGCATACTATAGTTGGTCTTAAAGCAGTATTAAACCCAAAGCAAACATTTATTATATTGCAGCTTACCAAATTCTTAGATGTGATGGCTACATTCATTTTATTTTTTTAGGCTTTCTTTCTTCTATTTTCATCTGGTAATGCAGCCAGTAAGTCTGTTGTGTTTCACAAGCTCAAGCTCTCCAGCAGAATGTATCAGTTTACATGAATGAGACAAACCACCTAACACTGGCAGGGTTGATTAAAATGATCATCTTTTATTTATTCATGCAAAACCTAATACATTTAACACTACCCTCCCCCCAGACTGACAATGTTGCTGTCTGCTGTGCCTCCTTTCTCATTCCTCCAGAGTTTTATCTCACTAATACAGGAGGTGTGTTACTGGCCAGATCACCGGGTGAAAACAGAAGGAAAAAACAAAGAAACTAAAGTGATGCAGCCACCACATCCAATAAATGGAAAGTTGCAATATAATACATTTTTGGGTTTGGGCTGAATTTCGCTTTAATTACCTACAGTTTTGTTATCTAAAAAATTGAAGATAATTTTTTTTGAATTTGAACAAATATTAGCACCACTGGTGTTATTAAGAACTACCTGAATCTGCTGCACATGTCAGTAAAGCTGCTAAAACTGGAGACAGGGATTTTTTTTATTTGGTGCAGGCCATTTTAAAGGGCCATAGTGCCAGAAAAGTGTAGCTAGGAACCTATTGAATTCCATCCAACAATTAATCTTCTAGCAGTAATTAAAGACCTACTATTATATATATATATATATATATATATATATATATATATATATATATATATATATATACACATATACAGTTTCTCACAAAAGTGAGTTACACCCCTCACATTTTTGAAAACATTTCCTATATCTTTTCATGTGACAACACTGAAGAAATGACACTTTGCTACAATGTAAAGTAATGAATGCACAGCTTGTATAACAGTGTCAATTGGCTGTCCCCTCCAAAATAACTCAACACACAGCCATATTAAGGTATAAACCGCTGGCAACAGGCCCGCCAAAACCCGCCCACACTCCATCCACATGCATGCCATGCACTTGCCTTGTGCTGCGAGAGGAGTTTTGTGAACAGCTGAGCGGTGCTTTTCAAACAATAGCTGCTACAGCCCTGAGGGACACCAGACTGAATGGGGGAGACATACAGTAATTGGTGAGTGTGACTTCCATCCCCAGAACAACCCCCCTCTCTGTTCCCACCACTTTGTGCTCTGCACCTACTTCCCCCCTGACCCTTTATTTTGCTCTCTCTACCCCCCTTTTCTTTACACCTCTCTTCTTCCTTCTCTCCTTCATTCTCTCCCCCACTAGGCTAGGGCCTAGCCTATCAATATACCACCTGGGCTATATACCACCCTGTGACCCTCGTCTGTCCATATAGCACCCTGGCCTATACATATACCACCCTGTGGCCCTGGCCTGTCCATATACCACCCTGTGACCCTGGCTATATACCACCCTGTGACCCTTGCTATATACTATCCTGTCCTGTCCATATACCACCCTGGCCTGTCCATATACCACCCTGGTTATATACCACCCTGACCTGTCTATATACCACCCTGTGACGCTGTCTATATACCACCCTGGCCTGTCTATATACCAACCTGTGACCCTGGCTATATACCACCCTGTGACGCTGTCTATATACCACCCTGGCCTGTCTATATACCACCCTGTGACCCTGGCTATATACCACCCTGTGACGCTGTCTATATACCACCCTGGCCTGTCTATATACCACCCTGGCCTGTCCGTATACTACCCTGGCCTGTCGGTATACTACCCTGGCCTGTCTGTATACTACCCTGGCCTGTCCATATACTACCCTGGCCTGTTCATATACCACCCTGTCCTGTCCATATACCACCCTGGCCTGTCCATATACCACCCTGGCCTGTCCATATACTACCCTAGCCTGTCTATACACCTGTGGACCAAGGCTGGTGTAAGGAAGTGAGCAGGTGTCGCCACTGTTTGTCTTCAGACTGGGTCCAGTGGTGCAGGTGCAAGCCTGCGGACCGCGGCTGAAGAAATAGTGGCAAAGCGCCGCAAAAATCTCCACCCCGCCACCTCCACAGTATACATGGGCAGGGAGAGTGGGTGGAGCCAGGGGCGAGGCCTAGGGGAGGGGCGGCAAAAAGAGGTTTCGCCTAGGGTGTCAAAAATCCTTGCACCAGCCCTGGAGGTTAATTGTTAGAGTGTAAGTACACAAAAGCAATTTAAAAGGGGCAAATGCATGCAATTGATCCATTAAAAAAATTTTTATCACAAGCCATAATCTGCCACTGAGTAAATTACTAAAATTATGTACTCAGATCAAAGAGTAGTGCATAGGAATCAATTGAAAGGGAGGGCAAGTTCTGTATCAGGTTAAGCAACCACCAACATTTGTCATGTGGAAGTGGTCTTAGACATTTTATGAATTCCTGTAACTGTGTTCAATGGCAAAAAATAATGGCTAATCTGACTCAACCATCTATTATGTGCACGCCGGAAAATATTGTTTTAGTTTCAGGATGTATTCATTAGGTTGATATGTCATTTCTTCGTATTCGTTGTGTTGGTCCAGTTCGTTTTTAGAATTTGTTTTGTTTTCTTTGGATTTGTTTCGTATATTCGTTATACCGGGTGGAAAAGTTTTCCAAATTCTTTATTCTATTTTTGGATGGATCTAAACTCATTGTGAATAATAGCTGGTTGTTAATGAGCAGGTGGCCACTGCGTCCTTAACAACCATGACTCATCTACTGTCAGCGGGGTTCCCTGCTGACAGCAGAATGTAAACAAAACAAGTCCCAGTTAAAAAAAGCAACAAAAAAAAGTGTGGGGGTCCCCCCAATACATACCAGGTCCTTTGTGTCCGGTATAGATTTTGAGGGGAACCCAATGCCAAAATTAAAAAAAAAGGCGATGGGGCCCCCCAAAAATCTATACCAGACCCTTGTCCGAGCATGCAGCCCAGCAGGCTAAGAAAGGGGGGGAGATGAGCAAGCAACCCTCCCCTGCTGAACCATACCAGACCACATGCCCTCAACATGGGGGGGGTGCATTGGGGGAGGAGGGCCCCCCAAGGCACCTTGTCCCCATGTTGCTGAGGACAACACTGGCCTGGTGGTTATGGGGGTGTGACTTATCAGAATTTAAAAGCCCCCTTTAACAAAAAGACCCCCAGATCCTGCCCCCCCATGTGAATGAGTATGGGGTTCAAAAGTAAATAAAAACACAAACTCAGTTTTTGACAAGTCCTTTTTTTAAAAAAAATCAAAAAATAAAAACGTGTCCCCAAATCCAGCATGTTAAGGGCATGTGGCCTTATGGTTATGTTGGGAGGGGGGCACTTGAATCAAAACTAAGCCAATTGCACGTCTTCCATCTATCACACACACTGCAATGTGTCCAGGTGATTCCCACCTTTATTGACAGCAAACATAAATCTAATGCTGCGTGCACACGATCGGACTTTACGGCAGACTTTGTCCGGCGTACTTTTCGACGGACTTTACAACAGACTTTCCGAATGAACGGACTTGCCTACACACAATCAACCAAAGTCCGATGGATTTGTATGTGATGACGTACGACCGGACTAAAACAAGGAAGTTCATAGCCAGTAGCCAATAGCTGCCCTAACGTCGCTTTTTGTCCGTCGGACTAGCATACAGACGAGCGGACTTTTCGACCGGACTCGAGTCCGTCGGACAGATTTGAAACATGTTTCAAATCTAAGTCCATCAAACTTTTGAGAAAACAAAGTCCGCTGGAGCCCACACATGATCGCATTGTCCGACGAAATCCGGTACGCCGGACCAAGTATGCCGTAAAGTCCGATCGTGTGTACGCAGCATAAGGCTTGCCAAAAATATGTAAGCCTTGTGCATACCAAACAATTCTAAAAAGTATTTAAGACTTTTATATTAAGAAAACATACTAGCTGCCTATTGCAGTCTATTTAAAAAAATAAAAACATTTCTTTCTTATTTGGGCAAATATATTAATTTGAGTAGACAAATAATTAAGGCCATGTGCAAATTGTAATCTTTATAATATAATGATTACTGTTTGTACGTGACCTTATGGGCTTAAGGAAAAAAATATATTTAGTATGTGTTTACTATGAGCATAAGGTTAAAGCAGGTATATAAATGCTATTGTTGTAAAAGAAATATAAGCCTTATAAAGTGATTGAAAGCAGAAAAAAACTCCACAAATGACTTGCCCATATGCACTTTTAAGGCTTCATCATCCCTATAGCTCAGCTTTAAATGTGAACTGCTGAAATTAAGCTGATTCTGATGCAACATCAAAAATTAGGGTTTTATCCACTAATATCTGGTCAGACAGGAAATTTTCTGTGGCAGGGAGGCCGGATTACCACTTCTAATTACAACCGGAGATTTACTCTTAGTGGTGGAAGTGAAAGTCTTCTGACGGACCTCGAGTTTTAACAAAACTAGAAAACGATGAAAGTGTGCATGCAAGAGGCAAACATGATGCATAGCAATCAAGAGACAGCATACCAATCATTTCTAAATACATTCTATTGCATTAAAGCTGAACTCCGGATAAATAGCTATATATGGATTTATTAAATATACGAGAGCTGTTTTTTCTATCAAAAGATTTGTTGTTTCTGTCTATACAGTTTTCAGATTTACACAGCTCTGCCACACACCTGTCTGATCAAGTGGAGGGAACTAGATCCTTCTCTGCTGCAGTTTCATTTTCTCTTACAGGTTCCCTCTCCATCCCCGTTTTCTGACTGGTCAGCAACAGTAAAAGATTCATACTGATGAGCTCATCTCTCTGTCGCTTTGTTCACTACTGCAGTCAGCATGCTCCTTGGGCTACAGCGCAACTGACCGTCTCCTTGTTCTTCTTCTCTCTCCCTCCTGAGCAGTACAAGGACTGTAAGATGTGTATAGCAAGTTAACTTCAGGTACTTAAACTGCTTACATTTAAAATATATATATATTTAATAATGTTTTAACAATTACAGAGCTGCATTAATTTGTGTCTTTGATATCCGCTTGGAGTCTAGCATTAGGAAATACGCAGACTGACTTTATATATTAATGCAGTAAAATGAGCAGTAAATATAAGCACAATGAGATAACCCATACCAGTAGATTGGCATAAGATATCTCCTTCGATCAGTTTAGAGTATTCAGAACAATGATAAAAGATTAGTAATGAATTGCTATGTGTTACTGCACACTGTTCAGGCCTTATGAAAAGGCACTTACAATTAATACTGAAAAAAATACGTTATACAATAATACTGAAAAAAATACGTCTTACAAAATTACTCCCAACCATTGGTTCACTACACCTTCCAACTTACAAAAAATCAACATCAAAAGAAGCTAAGGACACCTATATGACATGGGATGGTAGTTATACATGCAGGCACAACCCATCTGCTGAAAGATCTACATGTTCAGGTAAGGTAAACTTGCATGTGTGGGTTTGTGGGAGGGAGAAATGTAACTTAGCTCAATTATTGGCCTTAAAATCATAACCAAGTGAATGTCATATTTGGGACATATATACCATACAATAATTTATTGGTTTGGCTGTAACCAGACAGATTGGGGAAAGTTTATCCCATGTTTGCAAATAGTTTGGGGTTGATTTACTAAAGGCAAAGTGTTCACTTGCAAGGGAATTATCCCCAGAGCAAGTTTTGTGCTGCCCTGGGCCTGACTAAACTCGTGCACCTTTTAATTTAAATATGACCCACCCCTTCCTGTCAAGGCCACACCCCTTGCTGTTGACCCGCCCTGAAATTTTCGAGTGGGGACACTAGTTCTGAGGGCCTGAGGGGGGATGGATTCCCTTAATTTGCATAGATTTCCTCTCACTTCCTGTTTGCCTATGGGGCAGGAAGTGAAGGGAAATCTCTGCAATGGGACAGGGATGGTAGAAAAACTGGTAGGGGCTATAACCCTCCCTTATTCTATCCAAAATGAAAAAAAAAGTGTTGCCTATAGTTCTACTTTAAGCACAAATTTCTGATTATTTTATGGAGAGGACTAAGAAGATATAACCATGCCAATGGTGCAGCAGAAAACATATAGCACAGTGAGAAAGGTTTGCGGTCCAGGATAATAGGACAGTAAAGCCAGCATAGCGGAAGCAGTGCGGCCGCTTTTTGGGGGCTCTAGACTAATTTGCCTCTCAGCCCAGTCCGCCCCGTAGGACTTGCGCTACACTAACAGTGAAGCGCAAGCCGTCTGGGACTCTTTCCGTGCTGCCCCCCTGCAAAGTGCTGCCCTAGGCCTGGGCCTTCTCGGCCAAGCCAGAATACAGCGTTGCTGTCACTTGTAAATACAGAAGCCCAGCATAGGCAGTCTTGAAGGGATCTGACATTTAAAAAAAAATTATTCGGTTACATCAGCATCAGGTGCTTGGTAGCTGGTGGTGATCCAAGACTGATTCATTTTTATGAAGGTCAGTCGATCGACACGCACCCTGTAATCGGTTAGAAAGCCTCCAGCAGCATTGAATGTGCGTTCCGAAAGAACGCTGGATGCAGGACAGGCCACTAGCTCAATTGCATACTGTGCAAGCTCTGGCCAGTGATCCACCCTCAAGAACCAGTAACCATGAGGATTTTCGGTGGGAAAGGTGTCCAAGTCAGATCTTGCCCCTAGGTATTCCTGCACCATGTAAAACAGACGCTGCCGATGGTTGCTGTAACAGATCATACCTTGGGGCTACGGACTAAAAAATTGTCTGAACGCATCGGTCAGACGGCCACTTTCTCCACCGCTCCTTCTTTGACTGACCGAAGCCTCAGCAACACGTTGTCCAGGAACAAGAGTTTGTAACCTCCCAGTCTCTGGGAACGCATTGCACAGACCTTTCTGCAAGGCCTCCCAAAGATGTTTCATTCTCTTCTCCCTCTGCGATGGCAAGATAAGGTCCGCAACCTTACCCTTATAACGTGGATCAAGGAGGGTTGCCAGCCAGTATTGATCCCTCTCCTTGATACCACGAATACGAGGATCCTTCCGCGGGCTTAGCAGGATCAGGGAGGCCATGCAGCGTAGGTTTGCTGAGGCATTCGGCCTGGGTCACTAAGGACAACATGATCCACAGTCACCTCCTCCCAGCCACGTACAAGTCCATGGGTTTCTTGGGACTGTAAATGATCCCTTAAAGACTGCTGCTGATGCTGAGTGCCAGGCTCCACCTCCATGCTGACACAATCCTCCTCTTCCTCCTCCTCATCCTCGTCCTCTTCCTGTGTGATCGGCGGGCACGCAGGAACACTGTCTGGATAAAGGGGGCCTTGAGAGGTAAGGAAGTCCTTCTCTTCCTGCCTCTGTTCTGCCTCAAGTGCCCTGTCCATTATTCCATGCAGCGTGTGCTCCAACAGGTTGACAAGGGGGACAGTGTCACTGATGCATGCACTGTCACTGCTCACCATCCTCGTGGCCTCCTCAAATGGTGACATGACAGTGCATGCATCCCTGATCATGGCCCACTGGTGTGGGGAAAAAAAACAAGCTCCCCTGACCCTGTCCTGGTGCCATAGTCACACAGGTACTCGTTGATGGCCCGCTGCTGCGTGTGCAGCCGCTGTAGCATGGCCAACATGGAGTTCAACCTGGTGGGCATGTCACAGATTAGGCGGTTCTTGGGCAGGTTAAATTCCTTTTGGAGGTCAGCCAGCCGAGCACTGGCATTATATGTTCTGCGTAAATGCACACAGACTTTCCTGGCCTGCCTCAGGACATCCTGTAAGCCCAGGTACCTGCCCAAGAACTGCTGCATCACCAAGTTAAGGACATGAGCCAAACAGGGCACATGGGTCAGTTGTCCCTGTCGGAGGGCGGAGAGGAGGTTGGTGCCATTGTCGCAATTCACCATATCTGCCTTAAGCTGGCATTGTGTTAACCACCTCTGAACCTGCCCCTGCAGAGCTGACAGAATCTCTGCCCCAGTGTGGCTCCTGTCCCCCAAGCACACCAGCTCAAGCACCGCATGGCATCTTTTGGCCTACGTGCTTGCGTAGCCCCTTGAATGCCTACGGAGCACCGCTGGTTCCGAAGACAAATCAGCACAGGAAGAGGCCATGGAGGAAGAAGAAGAGGAGGGAGTGGAGGAGACAGGTGTGGCAGAATCACTACTAGTAGTATTTTGGAGACGTGGCGGCGGAACAACCTCCAACAGTACTGCACCCTGTCCTGCATCCTTCCCAGCTGCCAGACGAGTCACCCAGTGCGCGGTGAAAGATAGGTAACATCCCTGTTCATGCCTGCTGGACCATGAGTCAGCGGTAATATGCACCTTACCACTGACCGCCCTGTCCAGCGAGGCCAAGACATTGCCTTCCACATGCCGGTAGAGAGCCGGAATCGCCTTCCGTGAGAAAAAGTGGCATTTGGGAACCTGCCACTGAGGATCCGCACCTTCCACAAACTCACAGAAGGGGGCAGAGTCTACCAACTGAAAAGGCAGCAGTTGAAATGCTAGCAAATTAGCCAAGCTAGCATTCAACCGCTGGGCATGTGGATGGCTGGGAGCAAACTTCTTTCGGCGGTGCAGCAGCTGGGACAGGGAAATTTGCCTGGTATAATCTGACGTCAGTGTACCGATAGCAGATTGCCCCCAAGTACTTGGTTGTGACACACCTAATTCTACACCTTCATTCCTCTCAGTGCAGGTCTCAGAGAGGACTGAAGGTATAGTGGGGTTGGAGATCCCAGCTGATGAGGAGCAAGGAGAGGTCCTCTTTGTTCTTTGGTGTGGGTCTTTCAGGTACGCTTGCCAATGAACTGCATGGCAGGTCAACATATGTCTGGTCAAGCATGTGGTGCCCAAGCGGGTGATGTTTTGGCCATGCGAGATACGCTTGAGACATATGTTGCAAATAGCAGCAGGGGGATCTGATGCACTCGTCTCAAAAAAGGCCCACACCAAAGAAATTTTGGAATAACGCGCAGAGACAGCAGCGCCCTGAACATAGCGTAGTTCTGAGGTGTGATGCAGTCGGTGTGCTGCCCTTAAGCTGGCCACTGAAGGGAATCCTGCCTTGTTGGTGATGTGCGTCCTCCTCCTCCTCTCTCCTATCAGGCACCCACGTGGAGTCAGTGACCTCATCATCCAATCCCCCCTCATCACTGGAGCAAAGCTGGCAGTATGCTGCAGCTGGGGGAACATGACTGCCATATTGCTGTCCTTCTTGGGCACCCCCTCTCTCTGGGCTCACATTACTGCCTTCCTCTAGCTGGGTACCATCATCGGATTGCAGCTATGAGTAAGCACTCGTTGTGAGTGCAAAATGCGTCAGCTGTTTCCTGTACACTTCTGCTGTAGTGTGTTGTGTTCTTCTATGATCCAGCTTTTCATCAATAAAAGCACTTATCATCAGACCGGTGTGCGGCTTCCAGTTTTCCACGGTTTCTCTGCTACCATCATCGGAGCCTTCAAAATGCTGGGCATCCTCCTGGAGCATTTACCCAACACTGTGGTCAAACAGTTTGGGGGACTCATCAGGAGGACACAGTGGGGCTAGGGAAGGAGTGACTGATGCCATTGAGCTGAGGGAAGAGGCCGCGTTGGCAGCTGCTTTGCCAGACAAAGTACCCTGAGCCTGGATGAGAGAGGATGAGGAGGATGAGGACTGCTTGGTCATCCACTCTACCAAGTCTTCGGCATGTTGCGGCTCAACACGGCCAGCTGCCGAAAAAAAGGACAAGCGTGTCCCACGGCCACGTGCTGATGAGGATGCACCGTCTCCACGACCAGCACTGTTGCCTCTAGACACAGAGCCTGCTTTCCCTCTTTTATTGGCTTGTGACTGTCTGCCTCTCTCTACTAATGGCCTGCAGTGAGATGTAGCTGCACAAAGCTGGGATGTATATATATACTGATACTGCAGCTAGCAGAATCAACTGCCTGCCTGTAGTATTATTAGTATGAGAACACCAGCAATTGTCTTCAGGTAGCTTTAGGTGCACACTGTGCAGAGGACACAGTACACTAACTGTAAATACTGTAGCTGCCTGTCTGTGGTAATAATAGGAGCAGAACAACAGCAATTGTCTTCAGGTAGCTTTAGGTGCACACTGTGCAGAGGACGAAGTACACTAACTGTAAATACAGTAGCTGCCTGCCTGTGGTATTATTATAGGATCAGAAGAACACCACCAATTTTCTTCAGGTAGCTTTAGGTGCACACTGTGCAGAGGACACACTACACTAACTGTAAATACTGTAGCTAATAGGACTAATAGGATCAGAAGAACACCAGCAATTTTCTTCAGGTAGCTGTAAATACTGTAAAAACATCTGCCTGCCTGTCAGTAGGAAGAGAATAACAGGAACGGATCTAGCTAAACTGAATACAGTGTATATATAAATATATATATATATATATATATATATATATATATATATATATATATATACAACACCTCGGATGTATATATATACACAATACACTGTAAGTGCAGCTAACTGACTCGCCTGCCTACTCTATCTAACTTAAATCAAATGACACTGTCTCTCTGTCTATCTCTCTCTCTCTCGAAGCCGGACCACACTACACAGGGCCACGTGCAGGCGGCCTTATATAGTGTGGGGCGTGTACTAAACCCCCTAAGCCATAATTGGCCAAAGCCACCCTGGCTTTGGCCAATTACGGCTCTATGTACAGACGGCGCTGTGATTGGCCAGTGCATGCTTGGCCAATCATCAGCCAGCAATGCACTGCGATGCCGCAATGAATTATGGGCCGTGACGCGCCTCGAATTTGGCGCGAACGGCCCATATCGTTCGTAATTCGTCGAACGGGCGAACATACGATGTTCGAGTTAAACATGGGTTCGACTTGAACACGAAGCTCATCCCTAGTGTGAAGCAGCAGTAGAGCTGTATTCAACCAAAGATCCAACTTTTTATATATTGCAGCTTACCAATTCTTAGATGTGGTGGCTAGTTTCATTTTTGTTTTTTCCCTTTATTTTCATCTGGTGATCTGGCTAGTAGCACACCTGTCTTAGGCTCCATTCACACCTATGCAGTTTGCTTTGAAATGTTTCTGTAGTGTTTTTTGCGTTTTTTAACCAAGATTTTACTGCGATTTTGTGGCAATTTGCGCGTTTTATGCTTTTTTGGTGGCAAATTTGTTGTTGGGCAGATTAGACGCAAACTGCAAAACGCAAATAAAAAAATGCACTACGTGCTTTTCTGCTGCTTCTCCATTGAAGTATATTGAACCAAAAATGCAAAAAAAAAAAGCACTGTTTTGCATTTAGAAAAAAAGCTGACCCTTCCAAAAAATTCAGAGGCACAAAAATGCATTGATGTGAATGTGAATGTAAAAAAAAAATCAGACATACTGGCCAGATCAACAGATGGAAATAAAGGAAGAAAGCCCCAAAATGGAATCTATTGCAGCTACTACATCTAATAATTGGCAAGCTACAAAATAATACATTTTTGTTTTTAGGTTTAATACCACATTAAGGGTGCAAAGCAGTCCTATTTTTGGAGTGCTGTTAATGCTCCCCTTTCCTCCACTTCCAGTCATTTTTGGACTGATAATGCACCCTTTTCCTTCTACAACCCCTAGCAAAAGTATGGAATCACTGCTCTTGGAAAATGTTCATTCAATTGTTTAATTGTATAGAAAAAAGAACTAATCACAGACATGCCTCAAAACTATTTTCATTTAACATTCCAACCTCCTGGCTTTGCGAAACACTTAAAAAAAAGAATGAAACTGTAGTCAATTGCAACTGTTTTTGCAAATCAAGCAGAGGATAAAATATCACTTTATTTTGAGGAAAATATTATGGAATCATGAATAAAAACACTACAGTACACCACTAGTACTTGTTGCACCACCTCTGGCTTTTATAACAGCTTGAATGCTCCGAGGCATGAATTTAACTATCAACAAACCGTATTCTTTATCAATCCGGCTCCAACCTTCTCTTATTGCAGTTGCCAGATCAGCTTTGCAGTTTGGAGCCTTGTCATTGACCTTTTTTTTTAAATTTCCACCATATATTTTCAATTGGATTGAGGTCCAAACTATTTGCAGGCCATGTCATTGACCTTGTAAGGTTGATTTACTAAAGGCAAAAAGACTGTGCACTTATTAAATGAGGTAAAGCTTCACTTTGAAAAGAATACCCAATCACTTGCAAGAAAAAAAAACAAAACAGCAGTTTTGCTTGAACATGATTGGAAGATAGAAGTAAGCATAGCTTTTGCTCATTTACTAAGCTCTGGAGTAACTGCTCTTGCAGAATGCAACTTAACTTTGCAAAGTGCACAGTCTATTTGCCTTTAGTAAATCAACCTCTATACGTCTTTCTTGAAGGAAAGTTTTCATGGCTTTTGCCCTATGGCAAGATGCAATATCATTCTGGAAAATGATGCCCTCATTATTAAACATCCTTTTAATTGATGGAATAATAAAAAGGGTCCAAAATCTCAATATAAACATGCATTTATTGAAGATTTAATGACTGTCATCTCCCCCGTACCTCAACCTGACATCCAACAACATATCATCAATGATTGTGGAAATTTGCATGTTTTCTTCAGGCAGTCATCATTTCATTGGAATGACACCGAACAAAATTTCCAACATCATCACCCTTCCCAATGCAGATTCGTAATTCGTCAATTAATATCCCACTGTAACCTTTTATTCTGTTTAGGTGTTAATGATGGTTTTCATTTTTCTGTATGCAAAACCCATTTCCTTTAGGCAATGTCTTACAGTTCAGTCACAAACATTGACTCCAGTTTCTAAACATTTGTTCCTCATTTGTTTTGTTGTGCATTTTCTGATTTCAAAGCATATTGCTTTAAGTTTTCTATCTTGATGCTTTGATGTCTTCCTTGGCCCACCAGTACGGATCCCGTTAACAACTTTCCCATTTGATTTGTACTTGGTCCAGATTTTAGACACAGCTGACTGGGAATGACCAACATCTTTTGCAACATTCCGTGATGATTTACCTGCTTGAAGAAGTTTTATAATCCTCTCCTACGTTTCAACTGACATCTCTCGTGTTGGAGCCATGATTCATGTCAATCAGAATTGTACAACAGCTCACCAAGGTGTGCAAGCACTCTTTTTAATTGCAGACTAATTAGCAGATGTAATCTGATGCAGATGTATGTTTTAGAACTGCAAAGTACATGGCGATTCCATAATATTTTCCTCGGGATTCCATATTTTTTTCTGCAAAAACAGTTGCAATTGACTACAGTTTTGCTTTTTAAAGCCAGAAGGTTAGAATGTTAAATAAAAATAGTTTTGAGGCATGTCTGTGATTAGTTTGTTTTCTACACATTTAAACAATTGAATGAACATTTTCCAAGATTTGGAAGTTTTGCCAGGGGTTGTACTCCTCTTCAAGGCTGAAGAGAGGCCACTTTTTTAATAGTTCTGCTCTTATGTCCTTTTCCATCTCTTCAGCTAATCTCACCACAGCCCTACCAATTGGCTTTGAGGAGTCAATGGGATATCCCTTATGTCTGTTCACAGACCTATGCAATGTTGCTGCTGCTATCGAGACAAGAGAGAGGCGGCTGGTTACGTAACCCTCGAGAGGGCGCTCTGAAATAAGGTATAGAATGGCATTTTATTTATAAAGCACACACACCGGGGCTCCTATCATTAGCAAACAGAGAAGGTTGTGTGAACAGAACAGAGTGGCTTAAAGAGGTTGTTAAGGCATTGCACACAATAACTGCCAGCTCCACTGCCAGTATAACCTGTAGTATATACTGCTTGCCATTTTTTAAAATTAATCTTCTAAATACATTATTTATTCTCCCTGATCAGTGGTCACCTGACCCCCCGTTGCTCTCTCCCTCTGATGTATACACTACAGAGGGAGGGGCCAAGATCTCCCTCTGACGTCTGCCGGGTGGTCACACAACCCCCTTCTGTAGTGTATACATTGGAGGAAGAAAGCGATGGGCAGTTATGTGACTGCTGATTGGGGAGAATAAATAAGGTATTTAGAAGATGATACATTTTAAAAAATGGCATGCAATAAAAACTTCAGGTTATACTAGCAGTGGGGCAGGCAGTGATTGCGAGCTGCAATGTTTGCACTGCTCGGAATGGTGCTACAAGGGGAGGGGAGGGACAGCTCACACACAGAGGAGCGTAAACTGACCACAGTGTCAGGGCTCAGCAGCCATGATTAACCATGGTCAGTTTACAGAGGGGAGGGCATAAACTGGCATGATCAGCAAGGTTTTTTTTTTTATATGATACAGGGGGCCATATTACACAACACAAGCACTGTGCTGGTATTCATGCTTTAGGGGAAAGGGATCCTTTTTTTTTTATTTTAGGATAACAAACACTTTAACAAAAGGAAAATAGTGCATTAGCATTATCTGCACTCTAGAAGAAATTACCTACTTTACATGAAGACGAGGAGGAAACTCACAAATTAAAACTTTATTATAAACATGTTTTGCCACTAACCATTGAGTACAAAGTTGAGAGCTTTACCTTTTAATTGTAAGAGTAAACTTTCCTATAGCTTTTGGATTTGTTGCGGCTTCTACTTCTACTGTTCAATTCTGGTCTGGCAAGCTAAATGTGAAATAAAAAAATCTAGTACACAACCAAAATATGTGATGTTATCACACATCCAAAATATGAGTACAGTGTGGCTAAGTGATAATCGTATTGTTCTGTAACACTACATATAGCCTAAAGGCCTATTCCAAGCATGTCATTAAAAAAAAAAATTCTCATGTTATCCTCAAAGTTACATTAAAAGAGAGACCTTCTCTGCTGTATGTTATTTTTCAATTATTTTTTTAACTGGTTCATGTCCCCCATGGCAGTGTCCAGCTTCCCATGCCCATTTTGTGAAAATCCCTTGCCTATTAGCTGTGAAAATGGTCAGAATTTATTACCAGCATTTCCCCCCTTTAGACTTCAATGAGGTTTGGAATTTTCCCACAAGTTTTAACGATTGGCCCACAAATGGAACCTGTGCACATTTGCTCATCCCTAAATTATTTTTAACTCTAGGATGAAATGATCCTTCTATGAATGCTAGGAAATACAGGCTGTCTTTCCTGCTATACGCCACATTTTTTTTCTAGCTGAATCAATGACCTCATTGCAGTGTTACAATTTCTTCTGCACTCTAGAAGAAATTACCTACTTTACATGAAGAAGAGGAGGAAACTCACAAATTAAAACTTTATTATAAACATGTTTTGCCACTGACCATTGAGTACAAAGTTGAGAGCTTTACCTTTTAATTGTAAGAGTAAACTTTCCTATAGCTTTTGGATTTGTTGCGGCTTCTACTTCTACTGTTCAATTCTGGTCTGGCAAGCTAAATGTGAAATAAAAAAATCTAGTACACAACCAAAATATGTGATGTTATCACACATCCAAAATATGAGTACAGTGTGGCTAAGTGATAATCGTATTGTTCTGTAACACTACATATAGCCTAAAGGCCTATCCCAAGCATGTCATTAAAAAAAAAATTCTCATGTTATCCTCAAAGTTACATTAAAAGAGAGACCTTCTCTGCTGTATGTTATTTTTCAATTATTTTTTTAACTAGTTCATGTCCCCCATGGCAGTGTCCAGCTTCCCATGCCCATTTTGTGAAAATCCCTTGCCTATTAGCTGTGAAAATGGTCAGAATATATTACCAGCATTTCCCCCCTTTAGACTTCAATGAGGTTTGGAATTTTCCCACAAGTTTTAACGATTGGCCCACAAATGGAACCTGTGCACATTTGCTCATCCCTAAATTATTTTTAACTCTAGGATAAAATGATCCTTCTATGAATGCTAGAAAATACAGGCTGTCTTTCCTGCTGTACGCCACATTTTTTTTCTAGCTGAATCAATGACCTCATTGCAGTGTTACAATCTGGCTCATTCACTTGAGAATGATACCTCTTATTGATACCTGCCAAAATACCTGAATAATTAGATTTCTACTTCCTCTCCAGCCAAGAATAAATTGTAATTGTCAAAAGCAAAACATAAACCCTAGCAATTCAAATTACAATTATCCTAAATGAAAGTTATTATTTTGCTAATCCTGGGAACAGCTTGCAAAGGGAGATTTGGGTCTTTCTTTAATAATGTAAAGTTAATACGTAGTCCTCTTGTAATTATCTTTATCAGAAGGCCCCTGTTTAATCTGCATGTTTAGCAGAAAAGGACCAAATCAAAAAGAGATCTGCTTTAAAGCAGTTGATGTAAGCTGTTTGTAAGTCGTTTGCATAAACAGATGAAGCATGGAATTGCAATCCAGGTGCAGAAGTGGAAATCACATAAACTGATGGGGCTAGAATATGACTAAGGTCATGTAACAAATTCTTGCTATTTCTTTCAAGAGTGACAACACATGGCACAAGACTGCTGCTCTCTGCCTCTGAACATAATGATTTCATCTGGGGTGATTTTAGTGCAAGTTGAATAAGCTTAAACCTTGATGTAAGGGCCAGGCTCAGTCACAGCCTATTAGGGAGACAACATGTACTGTTAGCATAAGACTAATATTATTTTTATTGGTAAGATAGAAAGCACTGGGGTCATAGGGGTTGATTTACTAGAGGCAAATACACTGTGTACTTTGCAAAGTGCAGTTGCTCCACACCTTGGTAAATGAGCAGGAGCTATGCTGACTTCCATCATCCAATCATGTGCAAGCAAAAATGCAGTTTTTTATTTTCCTTGCACGTGATTGGGTACTCTTTGCAAAGTGATGCCTTCCCTCATTTACTAAGCTCTGGAGCAACTGCACTTGCAGAGTGCAACTGCACTTTACAAAGTGCACAGTCTATTTGTTTTTAGTAAATTAAGCCCATAGGGAGAAGTAACAAAGAGATGATCTGCATCTCTAAATTTTGGAGTTGTACTGGAGGGTCTGGATCCAGACCCTTCCATATGTTATAATTTAATTTAGCATTTTGACTAGAAAGTTTTGAGCACGAATGAAAGATTATGTAATCCCAAGAACAAATGTTTAATATTTTGAAGCTTGCTGTACTAGTACTTAGATGTGGTGACTGCACGGGTTTTCTTTCTCTTTCAGGTTTTTCCCTTATTTTCCCCCAGCAATCAGTAACACATTATTAGTCATAGTATGACAATGCTAACTCAATTTAATATCTTTCAATATATAAATGTGACCTGAGACTGCAAATGGTGCCAACATACCAGTCAAGTCTTAAAATATATCCAAAGAAAAGATCTAAAGTGGGTGTATGGGACTTTAAAGTGGTTGTAAACCCTAGAAAAAAAACCTGCAAGACAAAGGCATAATGAGCTAGCATAGCATACTAGCTCATTATGAAATACTCACCTTAGATCGAAGCCCACACAGGGGTCCCAGCACACTGATCTGCCCGGCGACATGTCTCCCAGAGTTATTTCCGGGGACATTGTGGGAGCCGCGTGCCTTTGCATCAGTGCACATGTGCTGATGACTTCGGCACATGCTGATACAGGGGATATCTCCTAAACCGCGCAGGTTTAGGAGGTATCCACGATAGCTACAGGTAAGCCTTATTATAGGCTTATCTGTAGTGAAAAGTGTAAGGGTAACTGTAAGGGTTTACAACCACTTTAAAGGTACCAACACAAACACATATATGTAATAAAAAACTGTGTTTTATTATAACAACATTAAAACAAATAAAACAAATGGGTTGAATATTTAGCATTACAAATTTCCTCTCAACACTTACATAGATTGGTGTCAATATCATATCATAGTTCACTGGTTAATAATTGGACCTCAAAAACAGCAGAACATCTGTATCGTAATGTAAATGTCTGACATGTTTTGAGTTCTCTCTTCTTCAGGGTCAGAATTAAACACCATTGATGAGAGAAATGCGGTTTCAGCCTAGACCAAATGTTAAAAACAGCCCAGCCCGTGCACTCCAATGGCTGAGAGACCCAAAAGGGAAGGGGGCAGGGAGGCTTGCAGAGGTCTAAAGTTCAGCAGGGACACAAAAAAGCACGCTTGGGGGGGTCCATCCATGGGTACAGCTAGAGACAGAGATTTACAGATTAGGGTCCAGAGTATATAATGTACATCATGGCCTATAGAATGTAGCAGCCTAGAGTACATGTAGCATGGTGTACAGAACACATTGGTCCAGTGTATTTAGCATATAGTATACAGTGCCTTGAAAAAGTAGTCATACTCCTTGAAATTTTCCACATTTTGTCATGTCAAAAACGTAAATGTAGTTTATTGTAAGTTTATGTGATAGACCAACACAAAGTGGCACATAATTGTGAAGTGGAAGGAAAATTATAAATGGTTTTCAAAATGTTTTACTAATAAATATGTGAAAAGTGTGGCATGCATTTGTATTCAGTCCCACTGAGTCAATACTTTGTAGAACCAGCTTTCACTGCAATTACAGCTGCAAGTCTTTTTGGTTATGTCTCTACCAGCTTTGCACATTTAGAGAGTAAGATTTTTGCCCCTTCTTCTGTGGTAAATAGCTGAAGCTCTGTCAGATTGGACAGAGAGTGTCTGTGAACAGCAATTTTCAAATCTTGCCACAGATTCTCAATTGGATTTAGGTTTGGACTTTGGCTGGGCCATTCTAACACATGAATATGCTTTGTTCTAAACCATTCCATTGCAGCTATGACTGTATGTTTATGTTCCTTGTCCTGCTGGAAGGTGAACCTCCGCCACTGTCTAAAGTCTTTTCCAGACTCTAACAGGTTTTCTTCTAAGATTGACCTGTATTTTTCTCCATCATCGTCCCATCAACTCTGACCAGTTTCCCCTCTGCGAAAGAAAGGCATCCCCACAACATGATGCTGCCACCACATTGTTTCACGGTGGGGATGGTGTGGTCAGAGTGATGTGCAGTGTTAGTTTTCCGCCACACATAGCATTTTGCTTTTAGGCCAAAAAGTCAAATTTTGGTCTCATCTGACCAGGGCACCTTCTTCCACATGTTTGTTGTGTCCCCCACATGGCTTCTCGCAAACTGCAAACAGGACTTCTTATGGCTTTATTTCAACAATGGTTTTCTTCTTGCCACTCTTCCATAAAGGCCAGATTTGCGAAGTGCACAACTAATAGTTACCCTTTGAACAGATTCTCCCACCTGAGCTGTGGATCTCTGCAGCTCCTCCAGAGTTACCATGGGCATCTTGGCTGCTTCTCTGAATAATGCTCTTTTTAAATTACACACAGATAGACTCTATATACCAATTAGGTGATTTCTGAAGGCAATTGGTTCCACTAGATTTTAGTTAGGGGTATTAGCGTATAGGGGGTTGAATGCAAATGCACGCCACACTTTTCAAATATTTATTTGTAAGACAAATTGAAAACCATTTATCATTTTCCTTCTACTTCACAATTATGTGCCACTTTGTATTGGTCTATCAAATAAAATCCCAATCAAAATACATGTATGTTTTTGGTTGTAACATGACAAAATTTGAAAAAATTTCAAGGGGTATGAATACTTTTTCAAGGCACTGTAGATTTCACATTTTAGGGTATGTAATGTAATGTAAGAAGGTTATTATCTTGATTACCAGTACTTACGCAGATACTTTTGGCTGAAGCCCTGGTGAAGGAGGAAGCCTTTTCTGTCCCCATAATGCGTTGGCTGCTTTTTAAGTATAAGTTAATAAATGAATTTGTACTCTTTTATCATTTGGTCTGACACTCCTGCTATGAGTACATGTGTTTTTTCCTGGCAAAAAAATCTAAAAAATTCTAACCATTACCCATGTTTTCCAAATAAAAAAAAAGTTTTGCTTTTAGTCATACTATAAACGCTTTCTCTTTCTATACTCTCATTGGAATGCACAACTCTGGAGGGATTAGATATCCAGGAAGTAAAGTCATGGAGCCATCCACAGGTAGAATATAAGTGGGTTGGGTCATGGAGTGGGCTAGTAAGATATGATGACACTTTATAAGGCATGATGTCTAAGTACAGATAATCTTAAAAGGTCAGTCTGCCATTTCTACCATAATCTTGAAAGTTGGAAAGTTAAAACCACATGATACTTTTTGTGTCTTTCCAGGCCTCTACACTTGATTTCCTGAGTCTGGACACCTTCTGTAGCCATCCACCGGACACAGCATAAGACAGATTACTGTAACAGGCAGCTGCCGGTACAATGTGATCGCTATGACCAATCAAAGCAGTTCACATGACAATTGTACACAATGGATGGCTTCTATTCATGCCATTAATTGTGTACTATTGTTTTGATCTCTGTGATTAGTCACAGTGGTCACATAGTACAGACAGGGCCAATCACAATACCATGTGATTAGCTGTGTCCAATCACAACCAATCATAATAGTACACATTCAATGAATGGTACAAGAAAAGATGTCAAAGAGGGTGGGACTTTAAATGAAACAAGTAGCAGCAACTGAGTAATTAGGTGGACATGTAAGAAGAGATTTATTGGTAAAAACACTGATATACACACATAATATATATATAAAGGAAAATAGGGAAATTAATCCCACATAGTAACCATGATAATAATATGGATATCAATTGCATTACATAATAAATCACCAGAATCCACCAGAGTTAATGTATATATACAACATAATTTCATGATAACACCTGCATGGCCCATGGCTATTGCCAGTCAGAGTTGATATAGATAAGCATGATTGTGAAAAGTTCAATTGACCACATGATGGTACAGTACACGGCATATGTTGGCTCTACGCGTTTCATGGTGTATAACCACTCGTCAGGAGCAAGAACGTAATGGATCTACAATAGGAAATAGGTTGAAAAAATGGGTCTAAATAGTCTGTCATATAGCATAATGGGAGAGGGGGAACCCCCCTACCACATGTTACTTACAGAAAAGCTGGTACTGGTGGTATAATGCTAGGAATCCTGGGTCACCCAGGGGCATCATGGTCGGAAGCTGTGGTGGGGGCCTATCCAACGAAAGCGCCCAACAATACACAGCCCCCCCCGAAAACTGTGGGTCTAGGCATATCCATGGTGCAGTGGGGATGGTATGTGAGCCAACCAAGTAAGTTTCTGTAAGGGAGAGGTGAAGGTGGTTAGAGGGGGGCCCTACCGGTGGGACAGAAGGAAAGTGCAAGGATGAAACTGAAACCAAAGGTCAGCCGGTGGGAAACACCAAGAAGCCAAAAACCAAACTAGGGATCCAAGAGAGGACCGTGAGAAGGCAAGAGAAGGCGACTGTTAGGACTGTTAGGAACCAGAGTACCTGGTAATGGGAAAAGAGGGATAAAGTCCAAGTGGATGCAGGGAGTCCGGGATATGAGATCATTGAAGCCTAGCCCACCCAGGGAGGCCGTATATGTAGACGCCAACACCAAACAACCCACCAACGCCACATATGCGTGCACAATGGGGGAGTGACGGAGGCACCGTCACCTGGGCGGTGACTCGCCCGGTGATAGGCGTCATCACAGTCTCCCAATTGGCCGTGAGAATGGAGACTCACCCCGGGGTCCCAACATAGCGGCGTCACAAGAGACGCCGCACGTCCAGAGTGGAGGACATGACGTCCAGGCGCAGTGTCGGTGGATACGTCCCCCTCAGGCATGAACAGTGGAGGGAGGGAGGAGGCCCACAGTGCGCATCGCAGCTTCTGAACATGATGGGAAACAGGCGGCCCAACAAGACTACAGCACACCCACCAGAACTAATTCATTGAATAAATGATTGTTATACTTAACAAAAAGTTTAAAAAGTTATAAGTCATAAGAAGTATATATGTCAGTAATACCTTATAAAAATAAACAAATAACTGGGAAAGGGCTAACATGGGACCAACTAGTTGCATGATAGATGAGATAAAAAAGTATATCAAGTGGGACTAACTACGTGTTTCCATCCCTGATTCATATATTAGAAGGGAAAGGGGAAGGGGAATATGGGACTTTAGATGAAGCCATGGCCTGGTAATTGTCCATCATTTGGTCCATTGAATTCACTATCATGCTTATCCATATCAACTCTGACTGGGAATAGCAAGGCCATGGGCCATGCAGGCATTATCTTGAAATTATGTTGTGTATATACAGTACATTAATTCTGATGGATTCTGGCGATTTATTATGTAACGCAATTGATATCCATATTATTATCGTGGTTACTATGTGGGATTCATTTCCCTATTTTCCTTTATATATATTATTTGTGTATATCAGGGTTTTATACCAATACATATCTTCTTACATGTCCACCCAATTACTCAGTTGCTGCTACGTGTTTCATTTAAAGTCCCAACCTCTTTCCCCTCTTTTCTTGTACCATATTGGCAGGGGTGGAAGCACGTGGCCTTACTAGGCCACGGCTTCATCTAAAGTCCCATTTTCCCCTTTCCCTTCTAATACACTCAATGAATGGATTTCATTCAGAAAAATGCTTGCTTATAACATGGTTGCAACTGGGCTCTGTGTCATTACTGCCGCCGCACCACACAGCACCTACCCACAAACCTAATGCTAGCCATACACATTACAATTTCTCTTGTTCAGCCAAAGAAATCACTCTGAACAGTGTGGATGGAGAAACCATTCCTGCAGACTGTTGTATTCACAGTAACTGATTAAATGCAGCTACTGCTGAGCCGAAAATTTTCCACCCAGCATCTTCAATTTTTAATTTGAAGTTTGTTGAGCCAGGGGGTGCTGACAGGGCTACCCACAGCTCCAATTTTGGCTAGAAATTTGAGCTGTGTATGGCCAGCATAAGTCTCTTCTAGTTTGCTGGTATGCTTTTCTATTTCCTCAGCGCCTTCTACCTAATCCTGCTATCCACTACCTGAAAGTCCAAGTACAAGCAACATCCAGAATCTCTTACCTATAATTTGATGGAAAACAGGATGTTAAATACTCACCCTATTAGGAGGCACTTTATAGCATTACAGTGGCTGATACAATGGACACATTGAACCAATTAGAAATAATATTTTAGTTATTATATAAAATAAATGTATTTTCTTTTTTATAAGTGATCACATGACTTCTGTTCTTAACTGCTTAAGGGGCTTAGGGAGCTGGGGGTGGAGACTGCGGGGGGGGGGGGGTGTCAGCAGAGGCAGAGAAACAACAGTACACTGATCTTCCCAGTAAAGAGCTGTGCAGGGGCGTGTCAGCACAAGTAATGTCCATTGGAGGATAGGTCCTATTGAAACAGGAAAGCAGGGGGACTGGCAGGATAACCAAGTATTTCACACAGAGGGAACAATACAAACGGAAAGGAATCATTTTTAACACAAGTACCTTGTACAACAGACACATATCAAGAATAAGAAATGTTGTGGTAACAAACACTTTAATATGTTTCTGTTAGTGAATCTTCTCTGAGTAGTCAATATGCACTTGATTTACACTTGTAATTCCAAGGCAGGACTAGCTTATATGTGTTGACAAATTATTGAAATCTCCTTCCATACACCTCATTCATATAAACAAGTAACTCAGGGAGAAAAAAAGGTCTCTCCTAGTGTAATAAAATGTATTCATTAAATGACATAAAATCAACAAATGGATGGGCTCCTACATGGGATCATAAACAGGATGGCCTGAAAATAATAATAAAACACACCACACCAAAATTATTATTTATTTGTTTAAATAATCAATTTTATTTATTTTGGATAAATTCTTTTGGCTGTGGCTTTTAACATTGCTTTTATTTAAACAACACAATATAAATACATTTATTCACCAATTCACCAATATTAACATTCTATACACATTTTAACCCAGCTCAGCCACTCAGACTGAAGCTGAAATAAACTTCGTATTTAAAATTAATTTTATTTTTTTTATAATTATTTTTTTTTTTAAAACAACTGTCCCTTTAAACCATATTTTAGCCGTGACAAATATATATATATATATATATAATTTTATTTTTTTTATTTTTTTTTAGGGGGGGTTTGGGTGGGGAGCTCCGCTGTATGGTCCTCCCTCTGACGACTGGTCCCGGACCTATAGAGGGGGTCCTTTATATACCCTCCGCAAAAGTGTCTCCGAATTTGCACCACTACTTTGCCACATCCAGCAGGCGGCGTGCGTTTCAAATACTGGAAGTGACGAACCGGAAGATCCACCTCGATGCATTTAGTCACAATGATATCATCAGGAAGCAGTCTGGTAGCCATGTTTTGGGAGTTTTAAATGCTAATAGGCCACTGCTGATTAGCCCTTTTCAATGCCATAATACCAGAGTCTGAATGATCAATATTGGCGCCATTTTATCGAGGTCTAAACTACAGCCAAATATCCGGATAAGCTCCCTGCCACCAGACTAACCTTTGCTGGCTGTATTAGTTAAACATGCATATCAATAAATCAAGCCAATAGCAATACAGTAGCACATACATATTGGACCTAATTAACACAAAAAATACACAATACATTATATTAAAAAGTAGGTATTATCCCAAAGGTCTCAGTAACTTACAAACTTAAAAAACATAGACCTGCAATACCATATATTAAAAAATTTGAGGAATATAACAAACCTATCAAACCAAAAACCAGTAGCCTAAAAGATTAACCCTTAAAGTGTTTGTTATCCCAACACTTCATATTCCTGATATGTGGTTGCTGTACCATGTACTTGTATGAGAAAGTCTCCGGTTCTCTTTGTATTGCTTCCTTTATGTAAAATCCCTGGTGATCCTGCTAGTCTCCTTGCTTTTCTGTTAAAACTGGCCACACTAAGCAGGAGAGCACACCGTGGTCCGTTTTCTGTTTCAATAAATTTTTATTGAAGAATTTTCAAGGAAGTACATAACATACAACGATATGGCATGGACATACAGAGCAATCCAAAGGTATGACATCGGTGTAGGCGGCATATAACAAAAGAAACATGTAATAATCTAGAACCATAGTTGAAGTAAAGACCTTATGAATGCTCTGAGGTATGAATAGGTAGTAATTGCATAGGGGAAGGGAAGGAAAGGGATGGAAGAACAGTTAAAGAGGGAAGAAGAATGAAGAAGAAGAATAGCACCTATGGGTATTATTTAAAGGTAGTATGTTGAGGAGTGGGAAAGTGGTGTGAGATCCAGACCATCCAAGGAGTCCATGCTCTATGGGAGCGGATATATGCAGTTCTAGAGGGGGACAGCATTGTTTCATACACGTGATGAGTGATCGACAGTCTTGCTGCCAAAAGGATGTGGGTAATTACCATGCGTACAGGAAGGGGGAACGGTCTCTGAAGTGAGATTAAGTAATGCTAGGCCCGGGGTTGTGGGAATGGTGGAGTGAGCAATTTCCGAGATAATGTTAAAGTTGCTTAACCTGGGGCAGCTCCATAGAATTCTTCTTCGCAGCCTCTACAGCATAGATGCGGGAGGTGTGGATTGAATGAGGAGATTCGTCGTGGTGTGAGGTACCATCTCTGGAAAAAAAAATTTGCCAGTTCCCAGAAGGAGGTGCTATGTGCTGTGTAGTAGATTGACTTAAGTGCACATTGCCATTGGGATGTGGTGAATTGGGTTTCGATGTCCCTTTCCCATTTAGTAAAGGGGGGGTTGGGACTTTGCGAACATCTGCTTTTCCTGTAATAGGTTATAAAAAGAGATATCCCTTTTTTATTGGGGGAGAGGGATTTGAGGTATAGCCATGCTCGGGATAGGATTTCCTTTGTGAGATGTGGCTGCTTGTCTAGACAGTGGCTAATCTGCAAGTATTGGAACAAGTCCATGGGGCCCATTAACCAGTCTTGTTGCATCTGAGATAAGGATTTCAATTTATTTCTAATATAAAGATCACTTATCTCCCTATGGGGGACATCCAGCAAGACTGGAAGATGTATGCCGGGTATCAGGAGCATTAGAGTTGCTATGGGTATTTTCAGGGAGGACGTGGGGGTCTGATTCAACTGTGAGGCTAAGAATTTCCACCAGGTGAGGGTGGAAGCTTTGAGTGTAAGTGGTAAGTGTTGGGGGATATTGCCTCTAGGGCCTGTGCTGTATAGCCACCTTTCCAGGTTGTGCCCTAGTACCACTGCTTGTTCCAGCTCACACCTTGTGGGTATTTAGTAGGTGATGTGAACCAGCTCCTCATCTGTGCTAGGATTGAAGATTGATTGCAATCTTTGATGTCCACTAGGCCAGAGCCTCCAGCCAACCTGTGTTTGATAAGGATAGTGTACTCTGCGGGGTGTTTTCCCTTGCCATACATAAGAGTTTAAGTATTTTTGTAAGGAGGAGAGGTAGGAGAGTGGGATATAAATAGGCAGAGCTCAGAAGAGGTACAATAACTGTGGGAGTAATTTCATTTTAAACGCTGCCAGGTGGCCCGCCCATGAAAATTCGAATTTAGCTAGGTTATCTAGATCCCACACCAGTTGTGATCTCAAGGGTATGAAGTTTTCATGGTCTGTTTTCTAGCTACTGTATGTTGGAAACTCAGTGTACTCTCCTCCAATGATTAGATTTGTCCTGACACGCCCCCACTGCACAGCCATTCACTGGGAAGATCATTGTGCTGTTGCTTCTATTCCTCCTAGCTCTTATGCAGCTGAGAACAGAGTGAATGTGATCACTCATAAAAAAATGGAAACAAATATATTTATAATGTTTTTCTATCTATACAAAATGTTTTGCCTTTCATTTCTATTTTAAACTGAATGGGTTGTTTTACAAGGTGATTGTTAACAATCACTTTAATTTACATTCATATAAGACTATCTAATATACAGGTACATATAAGAAACATTTTTTGTTTATACCTTTGTCACCAATTACTAGTTTCTTCAGAAGCTAAACAAGGACATGAAAAACAGATGCAAACTGAGCTGAACTAACGATGGATGTGCAAACTGATGCAAAGGGGGAAATTTACTAAAGCTAGAGAGTACAAAATCGGATGCAGATCTGCATAGAAACCAATCAGCTTCCAGGTTTTATTGTCAAAGCTCAATTGAACAAGCTGAAGTTAGAAGCTGATTGGCTACCATGCACAGCTGCACCAGATTCTGAGTGCACCAGTTTTAGTAAATCTCCCCCAAAGTGTTGTAACCTGAATTATTATTCATCAATAATAAATACTAAACCCAGAACCTGCATTCACTATTTCTGGTCTCCCACAGTACACATAACATGGAAATGCAATTATTTTAGTAAATATAAACTGATAAATACCTTTTCTCATCAGCAGTATATTGCAGCCTTGTGGCTTCTATCAGTTCCTAGTAAAGCTTGTAGGAGGAGTTTTCATTCTCCCCTGATCTTCTGTCTGGACAGTGCTGATTGGCCCTGTGCTGATCACATGCACCCTCCTAAGAAAAAAAAACTCTCCAGCAATACACACCAAACTCAGCATGTGCAGCCCATCCCCTGTCTCTGTAAATATCATGTTGTTTTTTGGAGACAGTGGAAGAAGAGAAGAATCATAGAGACAGGATCAAACAGCCTTTATACACAATGCAAAGGATTAACCACTTAGGTTCCACAGTGAGTATAACAATCATGCTTTACTGAATATACAGACTGATTTGACTGTTGTGGGTTTAGTAACACTTTAATAATTGATCTTTTTTTGCTTCTAACAGTATAAGTATTGTTATTTAAGATTAAGCACTAGACAGTTACCACAAATATAGTGATAATACACTAATATTAAACATGTCTAAAAAAAAAGCTCACCTCATTAGGTCAATGGGCACACTAACAGGTGAATTGTAGCTAAATTCATTGTAGGTTTATTCAGGACTAAGAATCATTTTATTTAAAAAATAATTTTGTCTAGAGAAACGGACTATAAAGTAAGTAGAGGCAGTTAATTCACCCTTACTAGATTTCCTTTCCAACTGAGCCAGGAAAAGTGACACAGGGTAATCTTTACTGAGTGTGTGTCTCTGCCAACCAAGATTGCCCACTTTGTGCTCCAAATGCCTGGCTCTGGATTCATATTGGAATTGTGCCCCTGGTGAGCAGACTCTGTATCACTCATCCAGGCAGTACATAAAGTCGTCTTTACTCCTTTACTTGATGTCTCCTGTTCATTGTAGATATGATTCTTTAGTGGGTGTCTAATACTTATTGATTTTTAATGTTGTGTAGTGTAAAGGAAATTTGTAAGTTCTGTATATAATTGTATTCTATTTTATATGTATTGCACACTGCACTCATTGTGCACACGCCACTAATAATGTTTTCAGTACATGTTTACATTCTTTCGAGTCCTGATTAGAATTAGCCTGCCTATGTTACGCCCCTTGTTACCATAAACGTACAATTGTAATATTAATGTGATACCTACGTAATCATGTGTATAAAAACCTTCAATTGCATCATAATAAAGCAGAACAGTTATTTAGAAAGATGCAGAGTGTATCTTTTGTGTCTGTTCCCTACTGCAGTAGTTATTATTAATTTGGAACCACTGATCAGTATGAGGATAGGAGTTGCCTATCTATAAATTTCCATGTCAGTAGTAAATGTTTTTATGGTCAATGTCTGATCTAACAATTGGCTGAAATGTTTCTTCTTCTTGTAGTTTTTGATGTTTAGAGGACGAGGTCTGAGATTTGTCGACTGGCCATATTCTAAGTGAATATTATATATGCATTACACAGTGGATTCAAACTATAATCTAGCAGAAATTCTTTGTAGGGGTTAGTTTCTTGTAACCATTTATGTAAGTTCACACGTCAAGATTTCTCAACAGTTTACAGCGGTATTAAACCCAAAACTAAAAATGTAATATTTTGCAGCTTACCAATCATTAGATGTGGTGGCTGCATCAGTTTTCTTTTCTTTGGCTTTTCCCCCTCTGTTTTCACCTGGTGATCTGGCCAGTAACACACCCCCTGTATTAGAGTGTCCCCACTCTGGATGAATGAGCACAGGAGGCACCTTTAGACAGCAGCATTGTCAGTCTGGGGGGGCAGGGAGTGCTAAATGTATTAGAAGATTTAAATACACTAACAAATTGAGGTCAAATCCAGCTCACACTTTATAATCAGTAACAGCAAACCGTTTTTTTCCTTTTAGGCCCCTTTCACATGGGCAATCCAATCAGTTTTTCAGGCGGACCTAATCGGACCCTCCAGTCTACTCTATGGAGCGCATTTACGCTGACACCGCCACCATCTCATCCGATCCTGTCCACCAAAAACAGACAGATGGGGGACCTATTTCCCATCCGTCTCGTGGATCGGATGGAAACAGACAGGCGGTCCATTTCCATCCGATTGCCCCACAGAGGAGAGTGAACCATGTCCCTGTCTGCTCTGCATAATGGAGCAGACATGGACCTGTCATCCACCTGCTCAGCGAGGATCAGTGGAAAGGTCCCCTGCTGAGCAAGTGGATCCTGCTTCACGGAAGCTCCCGTGTGAAAGGGGCGATAGGATGAAGGTTTTACATGAATACATACAGTGCCTTGAAAAAGTATAAATAGTATATATAAAAAGTATACATACCCCTTGAAATTTTCCAAATTTTGTCATGTTACAACCAAAAATGTAAATTTATTTTAATGGGATTTTATATGATAGACCAACACAAAGTGGCACAAGTGAAGTGGAAGGAAAATGATAAATGGTTTTCAAATTTTTTACAAATACATATCTATAAAGTTTGGCGTGCATTTGTATTCAGCCCCCTAATCTAGAGGAACCATTTGCCTTCAGAAGTCACCTAATTAGTAAATAGAGTCCAACTGTGTGTAATTTAATCTCAGTATAAATATAGCTGTTCTATGAAGCCTTTAGAGGTTTGGTAGAGAACCTTAAAGAGCAAACAGCATCATGAAGGCCAAGGAACACACCAGACAGGTCAGGGATAAAGTTGTGGAGAAGCTTAAAGCAGGGTTAGGCTATAAAAAAATATCCCAAACTTTGAACATCCCACGGAGCACTGTTCAATCAATCATCCATGATACATGATCACCACTGCGGTTTTTATTTTTTTGCGCTATAAACAAAAAAAATACCAACAATTTTGAAAAAAAACAAAACAATTTTTTTACTTTCTGCTATAAAACACATCCAATAAAAAATAATCAAATTTCTTCATAAATTTAGGCCAATATGTATTCTGCTACATATTTTTGGTAAAAAAATTCCAATAATCGTACATTGATTGGTTTACGCAAATGTTAAACTTTGGCATATATTTATGGAATTTCTATTTATTTATTTTATACCAGTAATGGTGGCGATCAGCGGTTTATAACGGGACTGCGATATTACTGTGGACAATCTTTTTACCAGACAAGAAACAGGAAGTGGGCTGTATAAGGTATTTGCTGGCAGAAAAAAAATGTTTGACTATCCAAAGTTAAAACAACAACAAGGGCAGAAGATTTAATAGATGGAAAGTTGAAAAAATTACTGAAGTTCTGCTTTAACCACTTGCTTCCCAAGCCAATTCTGACACTCCTCTCCTACATGTAAAAATATTTTTTTTGCTTGAAAATTACTCAGATCCCCCAAACATTAGATGTTTTTTTAGTAGAGACCCTAGGGAATAAAATGGTGGTTGTTGCAACTTTTTATGTTGCACGGTATTTGCACAGCAATTCTTCTTTCATGAAAAAAAACAAAACACTAAAGTTAGATCGATTTTTTTATAAAATGTGAAAGATGATGTTACGCTGAGTAAATTGATACCTAGCATATCATGCTTTAAAATTGCACACACTTGTGGAATGGTGCTAAACATTTGGTACTTAAAAATCTCCATAGGTGACGCTTTAAACGTTTTTACAGGTAACCTGTTTAGAGATACAGAGGAGTCCTTTTTACAGGTGACCTGTTTAGAGATACAGAGGAGTCCTTGGGGTAGAGTTATTGCTCGCGCTCTAAAGCTCATGGCGATACCTCACATGTATAATTTGAATATCTTTTACATATGCGGGTGCGATGTACATATGCATTCTGCGTGGGAATCTGTGTGTAAACTCCTAATAGAAAAAGCTCTCACCAGACTGTACACCCCTCACCCCCCAGTCCCCATGTGACAGCACGGGGCCAATCACCAAGCATCAGTACTGTCGCATGGAAGAAGGCACATGCTCCTCCATACATGGAAGTACCAGGTTTTTTTTGTTGTGCTACTAGTGGTTGAATAGAGCCTGCATACAACAAAGGAAAAACGAGCATTACCTGCTTGGAAGGAGGGAATTAAAGTAAATCTGTTGCTTTGCATGGGCAAAGCACGGGCTTGATTTAAAAAATTAGAACTTCTGCAGATTTTAAACAAACACAGGTTCACCTCTTTCCTGTTTGTTAAATCACTCCCTTATTAAAGTATGGGAACCCAATCACTAAAACCTTATATACACTATTCAACCTGAGTGTTTCAAAGCTCCAAAATGCTCAGTGATGGTTTTCATTTGTTCCCGTTCACATCCCAGCGTAGCAATGCTTGAAGCTTTTAGTTCAAAAAAGTACATGAGGCTCTTCTACAGTGGCTGCATTTGATGGGGCACAAGTGGCTGCATATGATGGGCCCAAGTGGCTGCATTTGAAGGGGCACAATTGGCTGCATATGATGGGCCCAATTGGCTGCATATGATGGGGCACAAGTGGCTGCATATGATGGGGCACAAGTGGCTGCAAATGATGGGGCACAAGTGGCTGCATATGATGGGCCCAAGTGGCTGCATTTGAAGGGGCACAATTGGCTGCATATGATGGGCCCAAGTGGCTGCATATGATGGGGCACAAGTGGCTGCATATGATGGGGCACAAGTGGCTGCAAATGATGGGGCACAAGTGGCTGCATATGATGGGCCCAAGTGGTTGCAAATGATGGGGCACAATTGGCTGCATATGATGGGCACAAGTGGCTGCATATGATGGGCACAAGTGGCTGCATATCATGGGGCACAATTGGCTGCATATGATGGGGCACAAGTGGCTGCAAATGATGGGGCACAAGTGGCTGCATATGATGGGGCACAAGTGGCTGCATTTAAAGGGGCACAAGTGGCTGCATATGATGGGGCACAAGTGGCTGCATATGATAGGGCACAGTGGCTGCATTTGATGGGCACAGTGGCTGCATTTTATGGGGCACAGTGGCTGTATTTGATGGCACAGTGGCTGAATTTGATGGCCACAATGGCTGCAATTGATGTTTTTTTCAGTATTTTTCAGTTTGTTTGCACCCCCCAAAAAAATTTTGAGCACCAGCCGCCACTGTACTGTGTGCTGCTTTTACTGTGGATCTAGTTGTTTTTATTCCCTACTAAGCCATCTAGATCCCCTTATAAAAATGGGACGTCACTGCAGCCACCTTATCTATTGACGTTATACCATGATGTTACCATACACCATTCATCCCAGCACTAGGGTTTTAGTGCCTTTTATGTGAGTACCTGACTTTTAATAAATGAAGTTATTTTAGCCACACAGTATGCACTATATATATATATTTATATTTCATGTGATTACGGCCAAAAATTGAGAACAACAGAGTGCGGTCTTCTAAAGTGGTGTTACTGTCTACCTATTCAAGCTTCCATCCATGACCACTGAGAGTGGTAAATGCCTGTTTGACCCATCTGTTAGTTCAGGGGTCCACTGACTGAGGTGAGAGGTTTGGCTAGCTGGCGGTGGAATCAACGATTGCATTTGCACCGTAAGAACCTTTGTGAGCACCCAGACCACCGCAGAGGAGACTTCTGTCTGTCAACTTGTCTCTTTTCATTTTCTTCATTCTAAAGGGGACTTTCAATATATTTATGCTATAAGCAAGTTTTCAGTCCTCTGGTTGCACTTTAAGCGCTGCACTGCTTATTTACATTTTTCATCTAGATCCCCTGTCACTGAACACAGCTCTGTGCTGTTTACACTGACAGATCTGTGTTCTGTGAGTCTCAGAGCCGATCACCGGCCGATGGTGGTCAATCACTGGCTGGCACCCACTACCCGAAAATGCAGGATCATGTATATATACGTGATGATGTGCAGAGCGGCCGCCCTGTAGCAGTAAAGCGGTTAAGGTGCTCCCATTAAAGTCTGTTGGGGCCAAAAACACTTGAAGCGCATGTCCTTTTTCAAATTATACTACTGTAGCCAAGTGCTGGCTATGTTGTGGCTCCATACTACTGACACTCTCAAGTGAGACTATGATTGAGCCTTTTACCCCTAGTGCCCAGCATTGGGACAGCGACATCACTTCCTGTTAGCAGAGCAAAGCCATTCACCTGGGCAGCAGAGGATCTTGGGACCTGTAGTGCCTCTGTCAATATACACTGTGTTCCTGAGTGCTGATTAGACTACACATACCAGAAGGCTGATAAAGAGAGGATGCTGTGAGAGCAGATATATTGAGCTGCAGCGGGCTTGCTCTCTTGGGATGCGGGACTCTGAGCTGAAGAACAGGAGTCTGTCACCCTGCCCCGGGAGCAGCACAAAGCCCAACTGTTTAAGCTCACTACACAAACAGTGTTCAACATTGCTTTTGGGTGCCACCATTGCTAGCAGAAGACGATGGATATTACCATTTCAGGAATTTTTAATATCACAGGACTCAAGTTGCAATCTCTGGTTAAAGGGACCTCTTCTCTTTTAAGACTATTGCTATTCAAATTAGGGTGCTCATATCTATTTGTGCTGGAGTTTACATTTACATAATTCTCTGCATGTCCATTGTAGCGCCAGTGGTGCAGAGGGAGCTGATTAGTTGACAAGCCTTCTCTTCCCCCTCTTGCTGCTGGTGTTGCAGTAGTTGAAGATTACTACCTGTGACTGTATGATCTGTTAAACGTTGCTATTTGGTTATTTCTTCTTATCAGTGTTCTGCTTTCATGCCGTAACTGAGGTGGTACACCCCACACCCATTATTCCTGTGGTCTGTTCTTTTGAACAAGTCTAATATAGAGGTGTTACTAAAGAATTGTCTCTCTTGCAGTATTATTCCATACTGTTGAAATACTGTATATTTGAACCCAGAGTGTCAGAGGAGTCGGGAGGCTACACTACTAGGGCTACACTACTCTCAGGTGTGACTGGGGTCTGAAAACATGGGATTTTGGATGCAGAGAGTTTTGGAGCTTCAAGCTACAAAGCGCTCAGGTGTGAATGGGGTCTAATATATTTAAGTACTTTCAAGTACTTTCAATGTAATTTTTAGTCTTTTTAACCACTTGCTGACCGGCCATAGATAAATGACATCCTGGTCGGCAAGTGGAATACAAGGGTTATGGCTGCAGCAATATGCCATAACCTCGATATTGTTTTTTTTTCAGCCACCGATTCTCTACAAGATAATAGTAGTGTGAGAGGCGAATTCGCCACTGGATCACTTTTAGAATCGTGACCGCTCTTGCATTCACTCATCTCTATTGCAAGCCATTGGCACCGCCGGATGAGCCCCGAGCTTCACCGATCGGTCAGGTAAGCCTGGGACCCATCCGGCGGTGCTGGTGGCAAAAGAGATGAGTGAATGCAAAATGGCCTCTGTTATCTCTATGGCCTTGGAAAACCCGGAGTGACGCCATGATGCCGATTCCTCCAGCAAGTAAACAAGGCTTTTTTTTTTTAAACAAAAGATCAAAAATATCACTGCAAACGTAAGAGCGAGAGCAATAATTATAGCACTAGATCTCTCTTTAACTCTAAACTGGTACCCTTTATAAATCTTTAAAGCTTCGCCTATGGAGCTTTTTAAGTTCCGTAGTTTGGCGCCGTTCAATTGTGTGCACAATTTTAAAGCATGACATGTTGGATATCTATTTACTCAGCGTAACATCTTTCATATTTTGTAAAAAATTGGGTTATGTATTGTGTTTTTGTTTTTATTTATTAACAACTTGCCGACAAGCTGCCGCAGTTGCACTGGTTGGTACGGCAGGTTGGCACGGCTGCACAAATCGCCATCATGGTACGTCAGCTCTTTAAATGGATAAAGCAGGTGTGTGTCCTCGGAGCCGATGTGCGATATCTGCCGGGCACCCGCGATCGCTCCTGACAGAGCCAGAACCGGGATTTGTGTGTGTAAACACACAAATCCTGGTTCTGTCAGGGGAGTAGAGACAGATCGTCTGTTCCTACTAAGTAGGAACAATGATCTGGCTCCTCCTCTAGTCAGTCACATCTCCTCACCGTTAGAAGCACACCTAGGGAACACACTTAACCCCTTGATTGCCCCTAGTGTTTACCCCTTCCCTGTCAGTGACATTTATACAGTAATCAATGGCTATTTTTAGCTCTGATCGCTGTATAAATGTCAATGGTCCCAAAAAAGTGTCAAAAGTGTCCGATCTGTCCGCCTCAATGTCACAGTCTCGATAAAAATCGCAGATCGCTGCCATTACTAGTAAAAAAAATAATAATAAAATTGCTATAAATATATCCCCTATTTTGTAGACGCTATAACTTTTGCGCAAACCTATCAATATACGCTTATTGCAAATTTTTTTTTACAAAAAATATGTTGAAGAATACATATCGGCCTGAACTGATGAAGAATTTTTTTTTTTTTTTTTTTGGGGGGGGGTATTTATTATAGCAAAAAGTACAAAATATTATGTTTTTTTCAAAATTGTCGCTCTTTTTTTGTGTATATCGCAAAAAATAAAAACCGCAGAGGTGATCAAATACCACCAAAAGAAAGCTCTATTTTTGGGGAAAAAGGGACATAAATTTTGTTTGGGTACAACATCGCACAACCGCGCAATTGTTAGTTAAAATGACGCAGTGCTGTATTGCAAAAGGAGGGCAAATTCTTCTGGGGCTGAAGTGGTTAAAAGTTTATTTTTTAGAAACAGTTTGACAAAAATAAAATGCAACAAAGGCTATTTTAATCCATATAAAATGTTTGTGGGTTCTAAATAATTTTCTAGCAAAAAAACACAGAATTTTACATATATGAGAGAATTGGCCCGGTAGGCAAGTTGTTAAATCTGTAGCTTTCATTAACCACTTGCCGATCATATAACTTAGATATATGGCAGCAAAGTGGCACGGCTGTGCCAGATCACGTACCTAGTACGTGATCCAACACTTCTGGATCTGGGGCGCGCATGCATACCGTCGGCAGCCCGCTCCTGCTGTGATTATAAACAGTGGGAGCTGAACGGCAGCTACCGTGGATTTGAGCGAAATACATATTGGCCTAAATTGGTGAAGAAATTTGAGCTTTTTCAAGTTTTTATTGGATATGTTTTATAGCAGAAAGTAAAATATATTGCATTTTTTGGCCTTTTTTTGTTAATAGTGCAAAACAGAGGTGATCAAATATCACCAAAAGAAAGATCTATTTGTGGGGAAAAAAAAGGACATACATTTTATTTGGCTACAGCGTCGCACGACCGGTGGTATGATTATGTCCGATTTTTGCATCTCAATGCGGTACATTGTTTCACAATGGAAATATTGTAGGCCTGTATTTCTTAGGAATAAATCACTTAAATCTGTCCAAACAAGAGTTTAGTAGACTTCCCGGGTATGATAACGTTTGAAACACAAAATCATAAATTATAATATAATAAATAACTATAGATATTTAGCAAAAATAAAAATATAATAGTGCAAGTGATTTTAATTTATTATCACTGTTTTCTAGCTGGTCTAAAACCGCTTTTGATGTAAAGGGACACTTTTTGGTTGCTATGGACATTCTCAAGTTTCCAGGTAGAAAGAACAGTATATATAATATAAAACTGCATGCATGGCATTGGACAAATCATTGGGGACAAAAGGGAGGTGAAATGATTTGATATAGTAATGTAATCTTTAAAATTACAGTGTACTGTATGTGTTATGTTTTTTTCCGATGTTTTTGTCGCGGCGTTTGCAGGGAGCGGAAACTGGAACACAGTACATCAGGCGGAGGATCCGGCCACCGGACACAGCGGGGGGACATCACAGGATCCTGGGGACAAGGTATATAACCTCTATCAGGATACTGCGATGCAATCCCAAGAGTGTCTCAGGGTTACCGCTTTTGGTACTGAAATTTTACCCCGAGACACTCAGTGTTCGGAGAAACGCAGTGTCGTATCTCAAAAAATGGCCTGGTTATGAAGGGGCCTATATAAGACATAAAAGAGGAGAGCTACAACACCTAGAGCAGAGAACATACATTCACCTGTTACTGTTGGAATAGGAATAGTGGGGACAGCACTACACTTGGTTTGCTTTGTGATAATGAAGGGGGATACATCTTCCAGAGGTCAAGTGGTTAATGTAATACCTGGTAATCCTGCCATGAAGGTCCTTGTTCAGGGTACTTCCTGTTATGCACTGGCAATGCTCTGTCCCTGTCTCCAGACTGTAATTCTGCACTGACATGGGCTTCTGATAGAGACTACAAGTGGCTGTTGTAACACACATCACACAGGCATCCAATGTCATCATCAGGGAGTCAGCCTTGATTGATGTCATGAGCATTTCACTGAAGTGCATGTAGACATGAAGTGGCTTCAAAGAGGTTGCAGGAGATCAGCAACACAATGCTAGAAAGGATGAAAAAATAGTGAAAACAGTATTTTAGTGAAAAATGACTAATGTGTATGATACAAACAAAATGCCATTTACTGTAGATAGGGTTTACATGTTTCTGAGTGAAAGAGTGTGGAATACGCATGCAGCAAGTGAAGCCAGAGCTACTGGTTGGAACACTCGTCCCAGCGCAGTGATTGAGAAATTACTGAAGCCACTTGATCTTCATGATAGATATACCTCACAAGTGCCATTTTCAGTAGAAGATGTCATTGATGATGACAGCTCACAAATTTCTCATGGTGTATGTGTCTTTTATAGAGTGTGCTGAGAGAAAAAAAGATGCTGCCATAACTGACCTCTCCTTTTGAAAATGCTAGTTGCCTGGCTGTCATGCAGGTCCTTTGGCATTGATTAATTCTGAGACACTAATCATGTACAAATACACAAGTTGAGGGTTAGTACCTTGCTGGCTTCATACCCCTGCACCAGTGGTTTGGTAAGCAATGAAGGAGAAGAATCAAAAGAAAACCCATAGCATTTTCATATTAAGACCAGCAGTGGTAGCCTCTGTATTCCCCACAGAGTATCTAAATAAAAAACAAAAAACTGACAGGTAATATTGAATATGTAATAACCAACATGTTTGCCAGTCTGACATTAAACCTATGGTGGGTATATATGGGCAAATAATTTTAGACAAGGCCCTCGTGTATGCCGTTCTTCATATTACCAGAGTGTGTATAGTATAGTATAGTATGTTCTATTTGCAATATTTATCTGACCATTTACATAGTGAAATAATTGTTTTACACAAATGATTTATATACCAGTTTTTATTAACTGATACCAAAACTTTGTTAAATATTTTTTAAAAGATTTACCAGACAGTCAGAAATGGTTACTGACGTCCTTCAGCTTTTAGAATATTGGAAGAAACTTTTGATTCCTATTTTTTTTTGCCCATTCCTTAGTATAGCTAGCAGTAAAATATTGAAACTAATGACACTACAGATAGTTTTACAGCCTTTAAATGTAAATACATACAGTATTTGGCAACTTTAAAAATAAGCTGTTTAGCTAGCCTTGTGATCCATGCCTGCCATGCAACGCAATCAGGTCCTGGATCTCCCTGTAGGCTAAACTGCATTAAAGCAATCAAGTATGATCAAGGACCTACTCCAGCCTGTAATTGGACAATAATGGAGGTGTAGCACACTGGTGAAATTATCCCTGCGCATTCATCTCCTGTGAACTGAGCAACGCAGTAAGGCCGATATCATAAAAAAATAATGTACATATGCTAGCTCTGTGTAAAATACATTTAAAAATAAATAATGAATTTTGATCTAAAGAATAAATCGTTTTTTAAATATGCCTAGAGCTCTGCTATAATGTGAAATATGTCTAGCACAGTTATGCGATGCTTAGAATAATCTGGTAACAGACATCAGCAATCATCAGTTGTTAAGGAACTACAAACCGATAACTAACATGTCATGTTGGCACTTGTAGTTCTGTTTAAGTTGTGGCCATGTAGTTAGTACAGTATACTGAAAATTGGTTCATGGCATGCCTCTTCTAATTGTTCATTGAATAAATGCCATTCTATTTATCTTTTTTTCTGAATGATGCAAAGTCTGTAATTTTTTTATATTTACATTCAAACAAGTGTGATTAAGGTTGTCTCTTCTCATTAGTTCACACAAGTATTAACCCTAAACTTTCAGGATCTTTGGTCACTTGACCATCGGTAGGGGTAGTCTTGTACTTCCTCCGTGTTTTCTTCTGGTGTTGGTTATATCAGTACCCCCTGTTGTGGTCTGGTAGTTATGTGTCAGAATCAATCAGGGGGCAATGAAAAGGAGGGGTTTTAACTCACTGTGTTAGGTCGCTATGTGCCATTCACTAATAGACAAAGGGTCTCCTCAACAGATGTAAAGTTAAGTGAAATCTGTCATCCTGTGTAGGAAAAAAAAAGAAATGACCACAAGGAGGAGGGAGATGGAAAGAGGAGGTCAGAGCCAGGGAATTTATCGGATTGAGAAGGATGGGTTCGGGGGGGGGGGGGAATTGGTGCCAATTAATCCTGTGGGATTGTGAGGGAGGTGGAACCCTCTCTCTACACTACGAGAGGCATGTCCAGGAGCTTATTGGGCCAGGGAGTAACATAAAAACCCCCTGCCTGGCATTGACCCCTTCTATCATTCAGATCAGACTTGAAGCAGGAAAAGAGAAAGTAAACTTTACACATATCCACACAGTCATGACTGGCCGAGATGACATCTCAGAAGGGAAATCAAAAGTGAAGATCCTTGCACCAACTGCAGGGAATGAGAAGTCAGGACGGTTCCATGGACCTACAATGAGATCCAAAGGATTTGCAATCACCGATCTGCTCGGTCTGGAAGCAGAACTGCAGCCACCATCAGTATCTCTGCCCAGCTGTGAAGGACCCGGAGGTGGCCTTGGTGGGGTCTCTTTGGCAAATGGCTCGTTACCTCTCGGCTTGGGGTTCCTGTGTGGTTTTGCCTCTCAACAACCCACTGGGACTACCTGTCTTCTTCCAACTCACATCCCGTTTCTTCAGCCTAGAGCTGATCATCAGTACCTTCACAACACAGACAAGCACAAAGAAAACATTTCTGGTAAAATGCCAAATAATATATTTTAACTCCTCTAACATGGTATGGGGTAAAACATGTTCCGTTGTCTTAATGGGCACCAGTTATATTTGAAAACTTGAGCTAGGTATTAGAGCTCCAGGGTTCACTAACTTAGAGAAAGTACTGCTGTAATTATGCCTAATTACCACAAATCGCCTTGAAAAGAATCATTGTATCTTACCTTCTGCCAAGAGTTGTTTTATCATTTATGTTCAATGATTACCCAAGTTGCGTTTAAACTCCAAGGATGGGTTGTTTTCTTGGGTGGCAGCAGCTTGAGAAAGTGATTGCAGTAGAAAAGATTTTTTTTGTCTTTGCTGGATCAGAGAGCTGTCCAGCCTGGGTGACCTTTTTGTGGTGCTGAAGGGATCAGGGACGTTTGACAGCATGCAAGCTTTCCACTTTCATCTGTATGGGGCATTGTGTGCTAATTTACTTTCTAAGGTGCTTAAGGCACATGATAAAATCAATTATATTTTGGGTTGCTAAAGTAGTAAAAAGTTGCTATAAACAACGACCCCAGCACTTAATTTACCTCAAATTCGAATATTTCCATATTCAAAGTTTTAGTAACAGGGAAAGTTAAAATCACACTGAACATGTGCTGTTTTAGAATGAATAATGGTGACATATTGTGTTATTATAGTAATGGTAATTTTACAATTCTTATAATTATAGATGACGATAGCCTTCTTGGTGATAGAAATGATCTGAAGGCATCCAGCTCTCAAGCCAAACGAAAGAAAAGACGACACAGGTAAAGGAAAATAAAGCCTGATAGCAATGGGGCCCTTTATTGTGCTAGAGTTAACATTATTGTTTAAATGGGCTAATGGTTTATTCTTTTTAAATCGCTGTAATTGTGACAGTGTTTGTGTTGGTATCAATGACAGCTAAAACAAGTGAATGTCTGTTTATTCCTATAGGACTGTATTTACCGCTCACCAGCTGGAGGAATTAGAGAAAGCTTTCAATGAAGCTCATTATCCTGATGTGTATGCCAGAGAAATGCTGGCTCTTAAGACAGAGTTACCAGAGGACAGGATACAGGTAACACAGAAAGCAATCATACATCTATGGTCCCTTAGAGATATGTTATATCACTGCTTGAAGTGCATAACTTAAATCACTCAATGCCTTTGTGAAACAAATGCAATGACTTATAAAGCATGATATCCCTGTTTAAATTGCTAAATAGCTTATGCACTTTGTATTTTTCAAAATTCAATAACAATATACTATTTTAATAAAATAAAATGTTATTTCGTTAGACCCATTTTGCTGCTAAATAATATTAAAAACAATTTTATGCTGATCAAAAACCTTATCTATAATTGGATGTAAATGTTACATCACATTGAAATTTTAAAATATAAATACTGCAGGATATTTACTGAAACTTGAGCACTCAGAATCTGGTACAGTTGTGCATGGTAGCCAATCAGCTTCTAACTTCATCTTTGACAATAAAACCTGGAAGCTGATTGGTTACTATGAAGAGCTGCACCAGATTTTGCACGCTCCAGTTTTAGTAAATCAACCCCACTGTCACCGGTTTTAGTTTAATATACATTTGTGATGCAAATATTGGTACCCAAAATCTTGCCATGAAATAATGCTTATTAAAAGATATGCTTCTAAACTATATATTTACTGAAAATTTCATTTCTGTGGTTGATGATTTACGGAGTAGGGATGAAGAGTTTAATTATATATGCTGAAGCTATGGGAGAAATAGTGATCAAAAAAAGTGAACTAAGTTTATTAATGACATTACAGGTGTGGTTCCAGAACAGGAGAGCTAAGTGGAGAAAGCGTGAGAAGTGCTGGGGTCGAAGCAGTGTCATGGCAGAGTATGGGCTCTACGGTGCCATGGTGAGACACTCTATCCCGCTGCCTGAGTCTATCATCAACTCAGCAAAGAATGGACTGGTCGGTTCCTGTGCTCCATGGCTATTAGGTAAGGAACTTGTGTTGATAAATTATTTGTATATATAAATATCTTACATAAGCTTAAAATGTCTCTGGATTGTTCAGTAAGGCAATGCGATCAGCAGCGATTATGTGCAGCAACTTACAGCAACCAATCAGAAATCATCTTACATGAAATTACTACAGGTAACTAAATTCTCAATGGTTGAGTTAGGGTACATGTTGTGGCTCTTTGTCTTACTAAATAAACTTGTCGTGTTTGCTTGTAGGATGATCTGTGAAATAAAATGTTAACTGTCACTGATTGCTATACTGATTGCTTGTTATTCTTGTTATCTTTGACAAAGTTTAAATGGAAGGAATATATTAATTGTTGTTTAATGAACAAAAAATCTCAGGTCAAAATTTTTATGGCTTAGAAAGTTGATTAGGCTATCATGGGGCACTTGTACATCAAACCTATGAAACCATAGGGTGGACCCCAAGGTATAATTCCCTCACTTTGTTTTGTGTATAGTTAGCAATAAATCTGATCCACCTGTAAAATTGCAGCCAGTACAACTTCGTTATGAAAAATTTGCTATCAAAAATTATTTTTGAATAAATAACAAGCTGATAGTAACAGAAAAAATGATACTTTGGAAAATACTACAAAAATACTACAAAAATAAGAATGAAGCTTTCAAAGCTTTCATAAGCATTCCTATTTTTTTATGTTTTGCAAGTTGGCTTTACATATACAATGATGACCATAGAATTTTTGCTTTTTTGATGTTCTCAGGTATGCACAAAAAGTCTGTAGACATCACGCATAAACCAGACATGGAAGAAATGACAACGGAGAACTTCAGAGGGGACCATTCCATTGACTCAGTTTTATCCAAGCCTGTAGAGTCCCAAAGGAACACGCATGACAGAAACAATGCAATGGACACTTCAGAAGAGAGAGCTATTGATCTCTCAAGCACAGCAAAACAAGAGGCACCATGCAGTATAAAGCACATATCATTGGCTAGAGACAGTCAGAATGACCTCACTGACAGCGAGCACTGAACAAACTGTTTCTTACATCAACAGAAGAAGCAAACAGTGAAGTCTTGGTAAAGGAGAACATGGCGTAGCCATGAAGCACTGGCATCAATCCACAATCATAGACTTAAATTATTGTAAAATATTTCCATAAGCATTTCCTGAAGATTTTTTAAATGCAATTTTATAGCAAGAGATTTTTATGAACGTCTTTACCACAGCATTATAAGCTAACAATGTAATTTTGTAAAGTATTTACTGGTTTCATTTGTTTCTTAACTTTTCCCTGCCCCTGCCTGACAAAAAACATATGCAGGTCCAGATTTTTACTGTAGAATTATACATTTTGAATATGTCACCCATACAAAGGCACATAGAAAAGCTATCTTTACATTAATAGTAACAAAATATATTCCGTTATTTTAGATGCAAACAATCTTGGTTAGTTTTGACCAGTTTGAATATGATTACAAAATAATTGCAAATCAGATCACATTTTACACAATGTTGATTGTAAAAAATGTAAAAAAAACAAACTGTTTTTGTTCTTTTTTATGAAGCTCAAGGGTATTATTTTAGTTTGTTCACATTTGGTAATTTCTAGAACACTTTCAATCATATCAGTCTCAGTATTGGCATTTATTTTACTTCCTACCATTTTAATTATAGTATTATAAAATTATATCTCTGCACAAATCTATCAGTGTATCAGATGATGGTCTTTCATAAGAAGAGAGCAATAATACTACATTTGTTTTGGAACATATTCACTCAGGCCCAAATTTTCTTCAAAATATTTTAAACTTTGGTAACAACCAAAAATATGTTAAAGGTCCTATTGAATACATATAGAGAGCAAATATAAAATATACATGCTGTTGATTCATTTCTTCACAAAAAAAGGAATCCTTTAAAGCAGCACACAATTTTAAAGGATTCCTAAAATGTTATACCCATTAAGAGAGAGAATTTATACATTTTGTTGATTCAGTTCCTCACAAAAAAAAGGAAATTCTATTTATAATTTCTTTCTCCGTTGAAATTATTTGGGCAGAGTATTTATTACCAGCAAATAATAAATATATCATTTATTTTAGCGAAACAATGGTTGTTCCATTTAACTGCACATTTTTTTTTTGTTAGTTATATTTAAGTGATTTTATAATAATTTACTCCACATTTCCACTTCCAAAATATCTACTTACAAAAATAAAATAAAAATAAAGCACTATTGTTCCAACAAAAGGGAATACTTTTGAAACTTTAAAATTGTTTCTTTTTGTATTTCTTTTGATCAATATAGGGCTAAATACTCCTATTAAAGCATATACTCTAATTTCGTCTCTAGGGCAGGAACTCATATTAAAAAAATCTGCAGCCTTATTAGCATTTGCGTATTTTGTAAATACATTTTAATTTGTATTCAACTGGTATAGAAAGAATGAGTGTTTTACACACTTTTTTACATGGCCTATGCATAGCACAAGATAGAAGGCGCTGAATATTTGGACTAGATGACATATGTTTCTAAAGAGAAAATACTATATTTTGTGAAGAATCAATAGTCAATGTTTTGTAATTATTTGGGTTGTCTGTATCATTTTAGGCTTGTCTTTCAGATTTTTTTTATATTTATGTATTGAAGCACTTTGGTAGTCATTTTTTTTCTAATTTGTTGGCTATATTTTATCCTATATTTATTATGCATAGACCAATAAAAAAAATATGTATATTTAACATGTATCTGTGTCTGTGAGGGAACCTTATAAAAAAATCTAAACAATCTAAAAGAAAACCTAATGCACAAAGGTAAAGTTAGAAGCAATCCATACTGCTCCCTTCACAACTATGCCAAGCAGTATGTGTTAACATGTATTACTATGCATTTGTATGTTTTTATATACACAAAGGGGTGTTCTTGACATAATACATAGGGAAACATGTAAAACCGCTATCTGTTGAATCTCCTAAAATTTTCTGAATTGCTCATTTTTGGCCTCATTGACTTTAATGGAAGCACCTAAAAATATGAGTAAACACGTGTTTTTCAAGCATTTTTAGGCACTCCCATTTAAAAGTCTATAGGGCCAAAACACATGATTCTGGTCCTGTTCTACAGGTTACACTTACAAACATGCAAAATGTTCACACACAACTGCACAAAAAAAGCATCTTAATCACGTAGTTTTGCTCACGCTGTGAATGGGAGTTTATTGCATAGTTTCTGAAGTAAGGTGGTTCATTTTTTTTTATTTCAAAACACGGTCCCTGCATTAATGTGCACTAAATGCACATATGCTGATATGCAATTTTTTTACAAAGCTATGTTGAAGCCCCAATACTGATTAATCACCAATGATATTTTTTTTATTATGGCACGTTTGAAACATATTAGTTATCCACTTTTGAAATATTCTATTCTTTTTTTTTTTTGGAGATGCAATGGAGATACATTTCATTTTTATTCAGTCATGTCATTGTATTAAAAAAATTACAGAAACATTCAAAGATATATGTTTTGTTTTTAACCCAGTGAAAGACATTCCCATCTAATGACTACATTAAGAAAGTGCAGTGTAATGGTTAGTTTACTCCAGCCTGCACGCTAATACAAGTGTCGTCTAGTGCCCATTGTGTAGGGGTAGTAATTTGCATTGTTACAAAGCAAGGCACTGCTTACCTTTTTTAACTGTATTGAAATGTCACAAAATAACATTCCATTGACTTCTATGCCCCCAGCAGAGTTGCGTTGCTTCTCTTGCCCGGAATCAATCTCAGAAAAAAGACTATAGTACTAATAGTTAAGTTCTAAGACAATGCAGCAAGGAAGGGGAGAGACACCAAAAAAAAAAGGAAGAGAATAAAAACTAAAGAAAGATTATACCACAAAATGCTAAAAACCTAACAAACATTTCAGCATGGGTGCTCCAGGTCATTTAGGATCCTAGCAACACACATCCAAAATATAAGCTTGTTGGAAGCTTTTTGCTGTTCAAGTGTGAAAAGCTGTGAAAAACAGCAACTTTAAAAAATTTTGATCTGTGTTGACAGGACCTTTCCAGATAAACTGCAATTCTATTTTTAAATAATCTTTACTTCCTAATGAATTGTAAACATATGTATATTAAAAAGGTTTATTAGACACCTGCCAACCACCACTACTACTACTGCAGACTGTCAGTATGCAGGGATCCCTAGCGCTCAGTGGGACACCATGGGATATTATAGAGGGCCATGCTTCACCTGTCACACTGGGGCAGGAGGTGCATCGGCGGTAAAGCGCCGCTATCTTTAGCGGCGCTTTACCGTCATTTGAACGGCGGTATTCGGCCGCTAATGGGGGCGGTTTCACCCCCCACTAGCAGCCGAGAAAGGGTTGAAAACCACATCAAAGCGCCTCTGCAGTGGCGCTTTGCTGGCGGTATAGCCATGGTGCCCCATTGATTTCAATGGGAAGGAGCGGTGAAGGAGCGGTATACACACCGCTCCTTTATCGCTCCAAAGATGCTGCTAGCAGGACTTTTTTGACCGTCCTGCTAGCGCACCGCCCTCGGGCTTTCACACTGGAGACACAGCAGCGGCTGTTTCAGGTCGGTTTGCAGGCGCTATTTTTAGAGCGTGAAAGGGGTCTAATGCAGGTTTGCTATTGGTTACTGAAGCTGGGATTCTCCCCTAGCAACTAGAGATGGGCTCAGGCATGTTAGGGATCTTAGTCCCAACCCACCTGTCCGCCGACACTGCACATGACTAATCACAGGCGGTGAGACATTTCTTGATCTGTTCAGTTGCAGATCGGGAAATGTCTTACTGCCTGTGATTAGCGGTGTGCAGTGTCGGCTTCCTGGCGGTATCAGGAAGATGTGATCCCGAGCCACCTGCTGATAGCAACAAGCCACCATTGGTGTAAAATGGCGGACAATCGGCCCATGCTTTTCTGAGCCTATTTAAGCCCCCTGTCTGTCTACAGAATCTGCCCCAGCCCCATTGGACTGGACCGCGGCTTCCATAGAGACAGAATATCCACCAAAAATCCAGAAATAAAAAAAAACACATAAAACTAATGCTATAAATTAAGTTGCAGTTCATTGGGAAAAATAATTATTTGATCCCCATTTCATCCAAAACTTTACAATACATGGCCCCATCCATTGGCCCCTCAATGCGGCAAAATCCGCCTGTACCTTTAGCAGAGAAACAGCCCAAAATCATTGTGTTTCCACCTCCATGCTTGACTGTAGGGGTGGTGTTCTTAGGGTCATAGTCAGCATTTTTCTTCCTCCAAACACGGCTAAAGGTACAGAACGACTTTGCCACATTAAGAGACCAATGGATGGGGCCATGTATTGTAAAATCTTGGATGAGAACCTTCTTCCCTCAGCCAGAACACTGAAGATGGGTCATGGATGGGTCTTTCAGGATGACAATGACCGAAAACATACCACCAAAGCAACAAAGGAGTGGCACATTAAGGTCATGGAGTGGCCTAGCCAGTCTCCAGACCTTATTCCTATAAAAAAATTTATGGAGGGAGCTGAAATTTTGAGTTGCCAAGTGACAGCCAAGAAACCCTAAGGATTTAGAGAAGATCTGTAAAGAAGAGTGGACCAAAATCCCTCCTGAGCTCTGTGCAAACCTGGTCACCAACTACAAGAAACGTCTTACCTCTGTGCTTGCCAACAAGGGTTTCTCAACCAGGTACTAAGTCATGTTTTGCTTGGGGATCAAATACCGTACTTTTACTCACTGAACTGCAACTCAATTTATAATATTTGTATCATGTTTTTTCTGGATTTTTGGTTGATATTCTGTCTTTATCATTTAAAATACACCTACAATAAAAAATAGAGCCTTCATTTCTTTTTAAGTGTTGAAACTTACAAAATCTGCAGGGGATCAAAAAATTATTTTCCCCAGTATATCTGGATGGACAACATGACTGTATTGATAGCTGATATTTTGGTTTTAGCCAGGATGGCTATATTTTTCCTTTGATATGTTATTCATTAAATATTTAAGGTTACCCTTTGAATGACACCATGGCCAATAAATATATCCAATAAAAATGCAAAGAAGTAACATCGTTTGGTGTGTTGTGTTATTTTATTATTGTTTAATATGGCTTCTTTGTGCTATCCCATGGGGCCACACAGAAGGCTTTCCCACAATGTATATCTACTGCAGCTAAAGCAACAGCCCCAGATATCAACAGCTGATCAGCTGACAGGTAGTGCCTAGTGAATCCACCTCAGTCTTCACATACTTGTGGCACAGGACCTAGGCATTATGTTGTATGTTTACACATGACATGGCAAAATCCAATGGTTGGTGTTCTACAGATCTGAGCAGATGTATTCCTGTTTTTAAAAAAAACACCCCAAAATTTGATATTTTTGACATGTGTCTGTTGTACTATGTACTTGTGTTCAAAAATATCCTGTTCTCTATGCATTGTTTCCTTTGTGTGAAATACCTGGTGACCCAGCCAGTCCCCCTGCTTTCCTATTTCAAACTGACCATGCCAGGCATAAAAGCAAATCCATTCCAGCGTGGTCAGTTTTTTCGCCTGTATGTCCTCCAATGGTCAGAGTTATGCTGACACACCCCACTGCACAGATCTTCACTGGGAAGAGCAATGTTCTGCTGTTTCTCTCCTTCTTCTGACACGCCCCCTGCAGTTTTCACCCCCAACTTTCTAAGCCCCTCATGAAGCTGAGAACATAGGTCATGTGATCACAAATAAAATATTTACGCACAAATGTTTTGCCTTGCCTTTCTAAACTAAATGGGTTGTTTTACAAGATAAGGGTTCAAGTACACTTTAAAGTGTATGTTACCCTAAATTTTGTTTTCTTTCTATGTGTGTATTCACATATGTGTATTTTATATACAGTATCTCACAAAAGTGAGTATACCCCTCACATTTTTGTAAATATTTTATTAAATCTTTTCATGTGACAATGTAAAGTAGTGAGTGTACAGCTTGTATAACAGTGTAAATTTGCTGTCCCCTCAAAATAACTCAACACACAGCCATTAATGTCTAAACCGCTGGCAACGAAAGTGAGTTACACCCCTGAGTGAAAAGTGTCAATATTTTGAGTAGCCACCATTATTTTCCAGCACTGTCTTAACCCTCTTGGGCATGGAGTTCACCAGAGCTTCACAGGTTGCCACTGGAGTCCTCTTCCACTCCTCCATGACGACATCACGGAGCTGGTGGATGTTAGAGACTTTGCGCTTCTCCACCTTCTGTTTGAGGATGCCCCAAAAATGCTCAATAGGGTTTAGGTCTGGAGACATGCTTGGCCAGTCCATCACCTTTACCCTCAGCTTCTTTAGCAAGGCAGTGGTCATCTTGGAGGTGTGTTTCTGCTTCAGTATGTCACAGTACATGTTGACATTCATGGTTCCCTCAATGAACTGTAGCTCCCCAGTGCCGGCAGCACTCATGCAGCCCCAGACCATGACACCCCCACCACCATGCTTGACTGTAGGCAAAACACACTTGTCTTTGTACTCCTCACCTGGTTGCCGCCACACATGCTTGACACAATCTGAACCAAATAATTTTATCTTGGTCTCATCAGACCACAGGACATGGTTCCAGTAATCCATGTCCTTAGTCTGCTTGTCTTCAGCAAACTGTTTGCGGGCCTTCTTGTGCATCATCTTTAGTAAAATATTTACAAAAGTGTAAGGGGTGTACTCACTTTTGTGAGATACTGTATAAATCATAGTCTCTATCATTTTAATGTACTTCTTTCCATCTGAAGTATCAGGTTGATCCTGCCAGTCACCTTTCTTCCTTGTTCTAAACTGACCACACAAAGTAAAGAAGCTGATCTTTGTTAGCATTGTTCAGTTTTCATCCTTTAGAGGTACAAGGCACTGTGCAGACAAACAGCATCCCCGTATTGGGTAGTTTGTTCAGCCCCCAAACACCCCAACCAATCATGGCTAGCCTCTGGCACACACCCCCTTCCAATAACCGTCTCCCTATTGAACATGTCCCCCACTCAAACAGGCTCAGGCTGAACAAACAAGGGAATACAGGCACACTGTCTGTATGCACAGTGCCCTGTAAGGAAGAAGAGATGCACTGTCACATGAACCTTTAACTGTGTAGAAACAGGTAAGAAAGATCATTTCTGAACCTAAACAAAAGCAGTTATGGTGCCTGCATAGTTATACCTGTATTACAAAGTGTCTATAACATTGTATGTTCACAACTAATTTAAGACATTGATGCACATCAGGGGACCCGTTGAATATAATGAATGTGCAACACATGAAAACATTCATGCATAGTGTAAACAGGCCATAAGTGATGATAGGTTCATAATGAACCTTGCAAAACACTCTTGATACAATTGTTCAAAAACTTGAGTTTCCTGATTCTGGTTTATAAGCTTAAAATGAATGCAGTCATGTTAAACAGTTTACAGATAAAAACACTCAGAGGACCCATACTGCACCATCTATCTACATTTAATACTGTACTCCCATGTATTTATGCTGGGTTCACATCACAGCACCAATGGCAAAGCATTGCACCAACGCGTGTGCGGTTTTAGGTGTGTATATGCGCTGCAATGAATCGTTTTGATGCTTTGCAGTGCTCGCTTTTTTTTCTTCATTGATGAACAAAGACCTATGATTTTATCTATGTTCTTGGAATTCATACCCTGTGTAAAAAAGATCTGTTTACTTACCTTTCTTTAGTCCACTCTGGGCCAGTCACATAATCCCACAGCTCCAGCTCTCCTGTGTCATTGAGCAGCGGCTGAAGGTGAGAAGAGGAAGCATCGACAACAGCTGGACCATGGGAGCCTATGGAGAACTTCCCGGAGTACCCAGCCTTTGTCAAGCTCTTCCTGACTAAAGCCTCGTACACACAATCGGATTGTTGGCCAACAAAACCGTGGTCTTTTGTCTGAAGGGCGTTGGCCCAAACTTGTCTTGCATACAAACGGCAAGGAATTGTTGGCCAACAAACACAAACGTAGTGACGTACTACGTTATTTTTCTTTAGCGCCACCCTTTGGGCTCTTTCAGCTAATTTCGTGTTAGTAGAAGTTTGGTGAGTGTTGATTCGCGCTTTTCATTTCACACTTTTCATTTCGCACTTTACATTTTGCGCTTTTCTGTTTGTTTCTGAGCGGCCGTTCGTCAACCAGCCATGTTGCGGAATCGAAGGAGATGACGTGTTATTTATTATTGGCCTTGGAGTTATTGCTTTGACATTATTTTTTTGGTTGAATAATGATTTGATTTGGTATATTTTCTATATTTTTGGATGCATAGAATGCACTTTTTGGTTAAGTTCTATTGGCAGATAGCATGTCTAATTTTATTTGTTTTCTTTTCTTAATGCACAATAAAAAAAATTGTGGAGAATAATATTTGGCTATGTGTTTTACTTCAAATGACAGTTTGGGAGTAGGCAGTTACATTTAAAAAAAATACAATGTAAAATTGACAAGGGACACCAACATAGTTGTATCTTTGATCGTAAAAACTACGGGATAATGGTGTTGTGGTAACTTGCCCAAATAAAAAAAAAAAAAAAAGCTTAATAATATTCTTGATATCACTAGAAAAAAAAAGCCTTTGAAAATTTGTTTGCAATAACTCCATCAGTATCATCAGCAAAGCAGCTTCATTATTATCCCCTTAAAGAAGAAGAGAATTGTGCGCTGCATTTCGAGATTTCATAATTTGCAGCGTCACGAATGTTAATTCTCCATTACGAACGCTAGTTTACAAGACCGACCTCTTCTGGCTCGTCCTTGCTTGCATGTACACAAGTCCGTCTGACGTTTGTCTGACGGACTTGTGTACACACGTTCAGAAAACCCGACAACAGACATTAAATTTAAAAACCTGCGATCCAACATTTGTCCACGGAAAATCCGACAACAATTGTCTGAGGGATTTTCCGCCAACAGCCTGTCATCACAGATTTCCTGTCGGAAAATCTGATCGTGTGTACGAGGCTTTAGGGGAGCCAAAGCTGAAGGTTAACGTGAATGGACTGGACCGAAATGAAAAAAGGTAAGTATACAGATCTTTTTTTACACAGGGTAGGTTGGTTAGGCAGGAGAAGGGGAGAGGGAACATTTTTAGGAATAGTTAGTTTTATGTGGGGTACACACTATAAGAAAATTGGGCAAACAGTCGTCCGATTTTCCTTGTTGTTTCACAGCAAATCGGAACCGATGAACAAAAATTTGTACGAAAATTACCGTACGACAAAGGCTTTTTTTGTGTATTGTTTTTGATCATGCGCAGTCTTTCTTTTCTTATTTTTCTTGTATGAAAATCATATGAAAATGGTACACATTAAATGAAAATCGCTCGTTTTGATCCCATACGAGAAAAATTTTGGAGCTTGTCTCTTTGGGAATTTTCATACGAAAAGTCGGAATCGGCTGTCGAAAGTTGTGTACACCCTATACGAAAATCGTTCCTTGGATGAAAATGTTCACCCGATTTTCTTATAGTGTGTACGAGCCTTTAGGCTTTAACTCCACTTTGACTTTTCCAATTCTCATAAAGCAGCCCCAATACATTTTATTTCTAGTTCTCAATGAACCACATTATGGATTAAGCTGATGCTGTTTTTTTACTTGTTTCTCTAAGCATGGTGCACACTTTCATGTCATCTCTGAGATGATGAGAAAAACAAGTCCAACAAAGAAAAACATCCACAAAGTGCCTTGTTATCCTTAGGAAAGGAAGGCGTAATTAGACTGACAGTACAATACAGCAGCCCTGAAACCTTTCCAAAAGAATCTGCTGGCCAACTTGTAACTGAATAAAGGACAAAAGATTTATTAATTGAAATCTGGGTAATTCCCATTTGGAATGAATCCCAAAACAGTTGCATACATGACCTGCATATTAATAAACTGACCCATCTGCCTTTGGGTTTCGTCACATAAACTGCAACCTTTCAATAGCAGACACAGTGTTCAGGACTGGTAATTGTGCTTTTTTATGCTGCTCTGTGCTTTATGTGCCTATGTTCAAAATTTGATCACTCAGCTCCATCAAACTCTGAGAATAGCAAGAAAAAGCTAGATATTTCCCATAGCTTCAATTTAATGGGGATCCCTACTTAAAGTATAACTAACAGTAAAACATTTTTTCTTTAGTTTTGGATAGAGTGGAGAGTGACAGAACACCTGACAGTTTTTATTGCTGTCTATTTTCCCTCATAGTTAGCTGAACCCCCTCAATAAAGGAGAAATCTACCAATAGGGACACTAGGTCTGGTGATCTTAGTGACAAACAGGGATTCCCTAAAACCAGAGAGATTTCTTCTTACTTCCTTTCTTCTCACTTACTATGGGACAGGAAGTAAGGGAAATCTCACCAATTGGACACAGATGGCAAAAAGAAAAACTCAAAGGGAATTTAACCTTCTCTTACTCTATCCAAAATGACAAAAAGTTTTCTCACCCTAATGCTCATTTCATGCACCACATCCCATTCATATACATAGAAACAACTCTTGGACATACTACTGCCCAAACCAAAAAGGGGCTTTCAACTGCATGTATATCTCTGATAGGAACAAGGAATTCACAAACGCAAATGATCGTATAAAATCAATGAAACTTTATTTAAAATACATTAAAATAGATATGTTGTATTTAAAACCACAGTTTTGATCATCTTCTATGCCTATCCTCCCATATACTATCAATTCCAGTCAATATATATATGTACAGTATATATATACAGTGGAACCTTGGATTACAAGCATAATCCGTTCCAGGAGAATGCTTGTAATCCAAAGCACTTGCATATCAAAGTGAGTTTACCCATAGAGATCAATGGAAACTAAGATAATTCGTTCCACATTGACTTCTATTGCATGCAATACCACATGTGGCTAGAGGTGGGTTGGGCACTGGAGAGACTCGGAAATAAACAGAGACCGCTTGGATTCACTGGCAAACCCTCGGAAAGGCTCAGGAACACTTGGGAACGGAGTATTTCTGAGTGTTTCCGAGTATTTCTGAATGGCTATGAGTGTCACCGGCGCCCCCACACCTCTTGTTAAATGTGGTACTGCACACCACAGAGGCTTGATTCCTGCTTGCTTTGCGAGACAACACTTGCAAACTGAGTCAGGATTTTTTAAAAATAATTCCTCGTATTGCGAAACGCTTGTTACCCGCATTACTTGCAATCCAAGGTTCCACTGTATATATATATATATATATATATATATATATATATATATATATATATATATATATACATGCATATATATAGTTTACATACCCTGGCAGAATTTATGATTTCTTGGCCATTTTTCAGAGACTATGAATGATAACACAAAAAATGTTCTTTTACTCATGGTTAGTGTTTGGCTGAAGCCATTTATTATCAATCGACTGTGTTCACTCTTTTAAAATCATAATGAAAACATACACTACCCAAATGACCCTGATCAAAAGTTTACATACCCTGGTGATTTTGGTCCGATAACATGCACACAAGCTGACACAAAGGGGTTTGAATGGCTATTAAAGGTAACAATCCCTACCTGTGATCTGTTTGCTTGTAATTAGTGTGTGTGTATAAAAGGTCAATGGGTTTCTGGACCCCTGACAGACCCTTGCATCTTTCATCCAGTGCTGCACTGACGTTTCTGGATTCTGAGTCATGGGGAAAGCAAAATAATTGTCAAAGGATCTGCAGGAAAAGGTAGTTGAACTGTATAAAACAGGAAAGGAATATAAAAAAATATCCAAGGAATTGAGAATGCTAATCAGCAGTGTTCAAACTCTAATCAAGAAGTGGAAAATGAGGGGTTCTGTTGAAATCAAACCACGGTCAGGTAGACCAACTAAAATTTCAGCCACAACTGCCAGGAAAATTGTTCGGAAAACAAAGAAAAACCCACAAATAACTTGAGGTGAAATACAGGACTCTCTGAAAACATGTGGTGTGGCTGTTTCAAGATGCACAATAAGGAGGCACTTGAAGAAAGATGGGGTGCATGGTCGAGTCGCCAGAAGAAAGCCATTACTACGCAAATGCCACAAAGTATCCTGCTTACAATACGCCAAACAGCACAGAGACAAGCCTCAAACCTTCTGGTACAAAGTCATGTGGAGTGATGAGACCAAAATTGAGCTTTTTGGCAGCAACCATAAACGCTTCATTTGGAGAGGAGTCAACAAAGCCTATGATGAAAAGTATACCATTCTTACTGTGAAACACGGAGGGGTATCATTGATGCTTTGGGGATGTGTGAGCTACAAAAGCACAGGAAATTTGGTCAAAATTGATGGCAAGATGAATGCAGTATGTTATCAAAAAATACTGGAGGAACATTTGCATTCATCAGCCAGGAAGCTGCGCATGGGCCGTACTTGGACATTCCAACATGACAATGATCCAAAACACAAGGCCAAGTCGACCTATCATTGGCTACAGCAGAATAAAGTGAAGGTTCTGGAGTGGCCATCTCAGTCTCCTGACCTCAATATCATTGAGCCACTCTGGGGAGATCTCAAACGTGCAGTTCATGCAAGACAGCCCAAAAATTTACAGGAACTGGAGGCTTTTTGCCAAGAAGAATGGGCAGCTTTACCATCTGAGAAGATAAAGAGCCTCATCCACAAATACCACAAAAGACTTCAAGCTCTTAAAGGGGGCAATACACGGTATTAAGAACTGGGGTATGTAAACTTTTGATCAGGGTCATTTGGGTAGTTTCTGTTTTCATTATGATTTAAAAAGAGTAAACACAGTTGATTGATAATAAATGGCTTCAGCCAAACACTAACCATGAGTGAAATAAACGTTTTTGTGTTATCATTCATATTCTCAGAAAAATGGCAAAGATATCATAAATTCTGCCAGGGTATGTAAACTTAGGAGCACAACTGTATATACACTGATCAAAAACTAAAGGAACACTTTTTAATCAGAGTATTGCAATAAGTCAATTAAACTCCTGGGATGTTGATCTGGTCAGTTAAGGCCCCTTTCACACGCGCTTTCCAATCAGGTCTGCCTATCAGTTTTTCAGGCAGACCAGATCAAAGCCTCCATTCACTCCTATGGAGCGGCGGATGTCAGTGGTGACATGTCCGTTGACACCCGCTGCTGTCCGTTCCGATCCTGTCCGTGAAATCCAGACGGATGGAGACCCTATTTTCCATCTGTCTGGCGGATCGGATGAAAACAGACAGGCGGTCCGTTTTCATCCGATCTCCCCATAGAGGAGAGAGGGACTTTTTTTCCCTACGCATCTTTTCTGACTGTTTTTCACTAGTTTTGCTTTTGGCTAGGGTCAGTGTCACTACTGGTAGCATGAGGCGATACCTGGACCCTGTAGAGGTTGCACAGGCAGTCCAACTCCTCCAGGATGGCACATCAATACGTCCCATTGCTAGAAGGTTTGCTCTCCCAGCACAGTCTCAAGGGCATGGAGGAGATTCCAGGAGACCGGCAGTTACTCTAGGAGAGCTGGAAAGGGCCGTAGAAGGTCCTTAACCCATCAGCTGGACCGGTATCTGCTCCTTTGTGCAAGGAGGAACAGAATGAGCACTGCCAGAGCCCTACAAAATGACCATCATCAGGCCACTTGTGTGAATGTCTCTGACCAAAAAAAATCTGAAACAGACTTTATTATGGCGGCCTGAGGGCCCAACTTTCTCTAGTGGGCCCTGTGCTCACTGCCTGGCACCATGGAGCTTGATTGGCATTTGCCATTAAACACCAGAATTGGCAGGTTCACCACTGGCACCCTGTGCTTTTCACAGATGAGAGCAGTTTCACCCTGAGCACATGTGACAGACATGAAAGGGTCTGGAGAACCGTGGAGAACATTATGTTACCTGTAACATCATTCAGCATGACCTGTTTGGTGGTGGGTCAGTGATGGTCTATCCATGGAGGGACGCACAGACCTCTACAGGCTAGACAATAGCACCCTCACTGCCATTAGGTATCGGGATGAAATCTTTGAACCCATCGTCAGACCCTATGCTGGTGCAGTGGGTACTGGGTTCCTCCTGGTGCACAACAATGCCTGGCCCCATGTGGTGAGCGTATGCAGCCAGTTTCTGGAGGATGAAGGAATTGACACCATTGAATGGCCCCCACGCTCTCCTGACCTAAAGCCTATAGGACACCTCTGGGACATTATATTTCATTCTATCCGACGCCACCTCAGTCTGTTCAGGAGCGCAGTGATGCCCTGGTCCAGATCTGGGAGGAAATACCCCAGGACACCATCCGTTGCCTCAATAGGAGCATGCCCCGACGTTGTCAGGCATGCATACAAGCATGTGGGTGCCATACAAACTACTGAGTACCATTTTGAGTTGCTGCAATAAAATTTCAGCAAAAGACTTGCCTGTTGCATATTTTTTTCACTTAGATTTTTGGGGTGTCTTTGAATTCAGCCCTCTGTAGGTAGATCCTTTTTAATTTCCATCAGCCTTTCTTTCCTAATATATTACCTAGTCCATGTCAGTATAGATATCCAGCATGATTTATTTCACCATTGAGATCTGATGTGTTTTCAAAGTGTTCTGTTTTTTTTTGAGCAGTATATATATATATATATCTATTTATATATATATATATATATATATTCAATGTAGTTGGAGAAAGCTGCACACGGTCTGTAGTTAGTGCAAGGCAATCTGGTCTTCCCACCGACCATACATATGAGAAAAAAGTCTGGAGGATTGCTGCACTTAAAAACTTTGTTTATTTTTTTAAAGATTTGTAAGGTTACATCTCAGAAAAAAAGATTTCCGTTTCGGGCTCACATGCTTACGCCCTTCCTCAGATCAAAACTCATTTAGTCTCATATATATATTTTAATAGATATAATACTTTGTATAAATTATTTCTTCAGTGGTGTGGATGGCAGATGTTTTAAGCTGAACATTTCTAAATAAATTCTAGATAAATTCTACTTCCTCAAACAGCACAGGATGTTTCTATAATAGAAGAAATGACTTAGAACATGAACCTAAAAGGCTAAAAGGACCCCCTCAAGCGACTGCAGGGGGAGCGAATGAGTACATCAGCAACACTATCCATGTGTTATTCCACCATAAAGATAGTAAGGTAATTAGGATGTCCAACACTCTCCACCAGCACTGGGATCACATTAGCTGAGTGAGGGAGAGAAACTGAAAGAGAAGAGAAACATTGGAATACTAGTCAGTACCAGTGTGCAAATGTGTATTTGCTTTGAAAGAATTAATCACCTCTAATGTTGGGTGTCCTACGTGTGTGGATGTTGCTGTTTTATGTAAAACTATTCATTTATTTTTTTACATTTTCGAGTGGGGTGCCTCGTAAGATTGTGCATAAATTTTAAAGGGTGCCTTGACTGAAAAAAAGGCTGAGAATACTGCTATATAGTATGTTTACTGAGTGACAATGCTTACTCAAAAGATGTGTTGCTGCACTCCTTAACCAAAATAACATAAATTCATAAAAATATAGAAATACCAATACCTAACATATGATCAAATATATCAGTTATATAGATATGTGCTGATAAATAAGTGAATTGCATTAAATCATTCAGAATAAAATAGCAAAGTGCAAATAAAATCACTAAATGCAAAATACCAAAATGCAAGTTCTTGCAAAAAGTCCACCATAAACACTGTATCCAGTGAAGTAATGTGCGGCAAGAGGAACTTCACTGCAATTCCCCCTTTTGGGCACACTCTCACCTTCTATATATGAGTATGAGCCTCACAACAAAGGTCATATTGTGCTTTGCTATAAAACTTCCAGGCCTATTTAGCTGGACTGCTCACAGGAGCCTCACTGTCTTTCAAAGATCTTATACATGTTTAATTGAGCAAACGTCAATGGCTCAATAAAAAGTTCAAGTGGTTCTAAAGACTTAAGTTTTTTTTTTTAACTTAAAGCATTCTCTGCATTAAAGGTAAAAAACTTCCTCTGTCCGAGATCTCCCCCCCCTTCAGACCCCCCCTTATTCTTACCTGAGCCTGATCTTGATCCAGTGCTGTGCAGAAGAGCAGTGGCTCTCTCCTCTATTCTCACAGGGAAGACTGCTATCAATCAAATTCTATGATGAGGAACAGGGGGTGGAAGCAGAGTCTTGCTGGCTTTGTCAAAGGATGCAGGCAGCAGTGGGCTCAGCAACAAGCTTGCTAAAAGGAGTACTTAGAAGGGAGGGGTAGCCAGAAGCGCCAATGGAGAGCAGGATTGGGGCAGCTCTGTGCAAAACCATTGCACAGAGTAGGTAAGTATGATATTTTTGTTATTTTTTTTAAAAAATAAGGCTTTATAATCACTTTAAAGTGATTGTAAAGAAACAATTTTTATTTAAAAAAAATAACAAACATGTCATACTTACCTGCTCTGTGCAATGGTTTTGCACAGAGCAGCCCTGATCCTCCTCTTCTCGGTCCCTCGTTGTTGCTCTGGGCCCCTCCCCCTTGCCAAGCTGCTGGCTGTGGGGGGCACTCATGCGTGCTCACTCTCTAGCCGGCTCTCTGCATCCATAAGACACATAAAGCGTGGCTCAGCCCCGCCCCCGCTCCCTCTCCTGCCTCACTGGCTCATTTGGTCCTGCTGCTGCATCTCAGCCAATCAAGAGGGAGAGACCCGAAAGAGCCTCGGGTATTTTGCACATCGCTGGATTGAGATCAGGCTTATGGAAATATTGGGAGGGCTGAGGGGGGAGCTGCACACGGAAGGTTTTTTACCTTCATCCATTAAGATAGAAAACCTTCAGCCTTTACAACCATTTTAACCAACTTTCCAAAAAAGACAAAACTGGCATAGTGCTCACTGTAACATTTTGACCTAGTGCCACTGATGACATTAGTGTGATGAAACATATTGGGCATGGTTTGGCTGAGGTTTATGGTGATCCTGGATTGAGCGATATGTGCCAGCTGGCTGGGCTAATTTTTATACTAAGATAGACAGAGCCATTCAGACAAGCAGTAGTTCCACTTCATTTTAAAGAGATATGCGTTTTGTTTTGTTTTCATTCATCCATGTAAGTGCAATTTATTTCTGTCTACAATAAAAATTTTATATTGAGCACTATGCCAATTTTGTCCTTTTTCGGGAAATTGGTTAACCTTTCACCATCTGAGCCACCGATCTTTGCTGGATCAAAAAAGTGGAGGATCTGTGAAAGAGAGTGAGACTCCTGTGAGCAGTCCATCTAAACAGTCCTGGAAGTTTTATACCAAAGCGCAATATGACCTTTATTGTGGGGGTCTTACTCAGAAGGTAATGCCCCGTATACACAATCGGACTTTCCAACAACAAAGTTTTGTTGGCAGAAAATTTGAGAACCTGCTAGCAAACATTTGTTGGCGGAAAGTCCGTCAGCAAATGTTCGATGGAGCATACACACGGTCGGACTTTCCGACAACAAGCTCACATCCAACATTTCCCGTCGGAAAATCCGACCATGTGTAGGCGGCATAAGAGTGTACCCAAAAGGGGGAATCATGGTGGAGGTCTTCTTGCTATATATTACTTCACTAGATACAGTACATATGGCAGACTTTTTGCATGAACTTGCACTTTATTTTACATTTAGTGATTTTTTTTGCACTTCGCTCTTTTATTCTGCTATTTTATTCTGAATAATTTAATTCATTTGAATGATTTTGATTAATTTGTTTACAAGCACATATTTATATAGTTGATATTATTGATCGATCATATGATAGTTATGGGAATTTCTATAAATTTATGCATTTATGCTATTCTGATTAAGAAGTGCAGAAACACATACATACATCTTGGGGCAATTTTTTCACTATTTTTGCTTGCAGCTTAGGTTTGATTAATTTGTGCACAGAATTGTGTTTTACACATACTCCAAGATGTCACCTTTTTTCTACTTTCATGACATGGGGTTTTTGACATTGTATTTGTGGCAGGCTAACAGGTGTTAGACAGTACTGGTTTTAGATCTGCTAGTGACTGAAAGTGATTTTAAAGCTAATACGGAACTGCACAGAAAAAAAAAAAATGGTCAGTGTTAACTTTCAGCCTGCAGTGATGTGAAGTGCCATTACTCCTGGTGATGTCACAGCCAAGACTATACAGGCACCATCACTCAGACGTTAGCTATTCCCTTCCTCTGACTTGCAATGAGAAAGCCTTGCATGCAGGGTCTTCACGTTGCAGGAGTCAGTTTATGGCAACCTATGGGCCATAGTTTGGGGACTTCTAGTGTAATGTACAGTAAAATGTAACAAATATATTTTCATTTGTGTATTTCTTTGCAAAATTATTTATTTGTTGGGGGTGGTAGTGGAGAAGAATGACCATAGAGGGAAGGATAACATGCATGGTTGGAAGAGTGATGATCCGCCCCGTGAACATCCGCTTGCTCAGCGGGGATCGCTCCGCCGATCCCCGCTGAGCAGGAAGATGAGAGGTCCGTCACTGCACACTGTGCAGCGACGGACCTGTCAGAGCGCCGCTCTCCCCTATGGGGGATCGGATGATGACGGACTGTAGAGTCTGTTGTCACCCGATCCGATCCGAAAAGGATGGAAAAGTAGGGTTTTCCTCCGTTACACTTTTTCGGATCGGAGCGGGTCGGATGTCAGCGGACGTTCATCCGCTGACATCCGCTATTCCATAGGGATACATGTATGTCCGTTTTTCATCCGAAAACGGAAGGATGAAAAACGGACATACGGATTGTCCGTGTGAAAGAGCCCTAAAGCTGCTTTAGAGCAGGAACTTCTAAACAATGGGTGTTCAACCTGTGGCCCTCCAGCTGTTGCAGAACAAGTCCCATCATGCCTCTGCCTTTGAGGGTCATGCTTGTAAATGTCAGCCCTGCAATGCCTCATGGGACTTGTAGTTCTGCAACAGCTGGAGGGCCACAGGTTGAGCACACCTGTTCTAAACGCAGGGAAAAGGGATCTGGCAAGCATAAAATTTGTTTATACTTCCCAGAGAACTTCTCCTGGGATTAGAAAAGCTAAACACATGAGTGTCCATGTGCATACCTCCCAACATTTTGAGATGGGAATGAGGGACACCTATTAGCAAAAGTATGTAGGCATAGGACACACCCCGTGCCACGCCCCCTTAAGGGAGAGTTATACAAAAAAAAGATTTGTTAAACCCACAAGTGTTTTTTGTTACCACTACTATTCCTTTATACTGGTTTTTGAAATTTACAAATGCAGCAATTTAGAAATTTCAATTCAATCAAACAGTAATGGCACTAAATTCAATATTAACGAGTTTATTGGATGTAATACTGAGGGTGCGGTCTATGTATTGGAGTGCAGTTGTGGCCTCCAGTACGTAGGCCGCACCAAAAGATTATTAAGAATTCGTATTAAGGAGCATGTTCAAAACATAAAAAATGGCTTCGACAAGCACAATGTTTCTAGGCATTTTGATAAACACCATAATAGAGATCCTAGGCATCTGAAATTTTGGGGGGTTGAACCCTACAGGAGACCATGGCGAGGGGGCCATAAAGTGAGGGCTCTAAGTAAATTGGAGTCCAAATGGATATACTCCATGGACACCTTAGCACCAAAGGACTCAATATTCAGTTCGACCTAAATTGCTTTATAAGCGATTTCTAGTATCAGACCCCCTCATCCCCCCGCACCCCTCTTTCTATGTCTTTCTATGTCTTTTTAGGATTTAATGATCCACCTATGCAATTTACTATGGACTCACAGGCTATTAGTTTAAATTTAAGTTTGTCCTTTTGCTTTGTTTTCCACCTATAATATTTTCTGATGTGAGTATTTGTACAGTTGGTGTCTGACATCTCCCGAGCTCCAGAGACGGTTTTTTCGTATTTTTCTTTCTTCGTGGACTATTATATTCCTCGTTTCCATGTCCACCATTATCACTTAACAGTGAGTTAAAATATTTTAATATTCTCTTTTCCCCTTAATATATTCTTTTTCCACCAGTTTGTCCACAATAATATGCAAAGTGCTCCCTGTATTTATATACGGGAGCATCTGTGTAATTTATTACGTTTATTATTATTATTTTTCATTTGATTTCAATATTAAGCATGCCCCTAGTCTAGCAACCCCCCTTATTTATCCCCGCAAACATGGGCTGACCTTGTTCCCATTAGGTATGTTTGCTATTTCATAAATAGGTGGTACCATTTATACATTATCCTAATTTGACACTGTGCGGTATGGTGGATTTTGCATATGGCCACCAGCTGCTCAGTTTACAGCCCTCATAATAAGTACCCTCTCTATGACCATCAATATATTTATTCTTTTCTTATTATGTTCTCTTTGTTTGCTTTTTATGGATTAGCCTATCACCTTCAATATTAGTCGTTCGATACATTGTAGTACATATATATATTTTTTTTTACCCAAGTACGTTTTTAGACTCCCCCCGCAGCCTTGGGCTGTCTATCGGGCATAACAGTTATCCTGTAATTAACTGTGGATTAAAAAACTTGACCTACGGCCCCTTCTGACATTGTGCATGGAGAGTGGCTCTGGGAAAATGGCCGCCGATTGCTTGCCCTATTCCTTACATCAGCGCCCTTCGGGAAAATGGCCGCCGTGTGTCCATCACACGGGGACCCTTTATAAGCATTGGCTTTCTATCCCGTGCTATCCTCTGAAGAAGTCACGTGACGTGACGATACGCGTCAGGAGCACGGGACGCTGCCACACACTAGCTGGATGTGACGAGCTCGGCGCTCGTGGATGTTTTACCCCCCAGCTGTTTTTAAATGTAAGTGTACGAATTTTAGGAATGTTTTAATAAAGTATATGACATACGGGATTATGCTACGTGCGGTTTCTGTTTCCTATATACCGCACTAAACAACTCTGCACAACGGGTGGTGGATTTGGAAGCGGGGAGAGTCCCTCAGAAGACTCAGAGCCTGGGATTATACGAGCTCGGCGTTCGTGGGTTGAGGCGTGCGCTCATTGTCCAAAAGTGAGTGCAACCCCCCCTCCCCCTCTCTCCCACCTGTGTCTTTACATCAAACGGTATCATACCATATACCACTCCTTCTTTGTTTTTTATATATGATACACGGCATCACCAACCAACGTCATCTGCTGTATTGCTGGACTCCCCCGCCTGTGGGGCCTCCTCGGCATATGCTGTATACCTTACAGCTGTAAGGTAAGGGGCCTGGGAACACGAAGGTGCCCCCACCTGTCAGCACACTGGTTTTTCTTTTTTCTTTTTTCCTTCCCCCTGATTCATCAACACCGTATCTAGATCCAGGATTGTCACATCTGGTGGTGGGACTGTTGTCATCTTTATTATTATCATTTTTTTTTTTTTTGGTATTTTTTCGCCAAGTGTTGGCGGGACACCAACACCAATCACTGGGACTATTTTTATGGACACCTATATCCACTTTGTATTCACATTGTCTATTATTCACGTGTGGACCTAACTATTAGTTGTATATTATATTCTATTTTTATACACATGGTTCTAGTAATGTCATTGGAGTACCTTTTCATGTTATCACGATAGATTTCGAATTTATGCTCCTTCTCTAGCAGATTCACATACCCTTGCACTTACGTTGCTGATATACATTTATTTGTATTTTCATTTAGATTTGATCACAGGAATTTGGGATATATTATCCCTTGATATCTGCTTGTGCTTATTATTTTTTATTTTTATTTATTTATTTATTTATTTTTTATTTGTTCATACATTTGCATTTGTGATCTCGTTTCTACATCATTTATTTATAACGGAGGTCATTTGATCCATCTAGTATAGCCCCCCCACCCCTTACAGCGACGGACCTGTCAGAGCGCCGCTCTCCCCTATGGGGGATCGGATGATGACGGACTGTAGAGTCCGTTGTCACCCGATCCGAAAACGGATGGAAAAGTAGGGTTTTCCTCCGTTACACTTTTTCGGATCGGATCGGAGCGGGTCGGATGTCAGCGGATGCATGTATGTCCGTTTTTCATCCGAAAACGGAAGGATGAAAAACGGACATACGGATCGTCCGTGTGAAAGAGCCCTAAAGCTGCTTTAGAGCAGGAACTTCTAAACAATGGGTGTTCAACCTGTGGCCCTTCAGCTGTTGCAGAACAAGTCCCATTATGCCTCTGCCTTTGAGGGTCATGCTTGTAAATGTCAGCCTTGCAATGCCTCATGGGACTTGTAGTTCTGCAACAGCTGGGGGGCCACAGGTTGAGCACACCTGTTCTAAACGCAGGGAAAAGTGATCTGGAAAGCATAAAATTTGTTTATACTTCCCAGAGAACTTCTCCTGGGATTAGAAAAGATTAACACATGAGTGTCCATGTGCATACCTCCCAACATTTTGAAATGGGAATGAGGGACACCTATTAGCAAAAGTATGTAGGCATAGGACACACCCCATGCCACGCCCCCTTAAAGGAAAATTATACAAAAAAAAGATTTGTTAAACCCACAAGTGCTTTTTGTTACCACTACTATTCCTTTATACTGGCTTTCGAAATTTACAAATGCAGCAATTTAGAAATTGGATAAAAGGTTTAGCACTGGGAAACACTGTTTGAAAGATAAAAGTGCATTATATATACTGAACAACTATATAGATGAGGCCAAAATGAGGGACAAATGAAGAGAAAAGAGGGACAGAGGGACTTTGCTCCAAATCAGGGACAGTCCCTCGAAATCAGGGGCAGTTGGGAGCTATGTCCGTGTGAATGAGGCCTAAAGATAGGCTTGAAATCCTGTCAACTTTTTGTTGCTGTCTATGTCCCTTCTACAAATTTGTTCTGTCCTTCTGATGAAACTATTGTAACTGTGACAGTAAGTGAGGGGAAATCTCTCCAGCAAAGCCCCAGATAAGTGAAAAACATACACAGGTTCTAATCCTTTCCGCCTTGAACCAAAACCTGAAAAAAAAAAACTTTTGGCTGGACATACACTTTAAAGTAGCACTAATAATCAATACTGCAATGTTAAGAGACAACATTCTGTTAAAATATGATAGAAGTTGCTTTAAGAGATACGTGCACTCCTCTTTACTGAATAGCGCTGTACTACTTTTTTTTAAACATGCATTTTATCTCATCTTATCTTGTTAAGCAGCTTTGGATAGGAAGATTAACATAACATACTTGAAAAGTAAAATCACAATGACTGGTGAAGATCGCCCTCTGCTGGTAGACTATGTGCAATTCTCAACATCTAACAACAGTGAATCCCTATACGCGCTATTTTCCCTATACTGTATACAGGCTCTGCAAAGGGAAGTTGAGGTGGGGGCAACAGGGGGGGCATGTAGCTAAAGCTTCATCTTAAAGAGGAGGTCCAGCCCCCCCACGAAAAATTAAAAGTCAGCAGCTACAAATACTGCAGCTGCTGACTTTTAATATTAGGACACTTACCTGTCCAGGGAGCCTGCGATGTCGGCACCCCAGCCAATCTTCGGATTGGCTGTCGGGTGCAGCCGCCACCATTGCTGGTAAGGGAAACCGGCAATTAAGCCTTTCGGCATCACAGCCGGTTCCCTACTGCGCTTTCTAATTGGCCGGGTGGCGGAGGAAGGAGGAGGGGGCCGAACTTTCGTGGTGCCGTCTCCGGATGTAGGGAATGGTATCTGTCAAAAATAGGTACACGTTCCCCCCTGAAAGGTGCCAAATGTGGCACCAGAGGTGGGGAGGAGACGGATAAGTGGAAGTTCCACTTTTGAGTAGAACTCTGCTTTAAGCTGACCATACACTATACAATCTGATTGCACAATCTCTTATAGCTCTACCTTTAATTGTAATGTAAGGGCCTATGTGATTGAATAGAAATTGATTGGATTCCATAGGGTGTCCTCATATTATAGTTTTGGTAAATTTAAATGAGATTGTAAGGGGATTGTACAATTAGATAATAGCGTGACCCTTTTCTAAGAGGGTCTCACCAGAGCCTAGAACCCTCCATTTTAACTTTTAGGTTGTGTTTCTCTGCTTGAGTTGAATGAATGAAATACATGTTGATTTCCCTACTCAATAGATAGGGGATTCCCCTACACAGCTCCTGCTGCTGTCAGAGTACTTGAACAGCGACTGCCTCTGACTGGCTGTAGTCACTGTTCAGTCCAATAATCTTCCACTGAACTCCTTCTATTTTCACGTTGAAGTTTCTCAGGCCAGGTGGTTCCACCCAAAGTTTGAATTTCACCCAAACAAGCAGGTCATCATTGATCTACAAAAGTACAGGAGTGTCTGAGTATCCCAGTTTTTTACAGTCTGTGTCCAGGGCCCATCATCTACAGATAATGGCTGCATGAGTGGTTAGGGGCCCTCAGGTAGCATGTTGAGTTAGCATTTCACAAGGGAAGAATCCTTGGCTCTTTGGGGATGGAAGAAATTGGGCATCAGTATCTTTAAGACGTTTTAAAGCCCAAATCAGTCCATTTAAAAAAATATCTCTGGCAGTGAAGCTGTGCCTGCAATGCAAGGGTTAATTGCTCATTTATGTCTAGGGGAATAATAAACAGAGATATACTTACCTGATTTTTCTCTCCTCCCTGCAGCTAGACAAGTCGCCTAAACTTCTGCACCCCCAGGATGTTCTCTGGAGGTGAGGAAGCCCAGAGACAGTCCATTACCAGGGGAGTACCGCCTGCCAGGTAAACGAAGGACCAAGTAAATAAAACTGTATCCCTTCTCCTCCAGACAAAACAATCTATTAACTATTGCAGTGAGAGCACAGCCCAACTACAAAGGATACATTTTTATCTGCCTAGAGTTGGGGAGTGGGAGTTTAACAGTGGAGTTTATTGTAGGACCATACACTCAGGGAGAGAGGGGTACGGGTAGGGATATCTACAAAGTGACCAAAAATTGCAACCTCTAGACTATTGCAGTCAATACAGAAATGGGTCTTTAAGCCAGTGTAGGTGCTGGATTAGGAAAATTTAGTTTTGGATCACTGTATTCACTGGAGCTGCATTTCATTGTAAGGTAAATTTAGTTTTGGCTCACTGTAATCAGTGTAGCTGTGTTTGATTGCTCTGGTCTGTTCTGTGTTTCAGTGGCTGCAGGATTACCTGCTTCTCCTGCTTCTGGAAGATAGTGGGCAGGGAGAGTCTAATCAGCAGCTGAATATTTATGCAGCCCTGACCAATCCCTGGGTAGAAGGGCCAAGATGGTGGCTGGGAGTGTGTATAAATACTCTGAGACAGACAGCAAGGGGGTCTTTTTCGCTGAGAAGGAGATCACAGCCTAGGGGGCTGTTTGCTACCTTCGCAATTCTGCCATGTGCCTGCAGTTCATCAAGGCCTCAGTTGGGCTAGCTGGAGGCCTACTTTGATGAGAGTTTGCGCAAGCTAACTGAGGGGCTGTCATCTGAGGGTCTAGTCTGGTATCAGGGGGTCAAATTGTCTGGAAGATATTGGAAGAAGGCAACCAATTATCCAAGGACATTAGTGAGTACAGACTGTTATGGGAGACCTGAAGTTAAGCTAAGGGAAAAGTTGCCACCGTGGTAGCGAGTAGCAGCTCACCAACATATTACACGTGTGCAGAGGTGGGAACCCTCTGTAAAGTTCTCTACCATAGAATTATTCAAGTTTCAACATTCAGTGTATGTTAAACTGGACTGTTGTTCGAGCAAGAAAGTGGGCAACTACCTTATCTGAAATCCCTTCCCTCATACCCTTTCAGCATATGGAAAGGGTACATCGGCATACATTTAGATGTCAAGAAAAAGTTCAGGTGTGGTGGGCAAAGGCTTACTGCAAGGAGAAGTCTACCCAAAGGGAAGAAACCCTTGTGAAGTTTTGTTCTGTAGTTGCTATATGAACTGAACTGTTGCCCAACATAGGGGGCAACTATTGCTATTTCCCCAGGAGAAGTCTTCTGTCACTCATCTATCCAAGCTATTGCCTTAGTGGCGGGTAATGGCTCATTGAAGGAGACTCTCAGCAAGTCTTTACATTCTACTCTGAAAGGATCCCTTGCCAAGTTTCAAGTGTTCTATCTCCTGAGGAAGAGGGGTTAATGCTCTTGATGTGGCAGGAAGGAGTGTCTGCAAGTGTCAGTTGAGCTAAGCTCAATATCTTCTGCTTTGGATTTATTGGCTTTAGTTAGCAGAACCAGAACCCACACATCTTTGAAGGGCTCTTCTAATGTTGCTATTTTGCTAAGTATCCCTGGCCAGGGACACTACTGTATAGCAGATCGTGTTTATATGTAAATATTTCGATAGCTTAGATTAGATAGAATGTCTGTTTCTGCTTTGTTTTCCAGGACTCTGGGAGGACTCTACGTGGCAAGATTCAAATGCAGTGTGTATACGTTGCTTATTTACTAATATATGCTACTGAAGTGTATATATGTATACATATTTTGCATTAAGAGGAATTTTGTACTACACATTTTTTACTGGACATTCATAAAAATACCTAGATCAATGTTTGATCTAAGTCAGTGCCAGGGTTAGTGTTTGAGTCAAGGCCGGGGATAAAAGGTCAAGGTTAGGGTCAAAGGTCAGAGTCAGTATTAATATTTGTTTGACAGGATTTGATATTGCTGCGATCATCAGGAGAAGGAGAATTTAATTTGAGTTGTTCTTTGGTGGTAGGATATGGTAGTAGCAAGAAATATACAGCTAAATAAAAAATAAAAAAAATTTAATTTTGGGACAGTTTTCCTGAATAAAAAATACACATAATAAAACATAGTAATAAAACAAAAATCGAGAGATATTCATTACCATTTACCACCAAAAGAAAGCCCAATTTGTCCTGAAAAAAATATGGTATAGCCCACCTTGATGCACAAAGTAGTTGTGGTGATATGTACGGTTTTACTAACACATGTCAAATGTGCAAAATTGTGCTTAGACATTTAGATTTGTTTTACCCTTAGGCATGAAGGGGTTAATAAACTAAAACAGAAACACACAACGTGTGTGATACATATCAGCCATGCTGCTTATTCTCTAGTGCAGTCCACAAAAGTCCACTAATTTCAAGTGCTATTGAATTAAAGGGAGATTCCACCTTTCATCATCACTACTTCCGTAACCCCCGGCTAATAAATGCAATTAAAAAGCTGCAACAGAAACATCATTGAGCACCATAGGTTTATTAATAAAAAGATGTAGCAAACTAATCTTTAGGCAGGGCTGCTAGTAAATTTATTTGCCAAGTGATAGTTGCTAGGGACCAGGGAGCTCAGCCAATTGGTAGGAGGTCAATTGATTTCACCCTAATTCTGGAATTGCTGCACTTCTCTCATCTGTCACTAGATGGCCGGGTATCTGGTGGCATTAGATAAGACAAGAGCATTGCAAGGACAGATTAGGAATGAATGGGGTGTCTCAGCCAATGGGCAGGGATTTTATTGGGTCCCTTGGCCTGCTGGGTTAGCCTATTTATTTGGGTGAGGTCAGGTGATCAGGGTTCTGTGCCACCTGGATGGCTGTCTGGGTGGACATGTGTTGTGCTGCTAGGCCAGAGCCTGAGGCCTGAGGCCTGAGGCCTACCCCGAGGATGTCTGGCTGCTAGGCTGCCGAGGGCCGATCCAAAAGCAAGAGAGCAGCGTAGGGTTGGGATTGCGGCTTGCAGTCCAACCAGAAGTGACGGTTCTGCCGGCCGGAGAGAACCCATTATGGTTGGGGGTACAGGGGAAGCTGTCATCATTAAGGGACCATCCACCTTACTACCAAGGACCATTGTGAGTAGCTGAAGCAAGTACCAGAGCAGTATTCTCAACAGCCGGGGACGGTGAAGAATTGGGAGACTTCAGCAGATGCCAAGCCAGGGACTCAGCTAGTGGAGGTGATGCTTGCAGAGAAATCTTGTGTGCCAAGCCAGGGACCAAGCAGGCTAGTGGGGTGACGCTTGAGGAGTATCTGTGAGTGCCAAGCTAGGGACCTAGCAGGGGAAGCTTGAGGAAGATACTGGTTGAGAAGATTGGAAGAGCTCAGGGGATCCAGTGGCAGTGGATCAGCAAGTCTAGTGAAAGACTAGGAGCTCAGTTGAGTGAAGATCTACAATAGGATATTGTAGAAGAAGTGAATAAGTTCATTACAACCCTTGTTAGAAACTGTTTCAAGATTTTTCCTATAGGAGACAGCAGTCCTACTCATGCAGATGTGGTGTCTTGCTGGATGCCTTTCCCTGCTGTCTTCCTATAGAAGTCTCGGAGTCTGCTAAATTAACATTGTAACTACTAAAGGGTGTCCTATAGTCCTATAGTTCTGCTTAAGTGACAATAAATCTCTTTGCATTCAAGAAGTGTCTGGCGTCCAATATTCTACCTTGCATTGCACCCACCATGCCTCGTAACCCACTCTACACAGAAGGATGTCAGCTATCCCTAACTCTGGAGGTCACCATTAGGCCTGGAGAGGCCCGGGACTTGGCTACAAACACATCCCCATAAAATCCATGTACAGATTGCCCACTCACTTGAAAGGTATTGAATGGGCACTCAGTATATCCAGCTGTTAGGACTGCCCAGAACCAGAGTGTGTTCCAAACCCAGGAAGTGACGTAGGTCAATCTTAACTACACCTCAAGGCGTTGCACTCCGCCCGGAGCATTCTCAGATTAGTGTAGTGCTGCTTCTCCACCCTTAGCTCCCCTTATGCAGCTGAGAACAGAGATTATGTCATCACTCATAAAACAGAAAAAAAAAGATTTATAATATTTTATATATATATTTTATATATATATATATATATATATATATATATATATACACACACACACACACACACAAATGTTTTGCCTTTATTTGTATATTAAACTGAATGGTTTGTTTTACAAGGTGAGGGATTACACATGCTGTAACTAAAATTTGTAGGGTTAAAAAATGAACTAGGTTTAGCAACAAATTTTATTTGTTCCCTATACAGGGAGAGCCACAATCTCCCAAAGTAATCTTCAGGACTTACTTGGGGGGGGGGGGGGGGGATGATTGATGATGGACCTTTTTCTCTATGTTTTTCCATGAACCTGTTGGGTACCAAGTCTGAGTCACATTAGAGGACTACCCCTGCAGTAGGTTCTTCTGGGCTACGCTAGGCACCTGCATCAGGGTCACTCTGCTGTACACATGGGGTTCCCATGCTCTGTGCCACATTCATCAATGCCCCAGGGCAAGGCTGAGGCCGATGTGGAGGAATACTCGACCTTAAGGCTGGCCTCTGCTTTTAGAGATAAACGTACACAGTGTAGATGTGCATCATAACTGTTCTCATTGTCCCTGTTACAATGTACACCTTCTCTGTAACTTGCATTTAGGAGGGACATGCTGAGCCTTGTCCACATCCATCCAGTGTATCTCCGCTACCTCGCTCAGAGTAACTATGTAGGGGCCCCATGTGCACCCAGCGCAGGCTCTTGATTTCACTTAACTGTGTGCTCTTGACTTCACTTAACTCTTCTGTACCTGTATACAGGCTGGGGACCTCTGCGGCGCAAGTCTGCTCCCATTGCTATAGAAGATGGACTGCACGCTCAAGGAGAGAGTGCCGACAACAACTCCCTTCTGTAAGAGGCTATCCCATCTGTCTCAGCACACACCTAATGACAGGCTGCTTGGTAAACTTCCGTTACCCTAGGTAGCCACTTGCACTTTACACTGCATTAACTCTTGTACCGATGTCTTCATACCACAAAGTACCTTAGTGACCTGTACTCTGGAAAGGGGTCGGTTACTTGCATTACACTGCTTTAGTAACTTCAGACCAGGGAACAAATTTTCAAAAGCTTTACTTGACAAAAACATAACAAAGTCCAATATGCGAGAACAGTATTTCTTCCTACATTCTTAATCATAACTCAGGCTATGTGCTGTCCATGCTTAATCTGGGGATCCAAAAGTGTCATTTCCCAGTGCTGGAGTCTCAGGGGATGAATCCCAGGTCCTTGTTTTTTTGTTTTTTTTTACCACTTCAGCAAACTCTGTCGAGAGACTTGTTCAACTTTACGTTCATTACGGCCCCTTTCACATGGGGCTGTCTGTTTTTACTCCTCCGCTTGCTCAGCGGGGATCCCTCCGTTGATCCACGCTGAGCCGGCGGATGACAAGTCCATCTCTGTACACTGTGCAGGGACGGACCTGTCAGAGAGACTGCTCTCCTCTATGGGGGGATCGGATGATTACGGACTGCCTGTCCGTTTTCATCCAATCCGCCAGACAGAATGGAAAATAGGACATCCATCCGCCTGGATTTTGCAGAGCGGATCGGAACGGGGTGGATCGGATGTCAGCGGACATGTCAAGGCTGACATCCGTCGCTACATAGAGAAATATGGAGTGACCGTTCAGATACTCCTGAAAAAACTGACAGGCGGATCTGAACGGTCCGTATATGTGAAAGGGGCTTACTGTCTCTTTCTCGGTTTCACATCATTGTCGTGTTTCCTCGGGCTTTATTTATTTTCAGTTTTTTCTATTGATCAAAATTTTCCAAAGTTTAATATTAAAATCTTAGTCGCTACCATTACCCTCTATATCGGTCTATTACAGAAGTTTTATTCTTTTCCTACCCGTATTCATCCAACCACCCACCCACTTCTCTCCTTCCCACCTCCCCATCCTAATTTGGTTTGTTCTCGGCCCTCTTTCTAATTTCCTGGCCTATTCAGGTACTGCTGCTCTCCATCATCTTTTCTAAGTATTTCTCTGAGGTTTTAAAAATACTCCATCTTTTCCAGGTACTGTTGTATGTTCCTGATTGCCCTTTTTCTATGCTGCTTAAGTATTCCATTCTATTGTAGTATTCTATTCTCTCGAACCATTCCCTTACGTCCTTTTTTTTTCTTTACTTAACCACTTCTTTGGGATTAGTACTTTTGCAGCATTCAACAATATTGGAGTTAATGTTTTTCTGTATTGCTTATCTGAGAGTTTGGAGTCATGAAATAAACACATCTGAAGGCTGTTGGTTATCTTTTCTCCAGTTATCTCTTCTATATATTCCAGGATTTCCTGCCAGTATTCCTTAATTTTTGGGCATTCCCACCAGATGTGTATAATTGTGGCCCTCTGTTTGCATTCCCTCCAGCACTGTGGGTATTTGTCCGATTGGTATTTGTAAATTTTATCCGGTGTCAAATACCATCTTACCAGAAGCTTATAGTTCATTTCTATTGTATTTATATCTGTTGCGTAATTGTATACTGCTCCTATCATTCTCTCCACCTGCTGCTCCTCTAATTTCATACCTATTTCTTTCTCCCATTTCCTTATATAGGGGGGCGTTTCTTGTCCTTCCAATTCTGTCAGTATTCCATACACTTTAGATATACCATGTTTCAGTGGAGTTTGTGTACCACAGAGTTTTTCCAATAGATTTCAATTCTTTCCATCTCTGATTGGTTGAGGTAATGAATTTACCAAATGTTTTAATTGAAAATATTCCCATTCACTTATCTTCCACCCATTTATTTCCTTTATTTCCAATAGTGATTTCATCTTCCCTTGTGTAGTAATATCCCTTGTTTATGCATTCCCCATTCTAGCACCAAAAGTGTCCTTTTTCCTGGGCCAAAAAATTTTGTTCCGGTGAGTGCAATTGATGAATTATATGTCTAGTTTTTTTGTCGGTATACTGTGTCCCAGGTTTTAAACACATTTATAATTAAGTCGTGTGTCTCCAAGTCTAATGTTCTGTGCCTGTGTGGTACCCAGTCCCGGACTGGGAGAACAAATAGGCCCGGGCATTTAAGACTGAGCAGCCCACTTTTTTTTTTAACTGATTCCCCACCAACCGCCGCAGTTGCACTGCGGCAGGTTCTCTCTCTTTCACGAATCGCAGTCATTGTACGTCGAATGCGTACACGGCAATCTGTGGGCGGCTGGGCGCGCATGCCCATTCGTGCCAATCAGTGGGTCCGGCGAACACGATGTCCGCCGGCTACCCGCGATCGCTCCACAGAGAGGCAGAAAGGGGATCTGTCTGTGTAAACAAAGCAGATCCCTGTTCTGTCAGGGGATTAGAGTGAGATTGTCTGTTTCTAGTGATTAGGAACAGCTATCTCTCTACTCCCTGTCAGTCCACTCCCCCACAGTTAGAAAGCACCTCCCTAGGGAACATTTAACCCTTTGATCGCCCCTGGTGTTACCCCTTTCCTGCCAGTGTCATTTATATTTGTCATTTTATAGCAGTGATCGCTGTATAAATGTCACTGGTCCCAAAATAGTGTCAAAAGTGTCCGACCGGTCTGCCAAAATGTTGCAGCCCCACTAAAAATCGCAGATCACCGCCATTACTAGTAAAAAAAAAAAAAATGCCATAAATCTATCCCCTATTTTGTAGATGCGATAACTTTTGCATAAACCAATCAATATACGCTAATTGGGATTTTTTTTACCAAAAATATGTAGAATACATATTGGCCTAAACTGTGGAAGACATTTTTTTTTTCAATATTTTCTTTATATTTATTAAAGCAAAAAGGAAAAAATATTGTTTTGTTTTTTTCAAAATTGTCGCTCTTTTTTTGTTTATAGCGCAAAAAAAACAAAAAACACAGAGGTGATCAAACACCACCAAAAAAAAAGGACATCAATTTGGTTTGGGTACAATGTCGCAAGACCGCGCAATTATCAGTTGAAGCGGCGCAGTGCCGAATCGCAAATAATGGCCTGGTCAGGAAGTCGGTAAATCCTTCCGGGGCTGAAGTGATTAAACCAAATTACAAATAATGACAACTACCATTTTCTTGATGTCTTTTAGTTATATTTAGCCTGCTTCATAAGGAAGTAGAAAACAATCTGGCTATGCACATTACGTAAGAGATTCTGTTTTCTGTCCTCCGCCATTGGGTTTTTACAGTACGGAGCCAGGTAGACAGAAGAGAGGGGATGCCGCTAAGTGGAGGCGAGGACAGAGCCAGGTGGACAGAGGAGGGGGGGATGCAGCCAGGTGGAGGGAGGGATGGAGCCAGGTGGACAGAGGAGAGGGGGGATGCAGCCAGATGTAGGGGAGGATTGAGATAGGTGGACAGAAGAGAGCAGGGGATGCAGCCAGGTATAGAGGAGGACAGATCTAGGTGGACAAAGGAGAGAAAGGGATGCAGCTAGGCAAAGGGGAGGGCAGGGTGGATGCAGCCAGGTGGATGGAAGGACAGAGTGGATGCAGCAAGGTGGACGGAAGGACAGGTTGGATGCAGCCAGGTGGAGAGGAGGACAGGATGGATGCAGCCAAGTGGAGGGGTGGACAGGGTGGATGCAGCCAGGTGGAAGGGAGGACAGAGTGGGCACAGCCAGGTGGAGGGGAGGAAAGGGTGGGCACAGCCAGGAGGTGGGGAGGACAGGGTGGATGCAGCCAGGTGGAGGGGAGGACAGGGTGGATGCAGCCAGGTGGAGGGGAGGACAGGGTGGATGCAGCCAGGTGGAGAGGTGGATGCAGCCAAGTGGAGGGGAGGACAGGTTGGATGCAGCCAGGTGGAGGGGAGGGCAGGGTGGATGCAGCCAGGTGGAGGGGTGAACAGGGTGGATGCAGCCAGGTGGAGGGGAGGACAGGGTGGATGCTGTCAGCTGGAGGGGTTACTCATCAGTGATAAGATCCTGTCCCTCTATGGAAGCCTTCATCCCAAGTCCCCCCATCCCCATCGATCCCCCCCCACCTGGAGGTAAGTTCTTACCTTGGGAGATATATAATGGCACTTTCTCTCCGGCTCCCTCCACGTGTCAGCCAGCAGCAATCTGTGTCACTGTGACACCTGTCTTAGGATCAGGACATGGGGTTTCCTCACGGTCTGTGAGTCACAGCTCACGCAGGGGAGACCACTCTCAGCTCCTCCCCTGTCACTGCCTGACTCACCTGTCAGCTGATTGCTAGTCTTCACCCCTTGGGCCCTGACAGCTGGCAGAGTTGCTTTTGTTAATTATGACTTCTCGATCTTCAGGAAATATTGGTCGATCTCTTCTATTATGATCTTTTCTCTTTCCTTATCATATCATCTATTAGGTCTTCATTTAATTTCCATGAGCCTTTCCCATCACTGTTGTTCTTCCTATTGTTGTTTTCATTACGGCCTCCAGCCTAGAGTACGTTCCATGTACGACCGAGTGGAATGTATAGTCTTTTGTGCTTGGGTGTTGAATTCTCCAAATATCTCCAAAATCCACTAATTGATGCTCATGTATTTTTTTTTTCTTGTGCAAACGATGTAAATTATGATCCATGGAAAAATTAAAGTCTCCAGCCAATATTAACTTGCCTTGTTTAAATTTCATTAAATCGTTCAGTATTCCAACAAAATATTTTTGGGGTTCTTGTTGGGGCAATATACACTTTCAAGCATATATTTCATACCCTGTAAGGTCCCTTTCAGAAAAAGGAAGCGGCCCTCTGGGTCCACTTTTCTCTCATCTACGATAAACCGAATGTTTTTCCCAAAGCCAAATGCTACTCCTTTTGCCCTTCTATTTGGGGAATCTCCGTAGTCCCATATTGGAATATTTGAGTATAACTTGACATTTGTATCCTGTACAATATGTGTCTCTTGCAAAAATATTATTTCTGCGACATTTCTCTCCAGTTCCTTTATTACCATATGTCTTTTCTCTGGGGAATTTAACCCCATGACATTATATGTCAAAAATGTTGTGTTATTCATGTTTCTCTATTTCTCTCCAGCTCCCTCGCGTCTCGCCCAATGTATCCATCCACCCCCCAAATGTAGGGAGACACAAGGAGCATTTCATATCTTTTAGGACCCTGAGGGCTGCAGTCCTTCCCGAGATTCACAAACCATTTCCCTCCTTCAACCGTCCTCCCTCCCCTCCCCTACCCCTACCCCCTTGTTGTTGGTATTTTGACCTCATGGTTTTAGAGCAGATAACTAATCTTTTAGGGGCTCCCTTGCCCCACTGCTCTTTCTGGTCTGAGGTGGAGTTCTGTTTGGCACTCGAGATCAACCGCTCCTGGTATTGAAAAGGTGAACTCAGGGGACACCGCTTGCTGGGTGTCCATCTCCTCCCCTTTTTGTTTTTCCACCTTTCTCTATTCTCCCTCCCCTACCCCCCCCCCCACTCCCCCCTCCCCAAGTTCAGACTTCGTTCTTTCTATTAAATTAAATAGTAGATCATTTTATTGTAGTTGCTCTAGTTATCTGTTTCCTAGGAATCAACTGCTATTGTTCTTCTTGCTGTACCACTCTTTCTTGTCTTATCTCTCTGGTATTCTCTGGTATTGGGATTTCTATTTTTTTACAGAAATCAGTAGTTTCTTCTATAAACCTGAGTTTAGCAGTATGTCCATTTCTCCTGGCGATCAGGCATGCGGGGAAGCCCCAATTATATTGAATTTATTTTTCCTGTAAAATCTTTAATAAAGGTTTTAACGTCCTTCTCATTCTCAAAGTTTCTTGTGAGAGGTCCCGGAAGATTTGTATCATCTTTTCCTCATATTCCATTGGTGGCTTTCCCCTCAAATTTCTGATGAAATTTGGTTTTTACCTTCCCAAATTTCGAATCTGACTATTATATCTCTTAGACTTTCCAAGGGGAGCCCTTGCGGTCTACTTACTGTGTAATCTTTTGATTTTTATTGGATTTATTTCTTCTTTACTGAGAATTGGGTTAAAAACCTTCCTTATTGTTTCTGTTAAAATTTCTGTCTGGGTGGTTTCGGGAAGACCTCGTATTCTTAAATTTTTTCTTCTGTCTCTATTTTCTTTATCTTCTAGTCTGTATGCCTGCTCTTGTTGGTCTATTTTTAAAGTTTTTATTTCTTCTTTTAGCTCTTTTATTATATTTGTATGGGAGTGCAATTTTTTTCCACTCTTTCTACTCTCATGAGCATACTGCCCAGTTCTTTATGGATTATTGCCATTTCTGCTGTTAAAAAGTTTTCTAGGGCCGCAAACATTGTTTCCATGTCTCGTTTTGTGAGCGGCTGTGCTGTCCTCTGTTGTTCCTCTTTTTTTCTAGCTCCTAAGTCTAATTCAAGGTCTTGTTCTATTCTGGATTCTGAGATTGTGTCATTTTCTACTGGTGTTTTGTTCTGGCCCTTTTTCGCCTTCTTTTCTTTAGCCTCCATTTGGCGTCCCTTGGCACTTTGTTGTTTTTCTGTGATTTGCCTCTCACCATCCCCTCCTTGGGTTATATATTTTTTCATAGAACCAGGATTGGGGCTTAGGCTAAGACGGGGTGATTTGACCACTGCTCCACCTCCTCTTGCCGACTTACCTCTCATCCCTTCCCCTTCTTCCTCCCTTGCCCCTCTTCCTGCCACCTCTCTCACCCTTCCTCGGGAGAAGAGAGAAAAAAAAAGGACCCAATGTGTGTCTGTGTGTGCGTGTGTGGGGGGGGGGTTGGTGAGTAGGGGTTCTTCTCTATAGTTGGAATTTTATAGCAATTGCAGGGTTTCCTGGGCTCACTGTCAACTTAGGAAACATAGTATACCATGTGTTTATGTGTTTACTTGTAAAAGCTCAGAGTAATTTAAAGTTCAAAATAATAAAAGTATCTCAGATAAATACAATTCCTCTAGACCATCTCTTGTGCTTCTGATTAATTTAGTATATATAGTACTAACAGTTTATGTGATTTTATACAGTATATCTATAAAATATATATATATAGTTTTCTCCTGTAGGTTTCCTATTTTTAGTTTACTTATTTCAGACTTATATACAGGCACACAGAAAAAGAGAGAAGTGTTTTGAGGGGGGTGAAACCTCATCCTTGTCCCCCAGATCCCTCCAGTTCTCAATTTCTCAGCGCGGCTTGCGCTTCAAAGGCAGTCCGCCCCTGCTTGGATCTCCTTCGGCTCTCGCCCGCCCTCCGGCAGTTTCTTCCAATTTCTTCAGAGCGGCCGAGTGCTGAGTACCGGCTCCCGAACAGCCGAACTATCTCCGCCTCCTTACCTTGTCTCCGAGTCCCACCAAGGATCCCCCAACTCCACTCACCATCAGACAAGGAGAAGGGGATAGGTTCTTCCGGGCCAAGCTCCAAGCTCCTCGACCTCCACAGATTGCCCCACGTCCTCACCTTCCACGCCACAGCACGAGGACCGAAAGGCGCCCCCGCAGTAGCTGGGATAGGTGTCAGGGCGCTCGCAGATGGAACGACGATGGTCTCCCTCTTCCACAGCCACGCCAGCCCCGCTGGGAATCACTCGCACCGGGTATGGCCGCGCAGGTGCGGGATACCAGCAGACTGATGACGGGCCGTAGTAGGGGAATCAAGGAGTAAGGGGAGATTACTATTGCTCCATTTGGAAAGGATTTTTGGGTGTGGGGTTCCCTTTAAAATCCGTACCAGACCACAAGCACCTGGTTTGGATTGGGGGGAGACCCCATGCTGTTTTTTTTCTGCATTTTCATTGCCAGCATTCTTTTGTTTACATTCATCTGCCATTGGGGAAGCCCGCTGACAGCTGATGAATCATCCATTGTTAAGGTCGCGGTGGCCGGCTTCCCGACCCGCTCCTTAACAACCAGCTATTCTTCACACAGAATTTGAATCGATCGATAATTTTCTGACCTATCCGAATTCGAATCTTTATGAAAATGTAGAATTCAATCGAAAATTAATAAAGGAAACAAAATTAAATGTAACAAAACTAAACAAATTCTGAAACAAATCAACAAAACAAAAATTAGTGACAACAACTCTATCCCAAACAAAATAAATTTTTCTGTTCTGCACATGTCTATACACTGGTATGTTATCAAACAAACATTTGTACAAGCATTCATATGAATATTAGTATGGAAATTCCATACTACCAGTTGTTCTATGTATCTGCCGATTCTTCTGCCTTTCCCTCCCCTGCCTACACTGTTATGCTGGGAGTCAGGGCAGCCTGTGTAAAATCCTCTTCTCATGCTGGTTGTTCTCTGTGTGAGACTTCTCCCCCCGCTCACATCTTCCTTCCTGGAAGAAGAGCAAAGGACAAATCAGGGAGCAGGAGAGCTAGCCAAGCAATCTCAAAGACTGTAATGTAGAGCTCTTGGGATCATGGGGCATGTTCCCAAACATCTCTAGAATGCAGGAATTTACTTTCTAAACAACAATTTCAGATAGACTAAGACTCAGGAGGAGAGAAGGTGGACATAGGACAAAGCACACTGGGACATATAGTTCTATGGAGAGACTGCTACACTTTGTGGGATGCGTGCAGAACTACAGATCCCAATAGACTTAGGAACTCAAGGAGGAGACAAGAGGATTCTTTTTACTGTCTGCCCAGGAATAGTTGGGGACTTGGCATCAGACCGGGGAAGGAAGCAGGATGCTGAGCCTTACAAAGCAGGTTAGCTGGACATCATCTGCGGCTGCAGCCATACAGAATAGGTTTGCGGGCACTAAAGCCACCATTTCTCAAGGGGCCCCTCTGCTGTTTGAACCAAAAACTGAAGCGCAGGATTGGTGAGAAGGTTGCCAACCCACCAAACACTCTGCACCACAAAACCAGTTACACAGTTTGCCATCAGGCTCCTTAGAAACTACCATTTTTATGCTGCATACCACTGATCAGTCCTGCCACATCATCTGTTCTCGATTACCCTATCATCTCAGATCCACTTAACCCCTCCCTGCATCTGTTGCTTGACCTTTGTCATTACTGTTAAGCCTAGTTCAAGTTATTACTGCAAGAGCTCTTCTTCAAATCCCCCCTTCTTGAACTGGGAGTATCTGGAAGCCAATCAGCATCACCATTTGTGCACCACCGAAAAGGGTCTCAACCACACTGGCAGAAATAACAACTTTTTTCCTAATATTTGTAGATTATTATTCTTGGTTTCATAGTATTTACATAGACTTTAGCAATTTTTCTAACCTTCCCAAACACAAGTCCTTTAGGCAGACTCAGATTTAGCACAGTCACCCCAGGGTCTAATGCCACGTACACACGGCCGGACTTGCCAACGGGCTAAACTCCATCTGCATTTCCGACGTAAAGATTTAGAACACGTTCTATATCTGAGTCCGTCGGAAATGCCAACAGAAAAGTCCGATGGGGCATACACACAGTCCGAATGTCCGACCGAAAGCTCCCATCTGACTTTTTCTGTCAGGAAGTCCGGCCGTGTGAATGCGGCATAAGTCAGCGTTACCTCCTGGAGTTTATATTATCTATTTCTGGCTGCCCTTATGATACTCTAGGTGATCCTGTTACAGGTTAAGCTGATTGGTAAAACAGAAGTCACAGTAGTGGCAAATGATCAAAATGTACAGGATCCAGAACCATTAATGCAGTGGCGGCTCGTCCATAGGGGGCGGCGCCCCCCCCCCCCCCCCCCCCCTCCAGGCAGTCACATAAAAAAAATTTTTTAAAGCTGGCCCTTTAAAAAAAAATACAAAAAAAAAGGTAATTTGATGGTGACACATGCTGCTGCAATTGGTAGTGACACATACTGCTGCAATTGGTGGTGACACATGCTGCTGCAATTTGGTGGTGACACATGCTGCTGTAATTTGGTGGTGACACATGCTGCTGCAATTGGTGGTGACACATGCTGCTGCAATTTGGTGGTGACACATGCTGCTGCAATTTGGTGGTGACACCTGCTGCTACATTTGGTGGTGACACATGCTGCTGCAATTTGGTGGTGGCACATGCTGCTGCAATTGGTGGTGACACAGGCTGCTGCATTTGGTGGGACACAGGCTGCTGCAATTTGGTGGTGATACATGCTGCTGGAATTTGGTGGTGACACATGTTGCTGCAATTTGGTGGTGACACAGGCTGCTGCAATTGGTGGTGACACATTCGGCTGCAATTGGTGGTGACACATGCTGCTGTGATTTGGTGGTTGACACATGCTGCTGTGATTTGGTGGTTGACACAGGCTGCTGCAATTGGTGGTGACACATGCTGCTGCATTTGGTGGGACACAGGCTGCTGCATTTGGTGGTGACACAGGCTGCTGCATTTGGTGGGGACACGTGCTGCTGCATTTGGTGGGACACAGGCTGCTGCATTTGGTGGTGACACAGGCTGCTGCATTTGGTGGTGACACAGGCTGCTACATTCGGTGGGACACAGGCTGCATTTTATGTGACACAGGCTGCATGTAAGGAGGGACTCCGCTGGGGGCACCTGATGTAAGGAGGTACTCTGCTGGGGACACCTGATGTAAGGACAGACTCTGCAGGGGACACCTGATGGCATCTGGTGGCAGGCGACATGGCTAGTGACACGCTCATGGCTCCCACTGATTCTGCATTATGGTGAGTTAAATGATTTCATTTTATATTGCAATGTAATAATGGAAATAATGCGCTTCAATCATCCTGACACCATAACAACCATGGTGCCAGGATGATTGAAGCGATAACACCAGGTGTTTGGAGTATCTTTATCTGCTGATTGTTAAACTTTCTAGAATATTTCAATTTCTATTGTTGTGTAGGATCTGGGCCTGCTGTCCCTCCATCCCTCTCTCCCTCTCCCTCCATCCCTCGTTCATCTCAGACATTAACCACACCACCTTAGAGCCACGCCCACTATTTCTCTGAAACCACTCCCATTTTCACCAAGTGGAAGGAGTCACAAAGAAAGGACGGGGTCTGGCGCCCCCCATCCTAAAACTTCACCAGCCGCCACTGCATTAATGATAATCTTAACAAATAATGAAGACCAAACAGCATAACAAACCAGAAGGAAGCATGATTTTCTAGTGCCATTTTACCTTTGCTGCATTCTGTTTTCCAGCTAAATGCTGGAACAGATGTGTGCTTAAAGGTTGCACCTTACTATTGTTTCATGATAACATCTTGTGCTTCATGACACATGACCATATCTATCTTAAAATAGAACGTAAGGACAGAAAGAACTAGAGTTCACCTACATTCAATAATGTAATTTCATTTAAATATTGTATATATAATGTATCCCTGTTAGATTGTAAGCTCTTATAAGCAGGACCTTCTTAGCCCTCTTGTATGTTATTGTACTGTAACTGTACTGTCTCCCTTTATATAAATCCTGTATATTAATAGTAATATATTGTTATATTCTATAATAACATATTATGCTATTGTAACGCTATCCCTGAATGGGCTTTAATGGGTTCTTCCCCAACTAGTACAGAGGCCGCCCATCCCCTTAAGCACCAGTCCATTCACACCAGCTTCAAAAATACAGTCCAGGGGATGTCTTTTTATAACAAATTGCTTGAGGTACTTGTGGTACAACAGGAGGAGGGGTGTTTGGGGCATGGGATACTCCAAAACACTCAGCACTTGAAGATTAGATGACAGTCTTCTCCTAGAGCAGCTGAAGACCATAGGACAGGTCTTTCTGGCATCTGGTCACCTTGTGGGGGGAGGGGCAGAAAGGCTGGGCGAGTGGCGGAAATCTTTTACACTCCCAGTCACTGCTGTGGGGAGATGATTTCAACACTATGGAGAAGCCACCCAGAAATGGGATACACTTCATTACAGACAAGTTTTGTTTTTTGTTGTTGTATAGCACCATTAGAGCTGTTATGCCGCGTACACACGGACGGAATTTCCGACAACAAATGTTCGATGTGAGCTTGTTGTCAGAAAATCCGACCATGTGTATGCTCCATCGGACATTTGCTGTCGGAATTTCTGACAACAAATGTTTGAGAGCTGGTTCTCAAATTTTCCGACAACAAAACTTGTTGTCGGAAATTCCAAGCGCGTGTACACAATTCCGACGCACAAAATTCCATGCATGCTCAGAATCACGCAGAAGAGCCACACTGGCTATTGAACTTCATTTTTCTCGGCTCGTCATACGTGTTGTACGTCACCGCGTTCTTGACGATCGGAATTTCCGACAACATTTGTGTGACCGTGTGTATGCAAGACAAGTTTGAGCCAACATCCATCGGAAAAAAATCCATGGTTTTGTTGTCAGAATGTCCGATCGTCTGTACGCGGCATTAGACTTTATTTGATTGACCCAACCCCAATTCTCCTCCCAGTATTATACTCAACTATCCCTGATCCAGCAAAATATCACCTGTGTCACCCTACTGGAGCAGCACAGTGGCTTGTCAAAATCTTCTTTACTGGGCCTGTGTATATATGCCACGCTCTATAGAGAGTGCAGTTACACTTTAACCACTTGCCGACCGCCTAACGCAGATATACTGCGGCAGAATGGCACGGGCAGGCAAAATCACGTACCCATACGTGATCTGCCTCCCGCGGGTGGGGGGTCCGATCGGACCCCCCCCCGGTGCCATAGACGGTCGGCTCTCGTTCGCGGGCGATGGGAGGTGAGGGGGAGGCCATCCATTGATGGCCACCCCCTCCCGATCGCTCCCGGCGAATGAAAATGCTTCCTTTCCCTCTGTAATGTAAACAGAGGGAAAGGAAGTGATGTCATCTCTCCTCGAGGCGGTCTTTTCGTCCGGCGCAGAGGAGAGAAGACATCCAAGTAAGTGCACCAACACTACACTAACAGTAGAACACGCAGGCACACTTTTCACCCCCCTGTCACCCCCCGATCACCCCCCGATCACCCCCCTGTACCCCCTGTCACTCTGACACCAATAGCAGTGTTTTTTTTTTTTTTGCATTGGTGTCAGTTTGTCAGTTATAAGTGTTAGGGCTGTTAGGTTAGCCCCCTTTAGGTCTAGGGTACCCCCCCTTAGGTCCAGGGTACCCCCTAACCCCCCCCTAATAAAAGTTAACCCCTTGATTACCCCCCGTCACCAGTGTTGCTAAGCGATCGTTTTTCTGATCGCTGTATTAGTGACACAGGTGACGCTAGTTAGGGAGGTGAGTATATAGGTTTGCTGTCAGTGTTTTATAGCGACAGGGACCCCCATATACTACCTGCTAAAGGTTTTAACCCCCTGATTGCCCCCTAGTTAACCCTTTCACCAGCGATCGCCTTATAAGTGTTACGGGTGACGCTGGTTAGATAGTTTGTTTTTTGTAGTTTATTATAGTTTATTACAGTTTATTATAGTTTATTATAGTTTTAGGGCACCCGCCGTTTATTACCTTATAAAGGTTTAACCCCCTAATTGCCCGGCGGTGATAGAAGTTAAGTTTTTAGGATCTGATAAGGTCTGCGTCGCCCCAGGCAGCGTCAGGTTAGCGCTAGTACCGCTAAAACCCACGCACGCAGCATACACCTCCCTTAGTGCTATAGTATCTGAACGGATCGATATCTGATCCGATCAGATCTATACTCCCCAGCAGTTTAGGGTTCCCTGAAACACAGTGTTAGCGGGATCAGCCCAGATACCCGCTAGCACCTGCGTTTTGCCCCTGCGCCCAGCCCAGCCCAGCCCACCCAAGTGCAGTATCGATCGATAACTGACACTTACAAAACACTAAGCACACATAACTGCAGCGGTCGCAGAGTCAGGCCTGATCCCTGCGATCGCTAACAGTTTTTTGGTAGCGTTTTGATAGTCGCTAACAGTCAGGAGCTTTTTTGCCTGTGAGTCTCACTAGTGTACCCCTAAATTTAGAGGCCAAAATGGCAAATCCAAGGTACACTAGTGAAGAGGCCTACAGGATTCTGAGTATGACAGATAGTGAAGAGGAAGTCACTCATCTGTCAAGTTCAGGCTCAGAATACGAACCTGTAGAGGACAGCGGCTCCATGACAGATAGCTCTGACGACGGAGTTGTGGTCCCTGCTAGGGTCAGGCGTACCAGACCCCGAACTTATGCTGTCCTTGAAGTGCATGAACCGCAGGGCTCTCGTATGGAGCAGAGAAGTACTAGTGCCGCTACTCCTTCTGGTGAACTGGCAAGCACCAGCGGCCTAGTACACCCTGGTCGTACATCCAGCACTGCAGTATCACGTGGTGACGTGGCGAGTCCCATAAGTGCAGTTCAAGCTGGCGAGGTGGCAAGCAGTAGTAGTGTCCCGCTGCCACCAAGAAGAAGACGAACACAGGCCCGTCGTGCCCATAGTGCCCTTCCTGCTGCATTCGCCAATCCGAATTGGGAACCTTCCACTTCTGCAGCACCCGTACTTCCCCCTTTCACTGGCCAACCCGGAATTCAGGTGGAAACAGTTGACTTTACGCCACTGGATTTTTATTCGCTGTTTTTCACCGAAGATCTCTATAGATCTATTGTGGACCAAAGCAATTTGTACGCTGGTCAACACATCGCCACTATTCCCCAGTCCACCCTTGCCAGAGATTGGAGACCAATTACGGTCTCCGAATTTAAGACCTTTCTGGGCCTTTCCCTCCTCATGGGCATAACCAAAAAGAGTGAGTTGCGGTCATATTGGTCCACTGACCCAATTCACCATATGCCCGTGTTCTCTGCCTCCATGACCAGGGCACGATACGAGCAGATTTTGCGGTTTATGCACTTCAACGACAATGAACTCTGTCGTCCTCGTGGAGACCCTGCATACGATCGGCTCTACAAAATTCGGCCCCTCGTAAACCACTTCAACCAACGTTTTGCAGACTTGTTTACCCCCCATCAAGTTGTCTGCGTTGATGAGTCCCTGATTAAGTTTTCTGGCCGCTTGTCATTCAAACAGTACCTTCCCAGCAAGCGTGCCAGATACGGGGTCAAGATGTATAAGCTCTGTGACAGGGCCACAGGCTATACATGTAGATTTATGGTTTACGAGGGAAAAGATAGTCGCGTAGAGCCGATAAACTGCCCTGACTACATAGGAAGCGCTGGCAAGATAGTGTGGGACTTGGTGTCACCCTTATTCGGAAAGGGGTACCACTTGTACGTGGACAATTATTATACGAGCGTGCCACTTTTTAGTCACTTGTTTGATCATCAGATTGGAGCATGTGGCACCGTGCGACCTAATCGCCGGGGCTTTCCCCAGCGGCTTGTAGAGTCCCGTCTTAGGCTGGGGGAGAGAGCCTGCTTGCAGTATAATAATTTGCTCGCTATGAAGTGGAGGGACAATAAGAATGTTTTCGTTCTTACCTCCCTTCATGCAGACACGACGACCCAAATTACTACGGCGACTGGTGTTGTGGAGAAACCCCTCTGTGTCCACGAATACAACCTTAATATGGGAGGGGTGGACCTCAACGACCAGTTGTTGGCGCCGTACTTAGTTGCCCGTAAGGCCAGACGCTGGTACAAAAAAGTGTCTGTTTACTTATTTCAATTGGCTTTGCTGAATGCTCATGTGCTATACAGAGCTTCAGGACGGACTGGATCCTTCCTTAAATTCCAGGAAGAGATCGTCAGAGCCCTTCTGTTTCCAGATGGTGCTCCACCTCACCTTCCCAATCCAAATGCAGTAAGCCGGCTGCATGGGAGGCATTTTCCTTATGTCCTCCAGAGTACCCCTACCCAACGAGCCCCCCAAAAAAGATGTCGTGTCTGCAGCAAGCGCGGATTTAGGCGTGACACCCGGTATTGTTGTCCCTCCTGTCCTGACAATCCTGGTCTATGCATTGGTGAATGTTTTGAACGCTACCATACACTAGTGGAGTATTAGCGTAGGGTTCAGCACGGCACAGACTAGGCACACTAACACAGGGTCTCCCAAGATGCCATCGCATTTTGAGAGACCCAAACCTGGTACAGTTACAGTTAAAAGTTAAAGTTACTAAAAAAAGTGTTAAAAAAAAAAAAAAAAATACAAAAAAAATAAAAAAATAAAAATACAAAAAAAATATAAAATAAAAAAACCAAAAATAGTTGTCGTTTTATTGTTCTCTCTCTCTATTCTCTCTCTATTGTTCTGCTCTTTTCTATTGTATTCTATACTGCAATGTTTTATTGTTATGTTTTTATCATGTTTGCTTTATAGGTATGCAATTTTTTTATACTTTTTTATTGTTAACCACTTTTTTGTTTTCAGGTACGCCATTCAGCTGCAGAGCGGATTTATTTATCTTGACAGCAACAGCGTTTGCTCCCACGATATATAAAGCCGTGACTCCAGCGCTGTCGGAGGTGATTTCACCACCACAGTTCCATACTTCAGCATATATGCCGAAGCGTGGGGGCAGTAGTGGGTGGAGGAGCAATTTGCTCCTGCCTTTTGCGGGAGGATGCCCCCATGCTTCGGCATATATATATTTTAGGTAGGCACAGGTTGCGTTAAATGTTTTATTTTTTACTATGTTTTTTTTGTATTTGCTTTGCAGGTATGGTAAGGTATACTGTTATACTGTAATGTTTTTTTGTTAACCATCATTTGCTTAGAAGGTACGCCATTCAGTTGCAGCGCGGATTTATTTATCTTGACAGCAACAGCGTTTGCTCCCACGATATATAAAGCCGTGACTCCAGCGCTGTCGGAGGTGATTTCACCACCACAGTTCCATACTTCAGCATATATGCCGAAGCGTGGGGGCAGTAGTGGGTGGAGGAGCAATTTGCTCCTGCCTTTTGCGGGAGGATGCCCCCATGCTTCGGCATATATATATTTTAGGTAGGCACAGGTTGCGTTAAATGTTTTATTTTTTACTATGTTTTTTTTGTATTTGCTTTGCGGGTATGGTAAGGTATACTGTTATACTGTAATGTTACTTTGTTTTTTTGTTAACCATCATTTGCTTAGCAGGTACGCCATTCAGTTGCAGCGCGGATTTATTTATCTTGACAGCAACAGCGTTTGCTCCCACGATATATAAAGCCGTGACTCCAGCGCTGTCGGAGGTGATTTCACCACCACAGTTCCATACTTCAGCATATATGCCGAAGCGTGGGGGCAGTAGTGGGTGGAGGAGCAATTTGCTCCTGCCTTTTGCGGGAGGATGCCCCCATGCTTCGGCATATATATATTTTAGGTAGGCACAGGTTGCGTTAAATGTTTTATTTTTTACTATGTTTTTTTTGTATTTACTTTGCAGGTATGGTAAGTATTACTGTTATACTGTAATGTTACTTTGTTTTTTTGCTTAGCAGGTACGCCATTCAGTTGCAGCGCGGATTTATTTATCTTGACAGCAACAGCGTTTGCTCCCACGATATATAAAGCCGTGACTCCAGCGCTGTCGGAGGTGATTTCACCACCACAGTTCCATACTTCAGCATATATGCCGAAGCGTGGGGGCAGTAGTGGGTGGAGGAGCAATTTGCTCCTGCCTTTTGCGGGAGGATGCCCCCATGCTTCGGCATATATAAATGGTGCATGTATGCCCATCATTAGAAGTGGGCGGATGAAGGGAGGTATTCTAATGGTGGGCATACCCACCGATCAATATCTTTTTTTCGTTCAGCCCACAGGCTGCATGAAAAAAAAGTTTACAATACAAGGACCAGCAACGTACTGGTATGTTGCTGGACTTTGAGTGGTTATACCAGAATGATGCCTGCAGGTTTAGGTATCATCTTGGTATCATTCTTTTCAGCCAGCGGTCGGCTTTCATGTAAAAGCAATCCTAGCGGCTAATTAGCCTCTAGACTGCTTTTACAAGCAGTGGGAGGGATTTCCCCCCCCCCCCCACCGTCTTCCATGTTTTTCTCTGGCTCTCCTGTCCCAACAGGGAACCTGAGAATGCAGCCGGTGATTCGGCCAGCTGACCATAGAGCTGATCAGAGACCAGAATGGCTCCAATCATCTCTATCGCCTAAGAAACCGGAAGCTACGAGCATTTCATGACTTAGATTTCGCCGGATGTAAACGGCGCCATTGGGAAATTGGGAAAGCATTTTATCACACCGATCTTGGTGTGGTCAGATACTTTGAGGGCAGAGGAGAGATCTAGGGTCTAATAGACCCCAATTTTTTCAAAAAAGAGTACCTGTCACTACCTATTGCTATCATAGGGGATATTTACATTCCCTGAGATAACAATAAAAAAGATAAAAAAAAAAAAAAAATGAAAGGAACAGTTTAAAAATAAGATAAAAAATCAAAAAATTATTAAAAAAAAAAAAAAAAAAAAAAAAAAGCACCCCTGTCCCCCCCTGCTCTCGCGCAAAGGCGAACGCAAGCGTCGGTCTGGCGTCAAATGTAAACAGCAATTGCCCCATGCATGTGAGGTATCGCCGCGAAGGTCAGATCGAGGGCAGTAATTTTAGCAGTAGACCTCCTCTGTAAATCTAAAGTGGTAACCTGTAAAGGCTTTTAAAGGTTTTTTAAAATGTATTTAGTTTTTCGCCACTGCACGTTTGTGCGCAATTTAAAAACCTGTCATGTTTGGTATCCATGTACTCGGCCTAAGATCATCTTTTTTATTTCATCAAACATTTGGGCAATATAGTGTGTTTTAGTGCATTAAAATTTTAAAAAGTGTGTTTTTTCCCCAAAAAATGCGTTTGAAAAATCGCTGCGCAAATACTGTGTGAAAAAAAAAAATGAAACACCCACCATTTTAATCTGTAGGGCATTTGCTTTAAAAAAATATATAATGTTTGGGGGTTCAAAGTAATTTTCTTGCAAAAAAAAATTATTTTTTTATGTAAACAACAAGTGTCAGAAAGGGCTTTGTCTTCAAGTGCTTAGAAGAGTGGGTAATGTGTGACATAAGCTTCTAAATGTTGTGCATAAAATGCCAGGACAGTTCAAAACCCCCCCAAATGACCCCATTTTGGAAAGTAGACACCCCAAGCTATTTGCTGAGAGGCATGTCGAGTCCATAGAATATTTTATATTGTGACACAAGTTGCGGGAAAAAGACAATTTTTTTTTTTTTTTTTTTTTTTTTGCACAAAGTTGTCACTAAATGATATATTGCTCAAACATGCCATGGGAATATGTGAAATTACACCCCAAAATACATTCTGCTGCTTCTCCTGAGTACAGGGATACCACATGTGTGAGACTTTTTGGGAGCCTAGCCGCGCACGGGACCCCGAAAACCAAGCACCGCCTTCAGGCTTTCTAAGGGCGTAAATTTTTGATTTCACTCTTCACTGCCTATCACAGTTTCGGAGGCCATGGAATGCCCAGGTGGCACAAAACCCCCCCAAATGACCCCATTTTGGAAAGTAGACACCCCAAGCTATTTGCTGAGAGGTATAGTGAGTATTTTGCAGACCTCACTTTTTGTCACAAAGTTTTGAAAATTGAAAAAAGAAAAAAAAAATATGTTTTTATTGTCTTTCTTCATTTTCAAAAACAAATGAGAGCTGCAAAATACTCACCATGCCTCTCAGCAAATAGCTTGGGGTGTCTACTTTCCAAAATGGGGTCATTTTGGGGGGTTTTGTGCTATCTTGGCATTTTATGGCCTTCAAAACTGTGATGGGTAGTGAGGAGTAAAATCAAAAATTAACGCTCTTAGAAATCCTGAAGGCGGTGATTGGATTTTGGGGCCCGTATGAAGCTAGGCTCCCAAAAAGTGCCACTCATGTGGTATCCCCATACTCAGGAGAAGTAGCAGAATGTATTTTGGGGTGTAATTCCACATATGCCCATGGCATGTTTGAGCAATATATCATTTAGTGACAACTTTGTGCAAAAAAAAAAAAAAAAAAAAAAAAATTGTCACTTTCCCGCAACTTGTGTCAAAATATAAAATATTCCATGGACTCAACATGCCTCTCAGCAAATAGCTTGGGGTGTCTACTTTCCAAAATGGGGTCATTTTGGGGGGTTTTGTGCCATCTTGGGATTTTATGGCCTTCAAAACTGTGATAGGTAGTAAGGAGTGAAATCAAGAATTTATGCCCTTAGAAATCCTGAAGGTGGTGCTTGGTTTTCGGGGCCCCGTACGCGGCTAGGCTCCCAAAAAGTCCCACACATGTGGTATCCCCGTACTCAGGAGAAGCAGCTAAATGTATTTTGGGGTGCAATTCCACATATGCCCATGGCCTGTGTGAGCAATATATCATTTAGTGACAATTTTGTGCAAAAAAAAAAAAAATTGTCACATTCCCGCAACTTGTGTTAAAAAATAAAATATTCCATGGACTCAACATGCCTCTCAGCAAATAGCTTGGGGTGTCTACTTTCCAAAATGGGGTCATTTGGGGGGGTTTTGTGCCATCTTGGCATTTTATGGCCTTCAAAACCGTGATAGGTAGTGAGGAGTGAAATCAAAAATTTATGCCCTTAGAAATCCTGAAGGCGGTGCTTGGTTTTCAGGGCCTCATACGCGGTTAGGCTCCCAAAAAGTCCCACACATGTGGTATCCCCGTACTCAGGAGAAGCAGCAGAATGTATTTTGGGGTGTAATTCCACATTTGCCCATGGCATGTTTGAGCAATATATCATTTAGTGACAACTTTGTGCAAAAAAAGAAAAAAAAAAAAAAAAATGGTCACTTTCCCGCAACTTGTGTCAAAATATAAAATATTCCATGGACTCAACATGCCTCTCAGCAAATAGCTTGGGGTGTCTACTTTCCAAAATGGGGTCATTTGGGGGGGTTTTGTGCCATCTTGGCATTTTATGGCCTTCAAAACTGTGATAGGTAGTGAGGTGTGAAATCAAAAATTTATGCCCTTTGAAATCCTGAAGGTGGTGCTTGGTTTTCGGGGCCCCGTACGCGGCTAGGCTCCCAAAAAGTCCCACACATGTGGTATCCCCGTACTCAGGAGAAGCAGCTAAATGTATTTTGGGGTGCAATTCCACATATGCCCATGGCCTGTGTGAGCAATATATCATTTAGTGACAACTTTGTGCAAAAAAAAAAAAAAATTGTCACATTCCCGCAACTTGTGTCAAAAAATAAAATATTCCATGGACTCGACATGCCTCTCAGCAAATAGCTTGGGGTGTCTACTTTCCAAAATGGGGTCATTTGGGGGGGTTTTGTGCCATCTTGGCATTTTATGGCCTTCAAAACTGTGATAGGTAGTGAGGTGTGAAATCAAAAATTTATGCCCTTTGAAATCCTGAAGGCGGTGCTTGGTTTTCGGGGCCCCGTACGCGGCTAGGCTCCCAAAAAGTCCGACACATGTGGTATCCCCGTACTCAGGAGAAGCAGCTAAATGTATTTTGGGGTGCAATTCCACATATACGCATGGCCTGTGTGAGAAATATATCATTTAGTGACAACTTTTTGTAATTTTTTTTTTTTTTTTTTTTTTTTGTCATTATTCAATCACTTGGGACAAAAAAAAAAAATATTCAATGGGTTCAACATGCCTCTCAGCAATTTCCTTGGGGTGTCTACTTTCCAAAATGGGGTCATTTGGGGGGGTTTTGTACTGCCCTGCCATTTTAGCACCTCATGAAATGACATAGGCAGTCATAAAATAAAAGCTGTGTAAATTCCAGAAAATGTACCCTAGTTTGTAGACGCTATAACTTTTGCGCAAACCAATAAATATACGCTTATTGACATTTTTTTTACCAAAGACATGTGGCCGAATACATTTTGGCCTAAATGTATGACTAAAATTGAATTTATTGGATTTTTTTTATAACAAAAAGTAGAAAATATCATTTTTTTTCAAAATTTTCGGTCTTTTTCCGTTTATAGCGCAAAAAATAAAAACGGCAGAGGTGATCAAATACCATCAAAAGAAAGCTCTATTTGTGGGAAGAAAAGGACGCAAATTTCGTTTGGGTACACCATTGCATGACCGCGCAATTAGCAGTTAAAGCGACGCAGTGCCGAATTGTAAAAAGTGCTCTGGTCAGGAAGGGGGTAAAACCTTCCGGGGCTGAAGTGGTTAAAGGATAAGTTCACCTTTTAACAAAAAATAATAAATGCACATTTTTTTTGCAGGTAAAAAAATGTGCATTTATTATTTTTTGTTTCTAGAGCCTATAAAGCATTGCACCAGCAATCAGCAGATCCAGGTACCATGCAGGTTTCATGCAGATCTGTCAGTGTACATTATGATGGGAAAGCAGATACAATCTGACAGAAAGGGGGAATGAACCACCACAGTGCTCCACAGTGCCATGGCAGTTCACTGAAAACTACAAAACGACACCTGCAAAGACTGCCAGACCTTGTTGTGTTCCATTTACAGGATACTTTGAATTAGTGACATAAGTGGAGTGAGTGTTGGGGGAGAAGATCCCCGCTAGCTGTCACATCAGGGAATCAGGGCGGTGCGGGGGCCGGTCCTTTCGTAACATGTTACACCCTGAATATGGGTGTAACATGTTAAGAAAGGTGAACTTATCCTTTAAAGTTGTGAACCACACAACTTTAACCATTAGATCTAGCGCCAGCTTTCACCAACCCTCTCCTTAAATGATGTTTCTGGCAGGAACTTGGAAGATTCTACCAAGGATGCACCTGACCTGGAGTACCGCCCTGGCTGTCCAGTTAATGTGAGTGTTGGAAGTTCCTTACAGCAGCACCACCCCTGGGCACTAGGCATGCCACGCAATCTTCTAATTGATCTTTTTGACTGTGTATTTGTATTTTTAAATGCCATTTTCACAGAATTTGAAAATTCTATGTTAGAAGCAAATTGTATCAATAAACAAAGGCAATCTGACGTGTAGGACTTGTGTTTTCTGCCAGTGAGTTAAACAGCCAAATGTCCTAATGGAATCCTCAATCACTTCCTAAGAGGTGGATAAGCAAAAGTAAGTTTTTTAATCACTGGAGTGAGAAAATAAACAAATGCCTGTAGCTAATCCTGTGATCATCGAGGCTTTTAGTGGTCTAAACTCTTTAACCCAGATAGACTTGAAGAAGGGCTGACTTTAATGGACGTGATCCCTGCACACATTCTGTGATCTTAATAATGCCTTGAACTATTTTCCGTTCTTATCAGCCTTCCCTGACGAATATCCTATAGAGATGTTTAATGGTCGCCTTAGGTCAGCCTGCAAAAAGATTTCAATTAAGCTTGCATGTGTTGATTCAATCAGGAAAACTTAAGCTGTCCCATTGCTGCCAGCAGCCTTGTCAGGGATAAACACGAGAACCTGTAAAACCCATAAAAGCAATGCACTAAGGCATAATGAGTCTGTAAATGTCTTATGACAAGGGTTATAAGATAGAAAAGAACAATAAATAACTTTTTTGTGCATTTAAAATGCCCAATAAACCTAACATTCAAATCACCTCTTGTAAAAGGTATAATGCCCTGTACACACGGTCGGACATTGATCGGACATTCCGACAACAAAATCCATGTATTTTTTCTGACGAATGTTGGTTCAAACTTGTCTTGCATACACACAGTCAAACAAAGTTGAAAATCTGATCATTTTGAACCTGATGACGTAAAACACGTACGTCGGGACTATAAACGGGGCAGTAGCCAATAGCTTTCGTCTCTTAATTTATTCTGAGCATGCGTGGCACTTTGTCCGTCGGATTTGTGTACACACGATCGGAATTACCGACAACGGATTTTGTTGTCGGAAAATTTTATAGCAAGCTCTCAAACTTTGTGTGTCGGAAATTCCGTTGGAAAATGTGTGATGGAGCCTACACACGGTCGGAATTTCCGACAACAAGGTCCTATCACACATTTTCCGTCGGAAAATCCGACCGTGTGTACGGGGCATTACAGTGAAATATATGACACTTTTCTTTGCATCTCTATTACTTTTTGTAATGTTGCAGTCATTTTAGGAAAAGGAACGGTTGAGAATAGAAATGAGCTGAACTGGGGTGCAACCTATATGCTAAAGATGGTTTGCACCTAAATGAAAAGGGGTCTAATGTGCTGGGGGAGTTTTTTGGGAAGGCTGGAGGAGTATTTAAACTAGGATTGTGGGGAGCGGGTGAATTAGATTATAATGGTGCAGACAGGTCAGACAGGGGTCAGCCCTTATTGGTGGATTGAATGGGGAAAGATGGGGGGGGGGGCTATGGCAGATGATATGAAGGTTCCTATGTTACAAACAACCATTGGAAATTGTACTATTTGTACTAAAATAAAAAATATGCAACATACGTTTTCAAAATGTGACAATGAATTAAAGTGTTTGTTCACCAATGCCAGAAGTCTGACAAGCAAAATAGGTGAGCTGGAAGCTTTGGTGAATGAGGAGAACTATGATCTAATTGGTATTGCTGAAGCTTGGCTTCATTCTTCTCATGACTGGGTTATTAATATTCCTGGCTATGCTCTCTTTCGGAAAGACAGGGTAAAACAGAGGGGTGGTGGTGTCTGTCTCTATGTGAGAAATGATCTCAAAGCGAGTGTGAAAGAGGACCTAGTTGATGGAGAGTGTGATGTCTGAAGCATTATGGGTGGAACTGTGCATGGGTGTGTGTACTACAAAGGTTGTCATTGGAGTTTGTTATAGGCCACCCATTGTTAATGAGAAGGTGGAGACTCAGCTCCTTGCACAGATGGAAAGGGCTGCGAGGGCTGGGACAGTGATAATGATGGGGGATTTAAACTACCCGGAAATTGACTGGAGTAATGGCACTGCTGGGACAGTTAAAGGGCAAAAATGTATAAACCTATTACAAGACAATTTTATGGTCCAGTTTATTGAGGTCCCAACTAGGAATGACGCTCTGCTGGACCTGGTAATCTCAAACCATGCAGAGCTTATTACCAATATTCATATAAAAGAACATCTGGGTAGCAGTGACCATAACATGATTTCATTTAATGTTAACTGTAAGCAACAAACACATACAGGTGTAAGATAAAAACACTTAACTTTAAGAGTGCAAATTTTCCAAGGATGAGGGCTGCTCTCCAGGATTTGGACTGGGAGGGAATATTGGGATCAATGGACACAGAACAAAATCGGGAATTCTTCAAAGTGACTGTATGTAAAGTCACTGCAAAGTATATTCCCATGAGCAATAAGTTTAAAGGGCTAAAAATAAAACCTATGTGGCTCACGGCCAAAGTTAAAATGGCTATGAATAATAAAAGAATAGCTTTTAAAAAATATAAAAATGAAGGAACGCTATCATCGTTTAAATGTAACAAAGAATATAACAGAATATGTAAAACAGGAAATCAAGGATGCAAAAATTCAAAACGAAGGACAGATTGCAAAAGATAATAGGACAAACCCTCAAAAAATCTTCAAATATATTAAAAGTAAAAAGGTCAGGTCTGAGCATGTAGGCCCTTTACAAATTAATCTAGAGTGGGTGACTGGGGACAAAGAGAAGGCAAATGTATTAAATACTTTCTTCAGCTCTGTGTATACAAAGGAGCATGGGGGGGCTCATGGCCATAATGGGGGTGGTAGTGACACAGCCTCAAATGATCCACAATGGCTCAAAAAAGATATGGTCCAGAAATATTTAGACAGAATAAAGGTGGATAAAGCACCTGGACCAGATGGCATCCACCCACGGATCCTAAAAGAATTGAGCTGTCATTTCAAGGCTATTGTTTCTAATATTTAGGGATCGTTAATGGCTGGAATGGTACCACTGGATTGGCGCAGGGCCAACTGCCCAACTGCCCATATTTAAAAAAGAGATCAAAGTTTTTAAGTAACTATAGACATGATAGTTTAACTACTATAGTAATATACTGAAGAGTTTAATAAAAGACCATATGAATGAGTTCTTGCTGGAAAAAAATATTTGAAGCAACAGGCATCATGGATTCATGAAAGACAGAAGTTGTCAAACAAACCTGATTTCTTTTTATGAGGAGGTAAGTAAAACCTTGGACAGAGAAGTGGCTGTGGACGTGGATTTTTCAAAAGCGTTTGACACAGTTCCCCAAGCACGACTCATGTTTAAGGTACACAGGTTTGGAAAGATCAGTTTGTAAATGGATAGAAAACTAGCTAAAAGACAGAATTCAGAGAGTGGTGGTTTATGTTTCTTACTCTGAATGGTCTAAGGTTATCAGTGGTGTACCCCAAGGTTCAGTGTTGGGACCCTTACTTTTTAATATCTTTATAAATGATATAGGGCAGTGATGGTGAACCTTGGCATCCCAGATGTTTTGGAACTGCATTTCCCATGATACTCAACTACACTGCAGAGTGCATGAGCGTCATGGGGAATGTAGTTTCAAAACATCTGGGGTGCCAAGGTTCGCCATCATTAATATAGGGTTTAAGATTAAAAGTAACATTTCTGTCTTTGCAGATGCAGATGAGAAACAACATCCTTACAGGATGTCTCCAATTTACAAGCCAACCTCAATGCACTGTCTGATTGGGCAACTAAGTTGCAAATGAGGTTTAATGTTGATAAATGTAAAGTTATGCACTTGGGGGCTAAGAATATGCATGCTTCATACATACTAGAGCAGGGATATGCAATTAGCGGACCTCCAGCTGTTGCAAAACTACAAGTCCCATCATGCCTCTACCTCTGGGTGTCATGCTTGTGGCTGTCAGAGCCTTGCTATGCCTCATGGAACTTGTAGTTCTGTAACAGCTAGAGGTCCGCTAATTGCATATCCCTGTACTAGAGGGAGTACAACTGGGGGAATCCATAGTGGAGAAGGATCTGGAGGTTTTGGTAGATCACAAGCTCAATAATGGCATGCAATGCCAAGCTGCGATTTCCAAAGCAAGCAAAGTCCTTTCTTGTATTAAGAGAGGTATGGACTCCAGAGAGAGATAAATTTTGCCCCTGTACAAATCATTAGTAAGACCTCATCTGGAATATGCAGTTCAGTTTTGGGCACCAGTTCTCAAAAAGGATATCGGGGAACTGGAGAAAGTGCAGAGAAGGGCACTAGACTAATAAGAGGCAGCTATGAGGATTGATTTGAGGAACTTAATCTATTCCCTCTTGAGAAGAGGAGATTAAGGGGGATATGATCAACACATACAAATATATAGGTAGTCCATATAGTGAACTTGGTGTTGAGTTATTCACTTTAAGGTCATCACAGAGGACAAGGGGGCGTGCTTTACGTCTAGAGGAAAAAAAAATGCTCTCCAAATACGGAAAGGTTTCTTCACAGTAAGAGCTGTGAAAATGTGGAATGGACTCCCTCCAGATGTGGTTCTGGCCAGTTCAGTAGATTGCTTTAAAAAAGGCCTTGATTGTTTCCTACATGTACATAATATAACTGGGTACTGACATTTATAGGTAAAGTTGATCCAGGGAAAATCTAATTGCCTCTCGGGGGATCAGGAAGGATTTTTTTCCCCTGCTGTAGCAAATTGGAGAATGCTTTGCTGGGGTTTTTCGCCTTCCTCTGGATCAACTGTGGGTGAAGGATTGTGTATATGGGATTGTTTTTTTTTTTTTTTTTTTTTTTTTTTTGGTTGAACTAGATAGACTTGTGTCTTTTTTCAACCTAACTATGTAACTATGTGTCTGATCGGATGTGGGACATGTTGCAGCAATCCTTTCTCTTCAAGTGGACTACAACTTTGCCATATCTTGGCATTAAACTGGCCTCCTCCTATGATGGGCTTTACCAGGCCAATTACCCGGCATTATTCAAGCAGCTTTCTATGCTTTTAACCTCTTGGAGTCATCTCCCGATGTCCTGGTTTGGTAGGATTAATGAAATTCGTATGACCCACCTCTCTAAACTTCTGTATGGTGTGTGCGGTGTGCTGATTCACTGCCATAAATTCATCTCAAACACATAACCACACCTCGTTCTGAGCTTCAGGTAGTGGTTTCCAAAACTACTCCATTTTAAGGAAGGGCAAATGCCCTCACTTACTCTGACAAATGGAGAATACTGAACTCGTAACTTTATATAATATCAATAAAAACAATGTGAAACCTATCAAAGCAAGTAGGATTCAGAAAATCGTGAGATTTTCTGTAATCGTTAGTATTAATGGAAGTGATGAAACCACCATCTCAGTTCTCTAATTACAACAGATCACATTTGGTAGTCCTATGATTCTGGCAAGTCAAATCCGATCTGAAATTATTACACCCATTAATGGGTGCAATAATGTAGGGACACCTTCCTCTCTCGGACGGAAAGGAAGTGTAAAAAGTAAATGAATAAATGAAAAAAAAAATTCCATGCTATGCAAAAAAAGAAAAAGGAAAAATGAAAGATCCCCCATCCGTCTGTTAGACCGGAAGAGGATTAATGGAAGTCTCCCGTACCTAGCTTTTATGGCAGTGAAACACTGTATGAACGACATTATGGTTGACCGATGCTCATGATAAATTCCTCAGAGTTTGGCAACCTTGAATTGCAAATTCTCGTCCTTCGCGTTTTGACCATCAGTTGCTGTATATATGATCTCCCTGTGATCTTAACTCCTGGGACATCTTTGTTGTTATCTTTCCCTGCTTTCTTCTTCCTCTTTTAGTTTTCTTTTTCACTTTTCCCTTCTCCCTCTTCTTTGTTACTTTCTCTGGACTACTATACATAATGGTTCTTTGTGAATGGCCTCCATGATCAGCGATGAGACTTTATTTACAGAAATGAATTTCAGTGCAAAAAACAAAGTCTTCCTAGTAAATGGGAAACTGTTCTTGACTGTTCTTTGAGTTAATTGATCATGAGGAGGATGGCAGTGGAGTGATTGGCGGATTGCTAAGAAACCAAATCAGCAGCCCTTAGGAAAAAAAAATTAATTAAAAAAAAAAAACAACTGTGAAGCAAAATAAGGGTCAGTTCCCCTCAATGCAGCCTCACCATTACCCATCTGCAGCCTCACCATTGCCATGAATGCAACCTCACCATTGCCATGAATGCAGCTTCCCCATTGCCATGAATGCAGCTTCCCCATTGCCATGAATGCAGCCTCACAAGTGCTATGAATGCAGCCTCACAAGTGCCATGAATGCAGCCTCATCATTGCCATGCAATTTTCACCCCGATTTTCAGGGTGAAAAAGTGCGTGTTATACGCCGATAAATACAGTATACAGATTTACCACCACAGACAAGCAAGCCAAGACTGCCACTCAGAATCCCCACAATAAATGCATTCACCTATGGCATTGACCATTGTTTCTTAACCTCAGTCCTCAAGTAACCCCAACAGGCCATGTTTTGGGAACTTCCCCTAGATAAAATAGCTCTTATCAATACCATGTCATTGATATTGATTTAAAGCAGCTGTGCAAAGTAAAGGACCACCTGAAAATATGGACCGTTGGGGGTACTTGAGGGCTGAGTTTGGGAACCACTGGCACAGATGACTGGGGCACCGAAACCTAGAAGCCATAAAGGAAATTATAAAGAGAGGTTCATCAGAAGATAAGACAACGCTATCTTGCAAAATGTTCATGAAATGCAAGTGTTGTCTGCAGTGGCGTCTGGTGCTCAAAATTTTTTCGGGGAGCAAACAAACTAAAAAATTCTGAAAAATACTGAAAAAAACATCAGTTGCAGCCTCACTGTGCCATCAATTGCAGCCACTGTGCCCATAAAATGCAGCCACTGTGCCATCATATGCAGCACCTGTGCCCATCATATGCAGCCTCTGTGCCCATCATATGTAGCCTCTGTGCCCATTATATGCAGCCTCTGTGCCCATCATATGCAGCCTGTGAACACCATATGTAGCCTCTGTGCCCATCATATGCAGCCTCTGTGCCCATCATATGCAGCTTGTGCCCATCATATGCAGCCTGTGCCCATCATACATCCTCTCTGCCAATCATATGCAGCCTCCCTGCCAATCATATGTAGCCTCTGTGCCCGTCATATGCAGCCTGTGCCCATCACATGCAGCCTCTGTGCCCATCATATGCAACTTGTGCCCATCATATGCAGCTTGTGCCCATCATATGCAGTCTCTGTGCCCATCATATGCAGTCTATGCCCATCATATGTAGCCTCTGTGCCCATCATATGCAGTCTCTGTGCCCATCATATGCAGCTTGTGCCCATCATATGTAGCCTCTGTGCCCATCATATGCAGCCTGTGAACACCATATGTAGCCTCTGTGCCCATCATATGCAGCCTCTGTGTCCATCATATGCCTCCTCTGTGTCCATCATATGCAGCTTGTGCCCATCATATACAGCCTCTGTGCCCATCATATGCAGCTTGTGCCCATCATATGCAGCCTATGTGCCTATCATATGCAGCCTGTGGCCATCATATGTAGCCTCTGTGCCCATCATATGCAGCCTTTGCCCATCATATGTAGCCTTTGTGACCATCATATGCAGCGTGTGCCCATCATATGTAGCCTCTGTGCCCACCATATGCAGCCTCTGTGCCCATCACATGCAGCATCTGTTCCCATCATATGTAGCCTCTGTGCCCATCATATGCAGCCTCTGGGCCCATCATATGCAGCCTTTGCCCATCATACAGCCTGTGTGCCCATCATAGGCAGCCCCATTGCCCATCATTTGCAGCCTCTGTGCCCATCATATGCAGCCTCTGTGCCCATCATACAGCCTCTGTGCCCATCATATGCAGCCTCTGTGCCCATCATATGCAGCCTGTGCTCATTATATGCAGCTTGTGCCCATCATATGCAGCCTTTGTGCCCATCATATGCAGCCTGTGCCCATCATATGTAGCCTCTGTGCCCATCATATGCAGCCTGTGAACACCATATGTAGCCTCTGTGCCCATCATATGCAGCCTCTGTGCCCTTCATATGCAGCTTGTGCCCATCATAAGTAGCCTCTGTGCCCATCATAAGTAGCCTCTGTGCCCATCATATGCAGCCTGTGCCCATCATATGAAGCCTCTGTGCCCATCATATGCAGCCTCTGTGCCCTTCATATGCAGCTTGTGCCCATCATAAGTAGCCTCTGTGCCCATCATAAGTAGCCTCTGTGCCCATCATATGCAGCCTGTGCCCATCATATGAAGCCTCTGTGCCCATCATATGCAGCCTGTGCCCATCATATGGAGCCTCTGTGCCCATCATATGTAGACTTTGTGCCCATTATATGCAGCCTCTGTGACCCCCCACGCTCGCCGTTTGACCGGCACACTTAACCTATCCTGGTGGCGGGTGACGGCGGCGAGCTGTGGGACATGCAGCGAGCTTCTGTGTCCTCCATGGCTCTCTGTCCTCCCATTCTTCTGTTCTGCATTCAATCAGGGCGCCTGTGCCTTCAGTCAATCGGGTGACGGGTATTAGATCACAGTGCCCCCTTAATGGACTCTCCGCCACTGGTTGTAAGGCCACACATACTCCACTTCCACAGACCACTCAAAGAAAAACCACCCTCCCCATGGAGCTCATATGCAGTGTCATGTGCGGACCAATGAAAACTCCCATGTCAGGCAAGAACAGATATCTAATGACTTTCATTGATGATTATTCTTGGTCCACAACAACTTATTTAATGAAGCACAAGAATGAAACATCAGAAAAAAACAGAAGAGTTTGTAGCCATGTAAGGAAATGGAATCGTACCTGAAGAATCAAGGTATAGTGCATCAGACAACTACACCATAAACTCCCGAACAAAACGATTTAGCTGAAAGGAAAAATCACACAATTGGACTTTCCGATAACAAAGTCGTGGAATTTTGTTCGAAGCTTGTTGGTTCCAACTTGTCTTGCATACACACGGTCACACAAATGTTGGCCAACAATTACGAACATAGTGACATACAAGACGTATGGCGAGCCGACAAAAAGGAAGTTAAATAGTCATGTGATATCTCCATTACGAACGCTAGTTTTACAAGACCGAGCGCTTCCAGTTCGTCCTTGATTCCGAGCATGCGTGTTTGTACTTTGGACTTTGGTCCAACGGACTTGTGTACACACGACACATGTCCGACAACACACATTTGTTGGCTGAAAATTTGAGAACATGCTAGCCAACATTTGTTGGCAGAAAGTCCGACAACAAATGTTCAATGGAGCATACACACGGTCGGACTTACCGCCAACAAGCTCACATCCAACATTTCCCGTCGAAAAATCTGATCGTGTGTACGCGGCATTATAGAAATGACCAGGTGCATGCTATCAGATGCCAACCTACCTAACATATACTGGGGAGAAGCAGCTGGGAAGGGCATGCAAACAAAGCTCCTAGATGTCAAAACCACCTTTATATATGGAGACATTAAGGAAGATCTCTACATGGAGTAACCACCAGGGTTGAGCAAGGACACAACCTTGTGTGTAAACTTCAAAAGAGCATCTACGGCCTTAAGCAATCTGCAAGGATGTGGAATGAGAAAGTAACTGAAATACTCACAAAAGAGGGATTCTCAAGAAGCAAAGCAGACCCCAGTCTCTATTCCACAAATCAAGAAGACAGATGGGTATACATCCTAATTTATGTTGATGACAATATAACCTGTTTTGAGTAAGAAGGGGATTACAATCAGATAGTTCGCAAGCTGAAAAATAATTTTGGCATTAAAGAGCTAGGAAACATCAGCCACTATTGTGAAATCCAAATAGAGAGGGGAGTAGGTAAAGGTTGTCTTCTCAACTGAAGTAAGAAAATTGCCAAAATCTTGGAACAGTTCCACATGCAAGATGCAAAAGAAGTAAAAACTTCCATGAAACCAAAAGAGTAACAAAGCAGAAAACTTGCTACCCAAACATGTACTGCAGAGCTATTGGAAAACTGCTATACAGCAGTGGGCATACTCTTTACAATAGTTTCAGTACCCTGTCAGTCGCCTGGAATGCAGTAAAATGGGTGATACAGTACCTAAAGGGAACAATTCAGATAAAGCTAGGGCTACCAGCAGCATCAAATCCAAAATGAATTGGGTATGTGGATGCTGATTGAGCTGGAGACTGCATAGACTGCAAAGCTACAAGTGGTTACATCTTTCAGTACAGTGAAGGAACCATAAGTTGGTCTAGCTGAAAGGAAGTGACTGTTGCACTGAAACTGAGCATATTGCAGCAGCACATGCATGTCAAGAAACAATATAGATTTGACAACTTTTAATGGACCGGTGCGTAGACGTGTCAAAACTCATTCCCATTTTTGAAAACAACAAGGGATGTATAAAGCTGACACAATCAAAAACAGTCAATCCTACGACCAAGCACATCAATGTGAAGTATCATCTACTCAGTGACACCCAAGAGCAAGGTGTTATTGGCATTCAGTATTGCCCATCAAAAGAGATGACTGCGGATGCACTTACCAAGCCACTGTTAAAGGAAAGTTATAGTCTTCTTCAGAAAAACCTCAACGTCATATAGCAAAGCACATGCTGTTGAGAAGTTCTGCTGGAAGTTCAACAGCATGTACTATACACTCCAAAGTATAGATGGCGCTGTAGTGATATACTGTACTAGTGTCTGTGTGTTTTAATATGCTTGTATATTCTGCACAGGAAGGAAGTTTCTTTTCTCTCTGCTCTCTCCTGTAATGCTGTTTTCATACATGTATGGTGTTAGCCTATGCAGATAAAGCTGAATTCTACATTCCTCAAAATCTCAATGCCTCATCTTATCACATAACCAACCTTCTGTTCTTGGAGTCTATATCTAGTTTTAGCTCAGGGATCAATAACCAGCATAGGTCAGAGCAAGATTAGACATCCAACGGACACTTCTAGTCTGCTTGCATTGCAGAGTAGACACTACTAAGGACTAAGTACAGAGTAGATAGGCTGACTGAGTTCCAGTGCCACACCAGGTTTATGTTGGTGAAAGCTGCATTCCAGTGTAGCGCTGGTATTTTTGCCTTCTAATGCCATGTAATGTTAAACAATGGACAATGTTATAAATTAGTATTTGGCTTCCTCTACTGGTGTACTTATGAACAGACTTGTTAATCTTTCACATGAAACCCATACAGGAAGTGACTTAATTATTTACTTAAAAAAAGGATTTACCTACCCAGAATGCCCACTCACCTACCCAGAAACACAGAGACTGAACTGCATGCTGGATGGGATATAAAAGGCCCAGCGCAGCCATTTTCTTTCTCTTTGAGGGAACGCGTGGCCTGCCTACAGGGGTCTGAAGGAGGTGTTCCAGAGAGAGCGGCCTGCATTGCAAGGAGCGGAATGACCAGCGACTCTGCTTTACACTTGAGTGTTTTTAGAGACAGTGTGATCGGATCTGGAAAGATCCAGAGACGCCTGACAGAGCCATCTGATGGTCCCAGTCATCTTGTGGAGCGGAACGGTGTGACGGTACTGACTGGCAGCCAGACTGAGACAGCCGGAGTGGAGGTTTTTCAACTTTCCAGGCCTGGTGTGAGAGGGCTGTCGCCCAACGTTCTTTAATGCACTTTACACACTTAGACATCATACTACAGAGTTGCTGAGACCTGCAGTTCCGCAGAGGGGTCTCATTCAAATAGACTGAGTTCAAGCAGGCCTCAAGCCTATACTTCACTGAGGATTGACACTGTGTGGTTCAGAGACAACTGTACTGGGTGCAGTTACAAGCCTGTTATACAGCAAGAACAGTTTCACTTATTATTCTACACTATTGTTTTGCTTGTTAAACCCTTGGATTACAATCACTGCAGTATAATAGCTAGCAGAAGACAGAAGATAAAAGACTATATTTTTCATTGTAAGGCCTTGTGTTCAGTCACAGTGACAAGGACTGCATCATAAAGCAGGAGGAGCTCATTAGAAATTGTATTGCGTTGTGTTTATAACTTTGCATTACTGTGTTCAGTACAGCGTGTTGGAAGTGGGAAGGTGCCCAGTGCAAAGGCATTGTTTACTCTGAGCATTAGTCCCACTTGGAGACGCACCTGCAGGGGATTATCTAAGAAATCTTTATATCTTAATAAGTTGTGAAAGTTCAGCGCATTGTCACATTACATTTGTGTGGCAGTGGAGCCATTGTAATTACTGTTTATACCAGTCTCGGTAAAATTACATTCAGATTAAATTCAATGTGTGGAGATGTTGTTAATTCTCCTGCAGGTGAAGCAACGGATACCCAGGAACTGGTAAAAGGTACATTATTGTGTATTGTATATTGTGGGAGTGTCCTTAAGTGTTAAGCTTCACACCAACACTACACCACAGCTGTGTCAAGTGGGTTGAGCAAATTATAGGGGGTAAGGTTAAGGATACTGTTACTCTGCAAACAAGCCCACCATAATGAACGCCAGAATGGACCCCCTTACAGTGGCCCAGTGGTGTGAAGCAGAAGGCACCCACCCAGAGTCGAGCATGGCGATTGAGCTCTGGGGGGATTTTGGGAAGAAGAACAAATCAGCCGAGTGGTGAAGGTACTGTCCCCAAACAGAAAGGCAATGGTGGTCGCTGTCAGAGCAGATCATGGGACCTCCCGCACCTATGCATTGTTGGAGTGGAGGAAGAGAGTCCCTGAGAACTTTAAAAGCACAAGTGTGAGATTAGCTAATAAGACAAAGTTTTATCTGACACACCAAGGGAGATCAGGTGAAAGCCCTACCGGCTCCACGCAGATGAAATTAGCCAAAGCAAAGGTTCCCACGTCCGGTCGCGGTTGAACCAGAGCTATTCACAGCCCTAGGAAACTTTGTGGCAAAATGCCAGAAGGGCAGCCTCACATACTTTGGAAATGCGTACCAGAAACTCAGTGTCTTCTCTGGAAACTGGCCCGTACCTCCAGAGGAAGACAGCTTTGAAGAATGGCTGGAGCAGACCACACAAGCCCTGGATGAATGGGACATCCCTGAAACTCACAAGAAACAGAGAATCACAGATAGCTTAAGAGGGCCTGCTTCAGAAGCTATCCGAAATTTTAAGCTCAGCAAGCGAGACTGTGTGGCCCAGGACTATCTAGACATTCTGCAGGATGTATTTGGGCGAACGGAGAAAGTTTCCGACCTAATCTATCAATTGGAACACACCTATCAAAATGTGGGAGAAAAACTGTCAGAGCTTGATCTGTGAAAAAGCTGTAAAAAGCCTGATCCGGATTGTGCGTGAAGAGGAAGTCATCCTTGAGAGGAAAAAAGAGAAGATTTAAGAACCAAAATCTGTTGTTGGAGTCAGGACGGCTAGTGCAACTGATGGCGACCCTCAGATCAAGCTTCTCAAAGACTTAGGTGTCACAACTAATGGAGATGATGGTCCTGTTGACCGCCAGGCCCACTATCCCACATAATGGAGGAGTTCAAATACCCAAAAAGCTGTTAAGCCCTACAGTTGCAGAAAAACACAAGCTCTGTTTCAATTGTGGAGGGGTTGGACACTATAGGCGAGTGTGCCCAAGTCCAAAGCCAGAAACAAAACGCCAAAAGCCAACAGGAAACTCCAGAGGGCCCCAGTGAAGGAGTCAACTGGGCGCCCTGTTACAACAGCAAACTCCAAACAACTCCATACATACCAGGCTTCTGGGGCCACAAGAAGGCCGAAGCCGGGTAATAATCCGCTAAAACAAGGTGAAAAGGTACAAACTACCAAACAGGTTAAACCTGCCACTCACCACAGATTCCCTCCCAAGCTAGTGGGATCTTCCCCAATCGTCTCCATCCAAGTAGAAGGGATCTACACTAAAGCCCTGTTGGATACTGGAGCCCAAGTGACTTTGTTGCACAGAGACTTTTATGAAAAACATCTCAAGCCTTTGCCACTGTAGAAGCTAGAGGAATTAGAAATATGAGGCCTAGGGACCCTAAACTTTCCTTATGATGGATACTTACCCATTAAACTCACCTTTGATCCGAGTGTGGCCAGGAAGGCCGAGACCTTCGATACCTTGGCAGTGGTGTGCCCTCGCCCCCCAGGGGCTGACAGAAATTCCCTCATCATTGGGACCAATACAGACCTGGTCCGAAGGCTTCTGACACCACTTCAGGCGAAGAGCACTCTAACCACGAGTATACACCCTATGCTAGCACAAGCGTACCAGAATCTAGTGTACGAGCAGAAAGCCCCACAGGAAGGAGTGGGCAAGATCTGGTGCTTGGGCCAGAGTGAGAAGGTGTTACAACCGGGTGAAGTAGTTTGTCTGAAAGCTTCCGTCAAACTCAGTTGGAGACAACCTGGCCCTTTTATCGTCCTTGAGACGGACAGACAGAAGATAAAGGACTTCCAGAAGTGTTGTCGACCAAGGCGCTCAGGAGAAGCAGAGGGAAAGTCTCAGTCAGTGTCTGAAACACAACAGCTTCACCTGTGAAGATGCCAGCTAAAGTGCTACTGGGGCAGGTGAACCAAGCAACCCCGGTCTCACCATGTGATATCGTGAGAGGACAAGAGGGAGAGACACTGGAAGAATTCTACCCGAAAAACACCCCACTTACACCTGCTTGGATGGAGAGAGCAAAGACCCAACTCCTGAGGTGGAGAACTGCCTTCTCAAAAAGTGAATTTGATGTGGGGCTTGCAAAAAGTGCTGAACACAAGATCAGATTGGAGGAAGATAAACCTTTCAGAGAAAGAGTAAGATGGATTCCACTGGAAGATCTGCGAGAGCAGCTGGCTGAGCTGAAGAACACAAGAATTATCCGGGAGTCTCGGAGTCCGTATGCTTCCCCAATAGTAGTGGTGAGGAAGAATGGGTCATTACGGTTGTGTATTGACTATAGGACACTGAACCGAAGTACCATTCCTGACCAATACACCACACCCCGAATAGAAGATGCCCTACAGTGCCTGTCAGGGGTGAAGTGGTTTAGTGTGCTGGATTTAAAAAGTGGATACTAAGAAAATCCCCATGCACCCCAAAGATAGAGAGAAGACCGGTTTCATCACCCCTGTAGGATTCTTCTAATTCAATCACATGCCACAAGGTCTGTTTGGAGCCCCAGCCACTTTCCAGAGATTAATGGAGAAGACTGTGACATGAACCTGATTGAAGTGTTGGTGTATTTGGATGATGTGATAGTGATCGGTAGAACATTGGAAGAGCACGAAGAGCGCCTGGAGAAAGTCTTGAAGAGACTCCATGATGAAGGCCTGAAACTCTTCATGGAAAAGTGCCAGTTCTATCAACCATCAGTGAATTACCTGGGCCACATCGTGTCTGCCAAATGAGTGGCTACAGACCCTCAGAAGCTGGAAGCTGTCACCTCTTGGCCCAGACAAACGAATGTTCATACTGTTCATACTACCGGAGGTTCGTAGAAGGGTTTGCCAAAATAGCTCACCCGCTCACTGAGCTGTTGAAGAACCAAGAAGAAGTTGGTTTAGACTCAGACAAGCCTGGAAAGCTAAAAGAGGGACCCAGGAAGAAGAAAGAGTCTATTCAAGAACAGTGGACTCCATAATGTGAAGAGACTTTCAGACAGCTGAAGTGGAGCCTTACCACTGCTCCGGTCTTGGCCTATGCAGACCCTACCAGACCCTATGAACTGCATGTGGATGCCAGCCAGAAAGGGGCGGGGCAGAGTGCTATACCAGGAGCATGACGGACACTTAAGGCCCATTGCTTATCTGAGCCGGAGTCTGGCACCTGCAGAGAAGAATTATCCAACTCGCAAGCTCGAATTCCTGGCCTTGAAGTGGGCAGTAGTAGACAAACTAAAAGTCTATTTGTATGGTGCAGAATTCGTGATTAAGATGGACAACAACCCTCTCACGTACTTACTCACCACAGCGAAGCTGGATGCCACAGGCCATAGATGGTTGGCTGCCCTCTCGGCATTTACCTTCAGCCTAAAATACGGACCAGGGGTTGGGAACCGAGATGCAGATGCACTGTCAAGAAGGCCTCACTGTTCCCAGGACCACTCAGAAGAGTGGACCCAGCTTGCCCCTGGCATTAAAGGACTTGGAGAAACAACATCCTGATCTCCTTTTTCAGAGTACCCAGAAGGAAGCTCGCCTGCTACATAAAGAGTGGGATTGGTTGCAGCTGCAACAGGGGGTGGTCTACCGAAGGGGCCCCTCTGAGGATCCCGAAGAGAACTGACAGTTGTTTCTGCCACAGAAACATGGAGAGAAGGTGTTGATCACCTTGCATGATCACCATGGCCATCTGGGATCAGAAAGGACTCTTCAGATAGTGAGGGACAGGTTTTATTGGCCTTACATGAGGACTGAAGTGGAGAGCTACTGTCACTCCTGCCTCAGGTGCAAACAAAGGAAGACCTTACCCCAGCGAGCTGCCCCAATGGGCCATCTAGAGAGTCAAGGGCCAATGGATTTGGTTTGCATAGATTTCCTATGTTTGGAATCTGACCTGAGTGGACAAGGAAATATCCTAGTAGTCACAGATCACTTTACCCGCTATGCTCAGGCATTCCCCACCAAGGATCAGCAGGCATCTACAGTGGAGAAAACTGTAGTAGAACAGTTCTTCATTCACTATGGCCTACCTCAACGGATCCATTCCGACCAGGGAAGAGACTTCGAGAGTACTCTTATCAGACGACTGTTGGATCTACTAGGCATTCAGAAGTCCCAAACTACTCCCTACCACCCACAAGGAGACCCTCAACCAGAGAGGTTCAATCGAACTCTCCTCAACATGCTGGGGACCCTGGCCTCCGAACAAAAACAACACTGGAGTAAACACATCACCACTCTGGTACATGCCTACAATAGCACCAGGAGTGATGCTACAGGGTTTTCTCCCTACCGTTTGATGTTCGGCCGAGAAGCCCGACTACCAGTGGATTTGGCCTTCGGAAGCCCTCTTGACCATACCTCATAGATCTCTCACAGGGGGTATGTAGACAGATTGTGGAGGAGTCTGAAGACCGCATATGAACAGGCTCGAACCACGTCAGACATCAGAGGGAGTAGAAATAAGAGGAATTTTGACCTAAAGGTACGGGTTCAGGACCTACAACCCGGTGATCGAGTCCTGTTACGAAACCTAGGTATACCAGGGAGACACAAGTTGGCTGATCGGTGGAAGCCACAGCCATACATTGTATGCAAGCAACTTTCAGGACTGCCAGTGTATGAGATCAGGCCGGAAGGGAGCACAGGACCACTAAAGACCTGGGATCGGAACCAGCTTTTACCTCTCACAGAAGCAGTCATAACAACCTCACAAAAGGAACTACCATCTACGTCTAATACTATACCTCGACCAGCAACTAGGTCTCAGCCTGGATCCCTAGCAACAGAGGATAGTGAGGACGAGGAAATAGAGATAAGTTGGCTGTGGCAATCTGAAATGCTAGGGGGGAAAAAATGGGACTCTTAGGCCAGAGGCCCCAGAATTTGTGCCCCTAACTGGACACTCTGAAGAGCAATTGTCTCCCACTAACATTGAAGTACAAGAGCCTGAAATGGGAAATAATAGTACTTTTCCAAAGGTGGTGACTACACCCAAAAGACAGAGAGTTAAAAGATACATTCACCCACCAAAAAAACGAACTTACGATGCATTGGGTGAATGCTCCGAACAGGCTCAGGTTACCGCTAGAAGAACTTCTGAGATGCCTGGTCCTTCCACTGTCAATTCAGAGAGGGACAACTCCATCTCACCCCTTGACACATCTGTACCAGACACTATAGTGTCAGCTGTGAGTACACAGAACAGTCTTCCATCACATGAGAACTGGTGGGAGGCTCCTCTGTCGGTATTGTAGAATCGCCTAGAGGCAAAAATGGGTAAAATAGATAAGATTTTGAATATCTTTGGGGACCAAAGAGTTAAAGTAGGGGGAGTATGTAGCGCTGGTATTTTTGCCTTGTAATGCCATGTAATGTTAAACAATGGACAATGTTATAAATTAGTATTTGCCTCCCTCTACTGGTGTACTTATGAATAGACTTGTTAATCTTCCACATGGAACCCATACAGAAAGTGACTTAATTATTTACTTAAAAAAAGGACTTACCTACCCAGAATGCCCACTCACCTACCCAGAAACACAGAGTGGCTGAACTGAATGCTGGGTGGGATATAAAAGGCCCAGCGTGGCCAATTTCTTTCTCTTTGGGGGAACGCGTGGCCTGCCTACAGGGATCTGATGGAGGTGTTCCAGAGAGAGCGGCCTGCATCGCGCAGAGAGGAACAACCAGCGACTCTGCTTTACACTTGAGTGTTGGAGAGACAGTGTGATCGGATCAGGAAAGATCCAGAGACGCCTGACGGAGTCATCTGAGGGTCCCGGTGATCGAGCTGAATGGTGTGACGGTACTGACTGGCAGCCAGACTGAAACAGCCGAAGCGGAGGTTTTCCAACTTTCCAGGCCTGGTGTGGTGAGAGGGCTGTTGCCCAACGTTCTTTGATGCACTTTACACACTTAGACATCATACTACAGAGTTGCTGAGACCTGCAGTTCCGCAGAGGGGTCTCATTCAAATAGACTGAGTTCAAGCAGGCCTCAAGCCTATACTTCACTGAGGATTGACACTCTGTGGTTCAGAGACAACTGTACTGGGGGCAGTTATAAGTGTGTTATACACTTATTATTCTACACTATTGCTTTGCTTGTTAAACCCTTGGATTACAATCACTGCAGTATAATAGCTAGCAGAAGACAGAAGATCAAAGACTATATCTTTCATTGTAAGGCCTTGTGTTCACTCACAGTGACAAGGACTGCATCATAAAGCAGGAGGAGCTCATTAGAAATTGTATTGTGGTGTGTTTATAACTTTGCATTACTGTATTCAGTACAGCGTGCTGGAAGTGGGAAGGTGCCCAGTGTAAAGGCATTGTTCACTCTGAGCATTAGTCCCACTTGGAGACGCACCTGCAGGGGATTATCTAAGAAATCTTTATATCTTAATAAGGTGTGAAAGTCATATTACGTTTGTGTGGCAGTGCAGCCATTGTAATTACTGTTCATACCAATCTCAGTAAAATTACATTCTGGTTAAATTTAATGTGTGGAGATGTTGTTAATTCTCCTGCAAGTGAAGCTACGGATACCCAGGAACTGCTAAAAGGTACATTTTTGTGTATTGTATATTGTGGGAGTGTCCTTAAGTGTTAAGCTTCACACCAACACTACACCACAGCTGTGTCAAGCGGGTTGAGCAAATTATAGGAGGTAAGGTTAACAGAGTACAGGCCCAATCAAATATCAGCAGCTCCTTGGGGGGTCAGTGCTACACCAGGTTGGTTTGATAATGGCTGGATTGTCTCCTCATCATCTCAGAACTTGTCTTCAGGTCTCCAACACCAAGCCGAACGCCGTATTGTGGTCATCATGGGCCTCTCCAATTGGACTTTGCTGCAACGTTCATCTCCATTAACAACTATATATACCCGGGTAAAGTGGCAAGAAAAAGTATGTGAACACCTTGGAATTAACTACTTTTCGGCAGTAATCGCCCTAATGATCTGATCCTAATCTAAGTCACAATAGATAAAAACAATATGCATAAGATGATAACCCATAAACAATTCTAAGGCGGGGTTCACACTGGTACGACACAACAGTCGTACGACTGTGGATCCGACTTTGCCCTGCGACTTGAAGTCCAACATCCGTCCGACTTTAATGAACGGGGGTCCGACTTTGATCCCGAGAATGCAGGGACTTTGTGTCTGGTATGAATCTTCAACTCCATACCAAATAAATAAAAAAAAAACAGCATGGGTTCCCCCTCCAAGACCATACCAGGCCCTTTGGTCTGGCACAGATTTTAAGGGAAATCCCCCACGCGCTTTTTTCGGCGTCCCCCCAAAATCCATACCAGACCTTCATCCGAACATGCAGCTCGGCAGGTCAGGAAAGGGGGTGGGGACGAGGGAGCGCCCCCCTCCTTGACCGTACCAGGCCGCATACCCTCAACATGAAGGGTGGGTGCTTTGAGGCAGGGTGGAGCCTTGTGCTCCCACCCCAAAGCACCTTGTCCCCATGTTGATGAGGACAAGGGCCTCTTCCCAACAAGGTTGTCGGGGTCTGTGTGCGGGGGGCTTATCAGTATCTGGAAGCCCCCTTTAACAAGGGGGCCCCCAGATCCCGGCCCCCCACCCTATGTGAAAGAGTATCTGGTACATTGTGCCCCTACCCATTCACCTAAAAAAAAAGTGTCAAAAGTAAAACGCAGTACACAAGTTTTTAAAGTAATTTATTAAGACAGCTCCGGCGTCTCTTCCGATTTCTTCTCCCCTCTCAGGCTCTTCTGCCTCCTCCGCTGACATCTTCTGCCACTGCCGGTTCTTCTCCACTCTCTGGGCTGATGTCTTCTAGCCCTCTCCGATTCTTCTCCCTCTGTCCGCTGTCTTCTCGCTCTTTTGCCGGGTCTTCTCTGCTGTCTTGTCCCTCTGTTCTTCCAATGTTGACTCGACACTCTCTCCCGCTCTAATGTTGGGTGCGTGGTGTGCCACTACTTATATTGGCATGGGGCGGGGTCACTGGGTGACACCATCCGGAGGCCCCACCCCTTATGGCGTCGCCATCCCATCATGCCCCGGGCGGTGAGGTGCTGTTGTGAGCAAGGTGCAGCGTGGTGTGGCGGGCAGTAAACACACAAGCCCACATGATTTCAAGTTAGGCAATAGCAATATATTGTGTAACGTGGACAATCCGCGCTACTCCCAAACAAATAAAGTGCCAAAAAATTGTTGCTAAATAACGTTGAAATCAATAATACCGTGAATAAAGGTGCTGCAACATAAAAAACCCTGAACATAAGGTTTTGACAAGATATATAAACAGAACTAGGTGCGCTACCTGAAAGAATGCAAACTTATACAAAAGTCAGTAAAAAAAACCCACATTAAACCTTGCCTATAGGCTGAATTGGAAGTGAATAAAAACAAATAAATTAAAATATAAATAAATATAAGTGAAATCAATTAAATGTAAAATCCATCAAGGGGCTTGATAGGGTCCTTATAAGATGACACCGAGCGGTGTGAGACTTCACTGGGAACAAGTCATTCAATCAAAAGGGGATATTGTCTTCATCACATATGCCAAGCAAAAGTAAAAGAAGACCTAGTTCTGTTTATAATAGCAATATATTGTGGAAAATTCCACCACATTACAACTAGGCCCGGCAGGAAGGCACGACCATCCGGGGCCACTTAGGAACTGTAACAGCGGTCTGTAGACGTGGCCAGTCCACACCCAAAGGGAAAAAGGGAAGGGTTCCGGAAGTGAGGTAGACATAGTCCCTGCACTGTCCATACTTCTCTGGAACCTTTCCCTGCCTCTAAGCAGACGGTTAACCTGTCCCTACACTAGCCATCCGTATAAAGCGTGCCTAACCCGGGGGGGGGGGGGGTGCGGAGTCTTAAATAGACTCTGCCTGACCCAAGATGGGTGCTTAAATCACGTGGGGTGCCAACATCCAATCAGACAGCTGTCTCCTTGTGACCGCAGGAAGTCATAGAGGAACCAAGTTCCTCATAACTTCCTTCCCCTTCTGCATGCATTGCCGCTTCTGTCGAGTGCCACCTGCAGTGGGGGGTACAGACTGCACCTGCCTACACTTTGATGTCACCCAAGACTGCTGGAAGCCAGGACTGAGGTCTTTTTTTTAATATTTTTTTGTGAAATCTATATTTTTAAAGTTTTTTTGCTCCAGTAATTTTGTTGGACTGGCAGGGGAGTGGACCCTCGATTTGCACAGAATGTCCAATTTAAAGGCCCTCCTGCACATTCAACACTTGGTGAACAAAGACTTTATTAATAACTTTGTCTCTTCCTATCAACAAGTAAGATTGCATTTAACTGTACAAAGCAGAAATGTGTTTTGGCCCTGTGCTGATAGTGTAGAGATAGTCCCTGCAGAAACTGCAGCTCTGATAAAGTGAAGCATTTGCATCCAGATAAGAAGAACCCTGAGAAGGCGGGAATGTGAGGTAACTGGCAACTAGACAAAAAGTATGACGAGTGGGACAACGCCAGAACACATGTGGCATTTACACAGAGATTACAATGAACTATAATAGAGGTGCAGAGAAAAAAAGTTGGTTCCATTTCCTGGATATGAAATAAGGAGGAGCTCTTGGCCAGTGTAATTCTATCAGCACTGCTCAAGCAGATGGTTTTGCAGTTGCAGTTATCATCAGCACAAGAGCTCTTCCACCAAGGAGCCTGCTGAAACTTTCCATTCACTTCTAGAGAGTTATGGTGCCAGTGTTCCTCTGATTCCCTGGAAATCCTTGCTCATCAATCAGCATGGCAGTCAACCTGACAAGCAGACTACTTCTGCATCAGCTATTCAGCAAACAGCATACTCCTTCAAGGATCTGTACATGGAGAAGACTTGGGGTCAGATACTGTGTGTCCTACCAGAAACAGAAGGTCCAACCGGTGGTCCAACCAGCTCAGCATGTTCTTGGACCTCAATGGGACGTCCATTCCTACATGCCCGAAGCAACTGCCTTACCCAATGTGCACACCTACCAGGACCTGGTGCAGTTTTCCCTGGAGGATCCTGAGACATTTTGGGGGGTGCTGGCCAGGGAGAGGCTGATTTGGGTAAAGCCATATCAGACAGTGAAGGACTGTGACTTCACTCAAGGCCGGGTCAGATGGTTCCTTGGTGGTCAGTTAAATGTATCCGGTGAGTGGTGATAAATTCTATCATTGCATTATTGAGAATTAAACTTGCATTGAGAATTAAACTTTAACCAAACAATGTTGAGCTTGCTAAAAGCACAGTAGGGGGGATTTACTGAGACTGGTGCACTAGAATCTGGTGTAGCTGTGCATAATAACCAATCAGCTTCCAACTTCAGCTTATTCAATTAAGCTTTGGCAATAAAACCTGGAAGCTGATTGGTTTCTATGCAGAGCTGCACCAGATTTTGCATTCTCCAGTTTTAGTAAATAACCCCACAGTGTATCATAAACAACTGCCTATTTTTCATAAAGTTCTTCTGCTAATCTCCTGCAGCCTCTTTGCAGCCACATCCTGTCTGCATGCATTCACTCTTGTGACAATTCCCTGGCATTTTTCAAAGATGACAACAGTTTACCATGCCTGGGTGTTTAATGCTGAATCAGGAAGTTTTAGTCTGCATCGGAAGCCCGTGTAGCAAAGCAGAAGCAAATAGGCAGAGACAACAGTTTGCCACCCTATAACATGAAGTGCAATAATAAGGACCTTCATGGCAAAATGTTATTTTAAGGGAGGATGCAGAGTAAAAAAAAAACATATGCAGCACACGCCGTACACTGTATGCCATTCACTGTACAATCTGATTGTACAACCTCCTTCAGAGTTGCCATAATTGTGTAATACAAGGTCACTACTAAACAGTTAATTTATTATTGATTAAATCAGGCAGGCCCTTGCACTACATAGTTGATAGTAGATCTGAAGGCGATTGTACAATCAGATTGCATAGTGTATGCTCAGCCCTACGTTAATATTACGTTTCCTTTAAATTAACCACATAAACATGCACTTTAAAAGTTATTTGTTTACCAAAACTGATGTTTTGGATGCTTAGTTGGCATAACTTGTCTGGAAGTTTCATACACAGACAGATGCCATGCATTATGGCAGAGACTTTTATTAGGGGTAGGATGTCACACAACTGTCATCGTACCCCCTGCATAGTTGCTACAGGCTAGCTGCTGGTCGCTCTGCTTTCTGCAACCGCGACGTATCGCTTTAGAACATAAGTGTGCTGATTTGTTGCATCATCCCAGGCGGGTTTGGTGCCATATGGATCAGTCCTAGCAGAGATCTAGCAAAATGTGATCAAATCTGTGCTAGTATTTTGCAGTATATAAACAATATATAAACAATATAGAGCCTCTGTTATGTAAACTAAGCAGTTCCTTTGCGGTTAGCTTCATAGTCAGCATACTTTTCAATTAACTGATTAAAGGAACAGTACATACTAAACAATATCTGTGCTTGATAAAATAAAGTGAAGACAAGTAATCAAAGGCCATTGCACAGCTTATTGACCTGTCTGTAGTATTAGGACTGCCATTGTTTTTAGTTGTCAATCTGTACAGCTAACAGAACTCAGAGTAGGGAATGAAATAGTTAAACTGTCTTTTGCTTCATAACAGTGACAGTGCTGTTGCTACACTCTAAGGAGTGGGATGGGCTCAGCTCTCACTTCTGATTGGTGAAGAGATCCATAAAGTGGGTGTGTGCCCTTCAATGAAGAAGGTTCCCTAAGCAAGTTCTGCTGGAGTCACATGCTGTATTGTGCTTGTGATGTTATTGCTTGTGCCCTGCTTCAGGTGTGACCTAGTACTTCTGGTTGTTGTGCCAAGGACAAAATAATTGTTTCAGATGATATGTTGTGGTACATTGCCTATGCATGAGCATCCTGTCAGTACTTTTGTAAGGGTATGTTTATACCTGCGTTGCTGTCTGAAGAGTGATCTGCTGTTGATTGATTTTCAAATAGCGGTATAGTTGCAGTTGACAGGCATTCAGAAGGCGATGCTGCCTGTTTCACACCAGGCATTAGTGTTGCCAACCTCCCGCAGCATTTTTTACTGACAAAAAATGGATAATTTACTGATGGAGCAGATTTTTTTACTGACAACCTGAAAAATGACAGAACTCCTAATAAAAATGAAGACTATCAATATTTAAACAGTATGAACACAATATGAAAACACTGACAATACCAAGTAATTTGCCTGGTTTAAACAGAAAAAGTAAAATTAGCAGCCCCTGAATAATATATATATATATATATATACATATATATATATATATACATATATACATATATATACATATATATATATATACATATATATATATATATATATATATATATATATATATATATATATATATATATATATATATATATATATATATATATATATATATATATATATATATATATATATATATATATATATATAAAATTTTAATATAATAATTATATAATATAATATATATATATATAATATATATATAATAATATATATAAAATAATAATAGATTTTTACAACTGTCTGTAAAGTTACTGACGGTTGGCAACCCTGCCAGTTGCGGCAATGCAGCAGCTAGTGTGCGGTGCAGCAGGGCTGAGGTCAGCACAGTGATTTCTTTTTTCTTTTTTTTTTAAACAAACTTTATTGGAATGGCAATGGATTGCCTTGCACTGCACTGCGCTGATAAAAAAGTACAGCATGCAGTACTTGTTTTCAGTACATCGTGCCCGCACATCACCGCAATGCAGTGGTGTGAGCCGGGCATATAGGAGACAAGGCATTTTGCCTTTTCCATGCAGTGGTACTGCTCTGGAATAGCTGCCCAACACAGTTACACCACATGTGATGTGAACCAGCCTGTCTTTTTTTTTAGTTTGGTAATACTGTGCCACAACCACAAGCCTAGCATTTGCAGTGTGGCCCCATTCACTTGAACTTTTGTCAGGCAAAGCATCACGGTCGCTGTATGTGTACAACCACATCTGGCTGCCTTTGCAGCTTAAGGGGGAGGGGGGGCAGGAAGGGTTGCCAACTGTCAGTAAATTTGCAGACAGTTTGTAAAATCTATGAACATTTTACATCTGCCCATAAATGTCCATTACGGACATGAAGTCTGCATACCTGTAATGGACATTCACGGACAGAAATCATGGATTTCACAAACCGTCCGGGAAGCTACTGACAGTTGGCAACCCGGGGGGGGGGGGTTGGTGTGATAAAATAGCTTGACTACCTATTTTGACTGCCATCCCCCCAACCGCAACTGTAAAGTAAGCCTAAGTGGTATAATTAGTCTGAAAAAGTATTTTGCAAGTGAATGGGGTTGATTTACAATCTGTAAGAATGTTCACTTCACCCTTTTCACACTGGAGGCATTTTTTCGGCGTTCTAGCGCCAAAAATAGCGCCTGAAAAAAGCCTCATCTGCGAACCCAGTGTGAAAGCCGAGTGCTATCACACTGGAGCGGTGCGCTGGCAGGATGTAAAAAAAAATCCTGCAAGCAGCTTCTTTGAGGCGCTTTAGGAGCGGTGTATACACCGCTCCTAAAGCGCCCCTGCCCATTGAAATCAATGGCAGCAGCGCTTTTAACCCTTTATTCAGCCGCTAGCGGGGGTTAAAAGTGCCTCGCTAGCGCCCGAAAAGTGCAGCAAAAACAACCGTAGAGCAACGCTAAAACTAGCGGCGCTTTACCGCCGAAGCCCAGGCGCTGGCAGTGTGAAAGGACTCTTACCTAAGGCCGGCCAAGGGTTGCAGGAAAGAAATTTGTTTGATCACCCCATCTGATGGAATCCGCTGATTGTTCATAGTCATCCATTTGAACGTAGCCTTAAGCTGGCCATAGATGAGTAAGATTTCGAACAAAAAGTCTAAGGCTACTTTCACACTGGGGCCGCCGAGCGTTAGCGATAAAGTGTCGCTCGTTTTAGCTGCATTTTAGCTGCGCTTTTTGGCCACTAGCGGGGTGCTTTTAACCCCCGCTAGCAGCCGAAGAAAGGGTTAAAAGCCCCCATGTTGCGGCGCTTTCCGAAGCACTTTGCAGGCGCTTCGGCACCACTGCCCATTCATTTCAAGGGGAAGGGCATTTTGGGAGCGCTGAGTGCTTCCCCAGAAGCACTGCGAAGCGCCAACCCCCTGAAATGAGTTTTTGCAGGTTGGGATGTCTGGGTAATGGCTGAGAGACATCGTGGGGACATGCAGCAGTAGCTCCAATCAGGGGATCGGGAACCTCAATATCCAGAATAGCCTTGATTTAGGATTGTATGTCTTGCCAATAGGGTTGTATCTTAGGGCATTCCCACCAAACATCTAGGAATGTGCCTCTGAAGCCACATTCCCTCCAACAAGCGTCTGACACAGGCGGGTAAATCCTGGCAAGCTTAGAGGGAACCCTATACCACCGGGTAAGTATTTTAAAACTACTCTCTTGGATACCCACAGAGCTTGTGTCGGTGAAAAGGTAGCCGCCCGCCCACCCACCGTTAAATGATGGCTGGGAGGTGCGGCTCTCGTTCTCGGTGGACGTCATATGGCGGCCTCCCAGAACAACCGCTCTTGTGCGCCTCCGGGGGTGTGCAGAGCGGCAATCGCGGCCGCGCCATGTTGCTAGGACAAGGCGCAACCCCGATCTGTGTAAAAAGCCGCGGTCGCAGCTCTTTACCCGTGTGATCAGCTGTGATCAGTCCAATCACAGCCGGTCACATGTAAACACAGAGATGCTGGTAATCGGCGTTCCTCGCCTTACACTGACAGAGTGTGAGGAGAGGAGAGCCGATCAGCGGCATCTCCTCACAGGAGACGGCTATGTATGTAATCAGGGCACTGATCATGAGTGCCCTGATTACAATTAAGTGCCCACCAGTGCCAGCAATGTGTGCCCACCACTGCCAGCAATCTGTGCCAACCAGTGCCCACAATTGCCACCAATCTGTGCCCACAAGTGCCAGCAATCAGTGGCTATTAGTGATGCCAGTCAGCGCTGGCTATCAGTGCTGCCCATCAATGCCCATCACTGCTGCACATCAATGCTCATCACTGCTGCCCATTGATGCAACCTCTCAATGCCCATCAGTGCCGCCTATCCGTGCTGCCTATCTGTGCCCACCAATGTCGTCTATCTGTGCCCACCAGTGCTGCCTATCTGTGCCCAGTGCCCACCAGTGCCACCCATCAGTGCCACCTATCAGTGCTCATCAGTGCCTACATATCAGTGCCACCTATCAGTGCCCATAAGTGTGGCATATTCGTGCCTCCTTGTGCGACCTGCTAAGAATTTTTCAAGCGGGACCCATAATTTAGATCCGTTGTAGGGATATTGCTTCATAGTACTTATGAGTAACCGGTACTCCAATTACCCCATCCCCCCCCCCCCCCCGTTTAGGGCGCTGCAATGTGCAAAGGGCTATACAGGGACTTTTCCCATTCCACATGTATTTCAGAAATAAACTGTTGATGGCTGAGGAAAAACACCAGGGCAATGAATGAAATAGGCACCACACCATTTGTAAATAAAAAAGAATACGGGGCAACACATTCATCTTTAAGACACTGACTCGACCCATCCAAGAAAAGGTGGTACGGTCCCAATTTTGTAAATCTGCTCGAATGATTTGAAAGCAGCGGGGCATAATTACAAGTGTACAACTGGGAGCAATGGGCTGGAAGATAGGCACCCAAATACTTTAAAGAGGTCTGGCACCAGGTAAAGGAGAATGAGACTTGCAGCTGTGCACGCAGTCCTGGGGACACTCTCAGAGGCAGTATCTCTCACTTGTTATAGTTTATCTTAAAATTTGAGAGCAGATTAAAGTCCTTCAGTTCAGCCATGACATTGGGGAGGGAAATTAGAGGGTCTGAGACATAAAATAAGACATCTTCCGCGTAGGCAGATCGTTTTTTGCTCTGTCGGTCCCACCATAAAGCCCTTAATAGCAGCGTTAAGGTGTATTTTGTTAAGCAGTGGTTTGAAGGTAATGGCAAAGATGAGAAGGGACAGAGGGCACCCCTGCAGCATCCCATTGCGAATGGGGAAGGAGTCCGATAATACCCCATTCAACTTTACTCGAACTTCTGGGGAATTATAGAGCAAAGAGATCCACAAATGCATGTTAGGACCTAAGCCCTAGTCAGTGTTCATGGATAGCAAAAGACAGGGAGAGGAACTCCATCAACCTTCTATCTTTAACAAACCTCATAATCCTGCACATGAGCCCTGGTTCACACCGGTGTGGCTTTGAAATCGCACTACTTCAGCAACAGCAAATATCTTCCCTTCCCTATTATATCTTCCTAGCAGTGCCTTGAAGTCCCCATAGTTTCTCTACAACTTCAGTGCCTGAGCAATCTATCAAAAAGTGGCGTCTCAACAGATCAACGTGTTACCAGTCCGTATGATTAAAAAATGTGACTTGATGCAACAACAAAGAAAAACTCCCAGTGCTCACCAGCCAGCCTGCAACAAACCAACTTGTCCTATCTAACTGTTCACATTAAAAATAGGGGTTTAGTTTGAACAAATTTGCAAATACATGCGTAGGCTGCAGAGGCCCCAGTGTTATCTGCAGTCAGAACTTTTGAGAGCCTCCATCGCAGGAGCATATAATATAATAATGGATAGATTGAGGGCAGATATGCCTGGAGTGATCCCACTCTTCCTTAAAGGCACAGGGGCGCACTGGACACCCAGCAAATAGCACAATGGCAGCAAAGGTGTCCAGTGCACCCCCCTCACCAAATTACCAACGGTACAAACAAATGGCAACTGTGCCTTTAACCACTTGAGCCCCGGACCATTATGCTGCCTAAGGACCAGAGGTCTTTTTCCAATTTGGCACTGCGTCGCTTTAACTGCTAATTGCGCGGTCATGCAATGCTGTACCCAAACGAAATTTGCGTCCTTTTCTTCCCACAAATAGAGCTTTCTTTTGATGGTATTTGATCACCACTGCGGTTTTTATTTTTTGCGCTATAAACGGAAAAAGACCGAAAATTTTGAAAAAAAATGATATTTTCTACTTTTTGTTATAAAAAAAATCCAATAAACTAAATTTTAGTCATACATTTAGGCCAAAATGTATTCGGCCACATGTCTTTGGTAAAAAAAATGTCAATAAGCGTATATTTATTGGTTTGCGCAAAAGTTATAGCGTCTACAAACTAGGGTACATTTTCTGTAATTTACACAGCTTTTAGTTTATGACTGCCTATGTCATTTCTTGAGGTGCTAAAATGGCAGGGCAGTACAAAACCCCCCCAAATGACCCCATTTTGGAAAGTAGACACCCCAAGGAAATTGCTGAGAGGAATGTTGAACCCATTGAATATTTTTTTTTTTTTGTCCCAAGTGATTGAAAAATGACAAAAAAAAAAAAAATATTTACAAAAAGTTGTCACTAAATGATATATTGCTCACACAGGCCATGGGCCTATGTGGAATCGCACCCCAAAATACATTCAGCTGCTTCTCCTGAGTATGGGGATACCACATGTGTGGGACTTTTTGGGAGCCTAGCCGCGTACGGGGCCCCGAAAACCAATCACCGCCTTCAGGATTTCTAAGGGTGTAAATTTTTGATTTCACTCTTCACTGCCTATCACAGTTTCGGAGGCCATGGAATGCCCAGGTGGCACAAAACTCCCCAAAATGACCCCATTTTGGAAAGTAGACACCCCAAGCTATTTGCTGAGAGGCATATTGAGTCCATGGAATATTTTATATTTTGACACAAGTTGCGGGAAAGTGACACTTTTTTTTTTTTTTTTTCATAAAGTTGTCACTAAATGATATATTGCTCACACAGGCCATGGGCATATGTGGAATTGCACCCCAAAATACATTTAGCTGCTTCTCCTGAGTATGGGGATACCACATGTGTGGGACTTTTTGGGAGCCTAGCCGCGTACGGGACCCCGAAAACCTGTCTATCACAGTTTCGGAGGCCATGGAATGCCCAGGTGGCACAAAACCCCCCCAAATGACCCCATTTTGGAAAGTAGACACCCCAAGCTATTTGCTGAGAGGCATGGTGAGTATTTTGCAGCTCTCATTTGTTTTTGAAAATGAAGAAAGACAAGAAAAAACATTTTTTTTTTTCTTTTTTCAATTTTCAAAACTTTGTGACAAAAAGTGAGGTCTGGGCATTCCATGGCCTCCGAAACTGTGATAGGCAGTGAAGAGTGAAATCAAAAATTCACGCCCTTAGAAAGCCTGAAGGCGGTGCTTGGTTTTCGGGGTCCCGTACGCGGCTAGGCTCCCAAAAAGTCTCACACATGTGGTATCCCCATACTCAGGAGAAGCAGCAGAATGTATTTTGGGGTGTAATTTCACATATTTCCATGGCATGTTTGAGCAATATATCATTTAGTGACAACTTTGTGCAAAAAAAAAAAAAAAAAAAAAAAAAATTTGTCTCTTTCCCGCAACTTGTGTCGCAATATAAAATATTCCATGGACTCGACATGCCTCTCAGCAAATAGCTTGGGGTGTCTACTTTCCAAAATGGGGTCATTTGGGGGGGGGTTGAACTGTCCTGGCATTTTATGCACAACATTTAGAAGCTTATGTCACACATCACCCACTCTTCTAACCACTTGAAGACAAAGCCCTTTCTGACACTTATTGTTTACATGAAAAAGTTATTTTTTTTTGCAAAAAAATTACTTTGAACCCCCAAACATTATATATTTTTTTAAAGCAAATGCCCTACAGATTAAAATGGTGGGTGTTTCATTTTTTTTTTTCACACAGTAATTGCGCAGCGATTTTTCAAACGCATTTTTTGGGGAAAAAACACACTTTTTTAAATTTTAATGCACTAAAACACACTATATTGCCCAAATGTTTGATGAAATAAAAAAGATGATCTTAGGCCGAGTACATGGATACCAAACATGACATGCTTTAAAATTGCGCACAAACGTGCAGTGGCAACAAAATAAATACATGTTTAAAATCCTTCAAAAGCCTTTACAGGTTACCACTTTAGATTTACAGAGGAGGTCTACTGGAAAAATTACTGCCCTCGATCTGGCCTTCGCGGTGATACCTCACATGCATGGTGCAATTGCTGTTTACGTTTGACGACAGACCGCCGCTTGCGTTCACCTTAGCGCGAGAGCAGGGGGCGACAGGGGTGCTTTTTTTTTTTTTTTTTTTTTTTTTTCTTTATTATTTTTTTGCTTTTTTAATCTTACTTTTAAACTGTTCCTTTCATATTTTTTTTTTAATCATTTTTATTGTTATCTCGGGGAATGTAAATATCCCCTATGATAGCAATAGGTAGTGACAGGTACTCTTTTTTGAAAAAATTGTGGTCTATTAGACCCTAGATCTCTCCTCTGCCCTCATAGCATCTGACCACACTAAGATCGGTGTGATAAAATGCTTCCCCAATTTCCCAATGGCGCTATTTACATCCGGCGAAATCTAAGTCATAAAATGCTCGTAGCTTCCGGTTTCTTAGGCCATAGAGATGTTTGGAGCCACTCTGGTCTCTGATCAGCTCTATGGTCAGCTGGCTGAATCACCGGCTGCATTCTCAGGTTCCCTGTTGAGACAGGAGAGCCAGAGAAAAACACGGAAGACGGTGGGGGGGGGGGGCATTCCCTCCCACGGCTTGTAAAAGCAGTCTAGAGGCTAATTAGCCGCTAGGATTGCTTTTACATGAAAGCCGACCGCTGGCTGAAAAGAATGATACCAAGATGATACCTAAACCTGCAGGCATCATTCTGGTATAACCACTCAAAGTCGTGAATGGCGTACCTGAAGACAAAAAAATGGTTAACAATGGTTAACAATAAAGCACAGTAAACAGTAAAGTATAAATAATTACATACCTGAAAAACAAACATGATAAAACATAATAACAATAACAATAACAATAAAACATTGCAGACTAGAATACAGTAAAAAAGAGCAGAACAATAGAGAGAGAGAATAGAGAGAGAGAGAACAATAAAACGACAACTATTTTTTTTTATTTCATATATTTTTTTTTTTTTACACTTTTTTTGTAACTAACTTTTATAACTGTAACCGGTTCCAGGTTCGGGTCTCTCAAAATGTGATGGCATCTTGGGAGACCCTGTGAAAGTGCGCCTAGTCTGTGGAATGCTGTACCCTACGCTAATACTCAACTAGTGTATGGTAGCGTTCAAAACATTCACCAATGCAAAGACCAGGATTGTCAGGACAGGAGGGACAATAATAGCGGGTGTCACGCCTATATCCGCGCTTGCTGCAGACACTACCTCTTTTTTGGGGGGGTTCGTTGGGTAGGTGTACTCGGGAGGACATAAAAATGCCTCTCATGCAGCCGACTGCATTTGGTTGGGGATGTGAATGGGGAAAGTACGGGCGCTGCAGAAGTGGTGGGCTCCCAATTAGGATTGGCGAATGCAGCAGGAAGGGCACTATGGGCACGACGGGCCTGTGTTTGTCTTTTTGGTGGCAGCGGGACACTACTTGTGCTTGCCACCTCACCAGCTTGAACTGCACTTATGGGACTTGCCACGTCACCAAGTGTTACTGCAGTGCTGGTTTGACTACGACCGGGGTGTACTACGCCGCTGGTGCTTGCCAGTTCCCCAAAACGCTACCAAAAAAACTGTTAGCGATCACAGGGATCAGGCCTGATTCTGCGAACGCTGCAGTTATGCGTTTAGAGTTTTGTAAGTGACAGTGATCGATCGATACTGCACTTGGGTGGGCTGGGCTGGGCCAGGCGGAGGGGCAAAACGCAGGTGCTAGCAGGTATCTGGGCTGATCCCGCTAACACTGCGTTTTTGGGAACCCTAAACTGCTGGGGACGCTAGTATAGATCAGATCGGATCAGATATTGATGCGATCAGATACTATACCACTAAGGGAGGTGTATGCTGCGTGCGTGGGTGTTAGCGGTACTGGCGCTAACCTGACGCTGCCTGGGGCTGGTGCTTGCCAGTTCCCCAAAATGCTACCAAAAAAACTGTTAGCGATCGCAGGGATCAGGCCTGACTCTGCGAACGCTGCAGTTATGCGTTTAGTGTTTTGTAAGTGACAGTGATCGATCGATACTGCACTTGGGTGGGCTGGGCTGGGCCAGGCGGAGGGGCAAAACGCAGGTGCTAGCAGGTATCTGGGCTGATCCCGCTAACACTGCGTTTTTGGGAACCCTAAACTGCTGGGGACACTAGTATAGATCTGATCGGATCAGATATTGATCCGTTCAGATACTATACCACTAAGGGAGGTGTACGGTGCGTGCGTGGGTGTTAGCGGTACTGGCGCTAACCTGACGCTGCCTGGGGCTGGTGCTGGTGCTTGCCAGTTCACCAAAATGCTACCAAAAAAACTGTTAGCGATCGCAGGGATCAGGCCTGACTCTGCGAACGCTGCAGTTATGCGTTTAGTGTTTTGTAAGTGACAGTGATCGATCGATACTGCACTTGGGTGGGCTGGGCTGGGTCGGGCGGAGGGGCAAAACGCAGGTGCTAGCAGGTATCTGTGCTGATCCCGCTAACACTGCGTTTTTGGGAACCCTAAACTGCTGGGGACGCTAGTATAGATCTGATCGGATCAGATATTGATGCGATCAGATACTATACCACTAAGGGAGGCGTATGCTGCGTGCGTGGGTGTTAGCGGTACTGGCGCTAATCTGACGCTGCCTGGGGCGACGCATATCACCGCCGGGCGATCGGGGGGCTAAACCTTTATTCAGTAATAAACGGCGGGTGCCCTGACACTATAAAAAATAAACGAACTAACCAGCGTCAACCGTAACGGTTATACGGTGATCAGTGGTGAAAGGGTTAACTAGGGGGCAATCAAGGGGTTAAAACATTTATTAGGTAGTATATGGGGGTCCCTGACGCTATAAAACGCTGACGGCGAACCTAAATATTTACCTCACTAACTAGCGTCACCAGCGACACTAATACAGCGATCAGAAAAATGATCGCTTAGCGACACTGGTGACAGGGGGTGATCAAGGGGTTAAAACTTTATTAGGGGGGGTTAGGGGGGTACCCTAGACCTACAGGGGGGTAACAGTAACTGTCCCAACACTGTAACTGTCACAAACTGACACCTAGCAGTAATCAGAAAAAAAAAAAAAAAAAAAAAAAAAAACCCTGCTGGTGTCAGTTTGTGACAGGGGGGGGGGTGATTGGGGGGCGATCGGGGGGGGGATCGGGGTGTTTTGTATGCCTGGCATGTTCTACTGTGTGTGTGTGTGTTGGTGCACTCACATAGATGTCTTCTCTCCTCGGGCCGGAACAGAAAATACCGACCCGAGGGGAGATGACATCACTTCCTTTGCTGCTGTTTAGCATACAGCAGCAAAGGAGTGTTCTCATTGGCCGGCGGCGATCGCGAGGGGGGGGCCACGAACGGATGGCCTCCCCCTCGTCTCTGATCGCCGGGGGACAGAACGGGACCGCCTCGGGCGGCGGGGGGGGGTCCGATCGGACCCCCCACCCGCGGGAGGCAAATCACGTACCCTGTACGTGATTTTGCCTGCACGTGCCGCCTTGCCGAAGTACATCGGCGTGAGGCGGTCCTTAAGTGGTTAAGGAGGTGTGGGCTCCCTCCAGGCATACCTGCCCTCAATCTATCCATTATTATATACTGTATACTCCTCCTCCTATGCTCGCAAAAGGGGGCAGCAGCATTGTAAGTCTGGGGGCATTGGAAGTTTTCAATGTACTAGCAGATTTAAATACACTAACACATTGAAGCCAAAGCTTCAGCTACAGTTTATTTCCTTTTGAGAAAAAGGTTTATCATGAATAAAAGCTGATTATTGTACGCGCTCCTGCCAGTGGTAAATAGTTTGTCTCATCCCTGTAACTGATACATCTGCACGAGAGCTTGTTCTTTTGAAAAACAGACTTACTGGTCAGACCACCAGGTGAAGAAAGAAAGCCTAAAAAAGAAAAGGAGTGCAGCCATCACATCTAAGAATGGGTAAGATGCAATATAATAAATGTTTTCTCTTGGGTTTAATACCACTTTAATATATACACCTTTTGACCACATAGGCCATGGCCACCAGAAATAAAGATCACTGCACACAGAGCCAACTCAGAAAATATTTTTGAAGTTAAATTTGAGAAAACCCCATATGTTTGTTATGTGTTTCTATGAACACAACAAAACTAAAAATAATTAGAAAAATATTTCTTACTTTTCTAGATTCTTGTTTTGCTGCAGGGAGGCAGCAAGCTACTCTGAAGAATTTGAAAGGAAAATGTATGATTGGCACAGTGATCAGTTTGTAGACCTTCCTGGTGTTGTCCCTCCTCTGTGAAGAGAAGAAACAACAGACTGGTCTGCTAGTTAAGGAGAAAACAATACATTGTATCTATTCCTCTTTCCTAAGTACTCTTTTACACGGATGGACCGATCAGGTCCGCCTGTCAGTTTTTCACCCGATTGGACCATCCATTGCTCTCTATGGAGTGGCGGATGTCAATGGACATGTGTCAGTTGACACCTGCCAACATCGAATCCGATCCTATCCGCTAAAAACAGACGGTTGGGAATCAGTTCCCCATCTGGACAGGGGGTTTGTTTCCATCCGACTGCCCATAAAGGATAGCGGACTGTGTCTGTGTCTGCTCTGCATCAGTGGAGCAGACACAGAACTGTCATCCACCTGCTCAGTGGGGATCAGCGGAGAGATCCCCTGCTGAGCAGGAGGATCCATTGGTGGACTCTGCCAGTGTGAACAAGGCCTAAGGAGAAGTCTGTACAAAAATAAAGTCTGTTGAAGAAAAGAAAAGATCAACTGGTTCAATGCTTTACCTAGCTTAGTGAGTGTAGGTGTCAATGTTAGCTGCAGTACTACGTGCACAAAGAACAAATCACTGATCGTCAGGAGTAGGAGAATTTATTTTGCAGATTTTTTTTTTTCTTGGTAGTGGTATATGGTAATGGCATTAAATTATACAGCTAAAAAAATAAAATTAAAATAGGAGTTATCCAATACCATTTCACACCAAATGAAAGCCCAATCTGTCCTGGAAAAAAAAACAAGATATAATCCACCTGGATATATTAAGTAGTTGCGGTGATATATACAGTCAAGCACAAGTCAAAGTTGCAAGATTGGACTTGGCCATTAAGGTTTGTTTTGACTATGGCCATGAAGGGGTTAACTTTTGACTACTTGCTCCTTGTGGTTGTTATCGCCCCAGGCAATGTAACTAGTGCTATGTCACTCTATAGACAATTGTGTTACCTTCCTCATTAGTATTCAAGCTGGATACAGCCTCAGTCTGAGGCCTCCAGTGTGATAAATGGAAGAACCATGAGACATACTGAAAGTGGAACTGCAGGCCGAAAAAAACCCAGCAGATAGTGAAATGATATATTTCTTTAAGTCTATCTAAACACAAGAACAAACCTTCAATGTATTGCAGCTTGCCAGTCCCTAGATGTGGTGGTTACATTTGTTTTCCTTTTTTCAGGTTTTTTTCCCTTTATTTTTATCTGGTAAATCTGTGAATAGCACACTTCCTGCCCTAATGCATAGCTCCCAACTGTCCCTGATTTCGAGGGACTGTCCATGATTTGGAACAAAGTCCCTCTGTCCCTCTTTCCTCCTCATTTGTCCCTCATTTGTGTCTGATCTATTTAGATATACAGTATATAATGCACTTTTTATCTTTTAACCACTTACTTACTGGGCACTTAAACCCCCCTCCTGCCCAGACCAATTTTCAGCTTTCAGCGCTCTCACACTTTGAATGACAATTGCGCGGTCATACAACACTGTACCCAAATGACATTTTTATCATTTTTTTCCCACAAATAGAGCTTTCTTTTGGTGGTATTTAATCACAGCTGGGATTTTTATTTTTTGCTAAACAAACAAAAAAAGATGGAAAATTAAAAAAATAAATAAATCATGTTTTATAGTTTGTTATAAAATTTTGCAAACAGGTAATTTTTCTCCTTCATTGATATGCGCTGATGAGGCGGCACTGGTGGGCACTGATAGGCTGCACTGATGGGCACGGATAGGCACAGTTAAGGCGGCACTGATAGGCACAGTTAAGGCGGCACTGATAAGCACAGATAAGGCGGCACTGATAAGCTCAGATAAGGCGGCACTGATGGGGACAGATAAGGCGGTACTGATGGGCACAGATAAGGCGGCACTGATGGGTGGCACAGATGGGTGGCACGGATGGGTAACACTGATGTGCACTGATAGGTACCACTGATGGGGGGCACTGATGGGCGGCACTGATGGGGGGCACTGATGGGCAGTAATGGGGGGGGGCACTGATGGGCACTTATGGGCACTGGTAGGTGACACTGATGGGCACTGATAGGTGGCACTGATGTGCAGCACTCTTGTTGTGGCACTGATTGTGGGCGCTGATGGGTGGCACTGTGGGCACTGATGGGTGGCACTGTGGGCACTGATGGGTGACGCTGGTAGGCACTGGTAGGCGGCACTGCTGCCTATTGCTAGGTGTCACTGGCAGGGGGCACAGATGATCGCCGTGATCGGGACTGATGTCCCTCTCACAGCCACCACTGATCGGCTTTTTTTTCCTCCTCACGCTGTGAGCGCGAGGAGAAAAAAATAGCCGATTACCGTCTCTGTTTACATCACATGATCAGCTGTCATTGGCTGACAGCTGATCACGTGGTAAGGGGTCGGGACCGACCCCTTACTCCGATCTGTGATCAGGCGAGTCTCATAGACTCGCTGATCACCGAGCACGCCGCGCGCGCCATGCAGGGGGCGCGCAGGCCGCTCGTGCACGGGACGACGTCAATAGACGTGGTCCCGGCAAAGCAGGTCCGCGCTGTTGCCGTCATTCGGCAATAGCGCGGATCTGAACTGGTTAACCACTTAAGGACCGAGCCTCTTTCTGAGATTTGTTGTTTACAAGTTAAAAACTGTTTTTTTTGCTAGAAAATTACTTAGAACCCCCAAACATTATACATTTTTTTTCTAACACCCTAGAGAATAAAATGGCGGTAATTGCAATACTTTCTGTCACACCGTATTTGCGCAGCGGTCTTACAAGTGCACTTTTTTTGGAAAAAATACACTTTTTTGAATTAAAAAATAAGACAACAGTAAAGTTAGCCCAATTTTTTAAAATATTGTGAAAGATAATGTTAAATTGATACCCAACATGCCACGCTTCAAAATTGCGCCCGCTCATGGAATGGCGACATACTTTTACCCTTAAAAATCTCCTTAGGTGACGTTTAAAAAATTCTACAGGTTGCATGTTTTGAGTTACAGAGGAGGTCTAGGGCTAGAATTATTGCTCTCGCTCTTCCGACCGCAGTGATACCTCACATGTGTGGTTTGAACACCGTTTTCATATGCGGGCGCTTCTGCATGCGAGCTCGATGGGACGGGGCGTGTTTAAAAAAATTTTATTTCTTTTCTTATTTATTTTACACTGTTCTTTAAAAAAATGTATCACTTTTATTCCTATTACAAGGAATCTAAACATTCCTTGTAATAGAAAAAAAGCATGACAGGACCTCTTAAATATGAGATCTGGGGTCAAAAAGAACTCAGATCTCATATTTACACTAAAAGACAATAAAAAAAAAAAAATGTCATTTAAAAAAAAAAAAGGCCCTTTAAGAGCTATGGGCGGAAGTGACGTTTTGATGTCGCTCCCGCCCTGCAATGATATGGAGATGGGTGGGGGGCCATCTTCCCCTCACTCGTCTCCATATCAGGCTAGGGAAAGGATCCGATCGCCTCCGCCGCTACCGGCGGCTCCGGTAAGTGGCGGAGGGCATCGAAGCACGGCGGAAGGGGGGGGGGCCTGTCCCGCCACCGATAAAAGTGATCTTGCGGCGAATCCGCCGCAGAGACCACTTTTATCTTGAAGCGGACCGCCCGCTGAAGAAGAGGATGCCGGGGTTATGGCAGCTAGCTGTTGTCATAACAACAATGTTCCTCTTCAAAGTACCGACGTATAACGATGGTGGGTGGTCCGGAAGTGGTTAAAAAATGTTTCCCAGAGCTAACCTTTTTATCAAATTTCTAAATTGCTGCATCTGTAAATTGCAAAGGCCAGTATAAAGAAATAGTAAAAAAAAAAAAGTATAAAAAAGCACTTGTGGGTTTAACTAATCATTTGTTACTAAACCCACAACAGTAAAATCAATCTGTATATGCAGTAAAGCATGCTTGTTATACTCAAAAACCTAGGGGGTTAATCCTCTGCATTATGTAAAAAGCCTGTTTGATCCTGCCTTCTCTGATCCTCCTCTTCTTCCACTGTCCCCAATCCATCTGCTGATAAGATAGAGCCTTTGGAGTCACTCTGCACATGCTCAGTTTGGTGTGTATTGCTAGAGAGTTTTTTTTTCCTGGGAGGGTGCATGTGATCAGCACAGGGCTAATCAGCACTGTCCAGACAGAGGGCCAGGGGTACTGCCGCCTCATAGAACAATCAGAGTAGAATGAAAACTCCTCCTACAAGATTTAACCAAAAACTGATATAAGTCACAAGACTGCTATATACTGCTGATGAGAAAAAGGTATTTAGCAGTTTTTATTTACTAAAATAATTGCATTTCCATGTACTGTGGGAGACCAGATATAGTGATTGCAGGGTCCTGGGTTTAGTAACACTTTAAGCTTTAATGTTCCTTACAAATATAAACCAAAAAAATTAAGTATAGCCAACTAACCTGTTCAGCATACACTGATCCCTCTTGAAAAGTAAAAAGTACAGAAGATAACTGTGTGCATTCCGTATTTTCACAAATGCAGTGTTTTCCATTCTTTAGTCAGTCACAATCACAGATTTTATGTATCGCCAATCAACAGTGCTAGATCTTTATCTTTTGAGTTGTATATTTAAACAAAGCTGCTTCTAAATCTGCAATCTCTCTTTATGTGTCCCTTGTGCTCTCTTCATTCTCATGTACATTTCTAGATTATACCATAAACGAAAAAGCTTGGGTACTGTAAATGTACCACAACCATATTATCTAGCACTTCAAGAGAACCAATATGTTGTTGGACAACATAAATATAAAATAGTCCTGAAGAAGCTCATAGATGTGAAACGTGTCGACCTCTTGGACAATTCAGCAAAGTTAACTATATATTGATATTATATATGGTCCACATTGCTTGATAAGGATTTGTTACTTTATGATTTGAATTTTCTTTAATGTTTTGTAATAAAATACACATTTTTTTATATATTTTTGTATGTGTCTGTCCCTCCTTGGTACAAGTCCAACAACAGATTGGTTCTCTTGAAATGCTAGATTTATACCACTCAGAACTTAGATAATGCCTCTTCAAAATGTTCAGTGAAGCCCAGTGATGATAGATGTCCCTGGAGACCCCAAATTTTCTATAACACATCCATTCCTCTGGTCAGCCATTCAAAATTTTGCTGTTTTGTATCATCTTCCGTAAGGATATGTTCTGGTAGTGGCACTTGTCCCATACTTCAAGAAAGATTGTGTCAATATACAGTACATTGAAATATTTAGTTGCAATAAAGGCAAACTAACTAAAGTTGGTCTTACACTAGTATAATTTTGTTCAAAAATTTTCATTGTAAGAACATTTGTTCAATTTTCTGATTGTTAGTGGGGTCAAATTGATGTTCATTTTCGACCATAGTGATGAAAAAATTTGAAGGAGTAGGATGAAACATTTTTTTGGAATGAATTCCTAACAGTGTACAGTACAGTGCGTTGAAAAAGTATTCATACCCCTTGAAATTTTCCACATTTTGTCATGTTACAACCAAAAATGTAAATGAATTTTATTGGGATTTTATGTGATAGACCAACACAAAGTGGCACATCATTTTTAAGTGCAAGGAAAATGATAAATGGTTTTCAAAAATTTTTACAACTATATTTCTGAAAAGTGTGGCGTGCATTTGTATTCAGCCCCCTTGAGTCAATACTTTGAAGAACCACCTTTTGCTGAAATTACAGCTGCAAATCTTTTTGGGTATGTCTCTACCAGCTTTGCACATCAAGAGAGTGACATTTTTGCCCATTCTTCTTTGCAAAATAGCCCAAGCTTTGTCAGATTGGAGCAATTTTCAAGTCTTGCCAGAAATTCTGAATTGGATTTAGGTCTGGGCTTTGACTGGGCCATTCTAACACATAAATATGCTTTGATCTAAACCATTCCTTTTTAGCTCTGGCTGTATGTTTAGGATTGTTGTCCTGCTGGAAGGTGAACCTCTGCCCCAGTCTCAAGTCTTTTGCAGAGGCTAACAGGTTTTCTTCTAAGATTGCCCTGTATTTGGCTCCATCTATCTTCCCATTAACTCTGACCAGCTTCCCTGTCCCTGCTGAAGAAAAGAATCCCCACAACATGATGCTGCCACCACCATGTTTCATGGTGGGATGGTGTGTTCAGGGTGATGTGCAGTGTTTTCTGCCACACATAGCGTTTTGCTTTTAGGCCAAAAAGTTCAATTTTGGTCTCACCTGACCAGAACAGCTTCTTCCACATGTTTACTATGTCCCCAACATGGCTTTTTGCAAACTGCAAACGGGACTTCTTATGGTTTTTCTTTCAACAATGGCTTTCTTCTTGCCACTCTTCCATAAAGGCCAGATTTGTGGAGTGCACAACTAACCACCGGAGCTGTGGATCTCTGCAGCTCCTCCGGAGTTATCATGGGCCTCTTGGCTGCTTCTCTGATTAATGTTCTCCTTGCCCAGCCTGTCAGTTTAGATGGATGGTCATGTCTTGGTAATTTTGCAGTTGTGCCATACTCTTTTTATTTTCGGATGATGGATTGAACAGTGTTCTGTGAGATGTTCAAAGCTTGGGATATTTTTTTAGAACCTAACCCTGCTTTAGACTTCTCCACAACTTTATCCCCAACCTGTCTGGTGTGTTCCTTGGCGTTCATGGTGCTGTTTGTTCACTAAGGTTCTCTAACAAACCTCTGAGGGATTCACAGAACAGCTGTATTTATACTGAGATTAAATTACACACAGGTGGACTCTATTTACTTATTAGGTGACTTATGAAGGCAATTGCTTCCACTAAATTTTAGTTAGGGGTATCAGAGTAAAAGGGGCTGAATACAAATGCACGCCACCTTTTTCACATATTTATTTGTAAAAAAAATTGAAAACCCTTTCACATTTTCCTTCAACTTCACAATTATGTGCCACTTTGTGTTGGTCTATCACATAAAATCCCAATAAAATACATTTACGTTTTTGGTTGTAACATCACAAAATGTGGAAAATTTCAAGGGGTATGAATTCTTTTTCAAGGCACTATATATGGTTTTCATTTGGTGAAGTCCAATTCATTCCACAATAAAATGTTAAAAGCAAATTACATTTTGAACTACTTCAGAACAACATTCTTCAAGACGTTGAATGTACTGAGAATTTTCGTACACATTTTTGTACGAATTTTCATTTTAAAATCTGCTAGTTTTTACAGTAACCGCCTTTAGGTTATATTCACATGGATTGCGAATGCAGGTGAGAGCATCCAGTACCAATGTTGCATCAGCCTACATCAGCATGTACTTCTGTCACCCCAATGCTTGGAGAAGCTTATGAAATGAATGGAACTAGTGCAGCATGATGGGATGCCCACAAAATGTGAAAAAAACAGCTCTGAACAGGAAATTCAGAGAAACATTAGAAGCCGTTATCTGTATAATTGTTTCAGGGAAATTACTCAAGTTTTAAAGCAGGAGGGTCAAGGAGACAGCCAAGCAACTGCCATTTAACAAAGAGAGGTCAACAATTGGCTTCATTTGTGCCTTCCTTGTGGCAAATTTCCTTTTGAACACTTTTGAAGAATTTATCTGCTGATTCTAAATAAGGGAAAGGTTCACCTATCATCAGATAATTCTTGGTATTCCAGATAGACAAGCATAGATAACACATGCTGATGTCCCCTCTCACCTTGAGGCTTATGAAACTTTCAGGCTATGACTACTTAAGCTGCAATATGTATGATAGCCAAGGGCTTTAAATGTCATTGTATGACAGAGTATCTACCGATTAGTGGTAGAAAGAAAAAAAAAATGTATGTTTTAGAAAGAGAGATTTGCGATGCAAAAGGTATTCTGAAATGAGACTACAAAGCTGTTACCTGCTGTGATTACTTCACAGTTACTTAGGGTAACAAAATATAGACTTCATCCCAAAAAAATGTGCAGGTAGTTTAAAGATGGAAAAAAAAATGAAGAGCATATTCAGTTATCTAGGCTGAGGTTGGTAGAAGAGATAAAGTGGGAACAAAGCATACAAGGGTAATCCGAAAGTGAGGACTGGTGGAAGCCAGGCCAATCATGAACTCAGTAAGAGTATCAGGATCAAGAACACAGGAGCAAGACTGAAGAACATTCAGAAAAGAGCTTGTGCAGAGTTTAGGTTTAACAAGCCTGCTTAGTGGCAGTGGATGTGTGCGTGCATATACATGCTTGCAATAATGCATGTGCACTTAGGCTTCTATGCCTGCAAAAATGTGCATGCTTATGTGCACGCATATTAGCCTGAAGGTTGGTACAAGGTTTCTGTACACTGTCCCTTTATTAATTTAGCATTTAGCTTGGCATTGGCAATACAGGCTGGTCGCAATAAAGTAATACCCAGATAGCAAGCAATTGAGCTGCAAGTTTGAAAATGACTTGCTAAGCTATTGCTAGACTTGCCAGGCTTTACAAGTTTGTTGCACAATTGCAGTAAGTCTGCATTGCATGGCTCCAGATCAACTTTCTTTGCAAACATTCTGCAAGTCTGCTGCAAGTTCTGGTTCAGTTATGTCATGCAATAGTCAGACTCATCCCACCACAGGGGTCACTGTGACTTGCAGAGCTCTTGCTGTAGACGCACCACTGCAACTTTGCTCTTGCTAGAGACTTGCCACACAAATTTGCTACAAATTGAAAAAGTGTCAACTAGAACTTTTGCTTCAAGTGCTCTGCAAGTGTACAACTTGCCAGTGAAAATGTGCAGCAAGTTAACAAGATCTGCAATTCAACACTGCCACAAATTTGTGGCAAGTTATCCTTGATATCTGGGTAATATTATGCGTGCTTTATTGGCAATAAAATATATCCACAGCAATGTCAAAAATAAGACTGAGACATCTGGGATTCAGCAAGCATCAACAATTGCTTAAAGGGTCATTACTGAATGGCTGGGTAAAGACATCCTCAATGCTAAACAACTAAACTGTAGACAGAAATTAAATGCGGTCACCTGGGGGACTACCTCCTGCTTCTCAGCTGCTCTAGAAGTGAGCAGTGTTCGGGTCTACATGAGCACTTACATCTCTTGTAGTTGGGCCCCATAAATCTCATGCCCATTGTGAGCCTCCATGCAGATGCATAGTCTGCACAAATGGAGTGTCTGCCCCTAGCCCCCTCCTGCCTACTTGAAAATTTGTTCTGCAAACATGCATGTTCAGAATGGTCGAACCCTAGTGCCAGCCTGTCCTTGGGAAAAACAATAACTGGGAAAATCCAAACTGGTCAATCAGTTGTCTCCAAGATGGATCAACCACAGGATATCTTGTAGGTCGAGGCTGCATATGATCGTTTCTTACATCAACCATACTTGCTTAAAACGATCTTATATCAGTAGGTACTTTTAGCAATAAACTGACATATTCACTGTAGCACCCTGATGTTTAGGCAGGGTTGCGCCTAAAAATATACCTGCCAGGTGTAGTTACTTTGGTTCATTGTTAGGGATCAATTGAGATCACCCTAAGTCTGGAATTGCTGGGCTTCTCTCTTCTGCCTCTAGGTGGCCAGGTACCTGGTGACATTAGATAAGATAAGGGCAAATCAAGGACAGATTAGGAATATATGGGGCATCTCCGCCAATGGGCAGGGGTTTTCTTAAATCCCTTGGCCTGCTGGGGGAACCTATATATTTGTATGGAGTCAGGTGATCAGTGTTCTGTGCCACCTGGACGGCTGTCTGGGTTAATGTGTGTTGTATTGCCCGGGCTGCTAGGCCAGAGTTTGGGCCTATCCCGGGCACATCTGGCTGATAGGCTGTCTGAGGGCCTATCCAGAAGCAAGAGAGCAGCATAGGGTTGGGATTGCGGCTTGCAGTCCAACCAAAAGTGACGGTTCTACCGGCCGGAGAACCTGTTGTGGTTGAAGGTAGAGGGGAAGCTGTCGCCATATCCACCTTATTACCAGGGACCACAGTGAGTAGCTGAAGCAAGTACTGGAGTAGTATTCTCACCAATCGGGGACAGTGAAGAACTGGGAAACTTCAGCAGGTGTCAAGCCAGGGACCCAGCCAGCGGAGGTGACGCTTGCAGAGCAGCCTTGTGTGTCAAGCCAGGGACCGAGCAGGCCAGTGGGGTGAAGCTTGAGAAGTATCTGGAGAGCCAATCTAGGGACCCAGCAAAGAAGTGGGGGAAATGCATTAAGAGGATTTTAAAGTGCAGATTGGAAGAGCTCAAGGGATTCAGTGGCAGTGAATCAACAAGTCTAGTGAGAGAGACTGGGAGCTCAGTGGGTTGAGAACCTACAAGAAGTGATTGTAAAGAAAGTGAAGGAGTTTGTTACAACTTGTGTTAGGAACTGTTCTAAGACTGTTGCCATACTGTAGGAGACAGCATTCCTACACATGCAGATGTGGTGTTTTGCTGGATGCCTTTCCCTGCATGGCTGTCTGCCTGTAGAAGTCTCGGAGTCTGCCAATTAACATTGCAACTACCTTAAGGGTGTCCTGGCCCCAAACCCTCTCTCCCAAAGTTCTGTTCAAGAGAAATAAAATCTCTTTGCATTCAAGAAGTGTCTGGCGCCCATGAATATACCTTACACTACACCCACTATGCCTTACAACCCACTCTATATGGAAGGATGTCAGCAGCTCTTGGCTCTGGAGGTTCTCATTAGACTAAAGGAGGCCTGGGATCTTGCTACATCACTGTTAGTTGTCATTAGTCACAGTGCTTAATGCAGCAAGCTTCTTTATATTATTATGAATTCAATGAAGTGCAAATAATGTGATGGTCGGGGGAACTTGACATTACAAAGCATTTGCTGTCACTTAAGACCACATTAACTTTTTCCACCATTTCGAATGACTGTACTAGTATACCATACACTGTGTATAATTATTTATAGCAGGCTACACAAATGGAAAGTCTTAAAGAAAACATTTGAATCATAAAATCCATCTTCCAGGACAGGATTGTGAGAAATCTGTGCTCTTCACCAGGTCAAGGAAGAAACACAAATGAAGCCAGGCATTGGAAAAACATGGCAGCTGCTGTAGCTCACATGAGTCCTGGCTTTTGACACCCATAATTTATTACTCCGAATTTTGTATAAGGTTGGAAAAAGAGCCATGCAATTAGCATTTTCAGAAGAGAGTCTGTAATAATCAGTGTACATATTTCCTCATGAAAGATTTATTATAACCAGATGAGGGGCAAAAAACATTTAAAAGTTTGTCCCAAAAAATGTACAGCTAAGGTTGCCATACTCAATGGTAAATGATTGTTAAATGCCTGTCCACCATTCATACAACATGCAAGTGAACTTTTGATTATTACAGACGGGCTGGCGGACAACCAGATCCCAGCAGAATAATTTAGCAGTAATAGCTAATCCACAGCTTCTGTTTAACACTCTGTAGTCATGACTATGGTATTAAATATGTCTTGTTAACTGCTATACCAAAACCCCACCCTTCCCATAGTGATCACACCACACAAAATTGGAGTTAAATTGGCCATAGCAGCCTTTTTATTAAACAAAATATAAATAACCAATAATTAACATAACATTAACATAAAGAACCACACCAGAAGTTTATTAAAGAAAAAGAGCCACAGGGTCCTAATAGGCATAAAACCCAGGACAGTACCTGCTTGTCACTTCACAGGCCTCCAGCCGCAAAACCACCAACTCGGAGACAACTAGCAGGTACACATCCACCAACTGGGAGCCGTACCTCAGACGGGTCCCTACACCATACCTTTTGTGCCCAAATGAACCTAAAAAGGACCTTGCACCCCGCCAATCGCCACATCTGGCTAAACCAACCCCCAATTCCCTAACCAGCAAAGAACCCACCTAATGCAGGGCAGGAGGGTGGGAAGTTTCTCCACGCTGCTGCACCGACTGCAGACCCTCCCCTTCCGGTCTCCTGACCAATTCCCCCCTGCTCCACCCAGCTCAAACAATGCCCCATCAAGCCTGCTACCAACCTATCCTACAGCATCCCTCTGATGCTCATGACCCTGTCCCAAGCTCCTTTAACCCCTTTTAACCCCTGTCATGCTGGCCCTACATCTATTGCTTTTTTTTGCTTTTACTCCGGGCCTCTCTTGACTATGGTATTAAATATGTTTTGTTAGCTGGTATACCAAAACCCCACCCTTCCCGTAGTGACCACACAAAATTGGAGTTAAATTGGCCATAGCAGCATTTTTTTAAAACAAAATATAAATAACCAATAATTAACAGATCAATAACATAATGAACCAGATCAGACAGTTTATTAAAGAAAAAGAGCTGCAAGGTCCTAATAGGCATAAAACCCAGGACAGTACCTGCTTGTAACTTCACAGGCCTCCAGCCGCAAAACCACCAACTCGGAGACAACTAGCAGCTACACATCCACCAACTGGGAGCCATACCTCAGACGGGTCCCTACACCATACCTTTTGTGCCCATATGAACCTAAAAAGAACCTTGCAGCTCACCACCACCACACAAACCTGACACCTTAGGTTTGTGCAGACCTCCACACCCGCAGGGCCCTCTGAATACCATCTTCTAGGCCAAGACACCACAGATCAATACCAACGGCATTCAAATGAACACCGTCACCACGTATCTTCAGGGTTCTTACTCCAGCTCATGATGCCTCACCGACAAACCCCGATTCCACATCAAAATGCGAGCCACCTCCCGATTAGCCTTCACCCTAGCCTTATTAAGCCCAGTAACTGACCTAGCCACCCGCCAATGTGTACGAGCCTCCATATCGGACCAGACGATCAATAAGTCTGGGTAATCCATGTGCAGCCGTAAAAAATCATATTTGACATCTCGTATGAGCTTCCTCCCACTCCTGAGACCCAAATAGTTATCCCCAGCATGTATGACAAGCACGTCAGGGGCTCTATCAAGCCGAGCATAACGCTCCACTCTACTCCACAAGAAGCCTGGCACCCCAATCCAACGAACAACAGCCTCATTCCTAGGAATGCCTTATTGACGTCCGTCAGGCTGAACATCAGCTCTCCTCGCACCCCGGTGGACATATGAGTGGCCCAAGATCCAAATCAAGCACCCCACCTGTAAAGAAAAAATGACAAAAAAACACACACATAGAAGCTATAACCACAATATAATAACAATACAGTAACAAACATCACACACCCACATGTAACCCAACCATGACAGCTATAACAAATGAGGGGGGACGTACAATCGATTACACCGAGATTCCCACCTACCAATGCGCCACAAGACCCCCTCATTCAAACCCCAATGCGCAGCCTCCGTAGCAGCCCCAATACGGAAAGAATGAGGTGCAAAGTCAGACGGACAAAAACCCCAAACACCTGTAAACTGGTACTGGGGCAACGCCGAGCCATCCTCATGCATCAAAAATGAACCAACGCGCCCTGGGCGCAACTCCAAAAACATGCAACCACCTGCACCGGGCAAACTGGCGAACCAGCAACCCCGAACAGCTCCACCCGCACCCCCCCGATCAAGCTTGATCCGTCTTGGATCTCCGTATCCAAATAAACACCGAACCGTCCCCACATTGCACATCAGCTGACTACAACCTATCAGACCCCCATCTAGAAGAACATACCAATTCCTCGATACGTATAGCGCCAAAATGAAGAAGCCACCTTAAACAGCAGGGCCTCATAAGGTAATGTACACACACTTGGAAGAACCTGAAACAACGAACCCAACAAATCAAAAGACAGTGACCGTCTAGCGTCCACCGGCCGCCGCCCCCTGCGGTACCCCTTAACCGCCTGCCTCACCAAAAAATCTTTTGTACAATCCCGGTGACCAAACAACTTGAACAAAAAAGCCAACCCCACCAACTTACTATTCAATACAGATACCGACACACCCTTCTCCACATTACGACCTAAAAAATACAGCACCAAGAAACCTGTCATCACCCTTAACTACTTCACTACCCAGGCCGTGAACCAGCCCAAACCATTCCTTCCACACTTTTGAATACACCGACCAGGTAGCCTCACTCACCGACCTCCGAACTAACGTTGCTGTTACTCCACAGCAATCCGCCACAGCTGTTAATGACAAGGAACCCCCAATTGCACCGCTCCCAGGGCCAACGAGCGAGACTTGTCCCACTTGTCCCGAGAAAGAGCCAAGGAATTAGTGCAATCTGGGACATGCACAGCATACACAAAAGCATTACAACGTAAACAAGTCAGCACCAAATGCCTCAACAAACGCATCACTGGTGGCGACGAAGCAGATACACTATTAATCGCCTGCACAACTGCCATATTATCGCAGTTGAAATGGATCTTCTTGTTACTGAACTGAGCCCCCAAATCTCGACCGCAAGCACAATCGGAAACAATTCCAATGCCAAGTTCTTAGTGAAGCCTGCCTCCCTCCAGTCCAACGGCCAAGGACTAGCACTCCACTGACCCCCAAAGTACGCCCCATACCCAGCCAATCCTGCGGCATCTGTGAAGAACTCCAGATCAAAACTTGACATCACCTCAGATATCTATACAGACCTATCGTTATATGAATAACGAAAGGGCTTCCAAACCAGCAAGTCTGCCTTGTGGTCCCGAGTTAGGCGAATGTGATGCCCGGGAGACCTAACCCCTGCAGTGGTTGCCGCCAACCGGTGATTAAAAACCCTACCCATCGGTATGATCCGACAAGCAAAGTTCAGTTTACCGGGAAGCGACTGCAGCTGACACAGGGTCAACTTACCAGTCTTCCATGCCGAAAACCACCACCGACCGCAAATCCATCAGTTTTTCTTCCGGGAGGCGACATTCCATGGCCAGCGTGTCAATTAAAATGCAGAGAAAACTCATTACCGGAGAAGGACCCTCTGTCTTGTCAGCTGCCAGCGGAATGCCAAAGCACTTCGCCATATGCTGCACAGTACCCAACAATACTGTACAGCAGTTAGAGCCAGCCGGCCCAACACACAAAATGTCATCCAAATAGTGAATAACAGACGGAAGCCCCGACACCTCCCGAACCACCCATTCAAAAAAAAGGAACTAAAAGTTTCGACCAAGGAACAGGAGATGGAACACCCCATCAGTAAACAGCGATCGATGAAATAGCCGCCCTGCCACCAACAACCCAACAAGTGAAAACTGTCTAGATGCACTGGCAACAACCGAAAAGCGGATTCAATATCCGTTTTTGCCAATAAAGCCCCCTGCCAATAAAAACTAACCCAATGTACCGTCGCATTAAACGAGGTGAACGAGATGGAACACAAGCCAGGATCGATAAATTCATTCACCGATCCTCCTCTGGAAAACAATAAATGATGAATCAACTGAAACTTGTTGGATTCCTTCTTGGGGACAACCTCCAGCGGAGAAACCACCAGATCATCCAGCGGTGAACTGTCAAACGAACCGACCATGCGACCCAACTCGACCTCCTTCGCCAACTTATCAGACACAACCCCTGAGTGAGCCCTCGCCGAGCTCAAATTGTCCACATGATTTGGGGGGCGGAGAAGACTACAAGAAATCCGAAACCCCATCAGTGAATCCCAAAGCCAGCAGTTCGCCGCCTCACGGTTTGGATACCTACCTAGAAACGGACACATCCTTGATATGCTACCGGAGTCCTCTCTTTTTCCTGCAAGCTCCTCAGGTCTCACCTTCCCTTTCTGGGTACATCGATTAAAGGAGTGGGAGCCCCGCACCCGGAGCACTCATGCCTGAATTTGCACGCCGTTCCAAATTTGCATGTTCTCTCGTTGAAAGACCAACAATACCCCCTCTTCTTGTTGGCTGACTTTCCAGAAGAGGAAGATCTGCCGGCCCCCGATAGAAAAAACTAAGTCCCAGCCCGCGCCGAGGTCATGGGCCGGTGAACGTGCTGTGCCCTGGCCCGTTGTTGCTGTATCCTGCCAGGTGCCTGCATGGCCGCCCGTGATGTCATCTGCAGCCTTCACACCGGAGGGCCCAGGCCGCTCACCGTTACTGACCAGCTGAGCATTCCCCCCATCAGAGCGGGACAAATTGTGAGCAGCTGAAGCTGCTGCCTGTTCACTTCCTGGATAAACATAAACACACAGAGGCACACCACCAGCCCTTCAGCTCTCATTGGCTCTCTTATGACTCATTCCCCCTCCCTTCCTGGCAAACTCTCACGAGAGTGAGAGAGAGAGCTGTGCATGATGTCATAGGCCTAGGCTTTTTACCAGAGAAGAGACAAGAAGTGGGCTGTATAAGGTATTTAATGGCAGAAAAAAAATGTTTTACTATCCAAAGTTAAAACAACAAGGGCAGAAGATTTAACAGATGGAAAAATGAAAAAATGACTGAAGGTCCGCTTTCAGTTATGAATGGACACAGTGAGCGAGTGTGTTCACTGTGTGTATTTAGAAAAGGAACTATTCACTAGCCCCTTCCCCTGCTCTCCATCCTGAAACATCCCACACAGCAGCTGGAGGGAGAGGAGAGGAGGGAAGCCAGCAGCACTGCAGGAGCGGGCAACAAGGAGGGGGAGGCCCGGGCAGTAGGGAGAATCGGCAACACACATAGTGATTAGAGCGTGCCCAGGCACACCTGGCACACAGCCCTGTGCACGCCTTTGTTTATACTGTTATTTGGGACTGCGTTATAAACATATATTTTCACTTGCTGTCCTACTGACAATGGTTTACCAGACAGGAAGTTAGGGAAAGTCTGCAACAGGAACACAGGTAGAAAAAAATATCTGATATGGGTTTCAGCCTTTTCCCTCTCTACTAAAGAAGTTTTTTGTTTTTTTTCATCTGTGTTGTTGTCGAAGAGTTCCCCTAACTTTCTGTCTTGTAAAACAGATAATAATAAAAACACGACTGGGGTTCTAATTCTTCCCTACACTGTACAAACAAAACAAAAAAAGTTTGGGCTTGACGCACTATAAAGAGCTATCCCAGGCAGGATGTGAAATCAGTCAATGAATGCGCTATCTAAGAAACATTACAATCACTTAATCCACTGTAATCTGAGTTTTACATAATACATCTCAGACAGAGTCCAGTAAACTCTTTTTAGGCTATGACTACACTGGCGATTTTTTAGTCTTTTGCTACTTCAGAACTCCAGCCAAACATAATAAGATAAAAATTAATAACACATTTCAAAAGTTAAATTAACAAAACCAAGTTCTGCTGCAATATACACCTTCAATTCAGAGTTTGCCTCTGCAGTATGTTTTTCTGCATCTAGATGTCCTCAGTCTGATGGCCAGCATCATATAAACCACTTCCTCTGAACCCAGGTCATCCTGGACCCATCCAAGCCTGGACAGTGAAAAAAGGATGTGGGTGGATGCCTCCTGAATCCGTGTGCTGTGTACATACAATAATTTGTTTTTTTTAAATTTATGAAATAGCTTTATCCCAACAGGTAAAAAAAACTGTTGCTGTAACTGTTTATAAAGACTGAGCTGGAGTTTGGCTTCAATTTGTTGGTTTATCTAAATCTGATAGTTCTTAATGCGCTATCTGCTATCCTCAATGCTGAGAAATACAGGCAGATACTTATCCATCATGCCATCAGGAAGGCATTTGATTTGCCCCAATTTATCCTGCAGCAGGACAAGGACCCCAAACATACAGCCAATGTCATTAAGAACTATCTTCAGTGTAAAGAAAAATGAGGAGACCTGGAAGTTATGGTTTAGCCCCCACAGAGCCCTGATCTAAACTTCATCAAGTCTATCTGGAATTATATGAAGAGATAGAAGGATTTGAGGATGCCTACATCCACAGAAGATCTGTGGTTAGTTCTCCAAGATGTTTGGAACAACCTACCTGCTGAGTTCCTTTAGAAACTGTGTAAGTCATGGGTGCCCAACCGGTGGCCCGTGGAATCCTCTGATGTGGCCCACGCCTCCTGCTCTGGGATGTCTGGTCGGCAAGCCAGGATTGCGGGTTCCCGACCTGCTATCCCCGAACATCAGCGGGAAGATCCGAGCCGGCACTAGAGGAAGCAGAGCCGATGCTTCCTGTATAGCGCCAGCTTCTGTCTCAGGTGAAGTGATACCAAATGTGCTCCACCTGTGAAAGTTCCCGGAGCGATACAGGAAGCAACGGCTCTGCTCTCTACTGCAGCCGCATGCTTCCTCCAGTGCTGCTCCTGTCACACCGATGGCAGGTATGGGGGATCAAGAATCAGCCAGGAGTACCCATAAACAACAGCCAGCAGTACCCACCAGTACCCAGAAGTACCAGCCAGCAGTACCCACCAGTACCCAAAGGCACCACCCACCAGTACCCAGAAGTACCACCCACCAGTACCCAAAAGTACCCACCAGTACCCAGAACTACCAGCCAGCAGTACCCAGAAGTACCACCCAGCAGTACCCAGAAGTACCACCCAGCAGTACCCAGAAGTACCAGCCAGAAGTACCCACCAGTACCCAGAAGTACCAGCTAGCAGTACCCAGAAGTACCAGCCACCAGTACCCACCAGTACCCAGAAATACCAGCCAGCAATACCCAGAAGTACCAGCTAGCAGTACCCACAAGCACCAACCAGAATTACCAAAAAGTACCCACCAGTACCCAGAAGTACCAGCTAGCAGTACCCACCAGAAGCCAGAAGTAGTCACCAGTACCCACCAGTACCAGCCAGCAGTACCCACCAGTACCAACCAGCAGTACCCAGCAGTACCAGCCAGCAGCACCCACCAGTACCAGCCAGCAGTACCCAGCAGTACCAGCCAGCAGCACCCACCAGTACCAGCCAGCAGTACCCAGCAATACCCACCAGTACCCAGAAGTCCAGCCACCAGTACCAGCCAGCAGTACCCATAAGTACCAGCCAGAAGTATCCACCAGTACCAGCCAGCAGTGCCCCCTAGTACCAGCCAGAAGTACCCACCAGTACCAGCCAGCAGGACCCACCAGTCGTACCCACCCTGAAGGACAGCCAGCAGCTGCCACCAGCCATACCCACCTGGGAGACAGCAGCAGCCAGCGATACCTGCAGGAATCCGAGGAAGAAGTGAAGATTGAGGTCAGTTAAGGTGCAGGTAAACAGCAGTGCATCAGTGTGAAAGCAGCCTTAGGCTCCTTTCACACGATCACCTCTATAGGGCGGCAGATTTAAACTGACCTGCGTCCTTTTACACCTGCCTATCTCCAATCCGATCTGCTTACAAAAACAGAAGGGAGTCCGTCCCCTTCTGTCTGGGCGGATCGGAGGGCCCATAGAGTAGAGAAGGCTGTGTCCCTGTCTGATCTGCATATGCAGAGTGGACACAGACCTGTCATCTGCCTGCTCTGCTCATTGTGGCCTGCGACCAGCTGCCAAGTCACTAAAGTGGCCCTCACTCTTCAAAAGGTTGGGCACCCCTGGTGTAAGTGTACCTAAAAGAATTGATGCTGGTTTGAAGCCAAAGGATAGTCACGCCAAATATTGATTTGATTTGGATTTCTCTTCTGTTCATTTATTTTCCAGTTTGTTAATTGATTAAAAAAAATATATTAACACTTCTATTTCTGAAAGTATTCTTATTTTACATATTTTTTTACACCTGCCTAAAACCTTTGCACAGTACTGTATATATATTTTACACATTATAAAAACCTTTTTCTTTTTTTTTTTTATAAATTATCATACGACTTCTGTTTTCAGCTGTATAAAGGGCTTGCGGTAGATACTAAACCGGGCCGTATCAGCAGGAGTCAGAGAAACAGCAGTACACTGATCTTCCCAACGAAGATCTGTGCAGGGGGTGTGTCAGCACAAGTCTGACCATTGGAGGACAGACAATCTTTCTTCCCACGTAGAATGCAAAGAAGAAATCTAGCCACACTGGGATGGATGTGCTTCAATGCTTGGGGGGTCAGTTTGCAATGGGAAAGCAGAGGGACTAGCAGTATAACCAAATATAGCACACAAAGGAAGCGATGCAAAGAGAACCGGATACCTTTTTTTATATAAGTACATGGTACAGCAACCACATATAGGGTAATTAAAATGTTGTGGTAACATACACTTAAAGAGTGTCCACTGCAACGCTAGTGTAAATGAGCCCCTTAGTTCTGCTTTAATGTATCATCAGTAGGAATCAAACTTCTATATTAGGTCTGAACCTGACTGGTGAATATGAAGGTAACAAATAATAACAAATAATAAAACATTAACTACTTCAGCTCTGGGAATGTTTTACCCCCTTTGTGACCAGGGGATTTTTTGCTATTCAGCACTGTGCTACTTTAACTGGCAATTGCGCAGTCAATCTACAAATGGTGGTACAGTATATATACTAGAATTTTTTTTTTTATACTAGTAATGGTGGTGATCAGCGACTTGTAGTGGGACAATGATAGTGCAGTGAGCAATTTGACACTAACTGACTCTGAGTGGGAACGGACTAACTGCCATAGACATCACCAGTGACACCAATACATTGATCAGTGATATCAATACTTTACACTGTAACTGTACTAATAACACTGGCTGGGAATGGGTTAACATCTAGGGGCAATCAAAGGGTTAACTGTGTGCCTAAAATGTGTAATGTGTGCTGATTTTACTAAGAGATGTGACTGTTTTATCTCCTTTGCAGGGAGAAAAAAACATCCACATCTCTGCTCCAAGTACAGAGCCCTGGGTTGTCAGTAAATACAAGGCTCTGGACTAAGCCGATGAGCAGGTCCCGGCCATAAATCATTGGACCTGCTAACCGACATGTTGTAGCGAATGACAGAACAGGCAGGGTGGCAAAAAATGGCAGACCACGTACATGTACGTGATCTGGCGCAGCGGGTTACAAACCTTTCAAATGAAAAATGAACAGAGCATATCCCTCTATTGTGTGTACTTGCCTCAATCCAAAGCACTGTGTGCGATTCCTGTCTCCCCTCTCATTTCTCTGCTATCTGAATGACTCACTTCTGACAAGTCATGTTGACAGCGCAGAATCTCCCCCCCCCCCCGCACACAGAAGGTGATTGACACCCTCTGCTGTGCTGTGACCAATTCTTTTTTCTCTGCCATTCACTATATCTGGTCTCCCACAGTACACAGAACATGGAAATGCAATTATTTTAGTAAATATAAACTGGTAAATAATTTTTTTCATAAGAAGTATATAGCAGTCTTGTGACTTCTATCAGTGTCTGGTTAAAACTTGTAGGAGGCCTTTTTATTCTGCTCTGACTCTCCTATCAGGTTGCAGGACCCCCGTCCCTCTGTCTGGACAGTGCTGATTGGCCCTGTGCTGATCACATGCACTGTCCCAAGAAAAAAAACTGTAGCAATACACAGCAAACTGAGCATGTGCAGCTTGTCCCCTAGCCTCTGTTCTATCAGGAGATGGATTGGGGTCTGTGGAAAAAGGGGAGGATCAGGGAAGACAGGATCAAACATTATTTTTTTACACAATGCAGAAGATTAACCCCTTAGGTTCCACAGTGAGTAAGCGTTTTACTGCATATACAGACTGATTTTACTGTTGTGGGTTTAGTAACACTTCAACCATTTTAACTTTTGCAAGATTGCTGGCAAATTCAGTCATGAGCTAACTACTCCTTTTTACTGGGACTGTGTAGTGACATTCACACAATATCAGCTATTCCAGCAGTAGTCAACCTTTTTGGCACCAGGTACCGGTTTTGTGGAAGACAAATTTTCCATGGTCCTGGATATGGTTTTAGGATGATTGAAGCGCCACCTTAGATCATCAGGCAGTAGATTCTTCTAAGCAGCAAGCAACCTAGATCCCTCATGTGCAAACTTTACAGTAGGGTTTGCTCTCCTATGAAAATCTAATGGCACCGCTGATCTGACCGGAGGTCAGGGGCGGACTGACCATTGAGCCACTCGGGCACTGCCGGAGGGCCCTGAGCCACTAGGGGGCCCCATCAGGGTTGCCAGCCTCAGTAAAACCAGGGACAGTATGGACCAGGGACAGCCAATAGACAGTATGGACCAGGGACAGCCAATAGAAACATGTCTGTGTATACTGTGTGTACATGTATGTGTATACTGTGTGTGTGTATACTATGTGGCCCCATAATCTCTGATTGCCTGGGGGCCCTATAATCTCCTATTGCCCGGGAGCCCCATGAGTTGTCAGTCCGCCCCTGCCGGAGGTATACCTCAGGTGGTATAGCGAGTGAAGGGGAGCTGCCTGTAAAAACAGACGAAGCTTTGCTCACTCGCCTGCTACTCAGCTCCTGCTGTGCGACCTGGTTCCTAACAGGCTTCAGACTGGTACCCGTCCAAGAGTTGGGGACCTCTGTGCTATTCAACATACGTGTGCAAGCTTTAGTCATGCTGTCTTGACCTTCTGTTGGGTTCTCCCTAGCACATAACAAACTAACACTATGGCCTATTTGAAGGGATGTGGGGAAATGACAATACTGGGGTCTCTGAGGTATGTACTAGAGCAATAGAAAAGTGAAGATGTTACTCCTAACACCCAATCAGAGGGACACTAGAAATCTGGAATTGTGTTAATGACTATAGCCAACTTATCCCACTACTAGAGGGTGCTACATATCCTTTATTTTTCATCCAGCTTTTATACATAACCTCCAGTAACCTCTTGTACTAGGAAATATAGACATGTGTTACTGCAACAGCCCGTATACTCCAGCTATTATTCTACTCCATGTCTAATTTCCTTGTAAGTATGTATCACAAGGTCTTGTGGTTTTATTATGATTGTATGCAGCTGCAGCCTTTTATTGAACATTCTCAAGCTGAGTGCTGGATGAAAGGGGACAAATGTGCAGCGCCTAATACATTGGCCTGAAGACATGCCCTCACACAAACTGAATTAGGGTGGGGCTATGTGCTGACATCATGCCGCCCTCTTCGGGCCCAGAACTGGTGGCCATCTTAGTCCTGCCATAGACGGTGTAAATTTCCTTCCTGCAACCCAATTTGCACAATTTCTTCCATTAGCAGTGATGCCGTGGAGGTGATAGGACGGCACATTGTATGGGATACAAGGCAGAGAGAACCATATACAGCAATTTACTGCAGCACATATCGAGACCCCATCTTTTTTTTGTTCAGGATCTTGGCAGGAGTTATTTACTTCAAAGTCCTTGCAGTTGGGACAGTTGACGCCTCTCTGCTTTCTCACCCTCCTGTGCATGCCCATCTCTTTCCATCCGGTATATATCTGAGGCCTTGGTTTTGCTTTCACCCTGTGGGAAGCTAGTCTTGGCCCCCTGGTTGCTTTTATCAGAGATTTGTTCATCTTTGTCCCCCTTGCTGAGTACTTTGATCCGCTGGACGGAGCGTTCCTGCCTGTCTTTCCCTTTTGAGGAGGTCGAATATGTTGTCCCCATTGAGTGGATATCCGTATACAAGCTGGTTTATAGCTTGCCTTTGGTAAGCGTGCATTTTTTATAGGTGGTGGATTCTTCACTGGGTGCTTTTCGATGAATTTTGATTAATCACCATTGTACATTGATTTGGTTTCGGGGACCTTTCTCTCTGGTCATCGTTATCTTTTTCATAATTTATGTTATCACAATTGATTTTGGTTATTCACCATTGGATACCGATTTGGTTTTGGGACTTTTTTTTCTCTGTTCAATGTCATATAATTTTATATTTTATGTCACCTTAATTGATTGATTTTTTATGAATGAATGAATGAATGAAAGAATGAATGATTTGTAAAGCGCTGCAATTGCGAACTGAATCGCCTCAAGGCGCTAGATGTATTCTCTGTAGCCAGCTTCTAGAAGAGGAAGGTCTTTAGTTTTTTCCTGAAGGCCTGGTGGTTTTCTTCCATGCGGATGTTGGTTGGGAGAGCATTCCATAGTCGAGGTCCTTGGACTGCGAATCTACGTTCTCCCTTTGCTTTGTAGCGGTATTTGGGAATGATGAGGAGGTTTTGGTTAGCTGATCGAAGACTGCGATTCGGTGTGTAGTGTTTTATTTTTTCCCGGAGATATTGCGGAGCGTTTCCTTGTATGCATTTATGGGTGAGGCAGAGGGTCTTGAATGTGATCCGATTCTTCACAGTTAGCCAATGTAGGCTTTTTAGGGATGGGGAGATGGATTCCCAGGGCTTTTTTCCTGTTAACAGTCTTGCCGCCGTGTTTTGGATGAGTTGCAAGCGCGCAAGCTGATATTGGGGTAGACCTACGTAGAGCGAATTTGCGTAGTCGAGTCGGGAATTGATGATTGTTCCCACAACTGCCGCTTTGTCCTCTTCTGGGATGAAGGGGATGAGTCTGCGAAGCAGGCGGAGGAGGTGGTGGGATCCGCTCACCACCGATCCTATTTGTGCATCCATTGTCATTCCTGAGTCAAAGATGACTCCGAGACTCTTGACTTTGGTGCTGGGGGAGATGGTCTGTCCGAGGATGGAGGGTGGTGTCCACGGAGTCTTAATTTTGGAATTTTTGTTGGCTTGCAGGAGAAGAAGTTCTGTTTTTGATCCGTTGAGTTTGAGGGAGCTAGTGGTCATCCAGTCATTGATTAAAGTGAGGCATTTCTGTAGTTGCTGATGATGATCTTTTTGTCCGTTGATGCGAAGGTAGAGTTGGGTGTCGTCTGCGTATGAGTGGAAGCAGAGGTCGGTTTTTCTGATGATATTGAGAAGCGGGCGGATGTAGATGTTAAATAGCACTGGTGACAGGGGTGAGCCCTGAGGGACTCCGCAGGAGACTGCCCGAGATTCCGAGGTGAATGTTCCTAGTTTCACTGTGTGAGAGCGATTCTCTAAGAAGGATGTAAACCATTTTAGGGCAGAATCTGTGGCTCCTGCAACTTCTGAGAGGCGGACAAGTAAAGTATTGTGGTCCACTGTATCGAATGCTGCGCTGAGGTCTAACAGTACCAGGAGACTCGGTTCTCCGTCATCTGCTGCTTCGAGGGCGTCGTCCCATATTTTGAGAAGTGCTGTTCCTGTGCCATGGCCTGGGCGGAAGCCTGATTGCAGAGGGTCCAGGAGGTGGTGTGTCTCCAGGTGGTGTTGTAGCTGCTGTACTACTGCTTTCTCTATAATCTTGGAGATGGTGTTGAGGCTTGTTATTGGTCTGCGGCAGTTAGGGACTTTAGGGTCGAGATTAGGTTTCTTTAGCAGGGGTTTGACGATGCCTTGCTTGAGGGAGGTTGGCACAGTCCCTTCTTTGAATGATTGATTTATAAGATGTGTTAGGGTGGGGGCCAGGATGTCGGAACATTCTTTGAGCAATTTGGTGGGGATGATGTCGTTCGGTGATGTGCTGTCGCGAAGGCTTCCGATGATGTTTTTAGTCGTGTCAATGAATACTTGTATTTAGTCTAATTTTGTATTTTCTATATTTGATATTGTTTGTTATACTTTCTGTAGTATAATAATTCAATCCTGTAGCGCGTTTCCTTTATATTATTTTGATTTCGCCCATTAGTATTGTCTGCCGAGCAACTGTCTGTTCCCAGGTGGGGGGCAGAGGCGGACAGGGGAAGACGGTGATTGTTCCTAGTGGCTACAGCAGTCGCTAGTGATAATCGCAAGTGAATCCGGCAGGCTGGTTGTACCAAAGTTAAGCGATCGCTCAACTTGGTACATTCAGCCTGCCCACACACGGCTCAAATCTCGGTCAGTTCCTGGCCTTAGTAAGTGGATTGTAAGATTGCTTTTACCTTATGTTTTGTTGTGGCCATTTGGATGTACATTTTTTAGGTGGATTTTACATTTTTAAATAAATTACTACACTATAGTAGCCGCCCTCCGGTGTGGCTTCCTGTAGTGATCACTTTCCTTCCATATAGCCCTTGTGTGCATAGCAGAACGCCCTCCTTTGGTAGACAGCTGTATCATCAGGCACTTGTGAAGTACTGGAGAAGCTGGATGGTCGTGTGTAAGAGGTTGGGAGGCCTTTTGTTATTGATGAGCTGTCTGCTGCTTATTTTTGGCAGCATAGGATCTGGTGAATGTGGCAAGAGCACTGAGCACAAGTGGAGTGTTGTGGATAAAGGTGGAAGTCTTTTCTAGGCACCAGAAGATATCATCTTATATACTCTTTTTTTTGGGACATTATTCGCTTTTCTTTATTATCATTGTTACCATGTTTTTTTTTTAATTCTATAATATATTGTGATTCATCCATATACATTGCTTTTGATTTTATCAGATATGTATTTGGCGCTGCACGTATATGTTTGTATCTTCATTGTGTTTCTGTATATAGACCTGCTGTTAACTGCCTTCGCACACTTTTATCGCAGACTTCTTCACTATTTGAATTACTGGATGGAAGGGGAGTCTGAGTTGTTCTTACTGCTTGACCCAGTGTTCTGGGCTACTGCGGTATTGTGCTGAGTGGTTCCACCTTTGGATCAGATGGAACCTACTGTCAGAAGTATATCCTTTATTTTAAAATATTTCTTGTATAGATTTTAAGGTCCATTAGTCATTAAAGATAGAGTGCAGTGGTTAGATTTAGACCTTTGCCTTTCAATCTTCCTTCTATCTACTAACCAGTTCTTCCTAAATGATGGAAATGTTTGTCATGATTGAAAGTTCACCTCATCACTATTTATTTGGTCTGTACTGTTTGAATCTTTAGATCAGCCTTTCTGAACTCTTTTACCCCACAGAAACCCTTTATAACTCTTGATAAAATATTTCATTAGGTGTCAGGGGGAAGAAGGTCCCTTACATTTGTGGTCAGGGGGAAGAAGTCACTTATAGCCTCCCTGGCGGTATGATTATGTCTGATTTTTGCATGGAAATTCTGTGTTTTATATTGTAGGCCTGTAATTCTTAGGCATAACTCACTTAAATCTGTCCAAACAAGAGTCTAGTACACATCCTGGGTATGATAAAGTTTGAAACACGAAATCCTAAATTATAATATAATAAATAACTATAAATAATTATAAAAATAATTATATAATAATAATAAAATTAATTTCCCCACGAATCACTATCACTCAATTCTGCAAGTGTTCTAATTTACTATGGCTGTTTTCTAGCTGGTCTAAAACCGCTTTTGACTTAAAGGGACACTTTTTGGATGCCATGGACGTTCTCAAGTTTCCAGGCAGAAAGAAGAGTATATATATAATATAAAACTGCATGCAGGGCATTGGACAAAGCACTGGGGACAAAAGGGAAGTGAAGTGATTTGACACGATAATGTAATCTTACAGATTACAGTGTGCTGTATGCGTTATGTTTTTTGTACTTTTTTAATTTGCCGCCGGGCTCCGCCCCATGCGTTGCGACGCTGGCAGGGAACGGAGCCCAGAACACAGAGCATCAGGCGGAGGATCCGGCGGAGGACACAGCGGGGGGGGGGGGGGACTCGCAGGATCCTGGTGACAAGGTAAATATGCTGGATCAAGATCCTGCAATGCAATCCTGGGTGTGGCTTGGGGTTACCGCTAATGGTACTGAAATTTAACCCCGAGCCACACTCTGGAATACCGCCAAGAGGGTTAAAGATGGTTAAAAAAGAACATGTCTTCCCAGTGGCACTGCTAAATGGCATTGGAGTCGGGATTATGCAGACACCATAAAATGAGAGGTCAATCAGCCACAACTCAAACCCCTAGCAACCTCTGGAGGAAACTTAAAGTGGCTCTTCAGTCATTGTTTTATCTTTCTATCTATTAAATCTTCTGACCTTGTTGTTTTAACTTTGGATAGTAAAACATATTTTTTCTGCCAGTAAATACCTTATACAGCCCACTTCCTTTTTCTTATCTGGTAAAAAACCTAGGCTTATGACATCATGCACAGCTCTCTCTCTCTCTCTCTCTCTCTCTCTCTCTCTCTCTCTCTCTCTCTCTCTCTCTCTCTCACTCTTGTGAGCGTTTGCTAGGAAGGAAGGAGGGATGAGTCATAAGAGGGCCAATGAGAGCTACAGAGCTGGAGGTGTGCCTCTGTGTGTCTGTGTAAATCCAGGAAGTGAACAGGCAGCAGCTTCAGCTGCCCACAGTTATAATGATTGCAGCTAGACTCAGTGCAGGGAGATTTCTGCAGCATATTTGGCAAGTACAGAATCACAGTATATATAAAATAATATGCAAAGTGGTTGGAGGGAAGCTTCAGAATGGCAAAGATGTTTTTATTACAAACTATGTGGGCAGACTTTAAGACTTTAAGTTTCATGGAACCTTCACGGTACCCTGGTTGAGAATAGCTGCTATAGATAGTTTCAACATCTGGGAGTGATACTATACAAATAGATAATGCTTGGCAACAGTTTGGTCATAAAGTATCTTTTGGCTTGAGTAGGTCGTGAAACCTCATGATATGTCCTATAGTCACCTTTTTTATGTCTGTGAAGATCAATAATTTAAATGTTAGCCTAACTTGTTTTGTTTTTAGTATTTATTCATAAATTAGCATTTTTACTCCAATTATAATACACCATTACAGGTCATGGAGATTATATTGATACTGTATTTTTGCATTCCTGGAGATTTGCTATACATTCTGTCTTCTGTCACCACCATATGCACCTGATGTTTTATACATATTGAGTACAAAACTGTTACTGTATATTTCTATATGTAGAAACCCACAAAGAAATGAATGCCGCGTACACACGGGCGGACTTTTCGGCATCAGAGGTCCGACGGTCTTTCCGACGGACTTTCGACGGACTTTTGACGGACTTCCGACGGACTTTCGAACGAACGGACTTGCCTACACATGATCACACCAAAGTCCGACGGATTCGTACGTGATGACGTATGACTGGACTAAAATAAGGAAGTTGATAGCCAGTAGCCAATAGCTGCCCTAGCGTCGGTTTTTGTCCGTCAGACTAGCATACAGATGAACGGATTTTTCGACCGGACTCGAATCCGTCGGAAAGATTTGAAACATGTTCCAAATCTAAAGTCCATCTGATTTTTGACCGAAAAAGTCAGCTGCAGGTCCGATGAAGCCCACACACGGTCGGATTGTCCGACGGATTCGTGCCGTCGGACCAGTCTGGTCGAAAAGTCCGCCCATGTGTACACGGCATAATACATTTTATATATATTGAAATAGTTTGAGACTGGGGATTATATTTTTGTCATCTGTTGCCTGTAATTTTATCAGAATAGGGATCCAGTAATGAATAGATATTGCAAAAAAGCTAACTCCAGGTAAGCTTGGACCCAAACTTAGCAAAAATGTTAGGTCGGTTATTTTATTGTTATCACATCACAGTTCATCGCTTATCATACACTCTCATAGTATACAGTCATGATGTGGGAAACTGTAAGCTGTTGTCCTAAAGAATGAAAAACATTAAATGCTATGATAAATGACAGTGATAAATACATTTGTAAAATAATATATATTATAATGTTATATTGCTTTTTACATTTTATCAGTTTATCCGGTATCTGAACCTTTATTTAAAATAGCATCTAAATCCAAAAACAAAAATGTAATTCCTTGCAGCTTACCAGTCCTTAGATGTTTTCTAGAACTCTATTTTTTTAGAATTGAATGTGCTAAATGTCTTCAGATATGTATGCAAATTTGGCCTGGGACAATCCTGGTTCACATATATGCGAAGCGGGAAGCAGCGAGATTCCAATGCGGGTTTCCGCATCGCATGTCATCTGCCAGCGGTTCACACTGACATCTGTGAACCTTTGCGGGTGCCAATGCAAAGTTATTGACACCCCCAAATCGGTTCTTAGATCGCAGTGTGAACTGCCGAATTGTGCAGGAATCAGACCGCATGGATGTGATCACCTATGCGATGTGACTCCAGTGCAGACCAAAAAAAGGGTCCTGCACTATTTTGGTGCGTATGCGATGCAAATTGGTGCGAATCACATGCAATGTCTAATTAGTGTACCTAATTGATAATTATAGAGTTCATATGCCTTTCTTATAAGACCATAGTGAAAAAAAAGAAAGTAAGTTGTGTGAGGCCATTCTTTTTCCTTAGCATGTCCTAACTTTCATTTGGAATGCACAGATAAAAACACAAGTCTAATATATGAGAGTCTTCCAGGCTTGACTTTTAACACACAGCTAAAGAAACATGAATGAATTGTCTACCGAGTTTCAGTCTATAGCTCCTTTCTGCTGTAGTGTAGCTACTGTATTTATTGGCGTATATAACTGTCACCGGCGTATAACACGCACATTCATTTTAAGAGGGAAGTTTCAGGAAAAACATGTAAATTTTAAATAAGGAACTTTGGAGCAAAATAAGGGTCAGTGACCATCTGCAGCCTCTCCATTGCCATCAATGCAACCTGATCAATGCCCATCTGCAGCCCCACAAGTGCCATCAATGCAGCCTCATCAGTCCACATGAATGCAGCTTCACCATTGCCATCAATGCAGCAGCCTCACCATTGCCATCAATGCAGCAGCCTCACCACTGCTATCAGTGCAGTCTGATCGATGCCCATCTGCAGCCTAAAGGGGACAGGGAGAGGGCGCGGATGAGCGCCGACAGATTACATACATTGAGAATCCCCTATAATAGACAGAACAGTGCTCCAATGTTTGCCCAGGAGACGGGACTTCCTATTATAGAGGCCGCCAAGTAAACAGGAGATTCTCACTGTATGTAATCTGACGGCGCTCGTCCCGCCCCCCCTCCCTGTCCCCTCCGAGGCAGCTAAAATTGAAGTATTGGCGTATAACACACACACGCTATTTGCACCCGATTTTCATGGTGAAAAAGTGAGTGTTATACGCTAATAAATACAGTAATTTCTAAGCACAAATGAATGTTCTCGCTATGCCCCACTACTTCATGCCAAGTCCCATCTTTGTAAAATGGCAGTGCTTTCCCAAAGGACAGTTATATAATGCCTTTTTAAAGTCAATGGGGGTCATTTAGTATACTTACCCTTTAATGTCTCCCCACCCTAGCATTCTCCTCAGTCTTGACTTTCCTATCCTGGCTCCTCCAAGATCGTTGCTTTGCAGCTTGCTGGGGCCCACATAGTTTTTTCACCTAAAGTCTTCTGGAAGGGCTCTGTTTTTTCTCCTAGGACTCTCTGTGGACTAAAAGTAGAATTTTGGATTTAGGGTGATAACTTTTGTTGGTCAACAATAAAACCGTAGTGTAGGCTTTGGAGGCATGCTTCCCTCTTCTTCGGGAAATATTGCCTAAACAAGAGTCCAGCGCGCCTCCACAGCTTGTACTGCTGTCTTTTTAGTTAGCCAATAAATGGTATCTTACTAAATTAAAAATTCTATTTTAAACTAAAGTATTTAGACCAGGGCTCGACAAACCCCGGGCGCCAGGTCGCATTTGCGACTAGAATTAGCCTGGGACGGCACAGCTGGGGGTATCCTGTCTCTGTGCGGACTCCGACCCCCCCCCCGTGCGATCGCGTCGGGCCGCGCCGGCCGGTAATTGAGGCCGCGGCTTTGCGGCCTTCTTCGGGCCTTCTGGAATCTGGCGCCATCTTGTGGTGGATGTTGGTATTACAACCAGCAATGCTAATGCAATGCTAATGCGAAATACCTGCCTGTTTTCACTGCCCGCCCATATCCTTCCCAAAGTGGAGAAGAGAAGGAAGTGAATGTGGGGATAGCATTTTTTTTTTTCGTAATAGCTTTTATTTTTATATATTTATATTTATATAAAAACTGTTTATTTTTTTCCTAATTAAAATGAATTTATTTGTTATCTCCCTGCTTGGCCCCTTTCACACGGGCTGTCTGATCAGGTTCGCCTGTCTGTTTTTCAGGCGGACCTGATCGGACCTTTAGAGCCCTTTCACACCGAGCCGCGGGGGGGCGTCGGCGGTAAAGTGGCGCTATTTTTAGCGCTGCTTTACCGTCGTTTTAGTGACGCTATTCGGGCCTCTAGCGGGGCGGTCTTTCTGTGTAAATTTAAGATTAGTTATTTTTTATATTGAAAATAAAGCTTTGTCGGTTGTTTAAAAAAAACCTGGCTCCTAACTTTTTTAGCTGGCTCCTAGATTCCAAGCTAATTTGTCAAGCCCTGATTAAGACTGTATTAGTGGATTGGTCTTTTAGGGAGCAGTGTATTAAAAAGTATACATGACATCGGTACTTGTCTTCTACTTGTTACATGAAATTAGTTGCAAAAATGATATAGCAGAATGACAAATGTAAGGGAAGCTTTTATTATATTGAAGTTTTTTTTAAATCTATATTGCATAATATTAAAGCCAAAACCTGTGTTCTCCCTTATAGTGAATTGCCTAGACAAGCATGTCCACCAGTGTCCAGACAGAGTTGCATTAATCTGGGAAAGGGATGAACCAGGCACTGAAGTATACATCACATACAGGTAGGAAATATGTGATCTATGAATACATGCCTGTTTTTTTTTACAGATTTATGTGTACCTAACTTGTAATGAATTTATAGCTGTATTAAACCAAAAAGCAAACATTTATCATATTGCAGCTTACCAACTCTTAGTTGTGATGGCTGCATTCATTTTCTTTTTTAGGCTTTCTTTATTTTATCTTTATCCAGTGATCCTGCCAGTAGGTCTGTTGTTTTTCAAAAGAACAAGCTTTCCTCCAGATGTATCAGCTTAGAAGATGAGAGAAACCATTTACCACTGATAGAGGTGCTTACAATGATCAGCCATTTATGTAAAACCTTTATCTCAAACGTTAAAAAAACTGTTGCTTTAAATGATTATAAAGTCTGAGCTGGAGTTTGGCTTTAGTTTGTAATGTACCTAAATCTGCTAGTACATTTAACCCCTTGGCGCTGGCTGCTGCCGACCCTTTAAGGAGTTTGCTATGTCAGGAGGCGGGGCTTATGGCCATGTGGCGCCGTAATTGGCAGCGGTCTATGAGTCGGGAGCGCTCAGGGTTCGCGCTCTCTGCACAGCACAGTTGCTGCTATTGCAGGAAAATATGGAGCTGATCGGTGCCAAGGCCCAGTCGCCGAGAGGCCGCATATTTAAGAGGTTAACATTCCTCCCCCCTAGACTGTCAATTCTGCTGTCCGACGGTGTCCCTGGAACAGGACATCGCTCCAAACTGAATGAAAGAGCCAGGAGGAAACTGGTCAGGGTTAACAAGAGGCCTACAGCAACTCTGAAGCAGTTGCAGAAATTTATGACAAAGAGTGGTCATTCTGTGACAACAATACCACAAATTCTCCGCAAATGTGGCTTTTATGGGAGGGTTTTAAGAAAAAAGTCACTCCTCAAGAAAGGCCACATGCAACTTTGCCAAAACACACCTTGAAGATCCCGAGGCCACATGGAAAAATGCGTTATGGTCAGATGAGAAAAAAATGTATATATTTGACCTCAACACTAAACGATATGTCTGGCGGAAATCCAACACAGCTCCCCATCTAAATAACACCATTCCTACAGTAAAGCATAGAGGTGGTAATATCCTGTTATGAGGTGTTTCTCTCGCACTTGTCAGGTTAGAAGGAAAAAAATGGATGGGGCAAAATATAGTCAATTTTGTGAGGAATATCTGCTGCCCTTGTCAGGTTGGAAGGTTTACCTTCCAACCTGACAATGTCCCAAACAAAACAGCAAACATGACCACACATTGGTTGAAGGAGAAAAAGGTGAATTTTCTTGCATGGCCTAGTCAGAGCCTGTCCTCAAATCCTATTGAAAATCTGTGGAATGACTTGAAGACTGCAGTCCACAAACGGTCACTGTGAAATTTAACTGAACTTGAGCAGTTCTGCTACGAAGAGTGGGCAAATATTGTAAAGTCTAGATGTGAGTAGAAACATATCCCAACAGACTAAGGTCCCTTTCACACTGGGGCGGTTTGCAGGCGTTATTGCGCTAAAAATAGCGCCTGCAAACCGACCCAAAACAGCCACTGCTGTTTGTTCAGTGTGAAAGCCCGAGGGCTTTCACACTGAAGCGGTGCGCTGGCAGGAGAAGAAAAAATCTCCTGCAAGCCGCATCTTTGGAGCGGTGAAGGAGCGGTGTATTCACCGCTCCTAAACCGCTACTGCCCATTGAAATCAATGGGACAGCGCGGCTATACCGTGGCAATACCGCGGCTATAGCCGCGCTGTACGAGTGGTTTTAACCCCTTTTCGGCCGCCAGCGGGGGGTTAAAACCGCACCGCTAGCGGCAGAATACCGCGGTAAAACAACGCTAAAAATAGCACTGTTTTACTGCCAACGCCCCCTACCGCCCCAGTGTGAAAGCAGCCTAAAGGCTGTAATTTATGTAAATTGTGATTCAACAAAATATTGACACGAGGGGATGATCCTTTTTTCCAACTCAGTGATTCTGTTTTTTCTGACATGTTGGTGTTATATCTTGGCTGTTATAAGTTGCACTGAGTAAATACAGCTGGATAAAACACAAACTGTGTCTGTCTTAATTTCAGGCTGCAAAGCAACAAAATCATTATTTTAAAGGGGGTGATTCTTTTCTATACCCACTGTGCAGTGAGCTGCAAGATATTTGGTCACATGCAGGTATCTGCACTGCTTGTGTTAAAAAATAACACATGTAATGATTCATTAATGATTGTAGATTTGCATTCGTTTGTTCCTTTTAAATTTGCCCAGAGCTATAATTTAAATCAGAGCTCTTCAAATCTTAAAGAGGTTCTCCAGTCCCCCCCCCCCCCAAAAAAAATAATTAAAAGTGAACAGCTTTTCTGTCCAGGTATTCAGCACTATCCTTACCAGTCTTGTGGTTCCTGCCATGCAAACTATGAGAAGCTGGCAATGACTCCTTGCAGCTTCACAGCTATACAGTTGAAGACAGAAGGTATTGGAGGACCCTGCTCATGGTCCCGCCGCCTCCTGGGACCTGTGATGTGTCCCGGGAGGCTGCAGGCAGAGAAGGGGGAACCAAATTTCCACTCGGATCACCTTGAGAGCAGTCAGAATTGGGAGCGGGTAACTGTAAACCAGGAACCCACTCCCCCAAATAAAATAAAATTGTCCAAAAGTTGAAGGGGGGGGTTGTGGGGAGGAGACAGAAAAGCAGAACTTCCCTTCAGGGATGAACTTCCGCTTTAAGAACCAAATAAAGTACATTTATCTGACTAAATGGTCCCCAGGTCTTCATGAAATTCTTCTCACCAATGAAAGCATGGTTGATGCCTGGGCCATATGATGTGATCACCTCCAGCTTTACTAAGAGATCAGAATCTCTATTACAAATCACTGGGTAGATATACTAAAGGAATAGAGAATGTTAAATCATACAACTGTCTTCTGTCATGTGTATAGCAGCCTTTAGAAAGAGTTTTTATTGCTTTTTATGCCTTTACGTCTGGTGACAACTATACCTCTCATTCCTTGTATGGGGATTACAGGGACAGAAAGCAAAGTAAAAATGTTTTCAATGGGGGGGGGGGGGGGTAACAGACAGAGGTAAAACCAGACGATTTTTTATTTTATTTTTTCCCAATTTATCCTATATTAAAAAAGAAATGATTGGAGTTGGGCTTAATAGGTTTTTAGTACATAATGTTCAAAGTAAACTCCTTCCGTGATATATCTGTTTGCTGCATATATGGACGATTCTCCTATTCTGTTTGCTGTTACTAGGAACATGACAGCTTTTTCTAGCTGCACAGTTTCCTTCCTGACATTATTAGCAGATTGCTTCGAGCTGGTAATTATTGATTCAGGTAGTTTTTCTCTCTATCAATGACTACGTGACATCAGCAGGGCTCCTACAAGGTGCCAACTGATTGTTTTAATAAGGACAAAATATTTGTGTAGGCTTTGGGACTGACTGATACGGAACATTATGTGATAACCTCTGTTCTAGTCTCTTTTTTTCACCTGTTCCAGGCTAACCACTCCAGAGCCTTTGTAAATCATGCAGATCCCTTACTAGTGAATATTGAGTTAACCTGGACACACCTTATGGCTGCACAATTATCCTATGACTGCCCATTTTTTTCATCCTAGTTACTAACATGCTTTAGGGATAGTTTATTTAATACGATCGTGTTTTAGACTGGCCAGTCATACAACCCGTGTTCAAAGGACTACAAACATCTATTCAAAATGGTATCTTCAGGGACCAAATATGAATTTCTTTGATATAATCAAAGTTTCTTTAATATAGTCATAGTTTTTATTTTAGATGCTGATCTACCTTTGTGCATTTGAGGGATTTCAACCTTTCCGGTGCTGTATTTACCATTAAGCACTCAGGGAACAGTGCCTAGGACAGCAGAGTCAAAGGGGGCAGCACCAAGCCTCAAAGCTGGAAAGTGCAAAATCAGGCTCACTTCTGCAAAAAACCAATGAGCTTCCAGGTTTTATTACCAAAGCTTAATTGAACAAGCTCGGGGTTAGAAGCTTGTTGGTTTCTATGCAGAAGTGAGCCTGATTTTGCCCTTTCCAGCTTTAGTAAATTTACCCCATTGTGTACTTAAAAGTGGGGTATGCCTGTAAACTGTATGTAAAGCACTGCGTAAATTGACGGCACTATATAAGTACGTGAAATAAATCAAATAAATATAGTAGACTATTACACAAAAAAAATGCACAAGCTGAGGATGTGCAGCAGAATTCCCTTTTAAGAAATCTCTGTCATAGGGGTTGATTTTCTAAAGGCAAATCCACTTTGCACTACAAGTTCACTTGGAAGTGCAGTCGCTGTAGATCTGAGGGGGACATGCAAGGAAAATAAAAAACAGCATTTTTGCTTGTACATGATTGGATGATAAAATCAGCAGAGCTTCCCCTCAGTTCTACAGCGACTGCACTTCCAAGTGCACTTGTAGTGCAAAGTGGATTTGCCTTTAGTAAATCAACCCCATAGTATGCCATATTAAAGTTCTGAAGATAGTCAAAGACAGATACATCAAAAATTAATTTAGACATTCCTTTCTCAGCTGAAGGCATTTTAGGTTACAGCATTTTGGACACAACTTCCTACTGTTTATAAGCTGGTTGTTAGAACTGCCAAATGATCTAACGCCAATAAGAAACTTGGCAAGCATTGTTAATTTCTACAATTCTTATATAATCATGTAAAAAATTGAATCAAAGAACTCAGAAGCATCTCAAACTGATCTTAAAAGCATTCCATGTTTGCCCATAGAAACCCCTCTGACTTTAGTCCTTATCAGAATGTCATAGATGTTAATTTTTTTTCGTTTTCCATATTGCATTTTTTTTAAATTATCGGGATAATGTGATGAGTTGTCAGTTATGGCAAGGTTTTGTTTTCTCCCAAAGTGTGTTTATGATTGTAGTAGGCACGCTAAAATTTAAGATTCTCTTGAGGGGGGTAGCCTGACTTCAAAATGGTTGTAAAGCCTCAAGGCTTTTCACCTTAATGCATTCTAAGCATCTATGGTGAAAAACCTTCTGTGCTGCAGCTCCCCCTCCGGACCCCCCCCTCTTTTTCTTACCCAAGCCCGATCTGATAAAGCAATGTGCACGAGCGCAGCAGGCCCAGCCGCTGTCTCTCTCCTCATTAGACAGATTGATAGCAGCAGGAGCTATTGGCTCCTGCTGCTGTCATTCAAATCCAGTGACACAGCAGTGGGGATTGTCTGTGTCCCTGGACGCAGCAGTGGGACTCAGAAGCGAGCCCGCACAGGTGCCCCCAGGGAAAGAGGCTTTCCGTGGGGGTACCCGATGAGGAGGAGGGGCCTGAAGCGCCGACGGAGGACCCCAGAAGAAGAGGTTTGGGGCTTCTCTGTGCAAAACAATTGCACAAAGCAAGTAAATATAAGCACGTTTGTTATTTTTTGTTATTTTTTTTAAAAAACAAGTGTTTAACACCCCTTTAAATGTGTAGCCGCTATAAAATGCTTTAAAATATGTCATTGCTATATAAACTAGATTTCAAAATTGTTTAATTAAGATAACATACAGGACAAGTATCTGACAGGACAGTAGCTGAATATAGGTTTGTTATGGTTACCTATAAACGATGCTTTTAAGAAAAGCTTGCATGTTTCCCAGGCTGCATTAGGCAGGCCAAGAAGCTTGAAAGGAAGATTGCTAACAGCCAAAGGTTGCCCATATTGCTGCCCATATGAAGCTCTGAACGGACTCTGGCTCTGGGATCATGGATGAATATAGGGATGAAAGGAGTACTAATAGTGCATTATCGCTAAAATGTAGTGTTTATTTAAAAAGAGAAACACTTACAAACATTTTAGAAATAAAAGCACAGGTACCCTCCCCCCACCCCCATGTGAATGAGTATGGGGTACATTATACTTCTACTCATTCACCAAAAAAGTGCCAAAATTAAATAAAAAGACACACACAATTTTTGACAAGTCATTTATTAAAAAACAAAAACAAAGTCCCCTGGCCGCCAACCAGAAACAAAGAAAAAAAAGGTTTGCATCCGACAATGGCTCCTGCCATCTGTTGGCTCTGTCGTCTCCTGCCGCTAAATAAACAAAGGGGCTAGGCCATCAGGTGAAGTCACTGTAAGATCCCTGCCTCTTGTGATGTCATCGACTCAGCATGCCCCACAAATATACTTTGTCTTTATGATCCAAGGTATTACCTTTCTTCTTACTGCTCTCTAGGATTAGTTATAGCCCAATTATGAAACATGACCTTTTTCTTCTCAGAGCTAGATTACAGGGTGACAAACACACAGTAGATGTATTTACTTTATAAAAGGATTCCTTTAAAAAAAACTAATTTGAGTTAAATGGATATTTGCACTGTACCTGCCCCAACCATATTGCCCCTACCAAAGTATAACAGTTAGATTAAATAAAATAGAGGCGCTGGACAGGAAGCGGGTTGGTATTGGTTCTTGTAAAATGGATCTTAGCTGCTTGGAAAAGGCAAAGTGGAGGGATGGTCCCACGGGAGTGGAATGAGACACACCCAACTGGCAGTGTGCCTGAGCAGAAGGGACCGAGGGCCAGATGATCAATTCAAAATCAAATATTCTTTAATAGTTGACACTAAATCTCAGTGAGTGGAAGGAAAGTTGCCAACATGTTTCAGGGGCCAAAGAATCCCTCTTCATCAACAATTTCCCTAATTAAAGTACATTTCCCCTTTGAAGTGGCTCATTATCTTATTGTTGTTTTTTTACAGCACCATTTCATTTTAAAGAGTCAGACTCCATGCACACTGTGCTTAAAAAAATGCCAGTTCCCGTAGCAGAGAAAAAAACGCTAATATAGTGCATCTTTTGTACACAGTTTAGACGAGTTTAGGATAGCTTTGAGTTTTTTCTGCCAGAAAGCTCCAATCAGAAACGCAAACCAGAAAGGTTTTTTTTTCCCTGATGTTGAGCTTAAAATATGCCTGCAATTCTTCTAATCTGCATGGAACCTTAGAATGACATTGAGCTGCTTCTACAGGCAAAACACAAAACTATAGAAATTTCTAAGCCAGTGTGCATGGAGCCTAACTCCACTCTAGTTGAGAAAAAAACATTCGCTTCTGGGTGATCTGTGTACAAGGACTTTAACCTCCCTGGCGGTATGATTATGTCAGATTTTTGATGCTCAAAGCGGTACAATGTTTTGCATGGAAATTTGGCGTTCTATATTGTAGGCCTGTAATTGTTAGGAATAACACACTTAAATCTGTCCAAACAAGAGTCTAGTAGACATCCCAGGTATGATAAAGTTTGAAACACAAAATCATAAATTATAATATAATAAATAACTATAAATAATTATAACAAATAATAATATAATAATAAATAAAATTATTCAATAATGTAATCAAATCAAAAACTGTGAAATGTGCTCAGTTGCAGAATTGTCTCTGTCATTACTTTCAGTGTTTGATGACGGATCTCCCCACAAATCACTATCGCTCAATTCTGCAAGTGATTCTAACTATTATCAATGTTTTCTGACTGGTCTAAAACCGCTTTTGATGTAAAGGGACAGTTTTGGTTGCTATGGACAATCTCCAGTTTCCAGGCAGAAAGAACAGTATTTATAATATAAAACTGCATGCAGGGCACTGGACAAACCACTAGGGACAAAAGGGATGTGACATTATTTGATACAGTAATGTAATCTGTAAGATTACAGTGTACTGTATGTATTGTGTGTGTTTCACTTTTTTAATTTGGCGCCATTCTCCGTCCCCGTGTGTTGCAACGCTCACAGGGAACGGTGCCTGGCGCTGTGATACATCGAGCGGAGACATGGCTCGCACACAGAGCGGGAGGACATCACAGGATCCTGGGCACAAGGTAAGTAACTGTACCTGGATCCTGCGATTCGATCCCGAGTCTGGCTCGGGGGTTACCGCTAATGGTACTGAAAATCCACCCCGAGCCGCACTCGAGAATACCGCCAGGGAGGTTAACATATTCGATTCTTGCAGGCTGTTATGCTGAAGAAATACCTGTTTGTCTGTGTGCAAAATGAATGGGAATGGGAGTGATTTTATAATTATCAATCAGCTGCTGCACGTGCAAGGTTGTAATGAGGAAAATTGCATCCCTTTGCACAGTCTATTTGCCTTTAGTAAATCAACCCCATTATGTTCATATCAATGATTTTTTTTTTCAAGTTATTTAAGGAGAAGTAACTAATAGTTACTGGTATAGTTAAAGAGGAGTTCCCATTTTAAAAACAAAATTAAAAGTCAGCAGCTACAAATACTGCAGCTGCTGACTTTTAATAATTGGACACTTACCTGTCCCAGGGTCCAGCGATGCGGGGGATCGAAGCCCCGCTCGTCTCCCCCTCTGTTCGGCAGTGCCGGAATTGCAACTGTGGGTGCCGGCTGTGGCTTCACAGCCGGGCACCCACTGCGCATGAGCGAGCGGCGCCGCGCGCCGTGATTGCCCGCTCAGTCATCTGGGACCTGTAATGTGTCCCAGATGATTGACAAGAGGGAGGGGGCAGAGCTGAGCCCTTCCTGCGCCGAGGGGAAGTGATGTCACCAGCCCAGGCACTGAAGGAGGCAGACTACGAAGGACCCCCTAGAAACAGCCATTTAGAGGTGAGTGAAAAAAAAAAATTTCCACATTTTAGGAACATTCATGCTTTATTTTTTTCATTGGAACACCACTTTAAGTGCAGAGTTGCATTGAGTCTTGCTTTTACTCTGCGTAACCTTTCACATGTATTTTATATCTGCAATGCATCAAAATCTAGGTCATTAATACTGGAACAGGACTAAATAGCTATGCAAGAACAAACATGCTCCTTCACATACTGAGAAGACTTAAAACTTAGTTAACATGACCTGTTGCCATACCTGCACCATACCAAAAGCAACTGCCTGTTGTGCATCAACGTAATCAGTAAATTTTTCCAGCAATGATTTGTGACCTCTGCTTCTTACCTTGTATGACAAACTCTCAACCAGTTTTCTCACATTGTATTCAGGCTGTAGAAATGAACAAACATAAAGGGGAATTGTGAATTAAAGGAAAAGTGTACTGTATTTTTCAATGAGGAGTAAATATTTCAGTATTTCTCCTAAAACTCCAAGCACAAAAACTTTTATTGAATTATATTTGTCTAAAGCAGGGGTCTCCAAACTATGGCCCTCTAGTTGTTCAGAAACTACAATTCCCATCATGCCTAGTCATGTCTTTGAATTTGAGTTTACAATGTCTCATGGGATGCGTAGTTCCGCAACAGCTGGAGGGCCGTCGTTTGGAGATCCCTGGTCTAAAGCCATAAAAATTGTATGTTCATTTTGTCTGCACCAAATGCCTTTGCAAACACAGTTATTTTCCTTGTAAAAATAGCAGTGACATCAACACTGTGCTGTACATAGTCTGTGTAGAGAGCAATACTAAGGGAGGGACCCTTGAGGCCCACCCACTACAGGAAGGGGCGGATTCAAGACCAGTTTCCCTGCACAAGAAAAGAGAGCAGCAATGACCAGTCTCAATAATAGGAACAAAAGCAAAGTTTCACACTGGATTACTGTACAGATATGGAAAAAACACAAAGCACACCAGGGTTTAAATAAAAATACACAGGCCTCATGTCATTTGCTTATCCCAGAATTTAGCTTTAAAGCTGAACTCTAGGCAAAACACTAAATACACAGAAAATGAGATATACAGTATGTGAGTTGTTTACATGCCAAAGGATTTGTGTTTTTATCCAGCCAGTTCTGACATTTACACAGCCCTGCCATGCGGTACAGCCCTGCCTAGCAGGGCAGGAAACGTGATCTATCCTGTGCTGCAGTTAAGTAACAATTGCATGTCTTGTTCTTCCCCGAGCCTGTGACAAGACAATGAAGGGACAAGTATCACACTGATGACCTCTTATCTCGCTTATCCTACCAACATATTGCTCATTAGCATATGAGCCAGGCCCAGACTGGCCATAGGGCACACCAGGCATTTGTCCTGGCAGGAGCAGCCATTTGATGACCAGACCACGCGGGAGGCGGGCGGCGGCCGTGGTCTGGACGGGACTGACGCAGGCCATGGCCACCACTTGCCTCCCGCTGTGTGGCCATGCCTGTGTCTCCTCTCCTGCGCCAGATTCAGACGACACAAGCCGAGCACCGGGCTGCACCCAAACAGGTACCTGAACTCAGTTAACTTCTTACATGCCAAATGTCCGCAGGGACACAGGCACGACACAAGCAACTTTGACAGTTGAGCAGGGACACAATCATGAGTCATCATTATTATCAGTGTGGCTACACGGGGGATTCAGGATTTGACAGCAGCTGTAGCAAAAAGTTAGGGTGAGGGGGATTGGGGCTCTGTTAGTGGAGGGAGGGGGTAGTATATAGGGGGGGTGGGGGTCGGGGGGGAGTGAAGGTCTGTGAGCAGGGGCGGTGGTTGGGAGAGGAGATCTGTCAGTGGTGGGAGGGGGCGGTAGTTGGGGTGGAGGGAATGGCAGTAGGTGGGAGGGGTCCGTCAGGGAAGGTGGGGGCCTTTTTTTGGGGGGGCAGCAGTTAGTGGGGCTTGCGTTGCAATGTGGAGGACCAACTCCATGGATGTCCTGTTGACCGCCACCCCAGCCCCTCCCCCCGGTGGAGGAATTGCCCGCTCAGTCTGGAATGCCCGGTCCCTCAGTCTGAGTTCTAGGCATTTGTCCCTGGGCGCATACTGCCCTAAACGTTAGTACCACTCAGTGCACTGTCCAGCTCTCATCCCCTTGCAGTAGCTTTCACTCTCTTGTTGAGTTTTACAGGCTGCCAGCAGCAGGGCTAGATGGTGCACCTGGCTTCCCTCTGCACTAAAATGCAGGGATCTAATGCAGGGCTAAATTCCCAGTGTACTTCAGGAAACAATCCAAAAATAGATCTTTATGTATCTGGTATAAAAATAGGCATGTAGACTTGTATGCTTTTACTACCTAATGGAAACATTTGAGCTTGGCTAAAAGACAGAGGTCTTCCAAGTCATTGGTACTTTACTAACAACATATCTTTCTCCTTAACTTGTTAACAATATTATAATATATATATATATATATATATATATATATATATATATATATATATATATATATATATATATATTATAATAATATTTTTACAATAATAATAATATATCAATACCTGTTATTATGTAGTCAATATACTGAATTGGCACCCAAATCAAATAAAGGAGATCACTGATGATAAAAGGGAACCAGTTAGGGACTATGGGGTTGATTTACTAAATGCAAAAAGACTGTGCACTTTGCAGGTGCAGTTGCTCCAGAACTTAGTAAATGAGGTGAAACTTCATTTTGCAAAGAATATCCAATCACATGTAAGGAAATGTTTTGCTTGCACATGATTGGGTGATGGAAGTCAGCAGAGCTTCTCCTCATTTACTATGGAACAACTGCACATGCAATGTGTGCAGTCTAGTTGCCTTTAGTAAATCAACCCCTATATCCTCTAGGTCACTCTGCAGACAGAACAGACCTCACTTAGGATGCATGTTTATGTACAATGGTATGGCAGGTTTGTTCACAGGAAATCATTTCAGTTGTCTTTGCCATGAGTGAAATAAATAAGACATTTAGAATTACACAAATGAAGCAGATAACACAGCTAAACTGCGTAGCTGCACTTGCAAGCACAACATAATGTCGGTTTAGCACCAAGTCTTAAAGTGTTAAAAGACCCACAACAGTAAAATCAGTTTGTATATGCAGTAAAAGATGCTTATTGTACTCACTGTGGAGCCCAAGGGGTTAATCATCCGCATTGTGTAAAAAGGCTGTATGATCCTGTCTTCTCTAATCCTCCCCTTCTGCCACTGTCTCAATCCATCTCCTGATAGAACAGAGTCCTAAGGGGCACTCTGCACATGCTCAGTGTGGTGTGTATTAACGGAGAGTTTATTTTTTTCTTGGGAGGGTGCATGTGATCAGCTCAGGGCCAATCAGCACTTTCCAGACAGAGGGTAAGGAGTCATGCAGCCTCATAGGACAGTCAATGTAGAATAAAAACTCATCCTACAAGCTTTAACCAGATACTGATAGAAGTCACAAGACTGCTATATACTGCTGATGAGAAAAAGGTATTTAGCAGTTTATATTTACTAAAATAATTGCATTTCCATGTTCTGTGTACTGTGGGAGACCAGATATAGTGAATGCAGAGTCCAGGGTTTAGTAACACTTTAAGTCCATATAAATACATATTTCTGAAGCTACAGTCCTAAAGATCAAATAAACACCTTCATTGTGGTTAAAAGTTTAGTTGGTAAAGTTGGTGTTTTGCATGTAGGCCAGCAATAAGCCTTTATGTTGTCTGACTCCATTGTGCCTTTAGAGTATAGATAGATAGACTGGAGAGAAAGAAGTGAAGGCATTTTCAAGAGCAGAACTTGATGCCAAGTTTCCCATGTAATAAGGGGACCAGCGGCTTTTACTAAGAAGAGATTGTGTAGGAAAGAATGTTTGCCATTTGAATGCCAATGAATATAATGCTTTAAGCCACAGTGAGATTGCAAAATCTGTGAGCACTTGTAGAAGAACTCAAGTCTAAACAAAACTGTGTTCATAGTTCTTAATGACAGAAGTGTTTGGCATTATTATTTATGAAAAGGAGAGGACTTCTAAAATACACATTACCTGATCTTCTATGCCAGACATTAGTAAAGTCATGCCATGTGGTGCCTTTATCATCATTGACAGCTTGGAGTACAAGAGAAGTGGTCCCACACAGGCCTCATTTAAAGAAAATTGTCCAAGTGTATGACTATTAGAGCTAAGGGGAGCCTATAAATGGTTTCTTTGATTTTCAACAGAATCATAGTTTCTTAAAGTGGTGTTCCGGCTGAAATTATACTTTTTAAACAAAAATACCCCTATAATACACAAGCTTAATGTATTCTAGTAAATTTAGTCTGTAAACTAAGGTCTGTTTTGTAGTTTGTTATTTTATAAACTTACAGCAAGCCGTGGCCATCTTAAGTGTGGGCATCTGAAGCCAGACTGTATTTCTTCCTGGATCTCATCCTTGCAGATCTCGCACATTTTCAGTGCAGCACAAGCAGTGTAATAGGTTTCAGGTCAGGTTTCCATAGCAACGGCAGTGTCAGAGGAAGTTGCTACCTCTTCCCAGAAGGCATTGCAAACAGGAAATGATGCGATGGGCCGCGGCCAGGGAGGAGGAACTGAAAAATGAATACAGCAGATATACAGTAGGTGCTGAGAAAAAAAAAAATCCAATTTGTTTACAGTGCACAGTTTAGTGAGGGATGCTGAAGAGTTATAAAAGTGGGTGGAACTCCACTTTAAGTACCAGGGAACAGTGACTAACCTAAACATCCAACATTGTTATTTCATGGTGGCACCTACTGACTGCAGTAGGAGATTCACCTTCTCGATTAGACCTGGTGATCACTGTCATCGGGATAGCAAGTGATAGGAAATGAAAGATTTGTCGCTGTAACAGAAGGTTAGGTAATATCTGCTGGTGGAAGCGCCTGTTCCATTGACAACTAAGGGAGGATTACCTTAATATTTGAAAGCTTTCTTCACATTCCCTCTTGAATCTTTAGTGCAGGAAGTGCAGGGAAATATCCCAAACAAGACACAAACCTGCCATGGGTATTAACCTTTCCTCATTCTATCAAAAGTTAGAGCAACACTTTAAAACCTAATACTGGCTGGGATTTTTAAAGTCAATACAATTTCATAGGAGTGAGGACTATCGGATTTATAGGACCTACAGATTCGTTTGTTCGTCCCCAAAAGCTGTATTGAAAATAATTTATATGCATTTGTGAAGTATACATATTTATGGACTTAATAGGCAGCCTAAAAACATAACTGCAATACAAAAATACACCACGATTAAATAATTTATAAACCAACATAAAACAAGTACGTTTTAGACTCCTTAAAGTGATTGTAAACCCTCAGCTTGTAAAACAACCCATTCAGTTTAAAATAGAAATGAAATAGAAATGGCATATATTATACATAAAAAAATATTATAAATACATTTGTCCCCCTTTTTTTAATAAGTGATCACATTCCCTTTGTTCTCAGCTGCATAGGAGCTGGGGGGGTGAGGAGAAACAGAAGCACACTGAGCTTTCTAGTAAAAGGCTGTGTCGGGTGGGGAGGGAGTGTCAGGACAAGTCTGAGCATTTGAGGAGCGCAGGCTGAGTTCTCAGCATAGCTAGAGAGCTGACCACAATGTGTTCTCCTGCTTAGTGTGGTCAGTTTTTAATAGGAAAGCAGAGGGACTGGCAGGAACACCAGGGATTTCACACAAAGGAAGCCATACAAAGAGAACAGGATACTTTTTTCATACAAGTACACGGTACAGCAAGCACATATCAGGAATATTAAATGTTGGCTTTGCATATTCTTTTAAGAAATGATATAGCCCAGATGACGTTTTGTTAGTTTTAAGGTCTTCTAGGAGAAAATTCTGGAGCAAAGGGCCACCGAACCATATTCCCAATTTTTATATCAATTTTATGGTTAACCACTCAAATAATTAATTCATGGTTTAATTTCTGCCTGTAGCATATTTAGCAGTGGTGGCCCGTCCATTAGGGACGCAGGGCCCCCCCCCCCCATTCCATGCGTCTGACCCCCTAATCTACATGCAGGGTACCGGACGCATGAATTCCAATGGGGGGGTGGGTTTTTTTTCTAAGCATGTGATTAGAGCCAGAGGCTCTAATTGGCTTCTAAAAAGGGTGGGCTCAGGGTGCAAAGCACTGCACCCAGTTGTGTGAGAATAGCGAATGAATAGTCTCTATCCCCACACTGATCCTCCTCCCGGCCAATCAGGAAGCAGGTCCTAAGACCCGTCACTCGATTGACTGAAAGCACAGGCGATCCTTTTGGACAGTGGACACCTAGGAGGAGGAGCGAGGAGACGCACAGCGGAAGCTGCCGTGATGCAGAGGAGGCACCCGCCTGTCGCCCGTAGGAGCGCTGCCCGCCCGTAACCTAGATGGGATAAGTGCGGGGCTGGATGACCGACTGACCGACCGCAAGACCCCCCCAGAGGGGTGCCTGTGATCTGACTGAGTGGGAGCAGGGGGGGGGGGTAGTTGCCACCCCACCCAAAAAAGAACCCCACCAGCCACCACTGATATTTAGCAACTGTATCACTAAGACAGAACAATGCAACACCATGAAGATACATGGACAACAATAACATGATTTTAAAAACAGGTCTTAAAGTTGTTGTAAAGGCTATTTTTTTTTTTACCTGAATGCATTCAGGTAAAAATAAAAGCCTTCTATGTGCAGCCCCCCCTCCCCTAAAAACTTACCTGAGCCTAATATCAGTCTAACACTGTGCCCAAGAGCAGTGGCGCTGCTTTTTTTCCCCTGTACACTGGATTCAGTGAGAGCAACAGGAGTTGTTGACTCCTCCTGATTTCAATCAAATCCAGTGATGAAGCAGCAGGGGGCAGGATGGAGCCACACTGTGGCAATAGACTTACATGGTGAGGCTTGGGATCGAGCATGCATGAAGCACCAGGAAGGCAGAAAGAGCCAGGAGCATCGACGGCAAGGGACCTCAGAAGAGGAGGATTGGAGCAAAGCCATTGCAAAGAGCAGGTAAGAATAACATAGTTACATAGTTAGTCAGGTTGAAAAAAGACACAGGTCCATCTAGTTCAACCAATAAAAAAATAAATAAATCATACAATCCCCTATACACAATCCTATACCCACAGTTCATCCAGAGGAAAGTGAAAAACCCCAGCAAAGCATGATCCCATTTTCTACAGCAGGTAAAAAAATTCCTTCCTGATCCCCCAAGAGGCAATCAGATATTCCCTGGGTCAACTTTACCTATAAAGGTGAGTACCCAGTTATATTATGTACATTTAGGAAAGAATCCAGGCCTTTTTTAAAGCAATCTACTGAGCTGGCCAGAACCACCTCTTATGAGACCCAAAAAACTGCATATTCTGTGGGTGGGTCTATTGTCTGGAGCTCGGTGGGTGGAGTCGTGATGTCAGTAGACTCCCCGCCCACCTCTACACTCCCCTTTTTAATATGCATAATCTCCTGTGTATTTCTTACACTGAACTTCTGCTATGATCTCTAACATCCAGTGAAAAGACAGGAAAGTAACCACATGACTTCAGAATGCCAAATCATGCTGAGGTGTGGAACAGCCAATCCTTGCAGAGCTGCTGAAGAAAGGAGTGGGGGTGGGAATTAAAAAATAATGCATGTCTTAGGCTAGTGCACGAGATATGTAAATCACCTGTCACTCACAGCAAGGGGGAGGATTTGACAAAGTTTTTCTCTGTTTGTCAAGAATTATCTCACTGAACAATAAAAGAGGATTGCTCAGAGATGGATTAACTCTTTGTGGCAAGACTGGGCTCAAATGATAGGAAATCTTATACTCTACATTATGACGTAAAAAAAAAAAAAAATAAATAAAAATAAATTTTCGGGTTTACATCCACTTTAATCTCCGCTTCTCAAGAGAGAATAAATTTAGTTCCTCTAATCTTTCCTCATAGCTAAGCTCCTCCATGCCTCTTATTAGTTTGGTTGCCCTTCTCTGCACTTTCTCCAGTTCTCCGATATCCTTTTTGAGAACCGGTGCCCACAACTGAACTGCATATTCCAGGTGAGGTCTAACTAATGATTTGTACAGGGGCAAAATGATATCTCTCTTAATGCAAGAAAGGATTTTGCTTGCTTTGGAAATCACAGCTTGGCATTGCATGCTATTATTAGGCTTATGATCTACCAAAAACCCCAGATCCTTCTCCACCATGTATTCCCCCAGTTGTATTCCCCCTAGTACATATGATGCATGCACGTTCTTAGTCCCCAAGTGCATAACTTTACATTTATCAACATTAAGACCCCTTTCACACTGGGGCGGTGGGGGCGTCAGCGGTAAAGCGTTGCTAGTTTTAGTGGCGCTTTACTGCTGTTATAGTGGCGCTATTTGACCACTAGCGGAATGCTTTTAACCCCTGCTAGCAGCGGAGGAAAGAGTTAATAGCGCCCGAAAAGCGCCACTGCCGAATCGCTTTGCAAACGCTTCGGCAGCGGTGCCCATTCATTTTAATGGGCAGGGGCGGTGGAGGAGCGGTGTATACAGAACTCCCACACCGCTCCAAAGATGCTGCTTACAGGACTTTTTTTCCTGTCCTGCAAGCGCACCGCCCCGTATGAAAGCACTCAGGCTTTCACACTGGGGTGGCTTGAGAGGCGGTTTAAAGATGCTTTTTAGCCGCTATTTTTAGGGCAAAAATGCCTGTAAAGTGTCTCAGTATGAAAGGGGTCTAAACCTCATTTGCCACATAGTCGCCCAATTAAACAGTGCACTAAAGCTTGTATGTTGGAGACATTCTATAAGGACGTTATTCCATGTTTTATTCCATAACATGTTTGTTATTAAATAAAAGAAAAAAAACCCTTTACAATCACTTTCATTCTTACCTAAACAAATAGGATATGATGCCTGTTTTTCAGTTTTAGCCCCGGTTTACACTGCCATGACTTTTCATGTGACTTGAGAGTTCAAAGTCGTACGACAAGTCGCGCCCCATTAATGGCAATAAAACCGTTCTAATCGGTGCGACTCAAGTCAAGAAAAAGGTTCCTGCACTACTTTTGGTGCGACTTCAGCAGGATTTGCATTGACTTCTGTTAAAGAAGTCGTATGCAAGCCGTGATGAAGTCGCACAGGGATGTTGGATATAAAGTCATGCAACTTTGAAGTCACAGTGGTGTGAAGAAGGGCAAATTCCTACTATGTGTTGCATTTTATAGCAACTGTGATTATGTATGTTTTAAAGTATGCTACATTGTGTTTGTATAGTAATCTCATATGACTTCTATGGAAGGAAATGACCTTGTTACTTTAACACACATAACATAAGTGGAAAAAACAGTACAGTAAAAAAAATAATGTAAGGCATAATAGCTTTGATGTTGTTTGCTTTTGTAAAGTTAGTGCAGAAGAATGATTAAAAAGTGCAGCGCTCTACATTCAATGTAGGGGAAAAGGTGCCCCTATTAGGAAAATGCTTAAAGATAATAGAAGATAGGTTTGGCAGGTAGCTAGTTTTATCCTGTCACAAGCAGTTGCTACATTTGCTATACCTTCACTGTTTTTAGCCTAGGGTCTGACCCTCAGATGCTAGCAATGACAAATAACTTATTATGCAAATAAAATACCTTACATGCTTTTAGTTCTTCTAGATCAGCTCTTTACACACCATGAAATGTATATTGTAATGAATCTCACTGGTGAGTTACTTTGGTTTCAGCAGTGCAGATGTGTCTGGGCCTGAAGCTCATTCTTAGTAAAAGGGCTCTGGGATCTCTGTATGTGGTTCAGCATTAACCAGCAATAAGAAGGCATTTCTATTATGGTCTATGGAGAACATCCACATGCATGCCGTACTCCAAGGCTTGTCAGCTCAGTAAGATGATTGTAGAACTTCAAATCCTGTGTAGAGTGTGGCCAGTGAAGAAGGCCTCTGGCTGTCCTAAGGGTTGTAGTATAAGAAAGATGGTGAAGGCAAGTGGAGAAAGTTGGAAATAACTTCTTTAAATTATGGTAAAAATATTTATCAGGCTGCTTTTGTGTGCACTAATGCCTTGTACACACGATCGGATTGTTGGCCAACAAATCCGTGGAAATTTGTTCGAAGGGTGTTGGCTCAAACTTGTCATGCATACACACGGTCACACAAATGTTGACCAACAATTACGAACGTAGTGACGTACTAGACGTACTGCGTGGTTCTTTACCACCACCCTTTGGGCTCCTTCTGCTAATTTCATGTTTGTAGAAGTTTGGTGAGTGTTGATTCGCGCTTTTCATTTACCGCTTTTCATTTCGTGCTTCTTAATTCGTTTCTGAACAGCCATTCGTCAACCAGACATGTTGCGGAATCAGAGGAGATAACGTGTTATTTATTATTGGCCTCGGAGTTATTGCTTTGACATTATGTTTTTGGCTGAATAATGATTTGATTTGGTATATTTTCTATATTTTTGGATGCACAGAATGCACTTTTTGGTTAAGTTTTATTGGCAGATAGCATGTCTAATTTTTTCTTTGTAGCCTCCCTGACGGTATTCCCGAGTCTGGCTCAGGGTTAAATTTCAGCACCATTAGCGGTAACCCCGAGCCACACTCAGGATTGCATTGCAGGATCCTGGTGCGGTATACTTACCTTGTCCCCAGGATCCTGCGATGTCCCCTTGTTGTGTCCATGGGCTCTGTCCTCCTTCCGAAGCCTCTCTGTGCCAGGCTCCGCTCCCTGCGAGCATTGCGACGCACGGGGGCGGAGCCTGGCAGCAAATTAAAAAAACTGTAAAAATCATAACACATACAGTACTGTAATCTTAGAGTTCATTCACAAACTTTTCTTCTCATGATTATCTACTCACATGTTCTGTGTAATAAGTCCGCCTGTGTCCGATTTTGTTGTAAAGAATAACTTATAAAATTCGCTGAAGGCAGTTTCCATCTTCATTGTGGGCATTTAAAGCTCACAAGCATGTATTTCCTGGATGTGGTGAATGCTGTGCTCCCAGCATTCACTGTGATGTTGTGATGATGCTGTTGCACAATGCATGCTGGGAAGCCTGAGACTAGTTCCCAGGGAACTGTGGGAGGTCTGGGAGAGGCTAGAAACATGCCTACTCCCATGGGAGGAAAACCAGGAAGTGCTAAGAAGATTAGAAAAAAAAAGGTAATTACGGCGATTTAAATTTTTTTACACAGCATGTCAGCATCTAGGCAAGGAAGAGAATGCATAGAGATAATGTTCAAAATTTGGGTGGAACCCCGCTTTAAAAACTACGGGATAGTGGTGTTGTGGTAACTTGCACAAATAAAAAAAAAAAAAACATAATAATATTATTCTTGATATCACTAAAAAAAAAAAAGCCTTTGAAAATTCATTTGCAATAACTCCATCAGTATCACCAGCAAAGCAGTTTCATTATTATCCCATTAAAGAAGAAGAGAATGTGCGCTGCATTTGGAGATTTCATAATTTGCCACGTCACGAATGTTAATTCTCCATTACGAAAGCTAGTTTACAAGACTGACCGAGCATACGTGTTTGTACTTTGGACTTTTGTCTGGTGGACTTGTGTACACACGATCGGACAATCCGATAACAAACATTTGTCCGCGGGAAAATGTGAGAACCTGCTAGCTAACATTTGTTGGCGGAAAGTCCAACAATTGTCCGATGGAGCGTACACACGGTGGGATTTTCCACCAACAGCCTCTCATCGAACATTTCCCATCGGAAAGTCAGATCGTGTGTACGGGCCTTTACAGTTACATGAAAATGTTCTGTGTTTCTTTTTGGTTTGCCTTAGCAATCTTCTACACACAAGTGGCCATTAAACTTAAAATATACTTTTTGTTCCTAGAAGACAGGAAGGAAGCTGCCAAGTACAAGTGATTTATAACTCAATCTTTAGAATTTCTTTTCCTGAAAATACAATGTTTATACACATTTAAGAGCTTTAGAAGAGATGGATTTAGCATTGTGAACTCTGGCAATGGGAAACATATACCAAGAAACTATGAGAATAATTACCATGCAGTGCCGGTTTTATGTACACATTTAAACTAACATGCAGTTATTTTCACATCAAAATCAGAAACAAAAAAGGACACATATCCAGTCCAGTAAATCCTGTCCAGATCTTCTAATTCCATTCTCATTTGTGTTTTCTCAGGCCTCATACACACGGTTTGATTGTTGTACAACAGAGTGTCTAATTATTGTCAAAAGCACGTGTGCAGGATTTTGTATAGCATACTAACTATCTGAAAAATGTCGTTTGACAAACACAAATGTAGTGAACTACTATGAGAGTATAAAGAGGAAGTTCATTTCTCAAGCACCACCCTTTGGGCCCCTTCTGCTAATTTTGTGTTAGCAGAACTTTGGTGAGCGTTGATTCACGATTTTCAGAGTGTACAAAACAAGCACCTTTTAACCACTTGCCGACTACTGTGCGCCGATATACGTCAGCACAATGGCAGCGGTGGACAAATGGGCGTACCTGTACGTCCCCTTTAATTGGCGGGGCTAGCACGCCCGCCCGCCGCATACAGCGTGACTGTGCCCGCGGGACCTGCAGAATCGATGTCCGCCGGTTTCCCGGCGATCGTGTCATGGAGCCGCAGAACGGGGAAGTACCTATGTAAACAAGGCATTTCCCCATTCTGCCTTGTGACATGACAGAGATCACCGCTCCCTGTCATCGGGAGCAGTGATCGCTGTCATGTGAGTGGAAGCCCACTTCCTCCCACAGTTAGAATCACTCCCTAGGACACACTTAACCCCTTGATCGCCCCCTAGTGTTTAACCCCTTACCTGCCAGGGTCATTTACACAGAAATCAGTGCATTTTTATAGCACTGATCGCTCTATAAATAACAATGGTGTCAAAATAGTGTCAAGTGTCCGATGTGTGCGCCATAATGTCACAGTCACAAAAAATATCACAGATCGTCGCCATTACTAATAGGGAAAAAAAATAAAAATGCCATAAAACTATCCCCTATTTTGTAGACGCTATAACTTTTGTGCAAACCAATCAATATACACTTATTGTGATTTTTTTTACCAAAGATATGTGGAAGAATACATATCGGCCTAAACTAAGGAAGAAATGTGTTTTTTAATATACTTTTGGGGGATATTTATTATAGCAAAAAGTAAAAAAAAAAATTGCTTTTTTTTTTCAAAATTGTCGGTCTTCTTTTGTTTATAGCGCAAACAATAAAAACCGCAGAGGTGATCAAATACCACCAAAAGAAAGCTCTATTTGTGGGAAAAAAAGGACATCAATTTTGTTTGGGTGTAACATCGCATGACCGCGCAATTGTCAGTTAAAGCGATGCAGTGCTGAATCGCAAAAAAGTGCTCTGGTCAGGAAGGGGGTAAAATCTTCCGGGGCTAAAGCGGTTAAAATACGTTTGGCATAACTACTGTACTTGTAAACTACTATGGTAGTTTACAAGACCGAACTCTTCTGGGTCGTTCCTTGATTTCGATCATGCGTGTTTATACTTTCGACTTTTGTGTGACGATTTCTGTTCTGACCATCCGAAAATCAGACGTTGAGTTCACATCTGACAAAAATTTTATAGACTGCGGATCCAGCTTTTGTCTGACGAAAACGTCAAATCGGCTGTCGAAAGCACTGTAATAACGATCCTAAAATCCGCAGATAGCTCGTCTTACGAAAATTCGTAAGATGAATTCTCTGGGAATTTTCGGATCATTAAACTACCGTTCGTAACCTGGAATTAACATTCGTGACGTGGCAGTTGATGAAATGTCGAAATGCAGCGCACATTCTCATCTTCTTTAATGGAATAATAATGAAGCTGCTTTGCTGGTGATACTGATGTAGTTATGCCAAACGTATTTTTGTTTTGTACGATCTGAAAATCGCAAATCAATGTTTACCAAACTTCTACTAACATGAAATTAGCAGAAGGGGTCCAAAGGGTGGCGCTTAAGTAATTAACTTCCTCTTTATACTCTCATAGTACGTCACTACGTTCGTGTTTGTCAAACGTCAGTTTGCGAATAGTTAGTATGCTAGACAAAATCCTGCACACGCGCTTTTGACAAAAATCAGACGCTCCGTCGTATAACAATCGAACTGTGTGTACACGGCCTAAGTGTGGGAATTCAGTGACCTACAAAAAATATCTCAGCCCAAAACTTGTGAGCAGAAAAGCCAAGCTAATGTCTGTTATGGTTCCAGGGATGGGGAAGTACAATATATTCAACCATTGTCCAGTGAAACATTAAGAACTCTGTTCCATTCCAACAAAACTGAGAATTAGTTTTGGTTTCTGAGGCCACCCAATAGAATTCTATAGAGTTTTACTGCTCATGTCCGGGTAGCAAAAGGAAGGGGCTGGGCCAGCCAGAGGTAAACATGGAGGTGGGATGTATCCGGACTTGGTGCAAGAACTAGGCAATTATGCAGCTGTGGGGAGAAGGGTGGCATAGGTAAGGTTAGTGTTGTGGGGGAGCAAAAAGGATAAGGAAACTTTCAGAAAGCTGTGTTTAAAAGTTTCCTGATCCTTTAAATCAAGACCTCACTAACCTTTTTAGCTGTGTGGACTTTGAAATAATTGATCCTCAAAGATCTCATCAGAGACTCTGAAGTTGGTTGTCATTCAGTTCTAATAGATTAAAAGCACCTGGGCTGAGTTTTTTCAAGCAATTTTTTTTCCCAGACATTTTTAAGCGTTTTTTTTTTAGCAGATAAGCAAATATTCTAGGCGTTTTTTCATTTAGGCATTTTTGCTGTGGCCAATAGAAACCTGTGTAAGGTGTGGAGAAATGCTAGAAAAGGGGAAGGGAGATGCTGTTTGAGCTGAAAACGTCTGAAAAAATGCCCAAAATATGCAAATTTCCCGCTATTCAGGCATTTTCAATTAAAATCTATGGGGACAAAAATGCTCAAATCTGCCTAAAAAAGTAGCTTATGTACTCTTTTGAGTGACAGGCGTTTTTCTACAGGCAACAAAATGCTCAAATGTGATAATTGGCCATTGAAATTAATAGGACTTTGCTTATTGGGTGTTTCTGAGGGTCTAGCTTCAAGCTGGAAAACACTAAAGTGTGAATGGGTTCTAAAGAAGAACTTGCCCTTTATCATAAAAATGACAACAAAGGTACCTTTAGAAATGTTTAGTAACGGCAATCCACAAACAGATATTTTTAGATAATGCTAGCCTTTCTGTACCTTATTTTTCTCTTCTTCCCCATTATTTTCATGGTGGCAATTTTTATCCAAGAGAGATAAATCCATCTACCTGTATTTCCTGGATTTCCGGCTAGAACTCAGTTATTGCCTCCTGGAACATGTGACAGGAAGTTCCCAGTATGCCTCTGCAAGGCCATGGTTACATCACAGTGCCTCAAAGAAACCAGGAAGTGAAAAACAGTAGTTGTAAGTAAAGCAAAAAAATGTTTGTTTAACGAAGGAATGTACGATGATTTCATATACCAGCATGCATAACTGTATGCTGATGTGATTTCAGGAGAAAGGGGAAAAGGTTAACTTTCAAGGGTTGTGAGTCTGCAAAGTTTCTGCTACAATTTAAAATAACAAGAGGTAAGCTTGGATTTCACTTCTTCTGTTGTGAATTTTGAAGGCTGATTTCTCCACATCGTCTATAGGTACAGAGGTTAGTCAGGGCTTGTTTTAAAGTGTTTTTTATGCCTCGTTCATGCACATAGTCTGGGCACATGTGCTTTCTAAACTGCACTGAATGGTTGCAATGCTGTATACACTTACTAGAATATTAAATATAAGCAGTATATTTGTAAATGCACTTATCATATTTAAAATTGCAGCTTTCCATAAAGTACAGTATTAGCAAAACCAAAATAGTACCCTGGGTGTGTGGATAAATTGAGAATTTATACTTATACTTAGCACTTTTTCCTAGCATTATGTGTAGGCATAGGTGTGCGCAGCCTATTGCATTAGGGTGTGCACCCCAAAGCTTAAACACACATGAACGCCACCTGCTGTCACAGGGAGGAGGCTCTGATGGTGGGAGACAGTTGATTGGGAGCCTATTACCTTACATCCTAAGTATAGGTGTAATGTGTTCCTACAGTTGATCCTAGCCTTTAATATAATGGGGGCATTTACACTTGCCAACTGCACCCCAACCACCCAAAGGGTGCCACCCCTGGATAATGCTAATGCACATGGGGTGATTAGGGTGTGCTCAGGCACACCCGGCACACCCTGTGCACACGCCTATGTGTGTAGGGTACTACAAAGTAGGAGCACGTTATAGAGACAAAAATTACAGTGTTGGGGGCCCTCCATAAAGCAAAGGTTCAGCAAATGTGACATTTTTGTTGCATGTATAACCATTTATGTATTCTTACCACATAGCACAGTTTCTGCTAAACAAAAGAATAAGTGGCTTAGCTGACTGCTTGCATTTATAATTTAGCAATTTACAGTCTGTTCTTTATCATGGTCCTTTCTAGACATTGTTCCTTATGTTTGCTTTTTTAAAGAAAGTCAAGGCATTCCTGTAACACCCTGTCACATAATCAGTATTGTACACTTGGTTACAGGTTGCTTTGCAAACACATAAGCATGTTATAGTACATCTAGGCTACCCACCCTTTTCTCATAGAGTTTTTCTAACAATAGGTAGGTTTACAAACACTATTTTAGTTGGCTAGTCCATCCAAAACTAATATTTAAAGTGATACTAAACATAGAATGTTAAATTGCCATCATCCCTTTTATTTGTGTATAAAGATCATGCCACTGTATTTAATATAAAATTTTAATAAAAAAAATCATCTGAGTACCTTATTCGATCATTGCTGATCAGAGGTCACATGACATTTCCCAAGTCTTTCCTGTCCTCAGGGAAAGCTCTGGGGGAGGAGTTTCTAGTATTCTTCTGATGTATGAATCTGTGTCTACACTGTGTTGATTGGTGCTGTGCCAGTCACATGACATAAAAAGGCTTTCAGAATAGAGAATTAAAATAAATAATTATTAGCAACAAAGTATTTTAAAGTTATATATAAATCTATATTTTAAGACAGATGCTTATCATTTTTTTCAATAACATGGTGTAGGCGGAGTTTATGTTAACTGACAATAACTTTCACTTTGATCACACTGTCAAGCAATCTGGAGGAGGTTCTGCCAATCACAGGCTGTGTCACGTCTTTACAGCTCTTGTCTATAGTGTGTATGTGCTTGGACTAACAGGGAGGTGAAGCCTCCATCAATCACCATCTTCTATCCTGCCCCCATAATGTTTAGCAATATGAAGACATGGAGGAGGAGGGGGGGAGTGTATTTACCACTGTGTATATGCACACATGTGTGACTCTATAGTCAAATGGGCTGCAGAGATAAGGAAAAGGAGCAAATGAACAGCTTAGAAATTAACTGAAACTGGAGCATGCTCAGCAGATGTCAACAGCTGGTCTACACAATCTCACGCTGCAGGAGGGACACAAAGAAGAAGGGAGGGAAACCAGGAGTTTTGCAGACTACAGAAAACAAATGCTCCAGTGGGTGACTGAATATGAACACAATGTAATACAGCAGGTATTGACAGTATTTGATTATTTTTGTGTAATGACACTTTAACAGAGTGTGGGGATGCCAACATCCAATATTACCTTTCAGCAAACTTTGGTCTTCAAAGTTAAAAATTTGGTGGGCGCGGGCAACAGGACAGGTAATTAATAGTTGTTTAGAAGAGAGGTCTACTTTTTAAGTGGTTATTTAATTACTGAAGGTCCAGCTAAACCTTCAATTTAAATCAGCCAATGCATTCCAGGTACATCAAAACAAAAGCTACGCAAAGTCTTCATTTCTTTAGATTGCAGCCTGAGACTGAGTAGAAAAGACTGTCCCCTGCGCAAAAGCTTCATGAAGGACCCTTACTCTTTTTGTGGAATCAGTGGTCTCTCTGCAGAGGTTAAACATGGCCTTTGCTAGGCTAGAGCTACTGAAGAGTTCTCCAATCAGCAGGGATCATGAGTTTTGCTGATTGCAGAGCTGTAGGTCTGACTCTGCAGGGTTTGCTTCCAGCTGCTGGTAGGGGACAGGCTTTGCTACTCAGGCTGTGGCTGCTTTTTAAAGAAGACAGACTATAAGATTTTGCATACCTTCTGTTAATGTACCAGGAATTTGTTTAGCTGATTTAGGCTCCATTCACACTAGCGCGTTTTTTGATGCTTTTTGCATTTTGCAGAAGTGCACGGGAATTTTTTAACATGGGTTCCTATGGAACATGTTCGCATCAATGCCTTTTTGTTTCTCTGCATTTTTGGAAAGGGTCAGGGACTTTTTTTCATGCAAAATGCAGCGTTTTGCATGTAATAGAATTCAGTCGACAAGCATCAAAAACGCAAGTGCACCGTTTTTGCAGCGTTTTTGATGCGTTTTGGTGCGTTTTTGCCGTTTTTTCTTTATTTTTTTTGACTGTATACAGTCAAAAAAAAGAACTAAAAAACAAAAAAAAAAAAAACGCGGCAAAAACGCCACAAAAACGCTGTAAAAACGCCACAAAAACGCTGCTCAAAAACGTGCCAAGCATGAAAAAAAAACTCCAAAAACGCTCAAAAGCAACATGCATAGGTGTGAATCGAGCCTTACATGCAAAACGCTGCATTTTGCATGAAAAAAAGTCCCTGACCCTTTCCAAAAACACAGAGGTACAAAAAGGCATTGATGTGAACATGTTCCATAGGAACCCATGTTAAAAAATTCCCATGCATTTCTGCAAAATGCAAAATGCATAAAAAAACACGCTAGTGTGAATGGAGCTTTAGAGATTGCATGACTCCAAAAGTGAATTGACTTTTGCTGCTTTGTTTATCCAGTAAACACTCACTAGCTGACAACACATACAGTGTATGTGTTCAGTATTAATTATGTTCTGCTTATGTTCATCTGGAGAGCAACTCTATGCACAGGGTAAAATATTTGTGACTTTTACTTTTTGCCAAATAGCAAAAAAATGCAAGGTTGGCCCTCAAATGAACCAAAATTAGTTCATATGGCAGAATGCCACAGATTTGTAATAATATAATCCAGTTTTTTATTGCATCGTCATCCTGGAGAAAGTACCCAAACTTGTATCTGCTGTCATAACGATAACTAAACAGAGGGGTATACTTAAATACAAAACTTGGATACATTGTTATGTTTATACAACAGATAGGATTTGTGCCTCCACCTGCTCAGAAGAACTTAAAAACAAAGGACACAAAGTCACACGAAGAACATTTGGTTACACATTAAGTAGAAATGTTATTGCTGCATACAATGCACCAAAATATGCAAGTATTTTTAGTCCAAACACTAGTAAAATAAAAAAAATAAAAAAAATAAAAAAGTAACAATATAAATGGACCTGGAGGGGAATGGTTAGTATTTTACCAACAACCAATCACATTTAAGCTGACATCTGCCTAGTGGTTAGCAAATGACATCTAGATTATGTTTTAGGTAACATAAGGTGCCCTCCATTTACATTACTCCATTTCTCCTATAGAATATACTGTATAATATACTGTATAGTAAATATTGTGGTGATGGATGCAAAGGCAACATAGATTACATTCTTAAAAGTGTTTAATCCAGCATAAAGTGTGCAGGCGTCCAACTGCTTTATAAAGGACAGCAAAAGTTCTTTGTTCCAGGGAAAGCTCCTCTTTCTGGAGGTAACAGCATTCAGCGATAGGCTTCATAGCACTGCCAAATGTGCAGCAGCCTCCAGCTTTAGGCCTTGCTCACATTAGTGTGAGCTCTCTTGCACGACAATAGAAATCACATTATTCCCTATGGTGCCCATTCACATCAATGCAACAAGGTTGCAGTGCAATTTTTGAATGTGCTTCTTTTGGTGCAGCATTGTGTCTTTTGGCTTTATACACTTCAGTGTCATGAAAAAAAATATGAGAAGTGCATGTACATGTGTTTTTGGCAGGGTCTCGTGTTTAAAACGTAAGCCTTGTACACAAGATCGGATTGTTGGCCAACAAAACCGTGGACTTTTGTCCAAAGGGTGTTGGCTCAAACTTGTCTTGCATTCACACGGCCACACAATTGGCCAACAATTACGAACGTAGTGACGTACTACGTTGTTTTTCAGCTCTTTAGCGCCACCCTTTGGGCTCCTTCTGCTAATTTCCTGTTAGTAGAAGTTTGGTGAGTGTTGATTCGCACTTTTTAGTTCGTACTTTTCATTTCGCACTTTTCAGTTCGTTTCTGAATGGCCGTTCGTCAACCAGCCATATTGCAGAATCGGAGGAGATAACATGTTATTTATTATTGGCCTTGGAGTTATTACTTTGACATTATTTTTTTGGTTGAATAATGTCTTGATTTGGTATATTTTCTATATTTTTGGATGCATAGAATGCACTTTTTTGTTAAGTTCTATTGGCAGATAGCATGTCTAATTTTTTTTTTTTTTTTTTAATGCACAATAAAAAAATTGTGGAGAATAATACTTGGCTATGTGTTTTACTTCAAATTATATTTTGGGAGTAGGCAGTTACATTAAAAAAAAATACAATGTCAAATTAACAAGGGACACCAGTTGTATCTTTGATAAACTATGGGACAATGGTATTGTGGCAACTTACAAAAAAAAAAAAAAGAAAAAAAGCATACTAATATTATTCTTGATATCACTAGAAAAAAAAAGCCTTTGAAAATTTGTTGGCAATAACTCCATAAGTATCACCAACAAAGCAGCTTCATTATTATCCCCTTAAAGAAGTAGAGAATGTGCACTGCATTTTGAGATTTCATAATTTGCCACGTCACGAATGTTAATTCTCCATTACGAACGCTAGTTTACAAGACCGACCGCTTCTGGCTCGTCCTTCCGAGCATGCATGTTTGTACTTTGGACTTTTGTCCGACAGACTTGTGTACACACGCTCGGAAAATCCAACAACACACATTTGTCCACAGAAAATTTTAAAACATGCTATGCAACATTTGTCCGTGGAAAATCCGACAATTATCAGATGGAGGATACACACGATCGGATTTTCCGCCAACAGCCTGTCGACACACATTTCCCGTCGGAAAGTCTGTTCGTGTGTACGCGGATTAAGTCTCTTCCTCCTACAAAATAATGCAGGAAGCATGAATATGTGTAAAAAAAACAACCAAAAACGCATGATTAAGCAGCAGCACTAGTGTGAACCTGGGCTTATAGCTTAGCATGGCTCCCTGAGCTGACATGCAAACATGTTCCCCAACACAGCTTGGTCCAGGTGAACTTATCAGTGAATCTGCCAGTTAAAATGGAGGAGGGACAGTGATGTCACACTCTCCACCTTGTCCATTCAGAAAACACTTTCCATTAATTCAGAAAATGCAATGCATTCTCTATATAGCTCCCATGTCGAGCGTTTGACCTCCCGTGTTAAGAATGTAGCAGTGGGACCCGGAAGCAAAAGGGGATCACTGGAGTAGCTGTGCCTGCTTCAGTGATTTCCAGCTTCCTAGGGCATTAGCCAGGTATCGTACATATGGTACATACTTATATTGCGCCAAGTTGGACCAAAGTAACTACTGTATGTATGACATATCCACACCTGAAATTCATCTTTAATATTTATTGACACTTCATTGATTTTTTGATGTCTGGTATCTTGGAGATATGTTTAGAAACATTAACAAATTGACCAGAATTTCCACTTGTAAAAACACAAATGTACTCATTTTACAAGTTCTTGCACTGTTGAAAAATGAAATGCTAACAAAATTTTAAGACTATTAATCTAATTGTTTCCTTACAGAGAACTTCTTGATAACACGTGCCGAATCGCCAACACACTGAAGAAGCATGGCATACAGAGGGGGGATAGGGTGGCTATTTACATGCCTGTGTCACCTCTAGCTGTGGCATCCATGTTAGCCTGTGCCAGAATCGGTGCAGTACACACCATAGTGTTCGCTGGCTTCAGTGCTGAATCTTTATCAGGAAGAATCAATGACGGTAAGTGGGAACATACTAGTTCTTTTTATCTGTTGTATTATGTTATTATTGGTACTTGCTTGGCCACATTAGGGCATAAGAAGGCCTAGGGCAAAAAATTAACTTTCTTAGAAAAAAAGAAGGTTCCTATTTAGCATTAAGGAAGGAATACTTCAATTCATACCAGGAAAAGGGGGGAGTTTGGGACTTTAAATGAGGCACAAATAATGTACCTCCATCCCTGATTCAGGTAAATAAGAAAGGAATGTGGGACTTTAAATGAGGCAATTGACTTGTGGAGGTAGAATGATTGGTAAACATTGTTTATTTGTAACAATAGTATGAAACAAGAAAAAAAGTATTTTCATATATATACATACACATGCACACATGGCATGAACATGATGGATACATATGTTTCAGCTTGACAACACATGAGAAGTATTGAATATTGATAAAAAGGTATAAATACAAATATGTAATATGTCATAGAGACAGCATTTGGCAATAAAGTGAAAAATATCAACCTTGAGCATGATTATTTGTGGATATAATACAAGATATTTTCTATTAACAGGCATTGGTACACCATATGCAACAGAGCTGCTGTAGAAACAAGAAAAGATACACACACACATAAATAGTTACATAGTACTCAATTAATTTTTAATGTATAAAAAGGTATATAAGGGCCAGTAACTAGATGAGCCAGACTTGACTGAGGACTCCATGGAAACTCGATGCTTTTCATGGCTATATGCCATTCATCAGGAGTTGGGTACAGAAATAAACTGTAAATACAAATGGATATGTAGTATTAGATTATATTTTCTACCCGTAAGGGGAGAAAAAACCTCATGGGGATAAAGGGATCTATACTCACAGGTCGGCTAAAACACTGTGCTGGGCTAGCATCCAGAGAGATGGGACCTCAGAATGGTTGTCTGTTCCGGAGCTGAGGCAAGGGACAAATTTATACCAGGGGCCTCCAAGCAAGGACCCATAGGCCACAACCGGGCTTGCTACAATAATTTAACCAACCCACCTCAACTATTTGTGAAAATATCCTGGCTGGTTGGCAGTAGATGTGTTGGTCTGTGTATTGTAATACACATCCAGTGCATCCATTGCCAGCCAGCTATGAGCCTCCATCTCCTCAATGCAGATCCCTCTCTACCTCCCCACTGTAGTTGGTTTCTAGGACCACCAGCATCCTAAAAACCAATTACACAATTGCCCTGCTCCCAGAATTTACAGGAGAGCAAGGCCTACTCCGCCTCATAACTTCCCCTTGTTGCTTTTTACCCTGAAAGGTGGGGTGGGCTCTGCTGGGCTCACATGGCTATAATGGGGATCTCTGCTGGGTACACATGGATGTAAGGGGGGCACTGCTGGCTGTGGCATATCTAAGGTATGGCAGCCATGGTGAGTGCCATGGGCGCCATGGGGGGGTTGGCAAAAAAGCCGCCACCTGCACAAAAAAAACCCCACCTGTCCCCCCACAGCCGCCTACCGGACTAATAAAGCCCCTGGCACTGCAGCCGGCCTGCTGGAGCGCGGTGCCGGTGTTCTGTCAGATATCCGCTACCCGACCCAGTGCTGTTGGGCTCGGCTTAGGCTGAGGGAAGCTTTTTCAGCAGAGAGGGGCGGGGCCGGAAGCTCCACTGGTGCTCTGAGCCTGCCCTGCCCCATGTAGTCTATGTGCTCAGAGCAGAGTGGGAGCACTAAGATTGCCTCTCCTGGACTTCTGAGAGCCCCGCCTTGGCCCGCGAAAATTCCGCCTCTACCGCCAAAAGCCTTGCCCCCTACCGCCGAAAGCTCTGCCCCCAGACCTCTGAGAGCGGGAGGTGAGCCTGGCTGGCAAGGAAGGTCTTTCTGCCAATATACACTGCCTTTAGACTCACTGTTACGCTAAACCCTCCCTGACAATGTAGTTTACCCCCCTGTATAGCTGTGCATTGCTGAAAGTTAGAATTTTAACCACTTTCCGTTCAACCTATAACAGATTGACGGCCGGGAAGTGGTTCTGTTATCCTGACTGGGTGTCATATGACGCCAGCAGGATAACATGCAGGTGTACGCCTGCGGTGGCGCGCAGCGCGGCGATCGCGAGTGCGGTGTGTCAGTCAGAAACACTGCATCTCCAATCGTGATAAGAAGCCTCTGGCAGAGGCTTCTTACCACGTGATCAGCTGTGACCAATAGGGGTGAGCCAAACACCCCCCGGTTCGGTTCGCAGCAGAACATGCCAACAGGTAAAAAATTTGTTCGAACATGCGAACACCGTTAAAGTCTATGGGACATGAACATGAATAATTAAAAGTGCTAATTTTAAAGGCTTATATGCAAGTTATTGTCATAAAAAGTGTTTGGGGACCCGGGCCCTGCCTCAGGGGACATGTATCAATGCAAAAAAAAGTTTTAAAAACAGACGTTTTTTCGGGAGCAGTGATTTTAATAATGCTTAAATTGAAACAATAAAAGTGAAATATTCCCTTAAATTTCGTACCTGGAGGGTGTCTTTAGTATGCCTGTAAAGTGGCGCATGTTTCACGTGTTTACAACAGTCCCTGCACAAAATTACATTTCTAAAGGAAAAAAAGTCATTTAAAACTACTCGCGGCTTCAAAGAATTAATGTCATTTTTACCATTTTCACACTTTTTTTGTGAAATGGTAGGGGTACATTTGTACCCCGTTACCGTTTCACACAGGGGGGGGGCCGGGATCTGGGGGTCCCCTTGTTAAAGGGGGCTTCCAGATTCCAATAAGCCCCCCGCTCGCAGACCCCCACAACAAGGGTTGTGGGGATGAGGCCCTTGTCCCCATCAACATGGGGACAAGGTGCTTTGGGGTACCCTCCCCATGTTGAGGGCATGTGGCCTGGTACGGTTCGGGGGGGCACTCTCTCGTCCATCTGGTATGGATTTTTGGGGAACCCTCACACCATTTATTTAAAAATTTTTGGCACGGGGTTCCCCTTAATATCCATACCAGACCTGAAGGGCCTGGTATGGAAATTGGGGGGACCCCCATGCAATTTTTTTTTTTAATTTTAGTTCGGGGTTACCCTTAATATTCATACCAGACCCAAAGGGCCTTCTAATGGACTGTGGGGGAATCCTATGCCGTTTTTTTCAATGACTTTTATGTGTATTGAAAGGACCGACAATTCATTATAGTCGCGAATACTTTTAAATGACTTTTTTTCCTTTAGAAGTGTCATTTCGTGCAGGGACTGTTGTAAACACTGGAAACATTTACAGGCATACTATAGACACCTCCCAGGTACAAAATGTAAAGGAATATTTCACTTTTATTGTTTCACTTTAAGCATTATTAAAATCACTGCTCTCGAAAAAAAACGTCCGTTTTTAAAACTTTTTTTTTTGCATTGATACATGTCCCCTGGAGCAGGAACCAGGTCCCCAAACATTTTTTATGACAATACCATGCATATAAGCCTTTAAAATTAGCACTTTTGATTTCTCCCATAGACTTTTAAAGGGTGTTCCGTGGCTTTCGAATTTGCCGTGAACACCCCAAATTGTTCACTATTCGGCGAACAGGCAAACATCTGATGTTTGGTCGAACTTACGTTCGACTCGAACATCGGGCTCATCCCTAGTGACCAACCACAGCTGATCATCGCGTGAACCAGGAAGTGCGGGTAAACGGCATTCCGCAGTTCGCGCTCACTGATTGTCAGCACAGCCCCCATCAAATGTACCAATAAGCTGCCAATCGGTGCCCAGTAAGTGCTCCATCATAACCCTATGCCAGTGCACATTAAAGTGCCAATCAGTGCCCACCACAATGCAAATCAGTGCCCACCATAGTGCCAATCAGTGTCCATCACAGTGCCAATCAGTGCCCAGCATTAACACCTGTCAGTACCTGCCCAATCAGTGCTGCCCATCAGTGCCATCTATTAGTGTCCATCAATGTCACCTGTCAGTGCCAATCAGTGCCGCCTATCACTGCTAATCAGTGCCGCCGGTCAGTGCCCATCAGTGCCGCCTGTCAGTGCCCATCAGTGCCGCCTATCAGTGCCCATCAGTGCTGCATTTCAGTGCCACCTATCGGTGCCCATGAGTGCTGCATATCAGTGCCCATCAATTCTACATATCAGTGCCTTCTCATCAGTGCCCATCAGTGCCAAAACAAAATTTTATAACAGAAACGAAGAAAAACGTTTTTCTTATTCCAAAAATGTCAGTCTTTTTTAGTTTGTTTAGCAAAAAATAAAAACCGCAGAGGTGATCAAATACCACTAAAAGAAAGCTCTATTTGTGGGAATAAAATTATAAAAATTTAGTTTGGGTACAGTGTTGTATGACCACGCAATTGTCATTCAAAGTGCGACAGCACTGAAAGCTCAAAATTGTCCTGGGCAGGAAGGGGTGAAAGTGCCTTGTATTGAAGTGGTTAAAAATGGCTACTTGATCATCCCCTGTAATCGCATCCACAGTCTTGTCATCTGCTGTAGTCGCATCCGCAGTCTGGTCATCTCCTGTAGTCGCATCCGCAGTCTGGTCATCTCCCGTAGTCGCATCCGTAGTCTGGTTATCTCCTGTAGTCGTATCCGCAGTCTGGTCATCTCCTGTAGTCGCAATCACAGTCTGGTCATCTCCTGTAGTTGCATCCGCAGTCTGGTCATCTCCTGTAGTCACATCCGTAGTCTGGTCATCTGTAGTCACATCCGCAGTCTGGTCATCTCCTGTAGTTGCATCTTCAGTCTGGTCATCTCCTGTAGTCGCATCCGCAGTCTGGTCATCTCCTGTAGTCGCAATCGCAGTTTGGTCATCTCCTGTAGTTGCATCCGCAGTCTCTGGTCATCTCCCGTAGTCACATCTTCAGTCTGGTCATCTCCTGTAGTCACAATCGCAGTATGGTCATCTCCTGTAGTCGCATCCACAGTATGGTCATCTCCTGTAGTCGCATCCGCAGTCTGGTCATCTCCTGTAGTCACATCCGCAGTCTTGTCACCTACTGTAGTCGCATCCGCAGTATCTGGTCATCTCCTGTAGTCACATCCGCAGTCTCTGGTCATCTCCTGTAGTCACATCCGCAGTCTCTGGTCATCTTCTGTAGTCGCATCCGCAGTCTGGTCATCTCCTCTAGTCGCATCCGCAGTCTGGTCATCTGCTGTAGTCGCATCCGCAGTATGGTCATCTCCTGTAGTCGCATCCGCAGTCTGGTCATCTCCTGTAGTCGCAATCTGCAGTATGGTCATCTCCTGTAGTCCCATCCGCAGTCTCTGGTCATCTCCTGTAGTCGCATCTGCAGTTTCTGGTCAACTCCTGTAGTCGCATCTGCAGTCTCTGGTCATATCCTGAAGTCGCATCCGCAGTCTGGTCATCTAGTCGCATCCACAGTCTGGTCATCTCCTGTAGTCGCAGCCGCAGTCTCTGGTCATCTCCTGTAGTCGCATCCGCAGTCTCTGGTCATCTCCTGTAGTCGCATCCGCAGTCTCTGGTCATCTCCTGTAGTCGCATCCGCAGTCTGGTCATCTACTGTAGTCGCATCCACAGTCTGGTCATCTCCTGTAGTCGCTTTCGCAGTCTCTGGTCATCTCCTGTAGTTGCATCTACAGTCTGATCATCTCCTGTAGTCGCATCTGCAGTCTGATCATCTCCTGTAGTCGCATCTGCAGTCTGATCATCTCCTGTAGTCGCATCTGCAGTCTGATCATCTCCTGTAGTTGCAATCGCAGGCTCTTGTCATCTCCTGTAGTCACATCCGCAGTCTACTTAAGTTTATAATGAAGTTACTTTACATCTAAAAGAGGCATTTACCCAAGTGATCTCCAGTATTGTCTGCAGTATTTATATAACCCTCGTTTTTTAATGGACTTGATCATTGTTACACAATCAGCTTTTTCAGCCATTTCAATTTTCAGGGTTGTTGGGTAACTGTGGAAATGAAGAGAACTTGGGTTGGAATGAGCAGTATGATTAGATAGACCAGGCCAGGAGGAGCCCTGCAGGCATGAATGAGATAATAGAATGGGAATCTAATTCGCAGTAGTAAGTGTTGGACAGCTGTGTTAAAGAGGCTGATTTATAAATGTTGTTCTGAGAAAAGGATAGCGTAACACTTTCTTTTCTGTTAATCTATGGTTGCTGGAGTCCACAGCCGATTGGTCATGATTCTATTTTGGTTTGTGAATTTGTTCTGTCAACATATCAGGCTAATATAATCCAGGTACTGGAGACTTGGCAGCTTTCATGTCACTCTCTCCTCTTACACCAACTTTGCTTAAAATAAATTCATTTTTATTTTCCCACACTATAGATAAAATTGATTAGAGCCCTTCTTTTGTTTAACAAATAACACAGAAATGTTCACACATTTAAACGGATAATGAAAAGCTAGTAAAGGTCAAATGCACAGTAAGGAAAGTGTAGTGTGAACAGTGGGGATACATTTCTTCAACAAACTTCTACTCTGAGCCTAGAGGCTCACGTCCTTAAGTATTTAAAACCTGCCTTCATTCACCCATGCGGGCTCCACAAATTGTTATTCAAACAAACATTGTGTTGTAATATGTCCCAAATGTATTATTGTCAATCTGTATTGTGTATACCGTATATAGATTTTTTAGTGTTCATATTTTTGAATAAACTATAAATTTTACTCCTGTCTTTAAGAGGTACCGTAATAGTCCACATCACGTCCCTAGGGTGAGGTAGGACTTAATTGGAGAAGTCCTTACTACTCCCTCCCCACAATTCCCTTTACTAATAACACTCAAAGGATGATGGTACCCACCAATCTAACAATTTCTCGTTCCTAACTCTGTGGCATGTACCCTAGAATACCATTTAGATGGTAATAGCCAATGTTGGACTCCCACAGACTCTGCAAAATCTCTCTTCCAACCTTGCTGTCAATGAGTCAATACAGTTGTGGTCTACTCCCTTCTCTGCTCCTCATTTGCAGTGCAGTCCAGCATTGTCCCCCTAGCAGAGTTGTTCCTTATGACTCACGGGGCCCTGTATCCCTTACAGGGCTGCTCCATCTTGCAATCAGCTCCTGCCCTCAAACTCCCTTCCATCCTCAGCGTGATGGTGCTTCACTGCTATTTAACCCTCAGGTCGGGGTCCCCACTTTCCTCACAAAACATAAGGGGACACAGCACTCTCTTTGTGCAGTATAAAGAACAACTTTATGTTAGAAAGATAAAATCCTACTTACAAAGCCACTAGTTTGCAAGCATTTAAAGGAATACACACCCAGGTTATACTCTTGTCCAAGACAGGCACCCAAAGACAGATAACCAAATGTAACTGCTCCCTTTTCACATTCTTCCACTGAAAGCCCAACACGTTTCGAAGGTTGTAACTCTTCTTCGTCGAGGGTGGGAGTGCCTGAGCAGTTATGATTATATACCCTACTACCATTTAATAAGCCCTCTCCCTATAGGCTGTGTGCAAATTAAACCCTTTGACTCAAATTCTGGTATTGGATGCAGACATCAGTCCTTCAACATTATTTTTTTTAATACATTACACATTTCACATTTATTTTCTTAAGATCCCAAACAACTGGGTTTATGGAACCCAAATGTTAATATCAGTACGCAATAAACTAGGTACAGATAGTATTTTAACTTGGGTTGGACTAAAAAAATATAATAAAAATCAATTCTCAATAATAAAAAAATCAGAAGGAATAATACCAATACATCAGTAAATAAACAAAAGTTCAAATACACATCAAACTTCCCTTATTAGGCTGTTCTGAAATGTATACCTTGCACCTCACTCCTATTTGTAAAAGATAACTTATAAAAAACAATTAAAATTAAAATCTACATTTAAACCTCTTGGGTATCCACTCTCCCGCCCTTTGATCTAGTGCCGTGATCAAATCTCCTCCCGTCCATTTCGGTATCACTCTTTCTTTCATTAATTACTTACATTTTTGGGGGTTACCATCTTGGCAGAATTTGAAGTGTTGTGGTACGCTGTGGTTTGTGTTGCCGTTTAAGATATTTCTAGTATGCTCTTCTGTGCATTTCACTAATGTTCTTTAAATTCTTCCCACATATGTGGCAAACCACAACCACACCCAAGCAGATAGACTACCTGAATGGAAGATAGTCCTTTATCTTGTATTCCTTTCCCATATAGTTGCACTTAAATTTTTGATGATCCCCCTGTCATCCTTAGTGTGTCTGCAGGCATAACACTTATGGCACGTTCTAAAGCTTTTATCACCAGTCACAATGCTCTCAGAGGGGGATTTTTATCTTGAAAATAACTCCTCACTAACTAATCCTTGAGGCTGGGTTCACACTGGAGAAAGCAGGAGTCTGGTGAGTCTCCATTCACCATTTGAGGTCCAA